>CM070712.1:8893753-9546982 GCA_036346275.1 Otatea glauca
TTAATAGAAATATAACAAATAACAAACTTTAATAAGGGCAAAAGAATACAAATAGAAAACCAAATAAAGACTTGCTATAGAAAATAGGTAGAGTTTAGGGTTAGGGTTGAATGATTTCATGATCTCATATTTTAGTCGAAAACATATATACGTACATACAAATCGTTAACGACTTTCAAGTTGATTAATGCACGATTTTCTTTTATGGATTATTTATTATTGGTTTATGAATTCAAGAGGTTAAAATTATGTATTATTTTATTTATAATTTCAAATTCAAGATGCAAAAATTATTTGGATTAATGGAGTTAAAACATTAGTCACCTTGTTGTAGGCTATGCATAAATAGTACTCGACTTAAATGATTTCGCATAAGAAGTAGTTGGGTCTGTTAGCTTTATGCTACTGGACTTTATTTTCATGGTTTTTGAGGAGGTTCTGGTGATACAAATATCCTAATTATTAATTTCTCATTTATTACTAAGTTCGTTTATTCATATTGCGGATTTCAGAAATCATAACACTTAAGGTTATTTTGCTAACAGGATTTGTATGCAAAGCATGATGAAATGATATTCTTTCTTCATAATAGGGTATTCTTTACTTTGGGAGCATTCCCAAGCTAATTTTATAAATTTTAGGATTTAGGCGAGATATTTTATTCATTCTTTGAAATAGCTTATATGGTATTAAGGTTTACGTTATAAAGAATTAGATTTCGTTTTAGGTTTGCGACTGCACTATACATGATTATTTAATTATTTTTCTGGCATTAGTAGGGTACTATTCTAGAAGTGTTTTAAAACTAGTTTTGCATTATTTTGATTTTAGCGCGATAGTTTATAAGCATATTGTCGAATATCTAAACTGGGATATGTGTCAACAGAGGATACGTGGAGGATATGTCCTAACTATATCGAGAGATTAGGATATCATGTGCCTAATTACGAAGGATATGATATATGTGGAAAAGATAACTCCATATCAAAAGGACTTGGCAGCTTTCCTTGCGAGAAACCAACTCGAGTCGCTTTGGTATATATGGCGGTTTGGATATGCCATGCTGATTCTGTGGCAATAGACTCCTCATCGACTCACGATCTAGTACCCCAAAATGACTCGACTGGCAGTAGGATCATCACGACTATATAAAGCCTGAGGTAGGGACCCTCGGGGAAAAAAGGAAGAACAAAAGGGAAGCGAGCAATTCTCGGAAGATTAGCCATTTAGAGCTTTTAAGCAAGTAGTCTCTTTTGTGCATAGAGCTCGGGGCAAATGAAGCCTATTTTGTCATCCTCTAGCCATAGCATAGCCTTAGCTTATGTCGATCCACATTGTAACTAGGTCTAGACACATTGCTCTCTACTTGGTTCATCGACTCCATACATCATCCATACAGGGTAGTATTACTACTGCGAGGGCTCGAACTGTCTAAATCGTGTTCCTTCGATTTTGTGCTTGACTCTGCTAACTTAGAAGGTATAAATTTATTATCGACTTTCTAACCTTGACACATATGAAGATTAAAGTCTTTTATAAACTGAATTCAAATTAGTTCTTTTTGTCGATTACCATGATTTTATCTTTAAGAATATGCTAAGATTAGCTCTACCTAATCGGATACTTAATTTATGAGGATTTATATATATATATATACACACACACACTTTAAATCCTCATATATATATATATACATCCTTATAGTATGTATATATATATAAATGTGTATATATATTATACTAATCCTCATATTTATATATATATATACTATAAGGATGTATATTTTAGCTAAGGACTTAAGCATAAGCTATAACCTATTTTAATGAATTTGTTGCATCATTTGGTGATTTATTGAGGTCTAGTTTTCATGAATCATGACTTTACTCTTTATTACCTATACACGTATATATTCTTCTACATAGATAAGGCTTATGCTCTTGATGCAAATTAAATTTGTGCATATGTAACATTTTAGTGTTTTCCTTTCAAAAACATTTCAATAGTAATAAATTAGTTTCTTGATCTATTAAAATATATGCACATATACACTACTGTTAGTTATTATACATATGCTTATCTTGTGCCTTTACACCATTAGTTACTATTCATACACACACATATATACACTTTTTATATTTGAGTCATATTCTGTTCTTAAAGCTAATTCAAATCAAGTTTATTTCTTAATCATTTTGGAAAATTCAGGTAGCCTACTGTCATACTAGTATTTAGAAATCAGTTTTATTTATTTTAGGTTTCTTTTGCACAATTTATTCATTTTTTGAGTATTTATTGTATTGAGAATAACCTTTAATAGAAAATGAATCAAACAAAGGTGAAATTCAAATATTTTTTATATATTTGGGTTTCTGGAAGCATAAGGATTTCATTAAAATTGCTTTAATTCAATTCCAAGTTTATTTGCATAATTTTTTATGTATATCATATATTTAGGTCTTTCCTTTAAATTTGAGTTTCAAAATTTCCAGAGATTATATTCAAGATGTTTTGCATATTAAGAAAGTACTTGATTTTAGATGAATTTAGAATTTTTCGTTGAAATTGGATTAAAAATACAAAATATATTTATGTTTGAAATTTAATCGGTTTGAATATTCACTTAGGAAAATGAAAAGCTACTATTGAGCTGAAGCGTATTCTTTGAATTGTACGTACTCTTTTGAAATGGCTCACAGAGACAACGACAAGGGGCCATTTGTCGTGAGGTGAGGCGGAGGGTGGCTAGGGCATCATCACGTGACGGAGGCTGGTGAGCCCGCCGGTCGGGGCTTGAAATCAAAGGTACCCATCGCTTCGCTGTTGGTGGGGTTATTCACGGTGATGGCCGGAGTGCGCCGCCCGTGAATGGGTGGTGGCACCATGGCGACACAACGAAGCTTCGAAATTTGGCGCATTTCCACCGAGCAATGATGGTTTGAGTATCGGTGGGTCCTAGGGTCTCGTTTCACACAGCGATCGGAGATGAGCGGAAGCAACTACCAATGTTAAATCGGCCATGGAGAAGAAAAGTCGAAGCGGTGGTGCTACAAGCGGCGAAGTGAAAATGAAGGTTGATCAGTATTTCTACATCCCTCTGAAGCTTGAGTTAACCCAATTTGGAAGTGAATGGCTAAGGAAGGAGGGGGCTCAATCGGCACTTATCTACGTACTTATAGGCGGTCTCACCGATGTTTGAGCAGAGATGAAGGCGGGCAGTGCAATACTCAAGCGGTGAGGTGGTGTGAGATATTAGCCGGTCAGAGGCGCGGGAAGGCGAGTGCGGTCACGAGGCTCGAGGAAGGGCGTGGCGAGAAGATGATCAAGGCGTCATGGCGATTGATGAATCGGTTGAAAGCGATGAGATGAATCGGGAGAAGAGAGAGGCGCCTCGGTGGGAGAGAAGAAGAAGAGAGGAAAAATAGTGGTGAGCGGTGGGGTCGGGCCCACCAGGCGGTGGTGAGGAGGTTTTCAGATTACTGCTAGCAGACGGTGGCTACTACGATGTCGGGCCCACATGGCGGTGGAAGAAAATGAGAAGGAGAATTACTACTCTGGATAGCTCAAGAATCGCGATAAATGAGCTATAAAATCACTTTAAGATTTTTCAAAACTTTTTAATGGGATATCAGATAAGACTTATTCTCGAGTAAAAATATTGGGTCAAAATAATTTCTGAAAACTTATAAAATTACGACAACCTTAGGTTGGTAAAAATCCTTTTCATAATTTATTTTATTTAAAGAAGAAAATGATGTCAATTTTTTAAATTTCAGAGTTGGATATGGGCTTAGAATATTTTCATAAAAATTTAAAATCAAAATATTGCATATTTATTTGCTAAAAATTCGATGACAAATTCAGTTTTGGGATTTTTGTTTTTGAATTTTAAAAGGAAATAAATATATTATTAATTTTTGATATTTTTATCAGAGGTAAATCTGTTTTTAGGATTACTTGGTAAAAATTTCATCTGAATATAATATTGTAGGATGTTTACAAAATTTTAACCATGCATTGTTTAAGGTCAAAAGATGTCATTTCATTAATCAATTCATAATCCATTGTATTAAAATTTATTTGTGGATGAAATGAGTCACTAGAGTGTTGAGAAAATTTAATTTCAGAAAATTTAATATCAATTTTTAAAATGTTACTTTTACCTTTTACCATTATCCATTCATTAATACCAATATTTGATTTTTCAACAAAGTCAAAAATCGGAAATCCCATTGAAGCCAATGACACTAGGAAAATTCAGGAATAATCACACTTAAATTCAAAATGTCTATTTTATTTTATTTGTATTTTTGGGATATTCTGAGACGGTATGGACCGGGACTAGGCTTAGGTAGGAGTAGAGGTCTAGAACGATTAAGGAAGCCGGTCTGCGTCATGGTGGCCTATCAGGACACGTGGGCGTCAAGTGACTTGGGACCGTTTGAAAGCGAGGACTGTTGGGGGAGTTGGACGCGTGAGAAGCAGATGACAAGTCATTGAGGCTATGTGAAAAGCGCAAAGCATTGCGATGCTTGAGGAGAAAGAATCTGAGTTATTAGGGCAAATTGGTAATTTATCCAATACCAGCGGTTGAGATGGTTTGAAAAACATGGCGGTGACCTAAGTGGTTTAGGTCATGCAAAAGTGGAGTTTGCGCAAATTCGGGCTCGTGGGCGGGTTTGACTTCAATATAATGGCCACTTTTAGAAGCGTGCTTATGTGAGTGAAAAACCCTTAAGAGTGTTGGGTTTGAGTTAGACCATGTCGAGTGGATGGTATCCACCTTAGTGTTTAGGTTATAAGGTTTGGGTTGCCTCCACTATATAAGGAGATGTAGTGGGAGAAAAAGCCTTAAGCCCTTAGACCAAGCCACTAAACCTAGGATTAGGGTTTTCACAAGACTTTGGTGTTTTTGTGTGGGTGTGTGAGTACTCTTTAGAGCTTTGCTCTCATGTGAGAGGCTCTGTAAACCTTCTTCATAATCTAAATACAAATAATCTTTTTGCTTAAGTTTTTGCCTTAAGTGTGATCCTCTTTTTGCTTTGCTCTTGATCTTTTATTGTGGTTTCTTTCTTGCTTGATCTCGTGCTTCTAAGGATGTATGATTGATAGATTATCCTCTGTAGATCATCTTCTTAATCATCGAGGCAAGCTTCTTCTTGATCCTGATCCTCCGCGATCCTCTCCGATCCCGGATACTTATCGGATCCTCTGCGATCCTCAATCATTTCCTCAATCCTCTAAAGGTGCCATATCGGTATCGGATACCCTGATCTTCTCTGATCCCGGATCGACAAGGATTGGTGAAATTCAGCATAAAAAATTAATTAAAAAAGTCTCGATCCTTCTCCGATACTCTGTGATCCTCCCTGATACCTTCAAACCCATAACACAAAGATCAAACAAAGGAAAAACCTGTTCTAGCCCATGAATCCTAACCCTAAAAATCTATCTCTCCCTCGTAGCCTCTATCTCCTCGTCATGTAGCGCGAACTCTCGCACAACATCCAGCTCCCAGCGCCACAAATTGCCTAATTATTGGCCTATTTACTTTTTTTTTTAAATTTTTTTAATACATATATACTCGTCGTATCGCCAAATTCATGTTGTTTAGAAATTGCGTATCGCCGTATCACCATATCGGTATCGTACATAGAGTGCGATAGCCTCCACCTCAGCCTCGGCGAACCGAGCACGGCCACGGTGTACACAAAGAGGTGGCGCTCGGCCTCAATCCAGGTTGTACGGTGGCTGGCGAAGATATCAGCTGGCGGCGCGGGCTATGGCATGGCCGTTCTCGAGGCAGCACATGCGTAGCAATTACTTGGCGGCGGCGGGCATGTGGCCAGCACGGCCGGGCGACTGCAGCGAGGCATCGTGGAGTCGCCGAGCCCGCTGCTGGGAGGCAAGCACGGGAGAGGCAAAGCTGATGCTGAGGTAGGTGGCCAAGTTATGTGGAGAGGGGAGGCGGAAGGAGGTGCATTATGGTATTAAAAGTTCATATCATGGTTTTCTAATTTTTACACGCTACTAGTAGTGACATTTCTCGGAAAAAAAATCATTAGAGTGATATATCTCAAAGCATACAACTATAAAGTAGCATATACTCCTGTGGTTACAAATAGTTATTGTTTGTAACATAGGTGTGTAATCAAACTTTGAAACTTTAACTACTAATATCTTTTTAAATATTTAAGCTGGATATATAAAAATCATATGTATAAATTTGTCTCGAAAAATACTTTCATAATATTATAATTTTAATTGGGCGAGTGCTTCAATACTTTTCCTCTCAATACAAGTTGCACAAATCTTGAAGTAAGCAAAGGGTAAGTAATCATCATTTACCATTCATTCATGCTTTAATATTTGTGCAAGCTGTCAAAAAAAAGCATAGAAGCACCTCTCTTTTAATGGATCCTATAAATATATTATAATAGAATTAGTGGTCAAAGTTGTGTTTTGAATACCGTGTTGATGTCCAAAACAATAACTATTTGTGATCGGAGAGTATCTAAATAACCCTATAATTAATCGTATGTACATGCAAATCTAGAAGAATCTTGAGATCAAGCGTGGTTTGAGGTCCCGATGCGTGTTGATGGTGAGATTGCGGTCGAGGTTGAATCCGGTTTTGGAAATGTTACTTGGTGTGGTCTGTGTGGATAAGGTATCCCTAGTTTGATGTTACCACTGCAACTAAAATATTTAAGGATATCTTTCTAAGGTGATATATGTCATCTTCTCTATCCACCTCCACCATTTCCACTTCACTCTTCCCTACTCAATTTCCCCACAATTTTGCTAATTTATAATCAACCTCTTGGATCATTTAGTGCGAGCACTAATTGCATGCCACGTGGCATACGAGGGCCCGTTTTGCTCCGCTAATCTATTCTCAGCGTGACACGTGTCATAGGGCAGCGAGATGGGAGGCGAATGGATGGCACGCTTCTGCTACACTTTTCCCAAAGCCTATAGGTGAGACCCACACTTTTCCAAAGCTTGCACACTGCAATTACACTTGCATGTGCTCTAGTTAGGATCTTCTATAGCTACGCATGAATCTCGATCGCGAACTTCTATACCACGTTTTTGTTTGTAGTTTTTCTTGTTTTGAATTTGGAAGCTATACAAGTATTTTGAAATGAATTTTCTAGGATCCGTGTTCAACTATCTCAAATTCAGGTTGAAATTTTCAGAGTTGAAATTTCCCGAGTCGAAATTCGCGAGTTGAAATTTCTCGAGTTAAAATTTTCTATAGTTGAAATTTCTTGAAATAAAATTACCAGGTTAAATTTTCGTGAGTTGAATGTTCTTAGTTAAATTGTCCCGAGCTGTATTTTCATGATTTGAAATTTTTGCTACTTGAGTTTTTCTGAATTAAAATTTATCAAGTTGAATTTTCTTGAGTAAATTTTTTCTAGAGTTGAAATTTTCCTGAGATGAAATTTTGCTAGTTGATATTTTCCCTGTTGAATTTTGATGATTTGAAATTTTCACAATTTGAATTTTCATGAGTTAAAATTTTTCGAGTTGAAATATTTGATGAGATAATTTTTTAGAAATCGACCTAATTTTTTTGATATTTTTGTGTTAAATGGGGAAGGAAATGGATCTAAGATGCCAGAGAAAATCCAAACATTGAACCATGTGGGCCCACTATGTATGCATGAATTTTGACTGGCATGAAGTGGAGAATCGCTACGAATGCTAGCATGTGTGACGAGGTTCAACAAGCTGACCAAAATCAGTCGGTTTTCGTGAAAACTTATCATCGAGCAGTTCGGCAATTAAAACGATCGGAAAACCGTTTAGTTGAATAGTAAATTTGAAGAAATTTAGTAAAAGTGTTAAAAATTTAGAATTTTTTTGTGCGGTCTTGAGGCAATCCTAATGATTCTATAAAATTTTGATTATTATCAAATCGTCTATTTTTAAAAACTACAATGATAATACTATCACAATATTTGCACTTATCATTGTATATGCTCTTACATTATCGGTTTTGACATTCCATTTATGTAGGTCGAACATGCCATTTCTGCGACAATGGAAGAGTAGCGAACCTATCTTTATGCCTACTCCACAACTTCAATTGAAAGGTATTATAATGTAAATGGTGTTGACAAGTGAATGGTAGTGAAATTGCGAATGATTTTGTTTTGTGGTTATGTAAATGCCGATTTTTGCACTTGTGTGATTGTAGTATTGCAATGAAAGATTATTTATTGACATATTATTGATAAATACATAATTTACAACTTAGATTCTCTACAATATAGCAAAGGTCATATCGATTTTTTTCAAATTTAGGAGAGATCATTCTGGATTTTTTTTATGTTTTCACATACCTTATTTATATATTTATTACATTTTTACTCAATTTTAGCCTTCTTGTATTTCTACAAATTTTACAATTTTTTTGCATTTTTCTCTATTTTTTTGATTCCCCCCCAATTTTCCAACCTCGGGCGGTTTTCTCCAAAAACCGCTCGGTTTTTCACGACAACCGAGCAGTTTTTCATAAAAAAAACACGGTTTTCGCGGTCTTATTTGACTAGATTTCAAAATTTTCAAATTTTCAAATCGTTCGGTTTTTCGCGTATTTCGAGCGGTTTTTCGCGAAAACCACTACTGCGGGGCTAACGATTTTCGCGAACAAAACGAAATTATGAACCCTGTGTGTGACTCCTGCGCAGACATCGAACCTCCCTGCGTCGTGCGTAGGGAGCAATCGTAGATAAATCTTGTTGCGTATAATCACAAGAGCTTCCCATTTCCCACCAACCTTTCTTCCCTCTAACACAAAATTTTAAATTCAAAAATTTAAGTTTAAAAATTTTAAATAGAAAGTTTCAATATGAAGAAAATTCAACTTGACAAATTTTAAGTCCAAAAATTTTAAATCAGAAAGTTTCTACTCAAAAATTTCAACTCATAAATTTTAAATTTAGAAAAATTTGAATCGCTCAAAAAATTTGAATCGGAAATTTTCTACTAAGGAAAATTGAATTTGAGAACTTCAACTGCGAAATTCAAATCGAGAACTTTCAACTAGGAAAATTTCAACTCGAAAAATTTCAAATCTGAAAAAAACTCAAGTGAGGAAATTTCAGAACGAGAAATTTAATAAACTTTTGATTAACAATTTTTGGTTTGAAAACTTTCAGTTTAGTTCGGAACTTTTGATTTGAAAAAAAAATTGGTTCAGAAAGTTTCCAATGATAAAAGTTTCTGGGCGAAAAGTTTTGAATCAAAAAAACCTTTCGGTGAGAAAATTTTTGATTCAGAAACTTTCAAAAATATTTAAAAATACTTCTTATTCAAAAATTTAGGGCAAATTTGAAAACATTTTTTAGTTTGATGGTAAGGGAATAGGTATAGGGGAGCGAAGTAGGATGGAGATGATGCCATCAAGTATCCCGAGGAGAGAGATTTTGAAGAGGAATTAGTATAGTGCCACATCTTCGGTTTCCTTTTTATGACCACGTAATATATGGTCTTTTCCTTTTCTAGAACGTTTGTTTCCTTTTCCTTGAGATGATGCTGTAGGTGGGGGAGATCTGTTGTGGGCCACAGGGATGAGTTAGACACATTAAACAATGGTCATCGGATGTGGGTGAGTAAAGTTGAGGAAAGATTTGAGAGGTTAATTTTGATGGAGGCAAGTTTAGGGACGTTTATTGGGTGCATGAAGGTTGGACCATCTCTAGTGGGGTGCATTATTTGGGGTGGGCGTGAAAAGAATCTTGGGTGCATTATAAAGGGGTATAGATGGAAGTGAGAGAGAGAGGTGTTGCCACATGCCATAATGAGAGGTGTCTTCGTCAAAGATTTGATAAGGATGATCTTTAATTAGCAATTACGGTGTGGATATGTTCAGAAATGAGAAACCTGGTTGAAAAAGCACGTGCCACCTCACGGTTTTTCTCCTTGATGGCCGAGTCTTTCTCCGTCCCGTTTGTTATCAAAGATCTTTCTAGCTAAGGAAATATATGATTCTTTCCTAGATCGATCGAGATTATCAGATCGATCAGCATCATCAACGGATTCGCGGGGATATCAGTTCGTGTCTCTAGCGATCAAAAGCAACAGTTATCTCCCTCCTCTACGTACCCGCCTATATATAGACCATCTCCCTCGTCACGTAGATCTCAACAGATCTCGCTCCGGGAATTTCGGGTGTTTTTCGCCGTAGATCGATTCTTTAGCCTCCAACAACTGCATCTAGAGATCGAGATCGGCGGAGCGAGATGGCGAAATTCCTTGTGGCCGACGCATCGGAGTACCTGGCCATTACCGGCTGGGGCATCGACGACGTGAAGCTAGCGAAGAAGGCGTGGGTATGGGCCGGGCAGCAGTGCAAGAAGTTCGACATCTCGCCGGTCAACTACGAGTTCGAGGTGCACGCCATGAGCTCTGAGAAGCTGCCCTTCATCCTCCCCGCCGTCTTCACCATCGGCCCGAAGATCGACGATATGGACCAGCTCCTCCTCTATGCCAAGCTCATCGCCCCGCTCCACCAGACGGCCAGCCACGTCCCCGAGCTCGTGAAGGGTATCATCGAGGCGAGACCCGCGTGCTCGCTGCGGAATTGACCATGGAGGAGATCTTCAAGGGCACCAAAGAGTTCAAGAAGTCCGTGTTCAAAACGTGCAGCTGGATCTAAACAAGTTCGGGCTCATCATCTACAACGCCAACGTCAAGCAGCTAGTCGACGTGCGGGGCACGAGTACTTCTCGTACCTGGGGCAGAAGACGCAGCAGGAGGCGGTGAACCAGGCGAAGGTGGACGTGTCGGAGGCGCGTATGAAGGAGAGATCGGAGCCAAGGAGAGGGAGGGGCTGACGCGGCAGAACGCGGCCAAGGTGGACGCCGAGACTAAGGTGTTGTCGGTGCGGCAGCAGGGTATCAGGCTCAAGGAGGAGGCGAGGATGAAGTCAGAGGTGCAGGTGTACGAGAATGAGAGGGAGGCCGACATCGCCGCGGCGAAGGCCGGGCTGGCGATGAAGAAGGCCGGGTGGGACAAGCAGGCCAAGGTGGCCGAGGTCGAGGCGGCCAAGGCCGTCGCCATCCGCGAGCTGAGCTCCAGATGGAGGTCGAGCGCAAGAACGCAATGCGCCAGACTGAGAAGCTCAAGGCCGAGCAACTCACCATAGCCACTGTACAGTACGATACACAGGTATGCCGTATGCAGATCACTAGATGCATAAGCGTGCCATGCATACGAACGTAGAAAGGTATTGTAATATTGATCTTTGCGATGTTAATGAGTTAATCTAGGTGCAAGATTCGAACGCGGCGCTCTACAGCAGGCAGAAGGCGGCGGAGGCGGCGCTGTTCGAGCAGGTGAAGGCGGCGGAGGCGCGCAGGGCGCATGCCGACGCGCAGTTCTTCGAGCAGAAGCTGGCCGAGGACGCGAAGCTGTACGCGAAGCAGAGGGAAGCGGAGTCCCTGACGACGGTGGGCAAGGCCAAGGCGGAGTACGTGGCGTCCATGCTCGAGGCGCTCGGCGGCAACTATCACTCGCTTAGAGACTACCTCATGATTGACGGCGGCATGTATCAGGAGATGGCGCGTATCAACGCTGGCGCAGTTAGTGGTATACAACCTAAGATCAGCATATGGAGCAGCGGTTGTGCGGACGGTGGTGAGTCGGTGCCGACCCGTTGCAGCAGGTGGCTGGTGTGTACAAGATGTTGCCACCGCTGCGATCGACGGTGCGAAGCGGAACCGGCATCTTTGCCGCCAGCGATGGATGGGCTTGCCAAAGGGCAGTGCGACAAGCGATTGTCGTGGAATGGATTAAATCGTTGCGTGTCTCAGTTATTTACAGATCTTTTTCTCTTTCAATGCATGCCACTTTATGAGTCACCTGATATTATAGAACTTTTTTCGTTTTAATAGCTTTAACGTGTTCGATTACCGTTAGAGTTGTTAATTTAGGTTTTTAAGGCTTTTAGATGCATGCATCTAGTTTAATCAACTTCAATAATTCCAGATGTTTGTGCGTTCGAGTTGTATATTTTCTGAACTCATGATATGGTTTAAGACTTATTTTTGGACTTGGTCTGTATCTATAATGTTGGAGAAGCTGACCAACGCCCGTCACACGATGTTCGGGCACTGTAGAAATCTATATCTATATTATTGGAGAAGTTGGCTAACACCCTATAGTAACTATAGTACCAGTATTTTTCCTTTTTATTTTCCCTTTTTTCCCTTATAGTATTTTTCCTTTCTCCCTCTCTCTATGTTAAAATGATGAAGTCAATTATTTTAGAAAAGTTACACTCTATTCACATAGAGTGTATTTGAATTGAATCTCTTTAGAAGTCACCGTGTTTCTGGCTAGTATACTTAGTTTTGTTTTATTTTATGCATAGAAACACTGCACTTATTTTATTAAGAAAATGCTCTTCGGCTGACAGTTGATTTCAGCTGGGTTTTATTTTCTTTTCTAATTATTTTTATTGGGAGACATAGAGAATGACTGGTGGGACCATGCATGGCCCACATGGACTTGTTCCATGTGACTGCTCACGAGACAGGGGGACCACACGTCGGCAGCTACGATCTACAGACCAGGTCTACATAGGTGTTTTAAGTTGTGAAACCCGTATGTGATACACTCAAGACTTTAAACGAGCTCTTAACAAGTTTTCTTAATTACCTCTTGATAGGGATGAAAGCGGAACAGAAATTTTCCGACCGTTCGGACGAAAATGGAAGCAGCTCTTTTAAGTAGCGGAAGCGGTAAATATCGATGCAGCGGAAGCGAATTTTTTTAGGAAGCGAAGCGGGAGAGTCGGATCCGCCAGCGGAAGCGGTTCGGAAATTCCGTATACCGATGGCGAATTTCGAACGCGTACCAACCAGCCAGACCCCGACCCACGTCTCCACGAGGCCACGAGGCGAAGTCACGAACTACCTAGCCTCCTTGGTCCTCGGTCGTCCGGACCTCACGCCACCGCCACCCTGCCACGACCTCACGCGCCGCCCCCACTGACCCTCACCGCGCCGCCCCGGCCCATTGGCGAAGCGCGTCGCATCGCCTCGCGCCCCTCGTCCACCGGACCACGCATCGCCCCGCGTCACGCCTCGCCCTGACCCAGCCGCGCCCCGCGCCCCTCGTCCGCGCGCCCCCCTGCCCCGATCCACCACGCCGCCCTCGCCGCCTCCATCGCGATCCCTACGCAGCCCCGTGCCCCTCGTCCGCGCGTCGCCCCGCGCGCCGCCTCCAGGTCGTCCCCCTGCTGTTGCCTCCACCGTCGTCGCTTTGAAAGTGCAGTTGGCTCTTAGGTGCCCCTCGTCCACCGCGCCACCTCGGCCCTCCCATTTGCCTCCATGCCGCCGTCCCCTATCATTGTATGAGCGCAATGTGTTCTAGCATTGAGAAATCTTGTCTTCTAGCATGCCTTTTTTGCTAGTGATACTACTCGATAAAAAAATTATGTCCTACTTTGTTATTTTTACAATTAACGACATTGAGTGTCATCTTCTTTAATCAACAACGATGTACAAAGTATGGTTATGATGTAATTACGAACAGATATACTTTATTGCCCATTCTTTGTTGATGTTTTATGACAGTATGAGGAGTGTGTGACATACTAGTCTTGAATCTTGAGGTTAGCCCCTTAGCCTATCATCTCATTACAGTGCGATATCATCTGTTCTAATCGAGTTTCTTTTGAACTATATGAATCCAACTTCTTAATCCTATGATCTTATTATTGTTGAGTTGATTCAACGAATTTTCAAAAGATAATCCTATGTAACATCTGAAAAATGTAATAAAATAAAAATAAATATTTTAAATTTGAATATGTTTATTTCTGAGTTTTATTGGCATTATTGGTTCTTATTTGAATTGTCTTGGATTTTTGTATTGAAGGAAAATCAATCAAAAGAGAATTAGAAAAGGGAAATGGTAAAATGGTAAACATAAAAGTTATAAAAATTTACCATGGAACCCTATACATCTGGTAAGTCGATAAAGTCAACATGTAAAAATTTTATGCACACAAAAATAAATAAATGAAAGGAAGGACAATACTTTTGACTAGAAATAGTAGAAGTCAAGTTACTAGAAAATCTTCAAGATTTCTTCTAGAGCCATAAAAATTACCATAACACCCTCAGAGTATAATTTATCTTTGGTAAAAATTTGAGGAATTTATCATGTAATTTAGACCTTCTAAAAATTCAAAAGCAGAGGCTTTGAAAATTTTCATGTCGAATTTTTGTAAAATAATTACACCGTATTTTGACTTTAAATTTTTATAGAGACATCCTTAACCCAAAAAAACTATTAAAAAAGTTTTAAAATATATAATAATATTTTCACCTTTAAATAAATCAAAATTACAAGCGATTACAGTGTCGAATTGTTATAAATTAATTATACAGTATTTTCATCTCAAAAATTTCTGAGAAGCTACCAACAACCGGAGACTCTTGTAAAAAAGTTTATAATTTTCAACTTGAACTGATGGGCATTTTAATGTGAGTACCTACTTGTCTTGAAGCCATCTCGCCCTCTGTGGCAGGGACACCTCACCAAAGTCTAGAGCTTTCCTTCACATGGTGTGTTTAAGCCAGCCCGTTGATTCAATCTCACGCCAGCGAGCAAGTCACCAAGCCTTATAAGCAGAGCCTCTTAGCTCAAGGTAAGGCAGAGAAGAAACTCAGTCTCGGGACCAAAGCCTCTCATGAGTAGCATGTAGCCAACATCCAAAAATCGATAAGCCAAAGAGGAAGAGCAAGTGAAGAGCTTGTTCTTGCATCTCCTTGCGCACCTTTTAGGAACCCCAGCTGATCATTCCTTCCGGATCACCGTCAGTCAGCTCCATTGCCGCGCAAGCAAGAAGAGGGAAAAAGCCATTCAAGCAAAATCGGTGAGTCACTCTTAAATTCCTGCATAGCAAGTAGCGTCTCACGAGCATCCTTGAACTCATCTCGCTCATCGATTTGACTCTTCTTGCACGAAGCACCGCGCACCTCTCTTCTTCTTCCTCGGCTCGGCGTGCGGTGGCAGCCCACTCGGTGTTTCTCGGATGAATCAACGCCAAAATGGAGCTCGGTGACTCGCGATGCTCACCTTGTTACCATTCGGTGGGACTCACCCATTCTTCTTCTCCGGTGATCTTAGCCATTGCGCCGCCCTCTCTCGACGGGGAGGTACCTCGGCCGTTCTGGGAGGCGAAGGACCGAACCACCTTGTGTGTCGCGATGGTGATGCTCATGGCGCCCTCGGCCGAAACTCCTCGTCGCGTAGCCTCGCCGAGCTGCCCTAAACCTTCTCGCTTGGCTCACGCTCGGCGGGCCCACCCATCGACCACGTGAACTTCTCGGTTCAAACCGGTAAAGGCACCTCTCAACTCGAGAAAGCGTATTTCGATTTTGTTTCAATTTCATAACGAGCCGACTTCTTATGTGAATAACTTTAGCATTTTAACCCAATTCAAATGACACAAAATCCTAAAATCATCTAAAACCTTGTAGTTCCATTATATACAAAAATATTTTGAAAACAGTATTGGATGAATTTGAAATTCAAATTTGAATAAAAGGCTCAATATATCTGCATATTAAAATGTTGTAGATAAACTTAGAATTTAATAAAAACAATTTTATTAGAATCTTTATACATCCAGAACTCAAATATATAAAAATATTTATATGTTACCTTTGTTTAAATTATTTCCCATTAAAGGTTATTCTCAATAGAATAAATAATCAAAATGAATAATTGTATAAAGGAAATTCTAAAATAAATAAAATTGATTTATAAACACTTAGCATCTCAGTAGGCTACTTTAATATGCTGAAATGATTAAGGTATAAACTTGCTTTAGATTTGGCGTATGGATAATAAAAGAGTCAAATGAAAAGATATATGAAGATAAATGTACGCACATAATAATTAGTAGCGGTATATGTATATGCATATGAAAAGTATCTAATAGGTGTACCAAGATATGAATTGGTATAATGATGAGTAATTTGCCCTTTATTAAAATGTTTTAATGAAATATCATATATACACAAGTGTAATTTGCATCAAGACATAAGCCTTGTATATGTAGAAAAATATATACATGTATAGTTAATGAAAAGCAAAGTCATGAAAAGAAATTGGGTTCTAAATATCTAATGTGATCAAACTAAATGATTCAACAAGAATCATTATAACAAAGTTATAAATAACCCTTAACCAGATAATTGAATTTCCAATACTTGTATAGTTTGAATAGTTATAACTTTCACAAACTAACTTCAAATCTGACAAAACCAAATCCTAGTAACCTGAAGTATAATATCTTTGATGTTTATGTAAAAATATATTATGTTTGAGTAAGTCTGAACCAAGCCCATGTTAGGCTCTAATGATCGTTTATATGGAAAACATTTCGGATAAAAGCCAAATATCACAAAACTAACTTTAAAACGCTCTTATAGTCATCCCAGGTTTATACCTGAAAAATAGATAGATTATCATATAAGGTGTAATCGCAAACTTAAATTGGAAATCGAACTTTTATCGTATAAAGTTAGAAACACTTAAGCATTTTAGTAGCTTATAAAGTATCTCATCCAAATGAAAAGAATTATGAAAATAGTGTAGAAATACTCTATAAAGTGCATACTACTGTATTTTAAAGAAAGTATTTTGTTATACTATGTTTTACATATAAAATGAACTAGCAACATAACCCAAAATGTTATGTTTTATGAGTAATAGAAATCACTTAAGCCTTTTAAATGACTCGTAGAATATCTCGTCTAAATGCTAATATTATGAAGATCAGTTTAGAAATGATATTTAGGATATTTACTACCATAATCTGGAAAAATATTCTTATAACAACTTGGTTTTCATCTTAGTTCTACTAGTGCAATAACCCTAAATGTTAATCGTACACATCACCTCAATAATCGATTTCTTATAATGTGACCTGTAATACCATATAAGCTTTTCATCAATGAATATAATGTCTCGTTCAAACCGAAAATTTATGAAATCAGCTTTAGTTATTTCTTCAAAGTATATATTATCTTATTATGAAGAAACAACCATATTTCATTATGCTTTCCATGTAAATCATGTTAGTTAAATAACCCTAAGTATTATGTTTTAGAGCTCTATAATGTGAATCGCGGTAATGTAGAAATCTGTAATTAATGTATTTATATCACCAAAACCTTCTTAAAAACTAAGGATATATAACCGGTAATCTAACTTATCAGATCTGTCATATTCGGAGTTACTCATGCAAAGTCAATTAAGAATTTAGTGCTGTTCATTCATAGCTTTGAGCATATTGACTAATATCTTAATTCTATTAATCCAAATAATTTTAGCATCTAGAATTGAAGTTATAAATACAAGAATTCATAATTTTAGCCTCTTGAATTAGTAAGTCGAGGAATAGACAATCCATAAAAAAGCGGGCTTTGCTCATAATAAAGCCATTAACAATATGAATGCCTAATTATCTTGAACTCAAGATGTGGAATCGATAATTCAAACCCTAAAATATTCTTGTTTGTTGCGATAAGTCTTTATTTGGTTTTATCATTTTCTTTTGCTCTTATTAAAGTTGGATATTTGCTATATTTCGATTGATCGACGTGTAGAATCGATGTCCCTTCCTTCGTCGTCGACTCAAGTCGGTATGACAGCGTCTTAAATCGTAAGCAATAATAAGCAAGGCAAGCACCTTTGACCATCTTGATCCTAGTATTTAATTTGCCTTTGTGTTATTAAAATGTTTCATGCATCGTTTACTTTACGTAAATTCGCTATTTTGTGTCTTGGTAGTTATACCTGTTGTCTCATGAAACCTCCTTGATAAGTATGGACATGTGAACCTTGATAACCATAGATTAAGCATAGAAATTTTTTAATGTTATCATAGGTATATTCAATTTCATAATTAACCATGCTTAGCCATGCTTTAGAATCTTTGAAGTAGATGATCAGATCAAAAGCTGTTTCTTGAGAAATGGAAAATGTTAGAAATGAAGCTGTTGGTTATGGGTATTTTGATTTAGAAACCCAAAATAAAACTATGGTTTTGATGCGGGCGATTATTGGCAATAGCCGGATGTGCAGAGGGATTTGCACGTAGTATAGGGTGGAGTATCGCCCGTGTCGGATTAAGGACCGAGCAAATGGGATGTTGTAGATCCATGTTTTCGTGCAACCACAAGGGCTTGTATGGGCGGGTCTTAGCCTATTAAGTTGTTTAGATGTGGCTTTGCATCTAAGGAAGGCGGGAGATTGCACAGGCATTCCGATCGGATCATGCTGTGGGGGTTTCTACATACCAATGCAGCGGTGTCGCCTTGCCACAGACGAGAGGCGTGGTGTTGTGTGAGTGATAAATGTGGATCCACGACTTGGGTGAGTGTCTATGTTTTTAGGGCGAGGCCAGCGTCCGGGCTGGTGTAAAGCCACGTCTAGATAATGTAACGGCTCCGTATGATCTCCTTGCGGACACACCAAGGAAGTGTGTTAATTGATCTGGCGAAAAGGTTGATCATTCCTTGTGGGTAAAGTGTACACCTCTGCGAGTGTAAATCTAATCGATTAATACGCCATGATAATGGGCACTTGGGGAAAATCCTCCCAATGTTAGAATCTTTGGTATTTTCTAAAATGGGTTTGGTTTGAGCTTGTTTTAGCAGCTGTTGCTTTATGTCAAAGGGCCGACATTGTTGGATTTCTATTTCTAGATTATTCGATGCTCGCGAAGGGTTGTGAGTATTACTTATGCTTTACTTATTTCATATCAGTCAAACATGCTTTTACAAATTCCGTTTGCAAATAACTTGTTTTACAATATCAATTCTGCTTTATGCAAATTAAGCGTAGAAGTTTTCCTTTGAAATGGCTTTGCATATATTATAGGTTTTGTTAAAGTCTTGCAGAATGAAAGTACTCACCCTTATATATGTTGTTTTTAGGTGGTTGAGTTAGCGAGGCTTGAGTCTCTTTTAAATCGTGAGTTGCGGGATCTTCTTCGTCATGTTCTATCTGGAGTTTATGCCTTATCGATTACTGCTGGTCGGATGGGCAAACTACAAGATATTGCTTCTTTCTTTGCTATCCTTTGTTTTATGCGCTTCTCTTTGTATATTAGTTTCCTTTGTAATTTTTTGTGGTGTGGTTGTGATTCCAATTGTTGTAAACATGTGTTGCTAGCTACTGATCCAGGGAATATCACAATAATCACATGGAGGTTCCTGTTCATCAGAACGGGGTCTCACATCCTATGACAACTTTTCCCCTCACAATGATTCGCATACTGTGGTCTACTGCTACTCTCTTTGTCAATATATGAAGTTGATGCATGTGTGCTTTCGCTCATTCGCTGATATTGATGGATGTATTGTTTTTCATACATGTCTTTTGCAGCTACCTATAGACCTTGTTATTGATCATTCAATACAAGTTGATGTGGCAAGATCACAAAATCTTTATTCGAGCAAATATAGAGCTTGAGTTCCATCGTAACAAGGAGCGGTTTGGGTTTTGAAATGGGGTTCCCTTGCATTAAGTAACATGCTTGTTGTTCCACCTGGATCAGGAATTGTCCACTAGGTATATCACTAAAATGATCATTTTGATATCTTCTCAAATATCGCTTGATGGATTAATATGGAGGAGAATATGATGGATTAATATGGGGGACAGATAGCTTGAGAAAAAACTAAGTTTTAACGATTTGAAACTATATGTGTTTGCTATTATGGTATGATGTGAAATTATGTGTGTTTGCTATTATGTTATGATGTGGAACTACATGTCTTTGCTATTATGTTATGATGTGGAACTACGTGACTTTGCTATTATGTTATGATGTGAAACTATCTATGTTTGCTATTATACTATGATGTGTTTGCTTGATTTTGAGGTAAACAATGTTTACATATCTTTATTCATACCATGCTCAATGAGTCTATGTTGGCTAATGTTATTAAGATGTTCTATGTAACTACAATACCATTCAAAGTTGGTATGTTTGAAACTTTGGATAGATCATGTACTATATTCTTGTGAAATTTTCCATTTATGTTTTCGTATCCGTTCCGTTCCGCTTGTTTACATCACTATCCGTTTTAGTATTCGTTTAGGGGTTTCGATTTCGTTTCCGTTCTGGTAAAAATATGGAAATGGAAGCAGAACAACTATTCTGACCGTTTCCGTACCATTTTCATCCCTACCTCGAACCACATGTCATATTGACATTAACAACAGCCCTTCACTAATTACAGTTAATGTAACATAATCCCGAGGTCAACACTTGGCTTCTGTCGTCTTCTTCCTCCAAATAGAGGAGCACGGGGGAAACCATGGGAGGCTGCTGAGTGGGCTTGGCGACCGGTGACTAGCAAAACATATTGCAGTGGTCCCAGCGACCACGATGGCAACGAGCGGCGGGAGATGCTCTAAGGTGGCGGCCTCACGGTGAAGGTGGCGGCGGTACTATAGATAAGGGCAACTACCAAGCGGCTCAAACTACAATGAAGCTCATTTACCATCTATATGCTACGGTGAAGCTAGGGTTGCTCTCAATGCTCGGGATGGGCTGTGTGTTGAGCTTTCTATGGGCGGGCGACATGCTACAGGAATGACTAGCCTATAGGTTTGCAACATCTGGGAACACAAAAGTGAAAAGGCTCACTGAAACCAAAGAAACGAGATCAGGTGCAGCGGCGAGGTCTACGTGCTCTGAGGTGTCGGCCAGGGACGAAGGCGTGATCCGTGGCTCTGGCGCATAACAAGGAAGAAAATACTTTTAGCAAGAATAATATAATTTAACTTTTAGCAAGAATATCACTTTGTGGTGATGTAATCACCTTTAGAAAGACTCTACGGGATGATATATACTTTGGCCTTATAGGAAAAAGCGAAGGTAGAATGTCAAGGGTGACACTAAATAAGGATAAGATTGCTTAGAATTTGAGTTCTAATAGTGTCAGTACCTAAATATAGGGTATGAGCACGTGTAGGATCTGGCGTAGGATATTTCCTAACGACGTCTGAGAGACTCCGAATATCACGGGCCCAGTTTTATATGATAAGATATGCGCGAAAGGATAATTCCATATTAGGAAGGACTCGATCATATTCCGTTTGAGGAAACTTACTCGAGTCGCTGATATTCGGGAAAGTTTGGATATCTTTGCGAAGATCACACTGCGATGGACTCCTCATCGGCTCGATCAGTACTCCAAACCGACTACAACTCGACTTGAGTAAGGCTACCCGACTATATAAGGTGAGGTAGGGGTCCTCAAGGGAGAAAAATAGAAGACTTCCATGCGGACGAAGAGAATACTTTTAGAGCTTTTACGCGAGCGACTAAGTCGGCGACTGCGCCGTCAACCTCAACCTTAAGCAGCCTTAGCCTAAGTTTAATCTTCCTTGTAACTAGGGCTAGACACATTGTTCGTATTCCATCCACCACATACATATATCATCCACACGAAGTAGGGTGTTACTCCGCCAAGGGGCGAACACATCTACATCATGTGCCTCCGATTTGTGCTTGACTACGATAACCGAAAGTATAAGTTTATTGTCGATTTCTAACCTTTGACAAATAGTTTGTTTCTGCGAAATCATTTTATTCGTTTATGAAAATCCGAATATAAATTTTAGTCATAAATTCCTTTGGAAGATTAAGACTCCTCTTAAAGCTAAAGTTTTTATTTGGTTAATGCTAAGGAAAATTATTTTAACTAAAGATAGACTCTTATGAAGGGGTTGAAAACAGGATAAGAAATGTCAGTTTTGTAGTACTAATGAGACAATTGACCATTTGTTTATCTCATGTCCATTGGCAAGATTCATTTGAAATGTGGTGAGATATGCTTTTGGCTTGAGATGTTCACCTGCTAATGTTGAACACTTATTTGATAATTGGTTGATTCAATTGAGGCCTTTATCCAAGAAGATATTGTTGGTGGGGATTCCAACATTCTTTGTGGACTATTTGGAAGCGTGTAATGCAACGTGTTTCAGAAATGTTAAGCCTGTTGATCCAACTAAAATAATCTTTGATATAACACAATGGCTCAACATTTGGATTATTTTGCAAAGAAAGGAGGAAGACAGAGAAGCCATACTTTGGGTGGCAAATTTTTAGAACAAGTGGTTACTGAGGTGCTCAAGGTGCACAAGGGATAGAGATCAATGATTGCTAGGATCGCTGTATAAAATAGAAAAAATGGAGAGGAAAAGAAAGTTTTTGTGTTGATCGTAGAAATACTAGGACAAAGTTATCCATATTTTGTGTTTATGAATGACATTGTAATTGGTTTAGTTCATTTAATTTACTTTTTTGGACTACTGCGCTTGCTTTGGGCATGAAATTTGCTCTAGCTAGCGACTTTATAAGTCAAGGTGCGAGACTCTGTTTCTTTTTATTTTCGTTTTGCTTTCTTGTGGTGGACATCTGTGATTTTTGATAATATAAATCGGGAGGGTTTGTTACCCTTCTATTATTCTAAAAAACAAGGAAGAAAATACAAGCATCGAGAAAAAGGCAGGCGAACCACGATGGACAATGGCCGAGGTTGAATCTCATCGAGCGGAGAAGCGAGCCAACAATCATGATGCACAAGACAAGCAGTGAAGCTCACGATAGTCGAAATTGGCCAGTCTGTGGCGGAGTTGGAGAAGATGACCGATATGGCGATTCATCCCCCAAGGAGGAGAGGCGGGATGGTTGAAGGAAATGGAGAGCGAGGCGGGTGATCAAAATGACACGCTCGGGTGCGGCTTAAGTAGATAAGAGGAGGGCGAGTGCAGCGACATGGAGATGAGCTCGGGCGCAAGATCTCGAGGCGGTGCGCATGAACTAAACTTGGGACAAGCATTGATTTGCCAAGGTCATTGTGGGGTGTGCTTGAGGTAGCGAGTGCTCTGCATGGCGTCAGCTCATGTGGCGTACATGCATCTGGATGACATGGGCAAGAAGAAGCGGCGTGAGGAGAAAAAGCACAAGCTGCACAATGCTTCTCTTCTTATCATTGTGGTGGGTGAGGCCCACTCATTAGTGGGAGCGAGAGAGGCGAACTTTGTTGCTATTGGGCTGGTGTGATCGTGGGCCATAAGGCGGCCTAGGTAATAGAAAGGAAGAGGAGAGAGAGGTTGCATTGATCGCTAGGGTGGGCCATAGGGAGAAAAGAGAGGGAAGGAGGTTGGGCTATCGGGTGGAATTCAGCCCAAGGAGAGAGATGAAAGAAAAGGGCTTTAAGATTTTAATTATGATGAAAAATTAGATTTGGGTTTTGAATTCAAATTTTGAAATGGTTTTGTAGAAAAAGGTGTAAATAAATTTAGGTTTGCACATAAATTACTTTTATGTTTTGCAAATCGATTTTTGAGCCAAGGAAATTATTTTAAATTTTATTAGCAAGATAAAGGCTTTTGGAAATTTTTGAATGCGAAGTTTTGAAACTGATATAAATTACACACTTTCAAATTGGATCAAATTTTGGGACGTTACAAACCTATCCTTAAAAGAATATCATCCTTAAGATTTGTGCTGTCGAAAAAGTGGTGTGGAAACTCGGCCTTCAGGTCTTCTTCTAGCTCCTATGTACCTTCTTTTTCGATGAGGTTGTTCCATAGGGCCTTGCAAAAGAGAATCACTTGAGTCCTCATCTAGCGTTCATGCACTTTAAGAATATGCATTAGGTACTCCTGTAGGTGAGATCTGTTTCAAGGTTGATGGTCTCTACTGGTGTTTGCTCTTCGTGAACTTGGAGACATTTTCTTCAATTGAATCATGTGGAAGACATTGTGGATGTCGCCCATCTTTGGTGGTAGCTCTAGCTCATAATGTACCTCTCCTCGCTTGGCAGTGATCTGGAAGGGTCCAATGTATCGTGGTGCCGATTTCCGTTGGACCTTGAATCGCTTCATGCTCTTCAAGAGCGAAACCTTTAGGTAGACGAAATCTCCGATCTCAAAGCTCAATTCTCATTGGCGATGGTCTTCATAGCTCTTTTTTCTAGATTGGGCTGCCTTGAGCCTTTCCTGGATCAATTCAACATTCTTTTTGGCTTCTCTCAGCATTGTTGGTCCAAAGATGGATCACTCTCTTGTTTCTGACCACATAAGTGATATCCTACATTTTCTTCTATAAATAGCCTCGGATGGTGGCATCTACAAACAAGTCTAATAGCTATTGTTGTAGGAGAACTCCACATAGGGTAAACTCTTTTCCAAGTTGGTGTTGGAGGTGAGCGCACAAGCGGTGGCATGTCTTCTAGAATATGATTTGTTTGTTCTATCTACCCCTTGGTTTGAGGGTGATAAGTGTGTTGAAAGCAAGGTAAGTTATTAAGGCTTCGTGAAGATTGGTCCAAAATCGCGAAGTGAACCGAGTTCCACGATTTGATAAAATCCGTTTAGGAACTAAATACAAGCTAACTATGTGGAGCACGTACTATTCGGTCAACTTGCCTCCTCTATATGTGGTCTTGATCGAAATGAAGTGAGAATCGGGATTCACTAATGACGAAATAAAGCATTGGGTCGAACTCTTTGTGTTAAGGTAGTAGATGTAAATAGCCATCGACTAGCCAGAAAGAGTAGAAGAATGGGACCTGTTGTGAGACATACAATGTATTACAGACGTATGATCATTACCTTTCAACCGGTTATTCTATTCCACTTCTAGATAGAGAAAAACTAAAGGAGAATATGTAATAACACGTGAAACATTTGTAAAAACACATATCGAGCACACACAAGAGAACCGTAGACAAGCAAGTGAAATCCAATCCACGAAATAATTTGATCCATGGGCGACACCGTTGTGGTAAAGGTCGTAATTCTAGAGGAATCATTACCACAAGGCATAGCTACCTTGGTCGATCAGTCACTACAACCCACATGGAATCATATATTGTTTGTGTTTGTTGGCGTGTCTTATATTTGGGTTAATTTTATGCATCGATTTTGGTCTCTTTTCCCCAATTATATGACACTAACGTCTTTGTGTTTCAGTGAGGAACAAGTCAATTGATGCCAAAATTAAGGGAAAAGAGGGAGCTTTCCACCTTTGCTCCAAGCATGTAGGGAGGTTCTCCTTCTCCAAGTCACCTCTAGACTATAAATAGTGCACTCAGTCCACACTTTCAACACTTCATTCCTCCACTCCATCCATACCACACAAACTATTGTGTAGTGTAGGCAACACTGGAGGTCTAGTAGCTATGCAGTGAGGAGTACATTATGTTTTCCATGTCTTTCAGCTTAATAAATGTTTCCATGTATTGATGTAATAGACACCACTTGAGGTAGTCAAACTTCATTAGGATTTCACTTATAAGAGCAACAAAGTCAATATTTTGGATGTGGTAGAGCGTTTGACCAGAAGTAAGACCATTCGATTTTTGAAGGTTCTGTAGAGCAATCACATCAAGGATGAAGCTATCTGGGAGAGCGAAGAGATCTCAAAGGTCTAGTTATCTAACCTTTTCTCTAGCCAGCCTGAATCTAAGGGTCGAAATTCCTTTCAAGGGAGGAGGTTTGTAATATCCCAATGCTTAGTGTTTTTTAAGTCCTTTGGTCAAAATAGCAATTTTTAAGATTTTCTTGAAGTAATTAAAGCTTAAAATAGTTTTTATAAAATTAAAAATGAGTTTATGTAATTAATACATATGTTAATTAAACAAAAGAAACTTATTTGGGTTCCTCGTGATCCAAAGTATTTTCTTAAGTTTTTCAAAATTTTAGGGCCCATGTCAACCTCACTTTGATTTTCCAAAATTCAAAAATAAAGCTTCTCGGAATATTCCTAGAACCACGTGTTAGCCTCTTATTTTCTCTGTCTACTCTGTTTATTTTCGAATTTCTCAGTAGGCCAACCAGGGTTCAAAAACAGATTGAAAACTTGCGTCTGTAGGTTCGGTAATTAAAACCGTTCGGAAAACCAGCCAGATGAATAGTAAATTTAAAAAATTTATAAAAATGTGTCAAAAAATTTCTAAATTTTTTTGTGCATTCCTTGGGTAATCCTAATGATTCTATAAAATTTTGATTATTATCAGATATGTATATTTTTAAAAATTAAGCGGTAATCTTGTCACAATATATGCTCTTTAGTTTTTATTTTCTAGGGCAGAAAAATGAAGTCTAATATTTATTAAATTTTTTATGATGTTATAATGTCATTAAAATGATTATTTAAAATTTTGAGATGATGATCGGATATGTGTATTTTTAAAATTAGCAGAAAGTGCTATTATCATTGTATATGCTCTTACATTTTTGATTTTATATGGAAATAAATGAAGTCTAATATTTCTGAAAATTTTATTAAATTATCCTTTGGAACTATTTATATTTTCATTAAATTTTAGAATATAATAAATCATTTTACTATTTATAAAAATCTGACAGTGTATTTGTTTCTTTTCATTAATTTCTATTTTAGATTTTTTAGAAGAAATAAATGATTTAAAAAATTGTAAAAATTTCTCTTAGGTGTTTTATAGATTAATTGGGATTTTTTTACATTTTTAAATTTTTGTTTGCAATTTTTCAATTTGTTCTTATATTTTCACCATTTTTCCTTACATCATCGGTTTTGATGTTACTGTTCATGTAGGTCGAACATGTCATTTTCGACTATGGAAGAGTAATGAAGCTATGCTTATGCCTACTCCACAACTTCAATTTAAATGCATTATAATGTAAAATGGTGTTAATAAGTAAATGGTAGTGAAATTGCGAGTGCTTTTGCTTTGTAGTTATGTAAATGCCGATTTTTGCACTTGTGTGATTGTAGTATTGCAACGAAAGATTATTTATTGACATATTATTGATAAATACATAAATTACAACCTCTAATTCTCTAAAATATAGCAAAGGTCATGTCGATTTTTTTCCAAATTTAGGAGAGATCATTCTGGATTTTTTTTCATATTTTCACATACCTTATTTATATATTTATTACATTTTTACTCAATTTTAAACTTCCCTGTATTTCTACAAATTTTACAATATTTTTGCATTTTCCCATTTTTTTATTTTCCCCAATTTTCCAACCTCAGGCGGTTTTGCAGTTTCTCCAAAAACGCTCGGTTTTAAATCAAAAACGCGGTTTCGCGATCTCGTTTGACCAAATTTCAAAATTTTCAAATTTGCAAACCGTTCGGTTTTCACGGTTTTGGCGGTTTCTTTGAAAGCCGTCTAATAACTCGCGAAAACCGCCCGTGAAAGCGGTTTCGTGAACCACGGACCCAACTTCCAAAATCCGTTCTTCCTCATCGATCTTGATTGAGCTTATGTTTTGTTTTAAATTCATCTAAAATTGAGCCCCAATTTTAAATAATTTTATATAATCTTTAGATTTCTTTTTCAGCTATGTTTTTACTTAATTTTGTTTTCTCTCATTTGATCTAAAATAGAGCCCTACGCAGAGAAGGAGAGCGATTAGTTCAAGAACAAGACCTTTTGAAGGTAAGTTCTTTTGTGATCATGTTGCACCTAGTTTTAAAAATTATTCCGTGTATAAAATTATCGCATAGCTTTTTGATTAACAAATGACTAACTTGGGAAATATCTTTGAACCTTAGTTGTCACTTATCTACCTTGCTCAATTGTATGTCATGAGTCATTGTGGCCTTAGGATGGTTAGTATTATATGGTCAATCGTAGTAGAACTAACGTGGTTTGGTTTAGACACGCCTAGCCATCTTTGGGATATTGATATCATTTTGGAATACCATTTACACTTGGCTAATGATATATGAAATTGCTTTGTGAATAACTGTGTGCACTATGTGTTATCGTTGATGGCATGGGTTGCACTTTAAAATTAACCGGTGGATAAATGATTTAGATTGGGTGATGTAAAGTATTGTGTGATCATTTGTGTGCACAGTATGATCTCTATGTAGGTTAGTGGAATTGGATAGTTTCGCCTGGTCAATTAAGGACTTCACTTTGTCGCCATTGAACAAAGCCCTATCGTGCAACCACATGCTCTACAGGAAGGGCTTAGCTTAGGAAGTTTGAGTTAGATGTTGATACCTTAGGTTCACTACTACGAGAATCGATTATCCTTGCCGCCATATCACTGCGGTTCATCAAAAACGGCGGTAATAATATCACTGCGGTTCGAATGGAAAACCGGCGATGTGCTTTCTTTGATGAATCGGCGGTGATAAATCCTTATCACTGCAGGTTCGTGTCGAACCAGCAGTAATACTATCACTACCAGTTTTAGAAAAAGCGATAGTCGCGATATTTTCGAAAAATCATAAATTTTTCATCTGAGTCGGATGAAGATAAAATTTATATGAAAATTGTAGCTCGACGAAATCTACAACTTTGTAGTTGACAACTTTTTCATTTGAAGTAGTTTAAAAGTACAAATAATGGTATCACTGCCGGTTGGCGATTCGTATTCTCAACCGCGATAATAATGCTAGTATGCTACCAACCATTTTGAAAAATCATAACTTTTCATACGGTGTCGAATGGAGATAAAATTTATATGAAAATTGTAGATCTCGACGAGATCTACAACTTTGTAGTTGACAACTTTTTCACTTGAAGTAGTTTAAATGTCCAAATAATGGTATCACTGCCGGTTCGAACACAAACGGCGATAATACTATCGCTGCCAACAGTCTTGATATTTTTGAAAAATTATAACTTTTTCATACGGTGTCGGATGGAGATAAAATTCATATGAAAATTGTAGCTCTCGACGAGATCTACAACTTTGTAGTTGACAACGTTTTCATTTGAAGTAGTTTAAATATCAAATAATGGTATCACTCCCGGTTCAAACACAGGTAGCGGTAATACTATCGCTGCTTAATGATCTTGATATTTCTTGAAAAATCATAACTTTTTCATACGAGTCGGATGAAGATAAAATTTATATGAAAATTGTAGCTCTCGACGATATCTACAACTTTGTAGTTGACAATCTTTCCATTTGAATTCAGCTAGATATCCAAATAATCACCAAATGTTTCGGAGATAAAGGAACAAAAGGAAAATATATCCTATCTTGGTTGAGAATGAGTGATAGGTGAGATGGTAAGGTGGGCTCGTGTGAGGCAGCGGTCGCGAGTTCGAGTCCTACCAACCCGCCTGTAGCGTATTTGCGCGAAAATCGCGTGACTTGTGACTTGCGGCGCGGTTGCAAATAATTTGTTTTTATTTTACCGAGTGATTCTGGACCGAACTATCACTGCGGTCCGCACACAAACCGGCGGTGATAGTCCGACTATCACTGCCGGTTCGCATATAAACCGGCGGTGATCTGGCTGCAAACCAATCACTGCCGGTTCCAAAATCCGGTAGTGATGCGGTTTGGAACAGCGGTGATATAATGTTACGTAGTAGTGGTTGTAGGTTAGGCTTTGTGCATAGGGAAGGAGGGTGTGGACTCATATGTTGGGCTGCATCATGAATGGCTATCGTTTTCAAATCCAACGGTGGGCCCTTTCATTCGTTTCTCATGTGTTGGGCCTAGCGGTAGGAATCAAGCTCATTGCGAGGATCAATGTTGTGGCGGAGTTTCTGAGAGGACTTATCATGATACCTATGTCACACATCGAAGGAAGTGTGTTAATAGCTTTGACAGCAAGTCCTCTAAACGGGTTTGCTTTTAAGCTACTTTTGGCATAAGCTAGAAGCCATATATAACTAATAAAAGCCAAAATCAGAGTCGGATGTGTTTTCGCAGCTTCTTGTGGAGAGAATTAGATGTTTGCTAAATGACCTCTCATAAAAAGCTACATCTGCTTTTTAACCTAGAAAGTCAAAAAGAAGCTTTTCAAAAAAGCTACAACTCCCCTAAAAAGACCCTTAATAATATTTAGAAATATGCATTCAATCTATTTATTGTAATTGAATGTAAACGTCGTTTTATGTAAAAACAAGCCAGGCTAGCCATTTTCATTCGAATGATATAGAGCAAAATGAACAATGGAATCTAATCTGACCATGGCTAACACTACGCAACCAATTGACCGTATCCTCAGCAGTTTCACTACTCCTCAACCCGCACCGTCCGATCACCATAATCAACTGATTAACGGGGAGCCTGCCAGTACCAGTACGTTCGCGTGCCTTGCGATCAAAACCAACAGCTTACCTCCTTCCTCTCCCCGCCTATATAGGCCATCTCCCTCGTCAATTAGATCCCAACAGATTTCCTTGCGCTCTGGGAAATTCGAGTGCATTTCGCCGTAGATCGTATCTTTAGACTCCAACAACTGCAACAAGAGATCGAGATCGGCGGAGCGGATGGCAAGTTTCAAGTAGCCGACGCGTCGGAGTACCTGGCCGTCACCGGCTGGGGCATCGACGACGTGAAGCTAGCGAAGAAGGCGTGGGTGTGGGTCGGGCAGCAGTGCAAGAAGTTCGACATATCGCCGGTCAACTACGAGTTCGAGGTGAACGCCATGAGCGCCGAAGCTGCCCTTCATCCTCCCCGCAGTCTTCACCATCGGCCCGAAGATCGACGATATGGACCAGCTCCTCCTCTACGCCAAGCTCATCGCCCCGCTCCACCAGACGGCCAGCCACGTCCCCGAGCTCGTGAAGGGTATCATCGAGGCGAGACCCGCGTGCTCGCTGCGGAATTGACCATGGAGGAGATCTTCAAGGGCACCAAAGAGTTCAAGAAGTCCGTGTTCAGAACGTGCAGCTGGATCTAAACAAGTTCGGGCTCATCATCTACAACGCCAACGTCAAGCAGCTCGTCGACGTGCGGGGGCATGAGTACTTCTCGTACCTGGGGCAGAAGACGCAGCAGGAGGCGGTGAACCAGGCGAAGGTGGACGTGTCGGAGGCGCGGATGAAGGGCGATATCGGAGCCAAGGAGAGGGAGGGGCTAACGCGGCAGAATGCGGCCAAGGTGGACGCCGAGACGAAAGTGTTGTCGGTGCGGCAGCAGGGTGTCGGGCTCAAGGAGGAATCGAGGGTGGAGGCAGAGGTGAAGGTGTACGAGAATGAGAGGGAGGCCGACATCGCCGCGGCGAAGGCCGGGCTGGCGATGAAGAAGGCTGGGTGGGACAAGCAGGCCAAGGTGGCCGAGGTCGAGGCGGCCAAGGCCGTCGCCATCCGCGAAGCTGAGCTCCAGATGGAGGTCGAGCGCAAGAACGCGATGCGCCAGACTGAGAAGCTTAAGGCCGAGCAACTCAGCATGGCCACTGTACAGTACGATACATCGGTATGTAGATCACTGGATGTATAAACGTGTTCTATTTTGTTAAGTTCCATGCATGAGCGTCGATAGATATGGTAATAGTGATCTGTGCAATGTTATTGTGTTTGTCTAGGTGCAAGATTCGAACGCTGGGCTGTACAGCAGGCAGAAGGTGGCGGAGGCGGCGCTGTTCGAGCAGGTGAAGGTGGCGGAGGCGCGCAAGGCGCAGGCCGACGCGCAGTTCTTCGAACAGAAGCTGGCCGAGGACGCGAAGCTGTACGCGAAGCACAGGGAGGCGGAGTCTCTGGCCACGGTGGGCGAGGCCAAGGCGGAGTACGTGGCATCCATGCTCGAGGCGCTCGGCGGACACTACCACGCGCTCAGAGACTACCTCATGATCGACGGCGGTATGTACCAGGAGATGGCGCGAATCAACGCCGGCGCGATCAGCGGCATGCAACCTAAAATTAGCATCTGGAGCAATGGCGGTGCGGACGCGGAGGAAGCAACAGCGGCGAGGTTGGCGCCGACCCGCTGCAGCAGATGGCGGAGTGTACAAGATGCTGCCGCGCTGCTATCGACGGTGCCGCGAGCAAACAGGCATGCTGCCGCCCGGCTTGGATGGGCGAGCTGCCCAAGGACAGTGCCACCAACTGAACGTGGTGGAGTGCGTTTCTCCAGCTACTTATACGCTAGGTGGTTTGATTGCTTTAGCGTCTTTGGATTATCCCAGAGTTGTTAATCTAGGTTTGGTTTAATAATAATAATAATAATTGTGCGTTCGAGTTATATATTTTCTGAACTCAAGATATGGTTTATGACTTATTTGTCCACTTGGTTTACTTATATATACAAGAGTATGCATGGTTTGTTTTGTGCCAACTACGCTGGACTGATGTGATACAGATGCGCATGCCTATGCAAACACTTGGGCTATAGGGATTGTGATAAGGCTATATGCGAGAATCTAGGGCTTTTCTTGCTAAATAATACTTAAATTTTATGTCTTCCGATCTAGATCTAATAGTTAAAGTCAATTTGCCTTCTCTCCTCCCATTTGAGTCAATTTTGTTAAGGAGTACTCAATTTTTCTGTATAACCTTTTTACACCAATTCTATAATAGCTTTATACAAATTAAATTATGCAAAAAATTATGTAAAAAAGATGTGACAATTTGTAAAAAAAAAAGAGAAATAAAACAAACTATAAGAAACACAACAAACAAAAATGTGAATCACAAAGTCAAATATTAAAAAATCAAAATAATAAAACACAATATAGATAAATAAACAGTCAGGTGCCATTTAGCGATTCGCTTATCTCTGGCAACATACATCCTTACTGTAATACGCTGCCGTAACAACCAACAAAGTAGAGTTTGCGGTTTTCTCTTGTGTATCACGCCCTGATCAACGTAAATCCAGTCCACCTCAGCGCCCGCGTCACTCCCGCGCGGGTAAGCCGCCGGCCTCCTAGCGCCCGCGCGCAGGCGCGCGCTTTCCGAGCGATGCGGGCCGAACCGCAGAAGTAACCACACCTCCCGCGCGGCGCGGGTTGTTGCCGCTAGTTCGGCCCCTTAAATCGCCCCATCGACCGACTCTACATTTCCACCCACCTCGGCTGGCCGGCCTATCGTCCGCGCGGGGCAAGCGGCAGCACGAAGTAACTGCTCGCGCGGCACGGCCAGCGTATCCACAGCTCCGTACCGCGCGCGCGTTTGTTCGGTGTGGGTAGTGACTAGTGAGTAGTACTCGCGTGACGTGCCCAAAGCTCGCAACGGAACCGACCCGCTCAGCCATCGGTTCACGGGCACGGTTACGGCTGGCTACGCTCCGTCTGGCTTCTGCCACTAGCGGTGCAATCGGATCGGATTTAATCGCATATCGTTCTTTCCATATCACGAACCATATATTTTGTCGGATTCGAATCGGATAGTACGGATATGAATACGGCGCGGATAATATCGGTCGTGGATTCGAATCGAATCTGAGCGGAATCGGTATGATATCGAATAATTTTGTTAGATAACATGCAGCAGATACCGTATAAAGCACACATATAATCTTGATTAACCAACCGTATGAGTTCAATATGCAACAAGATTATCGCAGTCTAACAAGTCATTTTATCGAACAGTCCAACAAAGTTGCAAAAGTATACTAAATTTGAACAATACACATATGACAAATTTCGAAACATAAAATGATACGTAAATAATATTAGATAAGTCGATAACATGACCATGAGGTCCATAACTCCATGTTTTCATGAAAGAGACAATACAACAAGTCGATAATATTTAGATTACATCATACAAATATGGAGACATAAGACTCAACAATGACATAATTTTATATAAGAGTTCGAAGACCGAAGTGGCTAAGTCAGGTTGGCAACATTTCAAGAGACAACGAGTGCATGATGATGATTATTTGTCCTCGACAAGCACTCAATCATTATCAGCCGCCCCATAGTCTCATCCTACAAAACAAAAGGTAAGAAGAGCGCATAACTGACGAATACTCATATCAGGGGTACCCAACGGCCCAGGGTAACAAGCAGGCTACCTTAAGCCCATTACCGAGGCCAAAGGACCGTGGGACCACAAGGGCGCCCCTCCCGACCGATCGGGACTAGCGTCTCCGACCAAGTAAGACTCCCGACCCATGGCGGGTGAGATCCTCCGACTCCGACCAAAATAAGGCAACCTCCACCAAGGGCCACATGTCAAAGCCTCCACGATCTCGGCGCGTGCCCGCGGGCGGGACAATCGAAGTGATTATGCGGAAGCGGTGGCTCTTTCCCAAGATAGCATAAATGGTGTTGATGTCAAGCTTCGATCCCATCAACCCGATCCACGTCGATCTGAAGGAACACGCTCCCTCCGGCGGTACCAGCGTTACGCCTGCAGCGTTAACCATCGTCGAGTTCACGAAGCGGAGTCGCCATTTTCCGACATGGTGACTAAGCGCCACGCCCACGGGACTACCGACCCAGCGTGGGCAAGCCGGCGACGACCCATCAAAGCAACTTCCCTCTCCCAACTTCCCATGTAACCCCCCCTCAAATTTGTATAAAGGAGGCGGGGGCCTCTGGGAGAGGTAAGTGGAGCAAGAAGAAGCGAGTAAAGTAGAGTCTCCCTTCTCGCTAGGTCTTTCCAGAACACTCTTGTGCTCAAACTCTCTGCTCTCATTTGTAAAGCGTTATGCGACCATACGCACCTAAGGCAATACAACACCAGCAAAAGCAATGGAGTAGGGACATTAGCGCACTAAGGCAAGAGGAGGAATACCAGTAGGCGGCGCAGGCAGCTCAAGCTCGTCGCTGCGAGCTTGATGCGGCGTGTGAAAATTTGGAGGAAGCGAAAAGTGAGCTCGACCGACTCGAGCCAACACAGGCGGGATGAGCCGAGCCCGCGCAGATGCTTGGCGGCGTGGCGGCTGTCGTCGAGAACACCACTGGTGATGGAAGAGTCGTGGCCCTCGGTTCTTCCCCATAAGCGAGCGTGGTTGCGGTGCTATCTTGCTCGAGGCCTTCCGGCCGGACGACCGGAGGCCAAAGCCACGTGCGAGAATCTCGGGGCTGGTGGGCGTCTTCTTGTCTGACACATGCAAGCCTCGGCCCTCACCATTCGGCGCCACCTCTGGCCAGCCGAACCGCGCCACCCCTCGGGCGGTGGGTCCGGCAAAGCGGCGGCACCACGAACAACCCGAGGCCTCGCGCACCCGGTGCATCAGCGCCTCGGCGGCGCCTCGGCGTCGCGCCACCTCGGTAGCGAAGAAAAGTGGTGGGCGAAGCCGCCCACTCGCGTATTGTGGGCGGTGCGCCACCACCACCGTGGCGAGCCCCCGGGCCTTACGCGAGGAATTCGCCATGCGGATTTCCTGCCGATCAGTGGCCAAACCAACATAGCCAAATACTGGGGCCACGAACCCGGCGTATGGCTTGAAGACTACCGGCTCGCGTCTTGAGGCAAGAGGAAGCGACGGATGACCTCTTCATCATCAATACCTCCTATCTACCTCGCGGACTCGGCTCGAGCACGGCTCGATACTTGCCCGCAAAGACCATCGAGGCTGGGCCGACTTAAAGACCCTCTTTGTCGGTAACTTCCAGGGCACCTATAAGCGCCCTGGGAACTCCTGGGACCTGAAGAGCTGCAAGCAGCAGCTGGGAGAAACTCTCGGGGTTACATCGGCGCTTCTCCGCCAATGCAACGAGCTCCCGACATCTCGATCTGCCGATGTTGTGGGGCGTTCATCTGGCACCTCTTGCAAGGCCTTGGTGCACAAACTGGGCTGCGTCAAGCCCAGAACCACCAAGGAGCTTCTGGACATCGCCACCAACCACGCCTCTGGCGAGGAGGCTGTGGGAGCCATCTTTGAGGATGGCAAAACTAAGTAAGACCCCGGCGCTCGAGCCGGGTCCCCTTCCGACCGCTCCGACAAACGGAAGCGACACGGGAAGCAGGTCCGTGAGGCCCAAGTGGTCGCGGCCGTCGACCGCCCTGCCTTAGCGGCGAGCGCGCCCGGCCGTCGCGCCCAGACCACTTCGAAAAGTTGATGGACGGCTCGTGCCCACACCACGGGTTCCCGTCAAACACAAGTACCGGATCTGCGAGGTCTAAAGGCGCTTCTCTCCGGCGCCCCACGACGCCTGTGGGGCAAAGGAAAGAAGCGGCCCGGCCCCATGGGCCATGAGAAGATGGTGGACGACGAGTTCCCGAACCCGGCGGCTGCCTTATGATCTTCAGCGGATCGGCATGCTACGGCCGACAAGCGCGGCTCAAGCTCGCCTACCGCGAGGTCCACAAATCACACCGGTGTCCCCAATATCTTTGGTGGTGGAGTCCCGATCACCTTCGATCGGATGACCACCCGACCACGTCCTGACGTAGGGGAGATACCCGCTTGTGGTCGACTCCATTGTGGGAAGAAGCACCTCACAAAGGTGCTAATGGGCGATGGCGCGGTCTCAACATCCTTTATGTTGAGGCGCTCGGCGCCATGGGGTCCCCGCTCGAGTCTTCGGCCGAGCAAAGCGCCTTTCACGGCGTCAACCACGGCGCCGAGCCCAACCGCTCGGGTAGGTCGACCTGCCGTCACCTTTGGAGGACCGAAAAACTTTCGCCGAGACCCTCACTTTTGAGGTCGTGGATTTTCTCGGATCCTACCACGCCATCCTGGGGAGGTCGTGCTATGCCAAGTTCATGGCGGTCCCCAGTTACGCCTATCTCAAGCTGAAGATGCCCGGGCCACGAGGAGTCATCATTGTGGCTTCGTCCTTCCAGCTTGCTTACAACTGCGAGCGAAGCAGTTGCGATCTAGCCTCGGCGGTCATCGCGTTCGCCGAGTTCGCCAACCTCCGGAGGGAAGCCTCCGAGTCCGCCCCTGAGTCTAGCAAGTCGGGGTCGGGATCCTTCAAGTCCGCTGAGGATACGAAGAAGGTTGCGGTCGATCCCGGCGATCTGACCAAGACCTTGCGGGTCGGAGCCATGCTCCCCGCCAAATAGGAAAGCACGCTCGTCGACTTCCTCCACGCCAACAACGACGTCTTTGCATGGAAGTCCTCCGACATGCCAGGAATTCTGAGGGAAGTCGCCGAGCATTCCTTAGGCATCCGACCAGGCTCAAGGCCGGTCGCCCAACGCCTGCGCCGCTTCGACGAAGAGAAGCACAGGATCATAGGGGAGGAGATCGCCAAGATTTCGACTGCAGGGTTTGTAAAAGAGGTGCGCCACCCCGAGTGGCTCGCCAACCCTGTACTTGTGAAGAAGAAGAATGGGCAATGGAGAATGTGCGTTGATTATACGAGTCTGAACAAGGCATGTCCCAAGGACCCGTTCCCCTTGCCCCGCATCGACCAAGTCATCGACTCCACTGCGGGGTGCGAGTTCCTTTCCTTTCTAGATGCCTACTCGGGCTATCACCAGATATCGCTAAAGGAGTCCGACCAGCTCGCGACCTCCTTCATCACTCCGTTTGGCTCGTTTTGCTACGTAACAATGCCATTTGGTCTAAAAAACGCGGGCGCTACATACTAGCGATGTATGCAAACGTGTTTCAACAACCAGATCGGCCGCAACATTGAGGCGTACGTCGACGACATCGTCGTAAAGACCAAGAAGGCTGACGACCTCATCACCGACCTAGGAGAGACTTTCGCAAATCTCCGTGGTTCGCATAAAGCTCAACCCAGAAGTGCGCCTTCGGGTCCCCAAGGAAAGCTTCTCGGTTTCATCGTCTCGGCGTGGCATCGAGGCCAATCGGAGAAGATCTCGGTGATCACAAGGATGGGCGGTCCGGCAACTGAAAGGGGTCCAAAGGCTAACCGGATGCCTTGCGGCCTTGAGCCGTTCGTGTCTCGCCTTGGCGGCGCGGGATGCCGCTCTGTTGCTTAAGAAGTCGACCGCTCATTTGGACCGGAGGCTCAAGAGGCCCTCACCCGCTTGAAGGCCTTCTGTCCTCACCCCGATCCCGGCTACCCGACGCCGGGCAAACCGCTGCTGCTCTCTACATCGCCGCCCGACCCAAGTTGTCGGTCGGCCCTCGTGGTGGTGGGCAGCGGAAGAAGGCCATGAGCTCAAGATACAACGGCGGTCTACTTCATTAGCGAGGTGCTTTCCGAGTCTAAGGCTCGGTACCGCAGTGCGAAGCCGCTCTCTGCGATACTCATCACAAAGAAAATTGGTCCACTACTCGACCCGGCACCCGTCACCGTGGTGACCACGCTGCCACTCGGCGAGATCATCCACAACTGTGACGCCTCGGGAAGGATAGCCAAGTGGGCAATCGAGCTCAGTGGTCACGGCAATTCATACGTTCCTCGAACGGTGATCAAGTCGCAGGCCCTGGCCGACTTCGTCGCCAGTGGACGAAGCCGAGCACCACGATGCTCAAAGACCCCTAATCTTGGGACGATGTACTTGATGGATCCTATACCAAGAACGCGCGAGCGCAGGAGTTGTTATTGTTTCCCCACTCGAGAGCGGACTCAATACGTGATCGCTACTCTTTGGGCGACCAACAACATCGCCGAGCACGAGGCTCGTCAATGGTCTCCGGATCATTGCCGACCTCGGCGCGCCGCCGACTCGTCCACGGGACTCCAAGCTTGTCGTCGACGGTCATGAAGGCTGCGGAGCCCCGAGACACCGGATGGCAGCGTCTTTGTCGAGAAGTCGCAAGCTCGAGGAACGGTTCAAGGGTTTCGAGCTCCACCATAGCTACAGACGCTACAACGGTGAGGCCGATTACCTAGCCAATCTTGCCTCCAGCAGAGAGCCAGTCCCCCTGGGATCTTCGTCTGCGACCTTCTGCTGCCTTCTATCCAGATGGACTCGGTGGCCGAGCAGCCTTCCGACCCGCCGGGCGCGGCTACTCCGATCGCCGTGCGGTCGGGCGTAGATCCGGCCTGGTCAGACCGCAGCGTGTTAATGACTGAATCGGACTAGAGGAAGCTCTTCATCGATCGTCTGACGGACGGATCGCTTCCCTCTGACCCGACCAAGGCCCGGCGCCTCGCCCGTCGGGCGAAATCCTTCGTCCTGGTCGGGCTAGACCTTTACAAAAGGAGTCCCTCCGGAGTCCTCCAGAGGTGCATCCTGGCCGACCAAGGGAAACAGCTGCTGCTCGATATCCATGGCGGGGTCTGCGGTCACCATGCTGCGCCCCGGTCCCTGGTAGGAAAAGCCTTTCGACAAGGTTTCTCTTGGCGATCGCCGTGTCCGGCGCCAAGCGGTTATGCGCACTGCGAGGATGCCAATTCTTCGCCCGGCAGACGCATCTGCCAGCTCAGGCCTTGCAGACGATCCTCATCACATGGCCATTTGCAGTTTGGGGACTCGATCTGGTCGGGCCCTTCAAGAAGGCGCCCGGGGGCTTTACTCACCTCCTTGTCGCGGTGGACAAATTCACCAAGTGGATAGAGGCCAAGCCGGTTGTGAGCGTCACGTCGGTGCAGGCGGCCACCTTCTTCGACGACATCGTCTTCTGGTTTGGAGTCCCTAACTCTATCATCACCGACAACGGGATGCAGTTCACGGGGAAGGAATTCCTCGAGTTCTGCGACGACTTCAACATCCGCGTCGATTGGGCAGCCGTGGCCCATACGCGGACTAACGGCCAGGTCGAACGCGCGAACGGCATGATCCTCCAAGGGCTCAAGCCACGGATCTTCAGTCGACTGAGGCATTTCGGGGGCGATGGGTGGCCGAGCTACCCTCCGTCCTCTGGAGCCTGCGGACCACGCCAACTCGGGCGACCGGGTTTACGCCATTCTTCATGGTGTTCGGTGCCGAAGCTGTCTTGCCAACCGACCTGGAATACGGCGCCCCAAGATTACAAGCCTTCGACGAGGCTCGGGGGCTCATCTCACAACAAGACGCCATCAACCAGCTCGGCGAGGCGCGCGATGTGGCCATTCTACGATCGGCCAAATATCAACAAGCTCTACGACGTTACCACAACCGTCAGGTTCGAGGGCGATCCTTCAACGCTGGTGACCTGGTCCTACGCCGGGTCCAGACCACCAAAGACAGGCATAAGCTCTCGCCACCCTGGGAAGGCCCCTTCACCGTCGTGGAGGTTCTTCGACCCGGCACCTTTCGACTCAAGGACGCGGATGGTCACGTCCTCTCTAACGCATGGAACATAGAAAAGTTAAGGCGTTTCTATCCCTAAGTTCCTTCCTTTTTCCTTGCATCGTCTTTACCTTTCCTTCCGAGCACCTGGTCGCCGTGCGACGCTCGGGGGCTGCCCGTTGGCGCCCCCGTTCAGGCTGTTTCCGGTCGGCGCTCATCGGGTAGGTGACCCGGCCAGCCACAGGGTCCTTCCCGAGCGGTAACCCTCTCGACCCGAGTGCTACGGCCTACGCCCCAGCGGCTATGGTTGCGAAGTAGCACTTCGCGGAAGAAGGAAATACCCGAGCGGAGCGACCTTTGGTCGGTCGGGAACACTCCTCCCCCGCGCAAACACAGCTAACTCACGCGCTTATGCGGGTCGGTGACCCGACCAGTCACTAGGTCCTTCCCGAGCGGTAACCCTCTCGACCCAAGTGCTACACCCACGCCCAAGGCTATGGTTATTAGTAGCACTTAGCGGAAGAAGGAAGTGCCCGAGCCGAGCAACCTTTGGCGGTCGGGAACACTCCTATCCCTCACAAGTGCGTGTGAATGCTGCGTAGCCAAAGTTCCTATCCTCTTTGCCCTTCCCGGAGTGACCCGAACTACGCATAAGTGACCCCAGCGGTCCTTAAGGCTATGGCCGGTCAAGCGCTCACCACAACATAAAAGAGGGCAAGAGGCATACTGGAACTTGCTAAGTTATAAGATTATTTACATACAACAGTCTTTACAATAAAGGGGGACGTATCTAACTTCTCCCTATTCTTTTTGGAGGGCACTCCGCGGCGAGATGTGGCTGGCGATCTCTCGAGCGTGCGGCTCGACTTGGAGCTCGAGCCTGTCGATCTCGTCGTCGGTCCGATTCCCGGCAACACCGCTGCTCACCACCGCGAGGTCGATGCCATCGTAATGGGAGATGGTGTTGACCAACGCCGAGGAGGCTCCAAGCGTGGCGCCCACAGTCACTGCACTCTCGATGTGCCCTGACACTCGAGCCAGCAAGGTGGCAAGTGCGCTCGGGCCCGCCATGGTTCTGAGCACCCGGTCGCAGACATTCTGGCCGACCCTTCAAAGGGCCTCTAGCTCCGTGGCCAACTCGGTCCGGCCACCCTCGGCGTCCTTCAGCACCGCCTGCACCGCGTCCCGCACCGTGACCGTCGTGTCACGAGCCTGCAGGGCGTCCTTCCGCACCTCCACGGCGTCACCAAGGCTCTTCCGCAACTCTGCGGGTCGGGGTCATGTCAGAGAACGCGCCCCACAAACTACTGATGCAGAGTCAACATAAAGATCGGAGCTCTTACCGCCCGCGGAGCTCTCCAAATCGCTAAGATCGGCCACTGACTTGGCCAGTTCCCGCTGGGCGGCGTCGCGCTCGCGTCAAACCAGCTCGGTAGCCTCCCAGACCTGGGCCATCTCGCCCCGAAGGTCGGCCGCCTCCGACCGCGCAGTCGCCTCCCCGGCCACGGCCAGATCCTTGGCATCGCTCGCCCCCGCCAAGAGGGATTCGAGCTCTGCCACCGCGCGCCTAAAGATCGCTCGCTGGCGCCTCGAGCAGACTGGGCGATCGGGCCAGCTCTGGCGAGCCTCCTCCGCTGCCTTTTGCTCACGGCCCAGGGCCTCCGGCGTCGCGCGGCTGCCGCGGGCGTAGCGTCGCCGACGCCTCCTCGGCGGCTAGCCTCGGCCACTGCACGCCTGATGAACCGCGACTTGTCCCCGAAGGGCACGCATAAGCGTTACAGGCGCAACACTCCATTAGCTCACGACGAACCCGCTCAAAGTTGCAAGAGACAAGTCTCGGCGACTTACCGAGCTAATCGGAAGAATCTTGTTGGTAACCGCGTCCGGCGCCTCATTGAACTCTCGAGGACGAGCAGGTCCTCTGGATCCCGCTTGGTCTCGGCGCGGCGCTTTGATACCATCTCGAAGGACGCCCACTCGCGGCCCTCCGCTAGGTCGTCCATCGAGATGGTCGCCTGCTGAGTTGGCCGCCACCGCAAGTTAACGTGGCGCGGCGGCAGTCGAGCCGCCTAGGCCGGCCCGCGGCTAGCGCCGAGGGAGGTCACTCGGCACCTCCCGCGATTCGGGAGGATCGACCGGACTCTGGATCGCCCCTCCGCCTAGCCTCGGGCGGCGGGTCACCACCGCTCAGGGAGCCGGACCGCATCCGGCCGGGCTCCTGGCGGCGGCGGCAATTCCACCCGACCTCCTCGACCAAAGGAGGGAGACTGCTCTCCGAGGGCGATCGGGCCGTTCGCCCTCGCCCGACCACCGACTGGGAACCGTCGTCCGGCTTCCACCGACAGCTCCGACATCGCCGCCGCGGAACCGACCTGGTCGAGCGCGGCGTCTCCCGACCCGTGCTCGCCTCCTCGATGCATCACGCCAATGCTAAGCTTGGGTCGCAGATTGCGGCGCCTCGAGTAAACAATCTGCGGCGCCACGGCGATCGGTAACATTGCCTGACTACCCCATCACACCAAAGTCAAGAAAGGACACTTATGCGCCCGATCGGACGTGGCGATCGCGCCTCTTCGTTGGTCCTCCTTGCGGGGCGAGTCACCTTCCGCTTCTCGAGGACGATCCGATCGGGACATCTCCGCTTGGGTACGGCGTTGGCGGCACTTAGCGCTCGCCCCGTCGGACCTCGATCGATCCTCGCCGGTCGGGCGATCAGACAGATACCGTGGTACGGATCTCGCCCGGTTTCCACTTCTTTGTCGGTGGAGGTCGACTCCCAGCGATGGTCTCCGATCGTCCTCGCACGCGCTCTTGCCGCACGCTCCTTCTCCCGCTGCCTCCTCTTTGCGCTTCTTGCGCTCCGCCTCAATCTGCGCAAACTTTGCGCGGACCTTTGCCCTCAGCTCCTTCTCCCCTAGCAGCACTGCCCGGGAGACCATCCCGCTGAGCCCCTAGGGAGCGTAAAAACCTCGATCAGGTAAAAAACGCCAACACTGAGGGGGAGAAGAAAAAAGGAGAAAGAAAGCTACACTCAAATTACCAGGTTCGGCAGATTTCGAGCCAAAAATGGCTCGGGGTGGCCGGCCACCACATCGATCGCGCTTCCGCCCATAACAGCGGATACCCACGCCCTGACCTCCGATGAGGGGAGTTCCTCCACCATCATCCTTGCCGGGTCGATCGTTCCCTCAAATTTGAACATTGGGAAAGACCGATCCATGAGAGGCTGCACGCGCATCTTCATGAATGCGCGCACAACGACGTCACCAGTAAGACCCCGCTTCTTCTGGGTCTTGATCTGGTCCGTTATCACCTCCACTCGGTTCCTTTCCTTCTGTTCGGTCCCCCAGCCCCATGAGGGCTTCATCTCCGAGAGCCGACGGTGCAGCCGGGAGCGCCGTCCCCCGAAGTTCTTGGCGTAAAGCCACTTGGAGTGCCACCCCCGGTTGGACGATGGCAGCTTCACATCAATATAATCGGCTGCACGCCCCGTGCGCAGCTGGAAAGCCACACCTCCGACAGGCACCGATACATCCGAGGATTTGTCTTTCCTCGCGGGCTCGAAGAAATGCTCCACGGCGCCCGGTGAGGCTCGATCCCGTGAAGGCTTCACGAGTGTGATGAAGATGGCGATATGAAGGACCCCGCTAGGGTTGAGATGATGCACTCCGCCCGTAATGGTGCGAAGCCCGCACGAACGGGTGCAAGGGGAACCCGAATCCACGCCAAGAAAGAGGCGGGCACCACGACTCGCCGTCCTCGAGCGGGGCGGCGCCCCTGGCCGCACTCTCCACCCGAGATATCCCGCGAGGCAGAACCCTTTTTACGGCCCAAGCGCACTGGTGGCTCGGATGGAGCACGCTGGCCACGACATCTCCGAGAGAAGTGGTGAGAACATGAGAGGAGAAAGTTGAGGTTCCTCCTTTTTCTCTCTTTGCTCTTGCGGTCTTTTTCTTGATTGAGCAAATGCGGAAGACGGGAAGGCAAGGGCAAGGGTTTGCTCAAATGCCACCGCACCCTATCTATAGGAGCCGCAAGCGGACGCTTAGCCAAACAGACGCCTTTGCCAAGCAGCGATACCGAATAAGACGCCTCGCATGAAGCGTCGCGACGCCTCATTTGTCGTGCTACCATCGAAGCGAACGCCGACCCGAAGCGGCGCCAATCAAGCAAACACCCCTCGCGAGGCGCTGCGCACGCCTCGCTGCCGTGCTAGGTAACGCCCGCTTCCAATTCCTCTCGCATTTAATCGACAAAACCGCAAGAACCATAAAGACACCGCCTCGGGCCGCGCATCCTGAGACCTCTCGGTCTCTGCCTTTTGGCCAGGACGGTTGCCCCGGGACGTGTACGAGAGGCCCCTTGGGTCGCTGAGTTCCCAAAACGGCAAGAGCTCGATGGCTCACGCCAGGCCCAAACAAAGTCGTGGGTTCTAAAGGCCGATCCCTTAAGTGGGCATAAGGCCGCCCCAGCAAAAATTGAGCGAGGGGCGAGTGTGAGGCGAGCCCCCAGTGGGCCTCCAGTTGGGTTGGCTGACGGCCCAATCGCCAAAACTCGCGTCCGAGACCATACTTCACACTCTCCCGGGAGCCCATCGATGGGCGATACCACCGTGTTCTAGGTCGGCGGACGACCTGTGGTCCGATCAGATCGAGTAAAGAAAGGTTTTATGGGTCGCCCCACGAGGGCCCGGACACCTACTGCGGGACCGTCTCGGAAGGGTCCCCCTTGGGCGGGACCTCCCAGGACCCACTCGGACCACCCGTTATTTAGCTCCACGAGCACGGCGTTCAAACCAACGCGGGTAAACACGCGTTGCTCACCCCCTCCAGGTCCCACACTTGCGGACGGGGCGTATACGCGTGGGATAGACGGCGGCCACTCCTCTCGCAGCTACCCTTGCCGAACGAGGACTCGGGATGGATGCCCCACGTCCAGCTACGACGTAAAAAGAGCGCCGTCCAGCTACGACGTTAACGAGCACTCGGACACCCGAACCTCACGGAGAGGCATCTGGTCGTCCCTGCCAACCAAGGCACGGTCTAGCTACGATGTTAAACGAGCACTCGGACACCCGAACCTCACGGAGAGGCATCTGGTCGTCCTTGCTGACCAAGGCACAGTTTAGCTACGACGTTAAACGAGCACTCGGACACCCGAACCACACGGAGAGGCATCTGGTCGTCCCTGCCGAACAAGGCACGATCTAGTTACGACGTTAAACGAGCACTCGGACACCCTAACCTCATGGAGAGGCATCTGCTCGTCCCTGCCGACCGAGGCACGGTCTAGCTATGACGTTAAACGAGCACTCGGACACCCGAACCTCATGGAGAGGCATCTGGTCGTCCTTGCCGACCAAGGCACAGTCTAGCTACTACGTTAAACGAGCACTCGGACAACCGAACCTCACGGAGAGGCATCTGGTCGTCCCTGCCAACCAAGGCACGGTCTAGCTACGACGTTAAACGAGCACTCGGACACCCGAACCTCACGGAGAGGCATCTGGTCATCCCTGCCAACCAAGGCACAGTCCAGCTACGACGTTAAATAAGCACTCGGACACCCGAACCTCACGGAGAGGCATCTGATCGTCCTGAGAGGCATCTGGTCGTCCTTGCCGACCAAGGCACCATCCAGCTACGATGTTAAACGAGCACTCGGACACCCGAACCTCACGGAGAGGCATCTGGTCGTCCTTGCCGACCAAGGCACAGTCTAGCTATGATGTTAAACGAGCACTCGGACACCCGAACCTCACGGAGAGGCATCTGGTCGTCCCTGCCAACCAAGGCACGGTCTAGCTACGACGGTAAACGAGCACTCGGACACCCGAACCTCACGGAGAGGCATCTGGTCGTCCCTGCCAATGAAGGCACGGTCTAGCTACGACGTTAAACGAGCACTCGGATACCCGAACATCATGGAGAGGCATCTGGTCGTCCTTGCCGACCAAGGCACAGTCTAGCTACGACGTTAAACGAGCACTCGGACACCCGAACCTCACGGAGAGGCATCTGGTCGTCCCTGCCAACCAAGGCACGGTCTAGCTACGACGTTAAACGAGCACTCGGACACCCGAACCTCACGGAGATGCATCTGGTCGTCCTTGCCGACCAAGGCACAGTCTAGCTACGACGTTAAACAAGCACTCGGACACCCGAACCTCACGGGGAGGCATCTGGTCGTCCTTGCCGACCAAGGCACAGTCTAGCTACAACGTTAAACGAGCACTCGGACACCCGAACCTCACGGAGAGGCATCTTGTCGTCCCTGCCAACCAAAGCACCGTCCAGCTACAACGTTAAACGAGTCATCCGTGCCGACCAAGGCACAGTCTAGCTACGACGTTAAACGAGCACTCGGACACCTGAACCTCACGGAGAGGCATCTGGTCGTCCCTGCCAACCAAGGCACCATCCAGCTACGACGTTAAACGAGCACTCGGACACCCGAACCTCACGGAGAGGCATCTGGTCATCCCTGCCAACGAAGGCACGGTCTAGCTACGACGTTAAACGAGTACTCGGACACCTGAACCTCACGGAGAGGCATCTGGTCGTCCCTGCCGAACAAGGCACGGTCTAGCTACGACGTTAAACGAGCACTCGGACACCCGAACCTCACGGAGAGGCATCTGGTCATCCCTGCGGACCAAGGCACGGTCTAGCTACGACGTTAAACGAGTACTCGAACACCCGAACCTCACGAAGAGGCATCTGGTCGTCCCTGCCGACCAAGGCACGGTCTAGCTACGACGTTAAACGAGCACTCGGACACTCGAACCTCACGGAGAGGCATCTGGTCGTCCCTGCTGACCAAGGCACGGTCTGGCTACGACGTCTGGTCGTCACCCAGGAAAGAGCGATCACTTACTGATTGCCCATTCTCGAGGGCTGGGTTAGTCGAAAAGAGCGCCTGAGACAAACTCATCGCAAAGACATTCATAAAGGAAAAGGAGATTTCATTATAGGCCAACAGGCTCGAACTTTACAATGTTACATGAGGTGCCTGGCAGGCTCAAATATTACGCAAAGCTACAAGATATGGTGGATCTATTTCTGCACCAAGTATCATATCTTGAGCATCAATGCGGTGTCAGTGCGGTCGCACGGACGGCTACTAACCCCGGAGTCCATCGGCGCCGCCTCCGCCGCACCGATAGCGACCGACGCGTCAGTTCCTGCCACCGCTGCACCGGCGGCGCGGTTGCGCCATCGCCTCTAAGAGGGCCCTCCTTACCACCTTGAGCCTTGGAACGACCTCGAGCAGTGCGTCGACGGCGGCGATACCTCGGGTTACGGTTTCTTCCTCCTCCCTGAGCTCGGTCATCACCTGGTCGTACTCAGCCCAGAGCTCGGCCATGGGATCTTCTTCCTCCACCTCGACATCATCACCAAAGCTGAAGATTAGTGGATGCCTCGAAGCCATTTCGAGGATTACGAAAGAGGACTTTGGTTTGAGGGACAATTGTTCTAGTAAGCGGTGGCACCCTTATATATATACCCAATCAAAGGGAGATCGAACTCTCCAAAATAAATGCGAGCATAGGAAAACGAAGCGCCCTTCACCAGAACCCGAGGTGGCCAAGAAGACATATGGTCAAGGCGCGACAAGCCATACGCGGCGCGCAATGAAGCGATTAAAAGCTTCCGACGGTTCGAATGCCCCCGGCCAGCCTCTAGGGCAGCCGTCGGATGCGTTGGGGCACACCTGGCAGAAACCCGCCGATCCAGTCGGTCGAACCGACCAGTCGGGCCCGGTCACCGTCCGCAATCAAGTTCAACCCCCAACCATATCGGCGATTTAACTCGGGGTTGGGGCTCTCGACGAATACTTATACCAGGGGTACCCCAACGGCCCAGGGTGACAAGCGGGCTGCCTCAAGCCCAGCTCCGACCTAGCGAGCTTCACCAGGCCCTCTATCGACCAAAGTACCTACGGGGCCACTAAGGACGCCTGTCCCCGACCGATCGGGACAAGCGTTCCAGACCAAGTAGGGCTCCCGACCCCCGCGGCAGGTCGGGATCCCCCGACTCCGACCAAATTAAGGCAACCTCCGCCAAGGGCCGCGTGTCAAAGCCTCCACCGGTCGGACGCGTGCCCTACTGGACGGGACAATCGGCGGATATGACGGAGCGGTGGCTCTTTCCCAAGATGGCATAAATGGTCTGCAAGTCAAGCTTCCGGTCCCATCAACGACCACGTACAATACGAAGGCACGCTCCCTCCCGAGGCAGTACCAACGTTATACACTGCAACGTCAATACTCGTCAGGCTCACAGAAGGCAGGTGCGCCATTTCCCGACGAAGCGGCTAACTGCCCTGCCCAACGGGACTACCGACCCGGCGTGGGCAAGGCAGGCATTGACCAGTCGCCAGAATGAAGGACTGAAGCTTTTAGCATAGGCCACCTCCACTTTCCCAATTCTCAATGTAACCTGCCCTTTCCTACTATATAAAGGGGGGGCAGGAGCCCCTGACGAGGGGGAGAGAAAAAAGGAGGAAGGACGAGTTCTTTCTTGTAAACGTTGTGCCGCCATTTGCACCAAAAAGCAATACAATACCACCACACGAACTGGAGTAGGGACATTCGGCCTGAACCAGTATACACCTTGGGCTCTCGAGTCTAACCATTCAGGGACAGGGAACGCGTGGCCCTTTTGACTTACAAATTTACTTGCCGGTGCTCGAAACGCCGACAGCTATGCTCTATGGCTTGATGCCTTGTTGTTGCCCACCCTCTCCCTTATATACCGGGGGTGGCGTGACTTACAGAGTCCTGATCGGTTAGGAGATTCTGATCGGTTATTAGATTCTAGTCGGTTATAGGATAGAGTTTACATCTTTGTCTACCCTATCAACGACTCGGATTACAACTGTATCTTTTATATCTAAATATACGTAACTGTCTATAGGATGTGCCCCCCCTTCCATACGACAGCAAAGCCTGGCACGGGGCACAGCCTTTGGGCCTGTCTTTTCCTCAGGTGACGTTGGGCCGGTCATGGAGATACCTGGTTTCACATATTCCACACATCCTTTCCTCAGCTCCTACACACAACATTTTGACGCACTTGTGTGACCACCTTAACGAAAAGGTTGAATTCTATCTGACTTATCAGTTATCACACAGACACACACACAGCACCCCACATCAACACACCCCCATCCTATATACTAATCTATCATGCAATTGCAAACACACCAATTCCACAGAATTCCATCTGAGATCATATAGATCCATCGCATGCAAGCACTGCAAGTCCACACATTTTCGCAACACGCAATCAAAAATGACCTGTTTCACACTTCCACTATGTAACATGCCTGAGATCACGGTGGTCCCTTCGTCTTGGAACTGGAACCCTGACTCCCGAAGCACCTTCCTGCATGATTCCAAGATGGCCTGGGCCGCGACATCAAGCAGTCGAAGCCCAGCCGTGGCCATGAGCCGCACCTTAGTGTCCACCCAGCTTCCCCGCGGCACTCGTTGACGCGTGAACTCCACCAGCGAAGGATGACAGCCCGGGGGTCGAATTCAACGACGCCGTGCATCCCAGTCTAGCCGCGGGAGCGCTCCTCCGCCCCCCACCTCAGCGTGGTAGGCGATGATGTGGACGCGGCTCCCCGTGCTGTTGGCGTCGACGCCGTAGCTGGGGGGCAACGAGCGGGGCAGCAGCAGGAGGAGGGCGAAGGCGGACGCGGCGAGGAGGGCGAAGGCAACGGCAAGGCGACAGCGGCGGCCGTGGGCTAAGCTGGGTTGCTGTCGTTGGGCGCCCATCTTGCATGGGGTGGGAGCTAGGGTTTGTTGCTCGCGTCGGCAAAAAAAGGGAAGGACACTGGCTTGTCGAAAAATCCAGCGTTAGAGACCCGCACAACCGAAGCCGCTGAGTAGACGGATGAAAAGAGGTATTTCTGGAGAGTAATGGCGGTGGTGGCGGCGACTGTGGCAACGCGACGGCGATGACGGAGGGCGAGCAGAGGACGCGAGCAGGCAGCCGAGGATGGTGGCGAGGGCGGGCGGCGCGGTGCTCCTCGAGGTCTCCGTGTATGCCGGAGAAGCGGCGGGCGGCACGAGAGGGATGACAAAAGGGGGAGGAGGACCGGCGGAGCGCGCGAGGTCGCGTATGTGCTGTAGTTCCCAAAAAATCACCACAGTGTTTGCGCTACCACGGAATCGAACCGAGGACCGAGCGCTCGCAACCGGGCGGCCTAACCAACTGAGCTACGGCGTCGATATTGAAATGAGAGGGGCGGCAAAATACTTGAACCGTATCACACGATTAGCCAAGCGAGCAACGTGGCTCTCGCGTGAAGCCGCCGTACGCATGGCACTCCGTTTCACTGTGCACGCGAGTGACGCGGCGGTCGAGCGCGCATCCACGCCGCACCGAAGGCGACGTGGACACGGCGAGCGGCCGAAAAAGCTTTAAGGTTTAATATACGGAGTATTCCTGAAAAGGAAATGAGAGGCAATACATCTACATCTCTTTGAATTCTAGCTGGGAGACTAAGGATGCTATTGAGAGCACGAACTTTTGTTTGCATTTATTGTTTTCCATGTAAAACTAATAAGAAACATTATTTCACATACTGTCCTAAAAATCTTGAGCTAATTAGCATATGCGATCTTTACTATATGCTAGCTAGGTATTTTGGCTAAATATCTTGACATGAAAGTTCTTTTATTTAGACACTCATGGCAGAAAATTTTTACTTGGTAAAGCTAAGCATGAACCATTGATTATCTTCAGGACTGTTTCAGCACTAGTGTTCAGTAGGGGTGCAATCGGATCAGATTCGGTCGGATATCGTTCTTTCCATATCCTAAACAATATACTTTGTCGGATTCAGAATCGGATTCGGATAGTACCGGATATGAATACGGCACGGATAATATCGGTCGCAGATTCAAATCAAATACGGAGCGGAATCGGTAGGTATCGAATAATTTTTATCGGATAACGCGCGAAAACAGATACCGTATAAAGCACACATATAGTACTGATTAACCAACTGTATGAGTTCAACATGCAACAAGATTATCGCAGTCTAACAAGTCATTTATCGGACAGTCCGACAAAGTTGCAAAAGTACACTAAATTTGAACAGTACACATATGACAAATTTTGAAACATAAAATGATACGTAAATAATATTATGATAAGTCGATAACATGACCATGAGGTACATAACTCCATGTTTTCATGAAAGAGACAATACAACGAGTCGATAATATTTAGATTACATCATACAGACATGGAGACATAAGACTCAATAATGACACAATCTTATATAAGAGTTCAAAGACCGAAGTGGCTCAGTTAGGTTGGCAACAGCTCAAGAGACAACGAGTGCATGATGATGGTTACTTATCTCGACAAGCACTCGATCATTATCAGTCGTCACCATAGTCTCATCCTACAAAACAAAAGGTAAGAAGAGTGCATAACATATTTAACATTAATAAAATTTACCTTCTTATAATTTGATAGAGCTTAAGTAATCTCACAGTTTTGCTAAAAACAAATAATCAGAACAAACAACACATATTAATAATGCATTTGACAACAAACACATGTTCTATGGAGGCATGGACCTGTAGTCTGGCACCGTCCAAAACAAGATCTGTACAAACTGAGAGAGTAAGGTTGTATAATTGCTCAACATAGGGAAACAGCTTACTTGAACTTGTCCAAGCCAATCACAACTTATCTATGCAATGATCATACTCGTGTCTCAAAGCCATCATGTCTGAACTTAGAACAATTGAGTATATGTTGTCTTGTAAAGTTTGCTATCGATCAAAGAGGGCTATAAACACGAAGCGAATATAGTTTTTGCTCAGTTTTGAGGCTGTTGCTAGTCATATTTGCATCAAGCAGGTTTAAAAAGGCTGGTTTCTATTATCAATTAAAAGGAAAATAGAATAGCAATAGAGAACAGATTTAAGTTGGTGCATGATTTAATAAGTGCAGATTGTGGGTATTGCTCCATGCATAGCCAAGATAAAAACATAATAGTTACTCACATATAAAGATATCAACAGTTTAGATTCTAGCAGCTAGCTCACTAAGCATAATAGCAATTCCATAGGAGAATGAACAAACCTCTGAAGTCATGTCTACAGGTGAATCACATGCTTTGGCCTTCTACTCCATGTCCAACTCATCAATCAGCGTTGCAATCTTCTCCTTAGAACCTGAAATTTTGTAGTAACAGTTGCTATTAGTAAAGGAAAAAATGGAAATTGTATGACATATGAAATGGATGACATATTTTTACCTCTTCTAGATGATATTGTCCAATCCTTGGTACAAATTAGGGCTTCCACCACCTCGGGATCTAATCGACTACGGAAAGGATCAACAACACGACCACCCGTACTGAATGCCGACTCCGAAGCAACGGTTGACACTTGAATGGCTAACACATCACGAGCTAGTCGCGAAAGAGTGGAAAAATCCCTTGTTTAGCCCTCCACCAAGACAATATGTCAAATGGCCCATCTTCACCTTCAATCCATCGAAAATTTGGTTCTTTCATGTATATAGCCAATTCAGATTTCTCATTGTGTCTCATCACGCTCACAACAGTTTCATACAAGAACTCTTCAATTTCAAGAACACCCTTGTCATCGCCAAGTGGGTGAGAAGCCACACTAGATCCCGCAGGTGTAGGCTTTGCAACTTGTAGTATGCTAGACATGTATGCTTGGAACAATTGGTTCACAATAGTCATGAATGTATGAAGTTCAAGAACAACTCTCTCACCATATATCTTTTTCATAAAATACTCTACTAACCTTTTCTTGTACCTTGGATTAAGAAAGCACGCCACAGCAAGTGTTATGTTGGACTTCTACCAATACTTGTCATATTTAGCTTGCATTGCCATTGCTAAGGCATGAATAGTTATATCAGAATTATAACACCACTCTTCAATAGCTAACTTAATCTCACAGAATTTCCACTGAAACAGTTCTTTGTGGGATATGCGCACTGCAGAAAAGCAATGTGGCCTCATAAAGCCTCCTCAAACACCTGCATAGTGCTATTTCATTATCCCATTCCTCATCTGATGGAGCACACTTCTTGTACTTACTCTCATTCAACTCAAATAGCCTTTCAAAAGCCTTTCTATAGTAAATAGCTTGCTTCAACATCAAAAAAGTGGAGTTCCACCTGGTTGAAACATCCAACGGAAGACCCTCATTGATATTCAAGTTACACTCAGATGCACACTTCTGAAAATGTTCCCATTGCAATGGTGAATTCTTTACAATGACAACAGAAGCTCTAATATTCTGCACTGAAGATGCAACTGCTTTCAAGCCATCTTGAGCAACTGCTTTCAAGCCATCTTGAGCAACAAGGTTTAAAATGTGACATAAACATCTCACATGAAAAAAAAACACCATCACAAACTAAGTGAGCTTTCCTGTTTAGTTTTGCAACAAGTTCTGCAGCACAATTGTCATTAGATGAGGCATTATCCATAGTGAGAGCAAAAAGCTTCTTTTCAAGGTTCCAATGCATCACACTCTTGATGAACTCTGTGGCTAGATTAGTGCCTGTGTGGCTGCCTTTAACATGCATGAATTTAGCAATTCTTTTCTAAATCTGCCAATTATCATCTATCCAATGCACAGTGACACACATATAACCTTTATTTTGATTTGAGGTCCACATATCCATAGTTGTAGAAAATCGGCATGAAAGAGATTCAAAATGATCATACAACTTCTTTGTTTCCTCGTTGAACATTTCCATTATAGCATTTCTTGTAGTTGTGCGATACTTAAATGAAAACTAGGGCACAAAGACTTGATGAAGTCAACAAAGTACTCATGTTCAACCATATTAAAGGGATATTCATGCATAACAACTGCTAAATGCCACTTTCTAAAGCTAGTTTTAGCATCAAACCTATATGTCTGAACATTGGCAGTGCTATCTTCACCCTTTTCTAGTTTGATCATTTGCTGTCTTGGAGTTATAGAATGTTTGCTTTTTAAATGATTTATAAAGCAAGATGTTCCCCTTGTTGTCTCACATCGGGCTTTGTAATGACATTTCTTGCATCTCGCCCAAAGTTCCTTTGTAACTACACCATTTGAATTTGTTTTTGTCACAATATCCTTAGTGTAGTGCTCCCATACCTTGGAGATGGACTTCTTTTGCCTTTTGCTAGGAGGCTCATTTTCTCCAGTGATATCACATTCAGGTTCAGCTGGAGGTCCTTCGGCTTCAGATGCAAGAGGCTCTCGCACTACTAATGCATGAGCACTCGGTGCAGTCAGACTTGTACCAAGTGTAGCTGCAGGTGACGCTCCACTAGTTGCACACATATTTGTGCTAGCACTGCTAGACTCCATCACAAAGCAACAACTGGTTTGAACACAAAAAGACATAATCATTAGAATTTACTGAGCTAAGGATAAGTAACTCGATAACTAATTGGATCTGGAGAGGACAACTAATCAAACTAGCAACAATCCCTATGGATAACTAACTACAAAAGGCGGAAAACAACAACACTATCAAATTGTAACACTGTTGCAACTCTTGGCTTAAACTTGAATTCCTTTGCTTCTAGTCTACTTGTTGATATTCATGCCTAGATGAACATAACAAAGTGACTTTTTTGTATTTATTTAACAGTTACCGGTAACTTTCATGTCTTAAGGTTTGTAGATTGAACTTCTGGCTACACAACATGATGATGACATCATAGATTCTCATTGCTGCCTAGTATGGATTTGCAAGTTCCTGTCATTGAGGTCATGTTGCTGATCGCAGATAATGGAAATGGTGATACTCTCCAGTAGATGGTAAACCAATTGTGCTCAATTGCTCATGGATACAGGAACTACCCATGTCCTGATGCTATATGCATGTGCACAATGGATCATTCATAAGATGTACAAACCTTGGAAATTATTTACTGGACAAAAATCATATGAACTACAGAAATTTTACTCTCTTTTTTAACTCTGCGCACACATTCAGGTTAAAACATGAGACTTTTGTGATTACATTTAGTATTGGCTATCAAAGAATTGATAGCACATGTTTTTTATTTTTTATTTGATCTGGAGTTTACTTTGCTAAATTTGGTGTTTCAGTAGTTTTAAGTATTATTTGTGTTTAGTACTTTGCATCAAATGGAAAAAAGAGTGGTTTTAACCTATATATACTTGGGATATTTGTTAAAATTGATCACTATGAGTATTTTCTCTGTCTTCACATGCACAGAAATTGATCCAAGTTTATCAAAGCTCAGAATATCTATATGCAGTTTCTGCCCTGTAACTATTAAGCATTTATGTGGAAATTCTCTTGCTTGATCATAATTTTCTCAATTCATATCTTCTTTGATGTCAAAACAAAAACAAGTGTAGCTGATGTTTCTCAATTCATATCTCTAGTGTGTTTTTCTTCAAAAAAAGAATGCAGGGAAAACATACAGATGATACAAACTGAAAACATACATATGAACATAAACATAAAGATCAAGGATGGTAATTTTAGTATATGATGATCTATATGGCATAAAAATTCGCATCTGACTCTGAGTAATGTAATCTCGGCGGTGGCAGGAGGGGGCACCGCACCGGGACGGGCGGAGGCCGGAGGGAGCGAAGGCTAGCAGCTGGAGTAGAGGGCAGTGTCGACGAACGGACCAAGCGCAGGGGGCGAGCGCTGGGACAGGCGGCGCCGAGGGGCGGCGGGATGGGCAGAGATGGGCAGGCGAATGGAGGTGGCGGGACTCGGGGTCGGGAACTGGCGAAGCGAGTGAAGGGCGGCGGGAGGTACGCGGCGGCGGGACGGCAGAGATGGGCGGCGGCAGGACGGGCGAATGGAGGTGGTGGGACTTGGGGTCGGGAACTGGCGAAGAGAGTGAAGGGTGGCGGGAGGTGCGGAGGGCGAAGGCGGGAGGGGCGGCGGAGGGAGGGACTGAGGGCGGTGGCGGGAGGGACTGAGGGCAGCGACGGCGATGGGAGGGCAGCAACACGGCGGCGTGTGAGGGGAGTCGCCGAGTCGGGGGAGACTGAGAGAGAGCTAGGGCTACTTGTTTGTATTGCTGAGCGGGCGCCGGGCAGGCCAAAGGGCAAAGGCCCAAATGTACATTCGGATATCCGAATCGATTTTCGGGAAAATAATCTCGAAATATACCGATCCGATGGATAGTGATCTCCCGAGTCTGAATCTGAAATAAAATATCCGAAACTGAATCCGAATCCGAAAATTATCCGAAAAAAATCCGAATCCGATCCGAAACTATCTGGTCGGTCCGTCTGTCGAAAATTATCCGATCCGATTGCACCCCTAGTGTTCAGTGTATGCTGCAGCAAGGGACCGATGACCAATGCTGTGTTTATTGTTGATAATACAAATCCATTGTCCTTTGAGAATTTCCAAGCAGACTGTTCTTCAAGGGTTTGGGAGAGGACATACCATTGCCGAAACAGATCGAGAAATTGAAAGCCAATAAGAATAAAATAAAGATCGATAGTAATGAAATAAAGAAGAAAAAGATTTAGTCCTATGTCATTTGTTGGATATGATATGGAACACTCCTATAAGTGTAACACCATAGCTCAAAATCTGCTTAATGCCCAGTTCACCTATGAACAACCCATGCATGAGTTGCACCTAAATTACACTTTCGTCCTCGCTTCGTATAAAAGGATTAACCTAGATATGCTATGGTTGAACCTAACAGGCATTATATACCACTACAACTCACTTTAGACAATAATATTGGACTAATCCCACCACTGCTCCACATGGACCACAGGGGCCTTCACATTAACAGTCAGAGTATTACAATAAGAAATCAACATGATGTTCAATAGTTTTGTGTGATGTTTTTCCACAAATTTGGGGCACAACATGAACAAACCTGAGCATTCTCACAAATTTCTTGAACAGAAACCAAGTCTCATCGACGACTACATCTGAAGTAAGTGATCTCCAATCGAAGGTAATAGCAGCCATGTATGATGTTAAAACCACCTTCTTAATTGACGCTTTTTTTTCAAGAACCCAGGACATTCAGATTCAGAAAGGCATTATCTAACTAAAGGAGGATGGACTGTTTATTGTACAGGACAACAATAATGAAATATAGAAGATCAAACAGATGTAATTTTTTGGTTGTGTTTGAAGGAGAATGATAGACAAAACAAGGGGTAAAATCATGATGAAGATATGATTCCACAACAGTAAGTTATCGGATTGATTGGTCATGAATTAGCATTATGCCATCTGTTATACCCACTTAAAGTTATAGTTATAACGAAGCATGTTTTTTCTACTGAAAAATGGCAAAACTCACCCGGTTGTAAGTTTGAAAACCTCCATATAACTTTCTCTGCATCTATACCCCCAATTCCCCTGTTATAACTTCTCTATTAATTATAACGGAAAAGCAAAAAAGAAAACACGGTGAAGTAGTAGGGCTTGACAAGCATCTCTCGTAATATGTGTGTGCTACCATACCGCACCTAAGGTTGCAGAGAGAGAGAGAGGAAAGTGAGAATAAGGAGGTAGAAGGTAAGTGGTATAAATGAAATCCTATTTAAAGTACTCAATAAAATGGAAAAGCACACGTACTAGCTATATTTCGCCTGAACAGAACACCTCACGAGTAGCTAACTTGTTCTTACTCATGACTTCATCATTGATCCACAAGGAACTACTGCATGAGAAATAAGCGATCAGGTTGCAAACAACTGGAGAACACAAGCAAATAAACAGTCGTTCCACAAAACCAGGAAGTACGTGTACAGTAGATACTTCCTTGAAGGCCCTAAGTTTGCAAGAAACTCCACAAATCGCTATGCGAACCAATGTCAGGCTACAATGGATAGTACTGCGGGACAAAATTAATGCGTTCTGGGCATACAGGTAGAGTCGGAAAAACTTCTCCAAGGCAAGTGCATCTTTGATGTCCTGTTGGAACAATCCACTTGTTAGAAGTTAAAATTAGAACATAAACATTAGCGAATTAGGTGCAAACATTCTTATTAACTTAGCAATGCACCAAATCCGTTCTTCTGAGACCATGACCATGAACTCAACAAAACATTGCAGCTATAAAAAAATGGTTATTACCAGTTTACCACATTCTTTAATAAAGAAAAGACACACACAATTTAATTTAGCACTAATACAAGACAATAGTGTCCAAATTTGGACTTAAATACAACGCACTCTCAAAAGAAAGTCAGTAAAAAATTAATATTATCTCAAGAAGAGAATATAGTATTTTAATGTGCACAATTCTATTCTCTCATATGTTAAGCTGAAATAATGGGAAAAAAATGTGAACTCAGTACATTTAACAAGCTAGTTATACTAAACTTCCAATAGTGAAATCAGTACTGTACTGTCTGTACATATGACATCTTCTTTCGAAAGTCCCAACCATTTAACTGACAACTAAGTAGTCCAGCTTTTTCCAGAAAAAAGGATCAGAGTATAAACGCCATATTTGTATATATTTGTATGATTTCATTAAAAAATAAAGGCATAAAGAACAGGAGGCTATCTAATATGATCCAAGTTTAAAAAAATAATTCAATTTATTACTAACACATAATAAAAATCAAGAAACTTTGAAACTACATTCATTTTAATTCAAGCTGCATGAATTTTCTTAACATATTGTTTTCTTGTGATTGCAGACATTAATCTGCATTTGCTGGAGGGACAGCCAGGATAATACAACTTGGGTGCTTAATGTATTGCATGATCATTGTTCTTATTATAGACTCAACATCACTAGGTTGATCTCTGACTGGCAGCCTTGTTATTCCAAAGAGGTCAACCAGGGTGATGTCTAGGACATTTGGTGAAAATATTTTCGGACGAATTTGTTTCTCGGAACCCCTTTGTTATCTCAAGATTCTCTGTTCGTTTCCAACTGAAAGCAGTCAACATCTTTCATCTTATGACAACATTATGAAAACATACTTTCAAAGATAATTTCAGAGGTGCCGCAAATGGGAAGGGTGGAATAAGATAAATAAATAAACATAACAGTGACCTGTCAGACTAGAATAAATAAAATAGAAGGAACAATGTTAGATGTTCAGAATTTAAATGTCTAGTACATTGAAACAAAATGGCAAATAAACATTCATAAGTTTCAGGTTAAAAAAAACTTCGCATAAGCCAATTGCAAATACCACACTGTCAACAGGGTAACTATAATGTAGGAATGAAAAAGAAAAGAAAAGAAAAGGAAAACTCCAAGCATATCGATAATTTGTTTGAAATACAATTGTCAACAGAACTAGTAAGCAAGTTACATAGACATATACTAGTTTCTATCATATGAGCAGAAAATTACATCACACAGCTGTCTCGCTCAGTGAAGCACATTTCATCAAGTACTAAACACCAAAGTTATCAAGTGCAACCTTGCAGTACCTGAGCAGCATAGGATGAGAAACTCTCCAAAGTGCTCAATAAAGGGCAAGCTCTTTGAATTGAAAGAATTCTTGTCATCTATGACCGTCTCACACGGTAAAGTCTAATTGCCTTTGGCATGTGAGTAGATACATGACTAACAAGCGCCAAACAAGTAAATTAACTGAATAGTAAATAAACAAATATGTCCCATGTTCTGAGGATGTACACTAATCTTCAAATGACTTGCAAGGTGGTGCCATTGCCAAGACTACCGGTAAACTCTACCCGGTAATCATCTTTTCCACCATACAGAAATAAACATATGAACAAGATTGACCATAACTAATGTTCAAAGTGCATAAAATCTTCTCAGTGTCTGCTACGAAGTCCAAGCAGTAGTAATATCAACAAAAACTAGTATGAAAAGAAACGTTAACCCACTAAAATCGGGCCAACATTATTTTTTTAACAATAATATTGACCAATACTAGTTCTGGTAATGCACCAAATCAGCACACTCCTTGCCCTAGACGCAAATTACACAAACTAGGAGTTATAAATAAACTAAACAGTTGCATTGGACCATTACAATCTATTCTTAGCTAAAAAGATCTCTCAAGAAAAAAAGGCAGTATCTAAGAGACTAACACTAGTGTTACTTGGACACCTGTGTCCAAAAACGTTTTCCGAATCAGGCACCTCAAATCAGAGTCAGATTCCGACACTCTTCCAATTCTGAATAGCATTTTCTATGTCCAAAAAATTTGGCCAAATCGGATAGCCTAAATCTGAGTCGGATTCCGACTCCCGTGTCCGTGTCCAAGTAACACTGGTTGACATTAGTTTGTATGCTTACGGCTAGCAAGAAGCCAAGAATGATAAACCCAAGGTAAAAATACTACCAATCATGCAAAAGCCTTGCTGTAATCCAAGGCTAGAATGAACAAATATACAAAACACCTCATGTAACTATTCGTAATGTAATATCTTATTAAAAGAGAGGTTAGCCAGGCCGGCCCAAGTCCGCAATGGGCTCGACCATGCCCCACTATAAAAGGAGCAGGGGAGGCCTCCTAACCCTAACCACCTCCCCGCCCTGCTGCCTGTCGGCGCCACCGCCCTCCTATCTGCTCTGCACCGCTGCTGCGCACCTCACGTCGCAGGTCGTTGGTGCCGCCACCTCGCCCTCCGCGCATGCCGTCCCTCTTTCCGTACCATGGGCTGATGTCACCCCCTTCCGCGTTGTGGACCTTTGTCCGTGCACTGATGCCACCTCTACTTTCACCGATGCCATCGCTCGCAGCCAAGGGGAGTTGTTGGTAGGTGCTGCCAAGGAAGGAAGAAGGAAGAGGCAGGAGGCTCGGCTAAGAAGGAAGAAGAAGAAGAAGAAGAAGAAGAAGGGGAAAGAGGGAAGAAGTGGGGAAGCCTTTTCCTTCATACTGTGCTCAAAGTCCGGTCTATTGCGTGGAGGTTTAGGGTTGGTATCATCTACCCATCGTTTTGTTCCTTGTGGATAAGAGGCAAGTGTACAATAGAATAGTAGACTGGTGGTATACTTTGATACTTCATGTTTATGATGTGTTTACCATGTTGTTCATATGAATAATAATGTTAGTGATGTTTTCTAAATGGTGATAGTTCCATGATGATGATTGCTGGATAATGGCTAACGGGTAATTAGGCATGATAAATAAAAAAGAACTTATGACATCATATGCATTCATGATATTAGATGTCATGTGTGGACATCTATAGCCTACTTTGTGTAGGCATCCCACAGGGTGGGGAGTGAAAAACCTACTTTGGCAGGCACCTTATGGAGTAGAGATGAGGTCGCCGTGTAAAAGAGGACCAACTTGAGGTCTCCGCATGAAAGATGGTGGGTTTGAGTGGACACCAATGGGTGTTGCACTCCGTTATACCGGCCTAAGCTAAAGAAATGATGAAACATATGTATGAGCATTCACATTGCATTCATAAATAGAAAGAGATGATGATGAGATATGTGAATGATGACATATTATATTTATGCTTATAGTTGTCGATGCTTATTATTTTAGTATGTACTTCCTAAGTCTTGCACTCACCCTTGCTTTGTTGATGTTTTCAGGTAACGTGATGACAACATATGGGGGATGGGGAGTAGCACTTTTGCACCACACCCTTTGAATTACACTTAAATGTCACTTTTAGTACTCATAGCTAAACTTTCAATGAATAGCACACTCACTTCCATTCTCGCAGGCATAATTTAGATATCATATTTAGGCCCTGTTTATTTCGGTTTAGGTTTTTTGGCTTTTGGCTTAACGAGCTTTTAAGCTGTCTGCTTTTAAGCCAAGATATGTTGTTTGGTATCCTGGCTTTTTGATGAGTTGGATGGTGTAGCCAGGGTTCACAAAACCGCGAAATCATGTTTTCGAGCGCATCGCTGATTCGATATCCAAAACCGCTCGGTAAACCGTTTTAATTTAAATTCTTATAAAATTGAAAAATTTATGCGTTGAAAACCGCTCGAAAACCGTTGAAAAACCGCAGTTTTTGCTCGAAAAACCGTTTCTTAACAACATTCAATCGGCTGTTGCTTTTTCGTGAAAAACCGAGCGGTTTCTTGTGAAAAAACGAATAGTTTTCGTTTTTTTTATTTTTATTTTTATTTTTATTTCTTAACCCTTCGGTTTCTGACGGTTTTCGAGCGATTTTTGCGGTTTTCGAATTTTGAACGATTTTTCGAAATTCGGTTTTGTGAACCCTGGTGTAGCTTATTGCTAGGAAGTTTGAAGTACCCTTTAAGGTTGTAAGGACTTTTCTTATGTACTGATTTATCTAATACAAATGTTTTATACTTTTTCAACGAATGTCGTATTGAAAAACATAGATTAATCTTGAGATCAAACTTCATTTTGAGCATAATTATTTATCAACTTGATCTGGATCGGTGGAGGAGAAAGGAGGTTGAGGACGGCGGAGGAGGGAGGAGGTCGAGGATGGCAGAGACCAGAACGGCGGAGGGAGAAGGCATGTCGCACAGGGGAGCGAGAGAAGACGAGGAGAAATGAGGAGATGGGAGAAGGATTCTTGAGTTTATATATGATGGCATTTGGTGGGTAATTTTAGAAACTTCCAGTGGTAAAGGGTTATTTCATCCCAAAAAAGCACCTCTCACCTAACTTTTGGCTTATAGTTATATGAAGGCTTTTGGCTTTTTTTAAACCTAACTTAAAAGTCAGTCGTTTGTTTCGGTTTTGGCTTTTCTGCTTTTAAGCCAGTGAAAAAGCCGAAACAAACAGGGCCTTAGTTATCATACACCAAAGCCTTGTTTAGCAGAGCTTCAAATCCCAGCTCCACCTCAGATCTGGAGCTTGTAGGCTAAAATAAAGTAAATTAAGTTTATATTTTTAGTCTAAAATGTAAACAAGATGACTCACCTAAACACTCTTAATGTACCCACAGCTCTACCTCCATAAATTTCTAGAGCTACGAATACCCTACTCCACCAACTCCACGGATTTTAATGGAGCTGAAGATATGCCAAACACCTTTAATGGTTTGCTTAGCTAGTTCTCTACTTTATAATGGATCCTTAATAAAAATATTGAGTCGTATGTGGTTTATGCGGTTTCTTTCAATAATTGACAAATTTATGCATTATTTACCTTTAAGTTGCTGCTCATTGTCTAATCTGGTAATGCTCCTAGGCTCAGGAATCCTGGAGTTCCTAGGCACGCGCTCCCGAGTGTTTTTAAAGTGCGAGATTCCAAGCATATATTTGTGTATTGATTAATTTTGTTCTCAATATGAACCTCTTATAATGTAAATCGTTAATGCCACGTAGATTATCTTTCGTGCGTGGTATTGAAACCTTGTAACGGCGGTTTAAATTCGGAGTGAAAATAAATAGTAGTAGTATTCCAGATTCAATGATGGACGGAGGTGTTACATCATAAGTATCACACCTGTGACCTGTCAGCTAAAAGTGAACATGCAATATTCAGGAACAGAACTTACAAGAAATAGAATATGATGGCCCGAAGGACATACCAGTTATACTAATCCTTGAGGCACTAGAGCCTAGAGGCAGGGACTAGGATATCTCTATTCCATTTCCCTCCACTTCCACGTTCAAATGCAAAAGGTACACTTTCTCAGGCCCCTCCACACCTTCCTCATTTGAATCAGTGATAAATGACAATCCATTCAGCATCATACACAGCAAGTCAGCAACCTTGCGGTCACAATATTCAGTAGATAGACGACTTAAAAGTTAAAAAATATCTCGAGTTCAGCATTGAGCATGATAACACGTACTTTCATCATAGTTAGGGATCACATATAACACAACCATACTGTAGCTAACTCATTTTGACAGACAAAGGGGGCACACCTGCCAAGATCCTTCACAACAGCTAACAAATCTCCTGTCACCAACATCTCTGAATTTTACTAATACAGAATAGATAATTTGTCTCTACACCAAAAGGGCACTACAGCAAACCTCTCCTCAAGAACCGCCAGCACCAGCACCTGGGCCCTCATTGCAGCCAGCTGGTTTGCGGTTCAAATATCTTATAACAGCGTCCTCAACCCTATTTCATTGTAGAATGGAAAATCATTTAGTCAGCATATGGATATATGATATATTCAAGCAGGAAACACAATGGGTAAAGCCTACGGCATTGCTTGAGCTTACCATGGTTGATTATAGAAGTCCGCACGTCTTTCCCTTTCAACATTCCTATTCACTTCACCAGCAACCAGCTTCAAATCTTTGCTCTGAGATGCTATCAACGCATTGATGAACTCTACCGGGGACTGGCTGAACCCAAGGAAGAACGCCCTCCTCCTGCGGTGCTCATGAATCTTCTTGATTGAAGCAGATATCACCTCATCGCATGCCTCAATGTCCTTGTGCTTCTCAGTATTGGCGAGAAATGTTGCCATCTCCTTCTGCAGTGGGAAAGGAACATCCACCAGCACATCATAGCAAGCACTGGCGTGTGCACCATTCCCCGATAGCTTAATCTTATGCTCCAAGTTGATGGGCGGTGGAGGAGAGAGATGCTGCGATATCTTCTGCGACAGCATCGCAAACCTCATCTTATCCTCCCCAAAGACCTTCTTCAATTGAGGATCGCACATGAAGTATGAAGGATCACTTGGGTTCTGCAGCTTCTTCGCCTTGATGTACTGCCAGAGGGCAGCAATCACCCTCGCACGGGTATCCACCTCAACCCCAAGCACCTCCATCAGTGGCTGCGATAGCTTGAACTTCTCAGGGCTACAGTTCATCTCGAGCCGGATATTTGCAACAAACTCCTTATCCCCTTTCCTCTTCACCTCGAACCCTTCCTGCGGCGCGACGGACCGGGCATTCTCCCAAATGATCAGCGGATTCTCTGGGTACAGGGATGGATCCAGCGCAATCGTCACCCTCTTGAAGAACGAGGAGAATTTCGGGTACACCGGGTTGTGCTTCGGCACGACGCTGGCAGGGTCCAGCTCCGCTCCGTCCTCGAGCACGCGACCGATGATCTTGAGGGACCAGGTGGGCGGCTCCGCGTTCTTGGGCGGTGGGATGGTGCGCGGCGCCTGGTTGGTGAAGGTGTTGAAGACGTAGATGCGGAGCGTGCGCTGGAGCGACGGCGGCGTCTTGAGCGCCTCCTGGATGTCCACCTTCTTGCGCGTGAGCGCCGCGTCAACGCGGGCCTCGAACTCGAGCAGCTGCGTGTAGAGCGCGGACTCCGGGAGCAGCGCGGCGACGCGGTCGGGGAGCTGCTTCTCCGGCAGCTTGCGCTTCTTGTTGCGCCGCGCGGCGGGGGTGAGATCGACGCCGCCGGAGTTGGCGGCCGCCACAGCAGCCTTGTATGCGGCGGCCGAGGCCGCTGCAGCCGCAGAGGAGGTGGGAGCCGGGGGACGCGACGGGGGCTTCTGGGGAGGGCGCTTGGCTGAGGCCGCGGCGGCGGCAGCGGCGGCCATGAGAGGGGTCTGGGGGGAGGAGGAGGCCCCAATGTGGATCTGGAAGGCGGGGTTGTGGGGAGGCGGTGTGTGGAAGAGGCCCTGGAAGGGAGAGCCCGCGAGGGAGGGGGGCCGGAGGTGGGTGAGGGGAGTGGCCGGGGAGCTGCCGGGAGGCGGCAGCTGCTGCGGCGGACGCGTCTGGTTGGGTGTGGCGGCCGGGTTGGGGTTGCCGCCGGTGGCCATGGTTGGGTTGCGGCGCGGCACCGCGGGAAGGAAGGCCAAGATCCGGCCGGGAGGGATCTGGGAGCTAGGGTTTCGGGAGGTAGGCGAGTGAGAAGTTTTCGGGGAGAACGGGGGACTGGTGATTGGGCCTTAATTCTGGGCCGGGCTGAGCTGTGGAGCCTTACTCTATAGATTTTTGTATGGGTTTTAGTTTCGTGTTTTTCGAAACAGAGCTACGAGGCACTCAACAATTCTCCCATCTCCGCCGACGCTACTCTAGCTCTGTGCGTGCCTCCTCTTGCAAATGACGGCGAGCTCATAGTCTCACTGCGACACCGGTTACCCCACTAGCCACCCTGCCCTCCGCCGCAGCCACCCTTCACTGGGCCACCACCACCCTAGCCTCCCTTTACAAACAGAGGGGGGGCGCGGTGAACTCGTCAACAGGCAGTGGAGGTCCCCCTTCATTATAAGTGAGACATACGAGAGAGTACTATGGCATGAAATCACATCTGGCTACTGAGCGCATAAGGGACGAGACTGGCAAAGGGCCCTCCACCACGTCGGTACATTTTAGCCACTATTGGATCTTGTAGCCCTCCACCTTGTTGCCGCACTCCGACCACCATCGGATCTGGTGACCCTACTTTCATCGCCGCACTTCGGCCGCCACCGAATCCGAGGGCACTCCACACCATCGGTGACCCCCTCCTCCATCGGCTCGAGCGAGAGAGAAGAGAGAGAGGGGATCGCTATTAAATCGAACAGACCTTCTTTATCCCGTTAATTTGGAGGAGAACGGCATGCCGTTCCTAGTTTCTCTTTTCAAAGACGAGGAAGATTCTCGGCTAAACGGTATACCATTTTTCCTCTCATCGAACTATGGAAACCATCGGATCTAATTCCCGATGTACAAATCCTAGAGTTTTACCACGTCTAACACACGCATCCCAATGGAGAAGCTTCTGAAGCTAGCGGTCGCTTCTCTCTCACCAAGAACTAAAAATCCCCTAAAGTCATCTTAGAAAAACTAGGACGGCCATCTCCATCCCCTCATGCTATTTCTGAACTTTGTCGTGGCAGATCTATCGCAGTTGTTCTATCCACTGCAAGCCTGCAACGTGCGAGAACATGCGTGGAGGCGACCATGACAGCAACGGAGGTCTTGTCTTCTGGTGTGCATGGAGGCAGCCACGGATACAAGCATGCTTGGAGACATCCAGGGCGGCAGTGGAAGTCTTGGATGCGGGCGCGGCAAATCAAACCATGCGAGCGTCGTTTGGCCACCATGGGCGAGCAGGTGCCTGTAGAGGCAGAGAATTGCGGTAGCCGAGGTCACAGACTGCGGGCATTGTAAACCGGACTAGGCGAGCAACGATCAGGGGCAGCAGGCAACCACCGTAGCCTGAAGAATTTTTTTAAAAAATAATACACAAAAAATCAAATATTACAAAAATAATATACTGAAAAGAAAAATTACAGAAATATACCTCTGTCACCGTTCCAAATGGCAACAACGTTATGTCGCCAGTAAAAATGGCGATTGTAAATCATTTGCCATCCTCATTGGTGATAGTAAGTTGGTCTCTGTTTGAAACAGTGATAAATGCGCCAAGTAGGAGCTAGGTCATCTGTCGTCCTTACGAATAGCTATTAGGCTTTCCGTCGCCATTTTAAATGGTGACTGACGTTCCGGTTTCTCAGTCACCATTTAAATTGGTGATAGAAAGCCTCTTAAGGCCCCGCGCGGCTGGCCGAGGCCAGAAGTTGTAATGAATTGTTCATAATCTCCACATGTAGTTGTAATACCGTCAAGTTATCTGTATAAAACGGATGTTTCTCAGCACGACGACGACGTCATCGAGTACGGCCATGCTGCCACCGACGCCGATGATGACGACATCGTCTGTGACTGGGTCGTTGACCCCCTCCCACGAGTCAACAGGGGTTGTTCTCGGTTCTTCGCAGCTGTCTGGTGCACCTGGACCAGCCAGTCAACCTTGGCAGCATACGCTACACTTCCTCCACCGACACGTCCAGTCAAGAGCACTCGAGGAGTTCCGCCAGACCAGCTAACATATCCGTCCAGATTTGTCCAGCATTGTGGGAGGCCTGGGACTGTACGAGGGGTCACACCGCGCAAGAGCTACAGCTAGTTTTTTTTTCTTTCGTTAACTTATGTACTGTTAAGAAATGGTATTTTGTTTTGTTAATTTATGTGCTCTTATATATGTTACTCTTTGCACACGGTCTTTTCATATTTAATTGTTCTTCGCTTAACAATTTGTTAGATCGTATTACCAAATTATGTACGCATGCATGAGTAAAGAACGACTTCTGATTTCACAACACGTAGTCGACAGCTTTGTCAGACTGATTTGGAATCACGCATGCACGACTTATGTGAGGCCTATTGGAACAAACGCATCCATCACTTTTCATAGCCAGATATAAAAAAACATATCCACCACCTTTTTCAGTACGTATTAACAACACGCACCCACCACCTTTCTCTAGGCGATTTGATGACACACATGAACCACCTTTGTTAAGGCGATGTAACAGCACGCACCCCCTTTGTCAATCTGATTTGACAACACGCACGAACCACCTTTGTCAGGGCGATGTCATAGCACGCACCCCCTTTATCAGTATGATTTGACAAAACACAGCCAGAAGCGTTATCAGGCCGAATTGACAAAAATTACTCCACTCCACCCACATAAAACACGGCCTATAAATACCCAATGCGCCATGACGAAATTACTGCACCCCATTGCAATGACAGATAGAGAAGGCCCTCAAGCCGTGGGAGGGGTAGACGGGGTCAGACATGGTTTCGAGACCGCGACCTTTCACTCGAGGCCAACCAAATCTACAGTCCCCAAGACCCCGATCCCCCAGCCTAGATCTTCCCATTCGAATAAGGGAGTACTACACCCCCAAAAATCCAATCGACGACAACCTTCCACCCCACCCCCTGCAGTGGACGACATGCAAGCACAACCTCGACGCCGTTGTCCAGGTTTGTGACCAGTTTAATTCCAGCCCAGGACGTCGTTTCTACCGATACCCTCTATTCATGGTAACCGCTACGACTCTTACATAGCATTCGATGCATGTCTCGCTATATCGCCAGCTAACAGTACTCTTACTTGCAGACCACGGATTGAAAATTCACTGAATGGATGGACCCACCATATCCCTTAGATGCCTAATGTTACATCCATATATTACTGTATCGCCTCGACGAAATGCGAGAGGACCTCACCACGACGAAGAACGAGAACGAAGAGCTCCGCAGGCAGAACTTGGAACTCCAGACCCAGAATGACGACCTCCGTTGCCAACGAATTAGGGAGAGGTACAATGAGGAGGTCGTCCACCTCTGCAGTGACTACCACACTTACTGCTGCTGCGCCAATGCGAGCTGTAGTTGTGCTTGCCACTACCATGACCAGCAGCCCCGTCCACGCCGTCTTGACAATCGACACTCTATGTGGGTGCTGTACGATTACCCATTCGACCCTTAACCTCCTCCGCCCATAACGGGCAGTCCATCCGGCCCTTTTAAAATTCCAAAAGGTGCCCTTGTATCATACATTTGTCCATACTTGTGGTTGGTTTGTGCCGCCATTTGTATCATACATGGGCACCAAATCAAACTGTATGCGTCATGTAATCCCCACGTTTATTATAAAATGGTATCTTTCATTCATTTCATTTTTTTCGAACATTAAACATGGCATTATTTTACCACTTCCGATAACAACAACAATGGATGTGATAACACAGTTTAACCTGCTTTATCACATAGAACATACAACATGCTACCACATGCTATCATCATACCATCCTTACTAAATAATTGCGCAACCCTATATGAGCCTCCAGCTTTGTCAGGCTGATTTGAAGACACGTAGCTTTCTTAGGCGGATTGGACAACACGCTGCCACAAGCTTTGTCAGGTGGATTGGACAACACCCGACCACCACCTTTGCCAGCCCGATTGGAAAACACGCTGCCACTAGCTTTGTCAGATCGATTAGACAACACGGGGGAAACAGCTTTGTCAAACCTTGGACAACACGCACCTACCACCTGTAACGGTACTGGTAACCAGAACTTTCGAATTCACGTAGTACCCTACTTGCCTCCTTGTCCCTTTCCAAACTGGTGTGAGAAGAACTCTGTCGCCAGTTTGATTAGGCAACAGAACTCTGTCGTGAATCAAACTGGCGATAAATTCTATCGCTACTAACACTGGCGACTGAGATCGTACGTGGCATCCACATCACCAAGTCGATATTTTAAACGGCGACAATACTTTGTCACCATTCCAAAGAGTGACAGAGGTATACTTCTGTAAATTTTTTCGGTATATTATTTTTGTATTTTTTTTACTGTTTGTGTATTATTATTTTTAGAAAAAACTCGTAGCCTGAAACTGTCTTGAAACCATGTGAAACACGGTTGAATTTTTCAAACTTGAGCTAAACTTGTTTGAAACTCGCTCAAATTTTTGCAACTTTCATGAAACTTGTTTGAGTCCAGCTTGAATTTTTGAAAGTTAAGTGAAACTTGCTTGAAACTTTTTGAAACTAGCTCGAAATTTTGAAATCTTAGTGAAACATGTTTGAAACTAGCTTGAACTTTTGAAACTTGGTGAAACATACATGAAATTTGTTTGAAACTTGCTCGAATTTTTAAAACTTTCATGAAACTTGTCTAAAACATGATTTCTATCTTTTGAAATTTGGTGAAATCAGCATGAAACTTGTTCGAAATTTGACCAAATTTCTGAAACTTTCGTGAAACATGGTTTCTATCTCTTGAAACTCGGTCGAAACTCACATTTGAAACTTCAAATTTTGATCTGAAACTTGAACCCTTGAAACTTCATGTTTCATATTTTTAAACCTGTTTGAAACTTGAAGTTTCATATTTGATACTTTGAAACTTCAAATTGCAGTTCTTGAAACCCCTGTACCGTTGGAGATTCTCCAAATGGTACGCAGTTGTCTAGCAGCTTATAAAAAGTGTTCGAAATTTCAGTACTGCATGGGTTTCTTGCTAGTTTATTTCGGATTTTTAGAAAAAGACATAAAGAACACTCTTATAGTCTAATATTAAGCATACAAAAATACCCATCAATTGTAGCTACTAGTTAAACACTTTCAAGTGTACACCTACAAATTGTAGGTTTAAGTTTCGTGCTGTAGTCGTATAGAGTTCAGGACTGTGCTGGCACTAGCTTGCCAACATGCAAGCATCCAAACGAGCAAAAAAAAAGCCACCGAGGTGGCTTGAGAAAATAGATAATTAAAGAGATGCAGGAGGCTATATGTTGTTGTTTTTTAATATGATTTCGCCGAACCCACTGAGTTTGACTAAGATCGGTTTTCACAACCATGCTTAAGGGCTGTACTAGTTTGGCAAAATCAGGCGAGATCCTTGTCGCGGGAGCCGCCCAGACCGTACTCGGGCTAGTTGGATACGCTATCGCCACATCGGATTTAGAGGTTAGCAAAGGATCACCGATGGTGCTCGCATTGCTAACACCCAAGCCCAAATGAGACAACGGCGAAACACCCAAATAACTCGAACCCGATCCCGGTATTCCCCCGGTATGCGATCCGAAAACCCGCCCAGGATCCCCACATACCGGATTTCAAAGTCATACCAACTCAATTTGCATAAAGGGGGCAACGAACTCGAAACCCCACAACCAGACACGCAAAGCGGAAGCAAAACAAAACAAAACCCAACCCGGCACAAAGACGACCCGACGAAAAACCAAAACCCACAAGACTAACAAAAGCACGAAAAAAATTGGGCATGATGCCTCTAGAACAGAGGACATCCACCCAGCAGACAAGAGAGACAAAATGCATATATATATATATCAACAATAACAACTAAATATCTACGACCAACTACGCATCTACGATCATCAACCATCATATAACAACCACATCAAGTATCAAAAGTTAAAGCCTCCACATGCTACAAACACAACCCATACATATACAACAAAAGTTATCCAAACCCCAAGGTAAATAAAATTAAGACTCATCCGGAAGTGTCTCGCCATCTGAACACTTCCGGCACTTGCATCAATGAGCTAAGCCTCTACTCGGTGTCCCGCCCGACAACCGAGAGACAATAAGGACAGAACTCACAACCCGCATCGCCCTCACTTTGAAAACCACAAGCGAAGCATGAGTACGAAGGTACTGTAAGTCTTACCGTGGTCCATATATGACCGACTCACAAAGAAATATGCATTGGATAAAACAATGGAATAAGCCACGGGTAATAAGTGCGAAAAGCTTAACTTTGTAGTAGATTCGCCTACACTACTCAATTCACAAGTTTTAAAGCGGTTATAACAAGCATCTACTACTACATTGAAGGTTTGCAATTAAGTACATGAAGTAACACAAGTATCACCACCATTCACAACAAATTCATCAACATCTCACATTTCTTTTACAGTTTTAAGTTGTTACTACGATGAATCGAGCGATGAGAGAGCGTGCTCTTATCATGGCCTGGCGATCCAAATCGCTTATTCACTGCAGGATCATCAATCACACGACATCGAATCCCACACAGAATCCGCATCAACCGCCCCTCCCACCATATCTATCCGATGAACCGCCTCATGCGGCACGAGCACCTAGCAACCTCCCCGAGCGACACAAGTCCAACTTGGCCCTCCCGAGGAGACCTAGGCCTCGAACTCCACCGCAACCATCGCATGAAGTTGCACCCCATCGACTAGGGAATGGTGAAAGAGTGGCTTACCGCGCCCATATCACGGCATGTGATCAACAAGGGTTGCTCAATCAAAGGTCAAACTCGAGCGGTCCTCAATCGACACAAAGCGAGAGCTACACATTCGAGTCTACACACTCTCATGTCCCAACCCTCTCGCCCGGTCTCCAATTCACATTTACATTTTCAACCTACTCCCATTTCCAAACCATGTAGTTCATAAGTGTGAAGTAGTACATCACAAGTGATGGAACCATCCACCACTTGGCCCGAACCCGACCGCTAAGCAATTTAAGCGTGACATAAAATATTACCCATGTTAGGTTCCAAATGACAATTCAACAATTAACAAGGATGACATATGCAGTAAATAGGTTCTAACATTCTATCCACAATTCAACTCCTAATGCACTACTTAAAACACCCGTTAAGCAATTCATTCACAAAGATAGAATATATAAGGATCAATGATGCTTAGGTGCTTGCCTTGTGCTTCAATTGGATTTTCAGTAGCCACTGGCTCTTCAACTCCCACGGATACGTCACCCGCTGCGGGATCGTTCTCTACACGATGTATGGATGCAAAATGAGATGCATGAAATGCATATGTAAAGGAAATGCAATTCGAAGTTTTAACAAAATTCCAAAATGCAATCCTTCTACAACAAAACGAAAAGCAAAAACGTTGACACTACGTATCAATAGCTAAACAATACTTTGATATGCTTTACACAACTCCAACCAAAATCCTAACCTTCATTTTGAAATTTGGACAGATTTTAGCCCTTCTAGACCGACTTCACCATTTTAGGCATAACTTCTACATGGTTACATGAAATTGAGTGATTCCAAGTCCTAATGAAACTTAAGAGATATGTCTACAACTTAGTTTTAGCCGATTTCTCATTTATTGCTTGAGTAATGCCCAGTTTGCCCATGAACAGAGGGTGGATTTTTGGGTTCAGAATTTATAGTCTTTCTGGACAGCATGCACCATTTCTGCCATAAAAAATGCTATACCTAATGGAATTGAGCAATTGATGACAGTTTTGGAATCTACACAAAAATTTCCTACAACTTCTCAGGAAAAACTCAAAGCTAATTCGGCCTCTAACTATTTTTAAACTACAGTCCAAGTTTCAGCTTTCACAGATTCAGCATCTCAGTGCAGCAGGTACCAAAATCATCATAACTTTCGTTTGGATGGATGGAATCAAGTGATTCCGGTTGGAAAATAAAGGTAACTCATTTGCCTACATCTTCTTCTTCAGTGGACCAAGCAGGAAATGCTGGGAACTAGCTCTAAAACACGAAACACAGCAGCACAATTTCCTGCTCGAAAATGACAGAACATTGTACCAAACCCTAAATTGATTTTCCTCAAATCCACCAATGAAACTTCAATCCAAAGCATGTAATCCATACATCTACCTCATTTATACCATCCACACCCAATCATCAAAACCCTAGGAGAGAAATTACCTAGAAGGAGGTGGGAGAGGAAGGAGATGAGCTGCTTGGGGAGGGGAGGAAGGAGCTGCTGCTTGGGGAGCTTGGGGGAGGCGCCACCAATGGAGGGAGGGCTGCAGGAGGAGCCCAAGGGCGCCAAGGAGGAGGTAGGAGGCGTGGAGGAGAGACTTAGGGAGGAGCTGCCCCCTGGCTGATTTCTTGGCTTGGGAAGAAATGAGGATGGAAAAAAAAAGAGCTCTAATGCACACATGTGGCTAGATATTTGTTGGCTTTGGTGGTTTGACTATTTTGCCCCCATGGGTGTGGGCATGACAAGGTTTATTTAGTAATATGGCTAGGAGAAGTTATTTGTTTGCTTGAATCGATTCAATTTTTGAGTCATATTTAAAACTAGTGTTTGATTTTGGATTGGGATCAAAATTCAACCCTGACTTAGAGAAAGTTTCTAGTTCAAAATATTTTGGTTAAGTTTGAAAAATTCTAAGTGGCGATTCACGATAGTCGTTGCGATCGGAAGTTAATAATAATTACGGCCAAAATTTTGGTTGGCGCTAATTTTAGCCGCACAAACCGAAATCGAATTTGGGGCCTGTCAAATCCTCCCCATAAAGAATCTCGTCCGAGATTCGGAAGCGAAGAATGAACGAATAGAACCCAAATTGGATAAAGGAGTCATAATCTCACAAGATGACTCAAAATGCGATAAGACGACTATAGACTGCAACACTTACATACTAGGGAAGAAATCGGGGTAGTCGACCTTCAAACGGTCTTCTCGTTCCCACGTAGCTTCATCTTGATGTGGTTGCTCCACCGCACTTTGAAGAATTTAATTGACTTCCATGAGTCTTGCGCTCCGCTTCTTCCAAAACCCGAATTGGATGCTCTTGATAAGATAAGTCGGTTGAACTTCTAGGTCATCCACATCAAATCGCTCAAATGGAGTGCGGAGGCATTGCTTCAATTGCGACACGTGGAAAACATCGTGGATTGCCGCAAGTGAAGGAGGAAGCTCTAACTTGTATGCCACTTTACCACGCTTCACCAGGATCCGGAAAGGTCCGATATAGCGAGGTGCTAGCTTCCCTCTGACTCCGAATCGACGGGTGCCCCGGAATGGAGACACCTTTAGATAGACATGATCACCAACGTCGAAGGAGAGGGGTCTCCTACGACGATCAGCATAACTCTTTTGTCGTGATTGTGCTATCCTCAGGTTATCTTGAACAGCCTTTACCTTCTTTTTTGCTTCCATGACTAAGTCAGGCCCAAAGAACGGTCGTTCACCACTCTCCGACCAGTTCAGGGGAGTTCGACAGCTTCGACCATACAAAGCTTCAAAAGGAGACATTCTGATACTGGTTTGATAGCTGTTGTTGTAAGCGAACTCTGCATATAGAAGGCATTCATCCCATTTCTTCCCATATGACAAGACACACGCTCTCAAAGATATCCTCAAGAATCGATTGACCCTCTCGGCCCGACCGTCATTTGAGGATGATATCTTTGGTGTGAAGCGACTTAGTGCCCAAGGCCTCATGTAGGCTTCTGCAGTGCGAAACAAAGCGTGAGCCCGATCGACACTATCCGCTTGGGCACTCCATGCGAGCACAAGATCCGAGATATATACAACTCCGCATATTTCATGGATCGATAGTTGGTGCGAACCGCCAGAAATGTGCGAACCGTCAACCGGTCGACTATAACCCATATCGAGTCGTGACTCAAGAGGTCGTGGGCAGCCCGATAATGAAGTCCATGCCGATATCTTCCCACTTCCAACTCGGAATAGGCAAGGGTGAAGAGTGCGGTGGCACGAGATGCTCGGCCTTTACCCTTTTGCGGACATCGCACTCGCCACATAGCGAGCAATCTCCGCTTCATGCGAGTCCACCAAAACCGCGGCTTCGGATCTTGGTACATCTTATTGCTGCCGGATGGATCGTGAGTAAGGAATTGTGGGCCTCATCGAGAATCTTTCTCCTTAACTCATGGTCCTTAGGAACGACGAGACGCTCGCCGAACCACAGAACACCATGATCATCGAGACGGAAGCGTGTAGCTTGGTCGGCGCTCATGCCGTCTCGTATGTGGGCAACACCCACGTCAGTCTGTTGTGCCTCTCTGATCTGGTCCAGCAAAGTGGAATTCAACTCCAGATTGGCCAAGAACCCATCTTCAACCATTTCGATGCCGAGCTTCTGAAACTCAGCACAAAGAGTGGCACTGCGGGGTTGCACACTGAGACAGTTGCATTGTGCTTTGCGACTTAACGCGTCTGCCACCACATTGGCTTTCCCCGGGTGGTAGTGTACCTCCAGACTGTAATCTTTGATGAGCTCAAGCCATCTTCGTTGCCTCATATTCAACTCTGACTGAGTGAAAATGTACTTGAGGCTCTTGTGATCTGTGTAAATATTGCATTTGTTGCCCAATAGGTAATGGCGCCAAATCTTTAGAGCATGCACCACCGCGGCAAGTTCCAAGTCATGCGTCGGGTAGTGCTCTTCATGGCGCTTCAACTGCCGAGATGCATAGGCGACCACTCGGCCTTCTTGCATCAGCACACAGCCAAGACCAACGCCCGATGCATCGCAATAGATATCGAAAGGCTTGTGAATATCAGGCTGTGTGAGGACAGGAGCGGTAGTAAGCCATTGTTTCAATGTCTGAAATGCCCGCTCACAGCCAGTTGACCATTTGAATTCGTAACCCTTCTTCAAACAACTCTGTCATCGGTTTGGCAATCTTGGAGAAGTCTGGATGAATCGACGGTAATAGCCCGCAAGCCCAAGAAAATCTGCGGATCTGTGGATCTTGGGTTGCTCCCATTGGAGGACATCTTGTACCTTTCTCGGGTCAACAGCGACACCGCGCCGAAAGGACATGCCCGTAAAGCGACACTTGGTCAGCCGAACTCGCATTTGCTGAACTTCGCATACAGGCGATGCTCCCGAAGTCTCTCGAGAACAATGCGAAGATGTTCGGCATGCTCCTCCTCATTCTTTGAGTATATGAGGATGTCATCAATGAATATGACTACGAATGAGTCAAGTTCCTCCATGAAGTGAATTCATCATGTAGGTGAAGTATGTTGGTGCATTCGTCGGTCCAAAAGACATGACGGTATACTCGTACAATCCATAACGAGTGGAGAAGGTCGTCTTGGGATATCCTCCACTCGAATCTTGATTTGATGATAACCCAGCCTCAGGTCAATCTTGGAGAACACCCGTGCACCAGCAAGCTAATCAAAAAGGATGTCAATCCTAGGAAGGGGGTACTTGTTCTTGATGGTGACTGCGTTCAAAGGACGATAGTCAACACAAAGGCGAAGGGACCCGTCCTTCTTGGTCACAAACAGAGCCGAGCAACCCCAAGGCGAGGAGCTCGGGCGAATAAACCCCTTGTCCATCAGTTCCTTCAACTGTTTCTTCAGTTCAGCCAGCTCATTTGGCGGCATTCTATACGGCCGGCTCAAGGCGAGCCGGGTTGGAGTTCAACTACGAACTCGATATCTCTATCAGGGGGCATCCCTGGCAGTTCCTCTGGGAACACATCCGGGTATTTAGACACCACCGGAATGGACTCCAACTCTCTAATTTCAACACCATTTAAGGAATATAGAGCAGCCTTGCCCTTATCGAGAAGGAAAGTCAATCGGTCGCCCTTTGGTTCTTTGAGTGAGATGGAGCGACCGCACGATCTAGAACGACTCTGCCGCTTGGTTAGCCAATTCATGCCTGAATGACATCCATCCCACGAAGATCAAGGAGTAGCAAGTCGACAACGAATGGAACCCTTGAATCATCACGAGGCTCCTGGACTAAGCTGTCACTACAACTTTCGAACCGGTGCTTCAATGAGGAAAGCGGTATGGCTACAATTAACCTTCATTCCATGATGTAGGGCAAACTCCTTACGAATAAAAGAATGAGAAGCCCCTGAGTCAAACAACACCCTAGCAGCATGCCCATTAATGCATAACATACCAGTAAGCACTTGATCACCCTCTGGGATCTCCTCAACGCTTGTGTAGTTGACTTGCCCGTGACTTGCCGCTTGAGGAGGCCTTCCATTGGGACGCGGAGGTAGTGCAACTGCGCCTTGAGGTCGTGGGGCGTTAAAGTTGGTGCCCGCCTCGAAGCAGACGATCGCGGATGAAGTGACCCGCCGCCGCAGATTGAAGCACGGCCGGACCGCGATCATCCCACACTCAAACCCGGCTGCGGCTGTGGGGGCCGGGGAGCAACGATAGGTGTGCGAACAAAACCCACTGGACGGAAAGGGGCCGGAGTAGGTGCCCTCGGCGCAGGATGGAAAACTGCGCGAGCACGCTGTGAACTGCCGCCAACTGAGTACTGAGCACCCCTCTTCCTCTTCTTCTCCTCTTGATGGCTCTTCATTTTGTGCTCCACTGTGATAGCCCGACTCACCAAGGTGTTGAAGTCGGGAAGTCATGATTGAGAGTTTGTCTTGCATCTTGGCCGACATACCATTCATGAACCGTATTGCTTCTTTGCATCATTGTCCACCTCTTAGGTGCATATTGAGCCAAGGAATTGAACTCTGTGAGTAGTCCATCATGGACTTGTTCAATTGCTTCAGGAGAGAAATTCACGCTTCTTAATATCCATGAGCCCTTCGGGATATGGTATGCCGGAAGGCCTCACGAATTCCGCCCATGACACACGGTGATCGGCGGGCTGCATCACCAAGAAGTTGGCCCACCAAGCACCGGCGGAACCTTGAAGCTGGCGAGCGGCGAGAGCGCCTTCTCATGATCTTCACAGCGGATCGTGGCAAATTTACGCTCTATCGTTCGCAGCCGGTCATCCGCCTCAAGTGGCTCACTAGCACGAGAAAATGTAGGCGGTGGGTATGGAGGAAGTCAAGTACCCATTGGGCCGGTCCGCCCATCACGACCGCCTCGAGGAGCGATTACGGACCAACATCTCCGAATCCTGTTGGTTGCTCACGATTTTGCTCGACCTCATCGTAACATCCAAAGCCAAGTTGGGAGGAGGAGGCGGGTCATTGCCTTGGGGTGTGATCGCCCGCACCATCATCATCTCCCGCTCCACCACGGGTCCTCATTCTAGACTCCACAAGAAAGGAACAAGACATTAGACTTGGTTAAAATCGGGTCAACACCGATTTAACGAATAGCACTCAACAATAATTAAAGTCTACAATTTTTAATAAAGTAAGATGCAATGGCCCTTGTGCAACTACATGCATGCATGATATAAAATGTACGTTACCAACGTCAACACTTCTTCCATTCCCACCATCTAACTGGTACTATCACAATTATAGACATAGGGCGGGTAATACAGTACTTACTACTACTAAGGGGTTAATATAAACCCGACTCAAGACGCCTAAGTGGATGTCAAGTTTTGGGTTCGTCTTTATGCACCTTGCTCGATACCACCATGTCGCGGAGCCGCCTGCATCGCACTCGGGCTAGTTGGATACGCTTATCGCCACATCGGATTTGGAGGTTAGCAAAGGATCACCGATGGTGCTCGCATTGCTAACACCCAAGCCCAAATGAGACAACGGCGAAACACCCAAATAACTCGAACCCGATCCCGGTATTCCCCCGGTATGCGATCCGAAAACTCGCCCAGGATCCCCACATACCGGATTTCAAAGTCATACCAACTCAATTTGCATAAAGGGGGCAACGAACTCGAAACCCCACAACCAGACACGCAAAGCGGAAGCAAAACAAAACAAAACCCAACCCGGCACAAAGACGACCCGACGAAAAACCAAAACCCACAAGACTAACAAAAGCACGAAAAAATTGGGCATGATGCCTCTAGAACAGAGGACATCCACCCAACAGACAAGAGAGACAAAATGCATATATATATATATCAACAATAACAACTAAATATCTACGACCAACTACGCATCTACGATCATCAACCATCATATAACAACCACATCAAGTATCAAAAGTTAAAGCCTCCACATGCTACAAACACAACCCATACATATACAACAAAAGTTATCCAAACCCCAAGGTAAATAAAATTAAGACTCATCCGAAGTGTCACCTTGCCATGAACACTTCCGGCGCTTGCATCAATGAGCTAAGCCTCTACTCGGTGTCCCGCCCGACAACCGAGAGACAATAAGGACAGAACTCACAACCTGCATCGCCTCACCGAAAACCACAAAGCGAAGCATGAGTACGAAGGTACTGCAAGTCTTACCGTGGTCCATATATGACCGACTCACAAAGAAATATGCATTGATAAAACAATGGAATAAGCCACGGGTAATAAGTGCGAAAAGCTTAACTTTGTAGTAGATTCGCCTACACTACTCAATTCACAAGTTTTAAAGCAATTATAACAAGCATCTACTACTACATTGAAGGTTTGCAATTAAGTACATGAAGTAACACAAGTATCACCACCATTCACAACAAATTCATCAACATCTCACATTTCTTTTACAGGTTTTAAGTTGTTACTACGATGAATCGAGCGATGAGAGAGCGTGCTCTTATCCATGGCCTGGCGATTCAAATCGCTTATTCACTGCAGGATCATCAATCACACGACATCAATCCCACACAGAATCCCGCATCAACCGCCCTCCCACCATATCTATCCGATGAACCGCCCTCATGCGGCACGAGCACCTAGCAACCTCCCCGAGCGACACAAGTCCAACTTGGCCTCCCGAGGAGACCTAGGCCTCGAACTCCACCCCAACCATCGCATGAAGTTGCACCCCATCGACTAGGGAATGGTGAAAGAGTGGCTTACCGCGCCCATATCACGGCATGTGATCAACAAGGGTTGCTCAATCAAAGGTCAAACTCGAACGGTCCTCAATCGACACAGGCGAGAGCTACACATTCGAGTCTACACACTCTCATGTCCCAACCCTCTCGCCCGGTCTCCAATTCACATTTACATTTTCAACCTACTCCCATTTCCAAACCATGTAGTTCATAAGTGTGAAGTAGTACATCACAAGTGATGGAACCATCCACCACTTGGCCCGAACCCGACCGCTAAGCAATTTAAGCGTGACATAAAATATTACCCATGTTAGGTTCCAAATGACAATTCAACAATTAACAAGGATGACATATGCGATAAATAGGTTCTAACATTCTATCCACAATTCAACTCCTAATGCACTACTTAAAACACCCGTTAAGCAATTCATTCACAAAGATAGAATATATAAGGATCAATGATGCTTAGGTGCTTGCCTTGTGCTTCAATTGGATTTTCAGAGCCACTGGCTCTTCAACTCCCACGGATACGTCACCCGCCAGGATCGTTCTCTACGATGTATGGATGCAAAATGAGATGCATGAAATGCATATGTAAAGGAAATGCAATTCGAAGTTTTAACAAAATTCCAAAATGCAATCCTTCTACAACAAAACGAAAAGCAAAAACGTTGACACTACGTATCAATAGCTAAACAATACTTTGATATGTTTTACACAACTCCAACCAAAATCCTAACCTTCATTTTGAAATTTGGACAGATTTTAGCCCTTCTAGACCGACTTCACCATTTTAGGCATAACTTCTACATGGTTACATGAAATTGAGTGATTCCAAGTCCTAATGAAACTTAAGAGATATGTCTACAACTTAGTTTTAGCCGATTTCTCATTTATTGCTTGAGTAATGCCCAGTTTGCCCATGAACAGAGGGTGGATTTTTGGGTTCAGAATTTATAGTCTTTCTAGACAGCATGCACCATTTCTGCCATAAAAAATGCTATACCTAATGGAATTGAGCAATTGATGACAGTTTTGGAATCTACACAAAAATTTCCTACAACTTCTCAGGAAAAACTCAAAGCTAATTCGGCCTCTAACTATTTTTAAACTACAGTCCAAGTTTCAGCTTTCACAGATTCAGCATCTCAGTGCAGCAGGTACCAAAATCATCATAACTTTCGTTTGGATGGATGGAATCAAGTGATTCTGGTTGGAAAATAAAGGTAACTCATTTTCCTACATCTTCTTCTTCAGTGGACCAAGCAGGAAATGCTGGGAACTAGCTCTAAAACACGAAACACAGCAGCACAATTTCCTGCTCGAAAATGACAGAACATTGTACCAAACCCTAAATTGATTTTCCTCAAATCCACCAATGAAACTTCAATCCAAAGCATGTAATCCATACATCTACCTCATTTATACCATCCACACCCAATCATCAAAACCCTAGGAGAGAAATTACCTAGAAGGAGGTGGGAGAGGAAGGAGATGAGCTGCTTGGGGAGGGGAGGAAGGAGCTGCTGCTTGGGGAGCTTGGGGGAGGCGCCACCAATGGAGGGAGGGCTGCAGGAGGAGCTCCAAGGGCGCCAAGGGAGGAGGTAGGAGGCGTGGAGGAGAGACTTAGGGGAGGAGCTGCCCCCTGGCTGATTTCTTGGCTTGGGAAGAAATGAGGATGGAAAAAAATGAGCTCTAATGCACACATGTGGCTAGATATTTGTTGGCTTTGGTGGTTTGACTATTTTGCCCCCATGGGTGTGGGCATGACAAGGTTTATTTAGTAATATGGCTAGGAGAAGTTATTTGTTTGCTTGAATCGATTCAATTTTTGAGTCATATTTAAAACTAGTGTTTGATTTTGGATTGGGATCAAAATTCAACCCTGACTTAGAGAAAGTTTCTAGTTCAAAATATTTTGGTTAAGTTTGAAAAATTCTAAGTGGCAGTTTACGATAGTCGTTGCAGTCGGAAGTTAATAATAATTACGGCCAAAATTTTGGTTGGCGCTAATTTTAGCCGCACAAACCGAAATCGAATTTGGGGCCCTGTCAATCCTAACCTATCAACTATGTTAGGGCATGTATAATAGTGCACCTCATCTGTTTCTATGGGTACGCCTTGTCAGCTTGGACATGAGGTCGAGGAGAGCGAAGTGCAAAAATAGTCTAAGCCTTCTCTTGCATAGTCATACATACATAACCCATTGGAGGATATCTTTAATGTTGTCTCCAGATATTTTGTAGTGGGCATGATGCGGGGTGGCACCTATTGCAATCGTATGCCACTGACACCCGTAGTATAGCAATTCCAAAATCAATGTAATGGAAAATAAGGAAATAAATAGTAGGAGGTACAATAGAAAATAAGGAAACAAATAGTAGGAGACTAGGAGGTCCTAGTCAATAAAATGGAAGAGCACGGGTAGCTATATTAAAAATCCACTTTTCAATCCGAAGTCTCGCTTCAATTCAATTTTCAATCATGAACCATGAAACCGTCCACTCTAGAATTTTAAACTCTCGAAAATGTCCACTTTACTCCTTTCTCCCTTTCCACTCTAGTTTTCATGTGAAGTGGAGGTGATTTGCTGATGTGGCCGACGACGAGCTCTAGCCATGGTTTTGCCAAGATAGTGCAAGCATGGTGTATGAACTCTAAACAACGAAGCTAGGAGTGGTGGCTTTGCAAACAGGAGAGGTCAGATTTGGCTAGAATGGCAGTGCAATGGTTGCTGCGGCCATGAAAACAGGAGAGGTCGGCACCAACAATGTATGACCATATCACAATGAACCGATGGTGGTTCTGGGCTCAGGAGGTGATGGGACACTTGGTGGATGCAGAGATGGAAGGAGTAGACCACTACGGTGGCCAGAGGCGGAGAACAAAGGTGGCACGCCACGCTACTCATGCCGACGTCGAGATCTAGTAGTGGAACAGACAAGGAGGTGTGAGCATAGTGTAGAACGTGGCGAGGCAAACCCAGTTGTGGTGGTGGCTCAAGCTATGGTGGTTGAAGTTGACCGAAATAGTTGGACAAAGGTGGTGGCGACCTGGGAACAACAGAGATCATCAGTGACAACTCCAATGACCAAATCGGCCAACTGACGTCACGAGAGGGTGTTGGTGACGCAGTTAGGGAAGGAAGTCTTTCATCCCACAAGTTGGTAGCGGTCCCTAATAGGGCATAGCGACTTCCAAATATGCACAACGATATATTGGACTAACCTATATAGTGCTCATGTATCGATCCTTTTGTCTCACAATACCAAATCGAACTCAAAGCGAGAAACGTGCTATCTTATGAAAGCTCGATCATTCACTCATTTTGTAGTAGATTACTCAGTTGCAACTGACTCATCAATCACATTTGGCATGGCCATGCATTTCCTTAATCCAACCACATTGAGGGGCCCAGAGATATCTCTCCCGTTATTATAGGAGGGGCAAATATCATCTTGATCGCTATATTCCTCCACATGTTTCATAATAAACTCGAAAGCTACCTTTATAACTACCCATTTACGGAGTAGCGTTTGGCAACTCCTAAGTATAAAAATTACACATGTAGAAAATCATGGCGATCTCAGATATAAGGACCATACATACATTATATATGAGACCAACTGATGACACTTAAGAAAATAGCTATCGACGATCGGGATCGCCAGACCGCAAGAAGAGGGAAGGAGTGATGTGGGAGTAGGGCCCAAGGCCATGCCCGCCCGGAGGAAGGGGTGCGGTCACCGCTTCGAGAGAAAGAGAGACTGGCACGAGGAGTTATACTGGTTCGAGCCCCCGGCGTGAGTAACTGCTCTACTCCAGTCTTGCCCAGAGGCGAAAGGTGAAAGACGATGCACTGTTGTTGAATACGGGGGGTGCTCGAACTCGAGTGTGATGTGTGTTGTCCTTTCCTTTTTCTGTCGTCTCCCTTCCCCCTCCCACGCAGACGGAAGGTCCTTATACTTCTACCGTGCAGTCCGTTACAAGAAACGGCTGGGCAAGATTCTCGGGTGCGTGGCGCCAGATCCAGACATAATGCGCAGTGTGGTCGGGCGGTAACGGTGCCGAAACTGTAGCCCATGTTCTCCTTGACTCCACCCTTTAAGGCCCCTCCTTCACTTGGTAACGGCCGCTTTTGCAATCCAACCACGTCCCCTGAGCCCGGCCTCGTTGGCGAGCTGGGTCCTTGGTCATGCGAGCTCGAGCTAGTGGGCCATTGTTTGTGCGGGGGTAACCAGTCCCCGACAGCTAGCCCTCGAGGCTCAAGTAGTGATCCTGAAGCTCAGGATGACCTTGAGTCTGATGACCTTGAGAAGGGGTCGACTTCCCGGCCGAGCTTAGGAATGCTCGAGCTCGAGCCCGGGTCCGGACCGCGTGGAGGTCCATGGCGTGGTCGAGCTCAAAATCGCTCGGGCTTCGACGCCTTGGCCTCGGGCGGAGAAATTGTGGGAGTAACTCACAACGCTTTGAATTCTGTCGCAGGAACCGTGGCGCGCCTTTTGAGGCGTAACCAACGTCAGTGTAGGCGATCGGGCCCTTTAAATCCCGAACCGTTGCTTCCCTCAGAGGATTCCCCCAAATCCTTTTTGCCCCGAACTCTAGCTCCTCCACCTTCCTGACTCCCCCTCGCAATCTTCCTTCATTGACCAAGTCCCATTCGAAGCCTATGGACAAGTTTGGGAGAAACACGATGAACCCTGGAGCGGATGAAGAGCTTGAGGCACTGGGGATGCTAGACCCGGCGACATGGTGACTGTCGGATGATGAGGTCGAGCCACAACCCCGAGCGGATGAGCTCGTCAGCAACGAGCAGTACATGCTCTTCGGGCTGCGGACGCCGGAGAGCGACTTCATGGCGGCAGTTCTTGCACAATGCGAGATCGAGTTGGTCAACCTGGTGCCCAACTCTATCCTCCTCCTTTCCATATTTTCCCACCTATGTGATGGGTTCCTGGGAATCCTTCCAACCCCTTCGCTCTTCTTCCGCTTCTACTCCTTGTTGTGCACCGTCGGGTGTCTCTACTTCCGGCTGCGGATGGGGCTTCCTTGCTCCTACCCCCAGATCCACGCTCGAGACTCCCTTGGTCCATGGTTCGAGAGGTGGTTCTACCTGAAGAGGGGAGAGGGCGGCGCGCTCGCGTTCAACGAAACTCCTGTCGACAGCAAGCGCCAGACCCCTGACCCCGATGACCTGGCGACAGACCAGGAGGCCGTCGTAGCCATCCACATCTGCTCGACGCGCGGTCTCATCGGCCAGGCCATCGCCTACGACTTCTTGTAGAGCCGGGTGTTCCCTCTGTTGAAGAAGGTGCACCTGCTCTTCGAGATCAAGGGGGAAGACAACCTCACCCGGGAAGGTCCAAGCGGTAAGCACCCTCGAGCTAGAAAACATTCGATTCCGGTTGAGCTCTCATTGATAGCTCTATCTTCCCCAGCAGTCCCGCCGAAGACCTGGCTATCGGCGAAGATGTTCGAGATGTTCAGGAAGGCAGCGTTTAACTATACCACGATCGACCTCGTTCCCAAGAACGTGTTGAAGCGGAGCAGCGAGGTAACACATCTCTTGTCAAAGTCGAGCTCGGGAGTGCTCAAGCTCATACTGATCCCTGCTCGTAATTGCAGGTCAATAGGGAGCTCTTGGATACGGCGAGGCGAATGCTACCGCTGCCTAGAGCGAACAAAGGCAAGAAGGTGGGCAAGAGGCTGGCCCCTGACACCCCGAGTAGCGGCGCCCCGAAGAAGCAACACGTCGAGTGGGGTGACCGCACAGTGGTAAGCCATCTCGGTCGAGCTCGGAAATGCTCGAGCTCGGTCTTCCAATTTTAGCCATCCCTGACCACCCTTCAACTCTTGCAGCAACAAAGGGCAGTGGGCATCGCAAGGTCCTTGGGCACGGGAGCGGCACCGAAGCCCCCATCGCTGGGTGCTGGAACAGCTGCCGCGGGGAGCTCAGAGCCGATGCCGGCTATGAGGTCACCATCGCAGGGCGACCGAAGAGGGGACACCCCCACCACCGCGGTGGAGGCAGGGCACCAAGACTCCCACGTCCCCCACGAGACAAAGGCCCGTGGTCCAGGTACGCGCGATTCTTGTCTCCTTTAGGTCGTAGTGTAGACTCCTTCCTTTCCTTTTCTTAGCACTTTTCCTCACCGCAGACCTCGATTGCTCGCTCACGCTCATCGCATCATCGGGAGTGTCTCGATCGCTTTGAGCGCCGTAACACTTGGGTTGCGGTGACGGTAGCGTCTGGTCGCCGGCGACCATTGACCATGGTCATTGTCTAGGGTGAGTCTGAGGACGAGGATGACTTCCTTCTAGTCTGCTGCCCTCGCCCGCGGCAGGCCTAGGTCGTTGCGGCGCCTACGGGAGGGAGCCCAGCCAGCGGGTCCGAGCAAGACCCCGCCAGTACGGACATCGACTCGGTCGGGGCTGCCACGGGAGGTGGAGCCGAAGATGTCTCGGTTGTTGAAGCCAGGGCCACTGGGACTGACGAGGACGAGCCCGAGGTTGAGGCCGCTACGACCGGCAAGGCCGAAGCCTCCGGGAGCGCGGTCGAGGCTCCGACCGCTGCGATCGTTCCCAAGGTTCCTGTGGAAGAGCCAGATAGGGCAGCACTTCGTGTCCCCACGTGTCGTAACGCATTCCCATGATCTAACCTTTTCGTTTCTTTCCCAAGGGGTCTTGGTCTCTGCGACCGAGCTGAGGCCCAGGCCGATCGGGGAGATCTGGGTCGAGGCTTTGATAGGTGGGGCCGAGTCTGCACCGGAGGGGGCCAACGTGGTCATCTTGTCTTCGGCAGGAGGCCACGCCAAGCTGGAGGTGGCTAAACCAGGTGACAGGGACGTGAGGTCTCACCATCACGAGTTCGAGGACTGGCTCAGTCAGGCGAGTAAGCTCGTATCCGTCCGTCTTCTTAATTGTCGCATGACTTCTCTTGGTTTTCACAGGCGATAGGCCTAATCGCCCAGGGGCTCCAAGGTCTACACGGGCACACCGCCGAGCTAAAGGTGGTCCTCGACGTGGTGGCAAAGCGAGAGGCCCACATCACCCGCCTTGAAGAGACCTTGATGATCGAGCAGGAGGAGGCAGAGCAGAGGACTGTAGCCCATGCCACCGAGCTTGCCCAAGCCGTTGCCACCGAGCGCGAGAAGGCTGCCGAGGCCCTCGAAGTCAAGTGCGTGAAGGCGGCCAAGACCCTCGAGGCCGAGCTCGCGAAGGCAGCAGAGGCCCTTGTAGTTGCGCGCGCGGAGGCGAAGGAGCTGCGGAAGCAAGTCGCGGAGTAGGCTGCTGCCCCAGCGAAGGCCTCTGCCGAGCTCGAGGAGAAACTAGGGCGGGCGACTAGGATGGGAAAGAGCGCCTTGGCTCAACTCCAAGATGAGCGCAACCATGCCGCCAGTTCCGCAGTCGAGGCGCACCGTCTGCAGGGCGAGCTCTCTATGCTAAGGGTGAAGGTTGCCGAGCTCGAGCAGGAGAAGCTCGCCCATGACATGGCGAACCTGTAGATAGGAAGTAGGTCAAGACACATAAATGTCTGTGTCTTCTATATAAGTCTTCTTGTAAATATAACTTAGTCAATAAAAGTTTTTGGTCAAGAAAAGTTTTCGGGGTAGTGTAGTACTCCCTTGTCCAGCCCCCATTGTGGTCGAGGCCGCACAGCGTCGGCCTCGGGCACAGTCTGTGGGATAAATAGGTCGTAGCAGTTGAGGTCGGGCAACATCGACCTCGAACACTTTACCTCAGTCATCGACCTGCGGACCTGCGGAGTTACTTAAGGCAAAATCGTTTAGTAACAATAGACACGCCTCTTGCGAGGCTGAGCTTGGGATCACACAAGGGCAAACTTGAGCGCACGAGGGGTTTTAATGCGCTCAGGTTGGGCTCGGCAGCACTCAGGCCCGACTTGTATGCAAAGCACGTGCTGAACTGGATCGTGGTCTCTAGTTCAAGTCCTGCTACAGGGGGATCCATGATGCGATAAGGATCGGTTTACTACTGGTGTGACCCCTGGAGGTGAACCTCGAGGTCACAACACTCAGGTCGAGGCACAGGAGATGCAAGGAAATGTCTTTTCACAATCATGGACAATAAAGAAGAACTTTTATTGCGAATTAAGGTAAGAGTATTACACATACATTTTTTGGAGCTGGTCGATGTTCCATGAGTTTGCGAGCTCTCTACCATCGGGCATCGCTAGTCGGTAAGCTTTCGTGCGATCTGCTAAAACGACGTTGTAGGGGCCCTCCCACTTTGGGGATAACTTGTTGGTGTTGGTCGAGCCCTGAACTCGTCTTAGGGCCAGATCCCCCACTTAGAGCTCCCTAGGTCAAACCGATCGAGACGCATGCCTGCGAAGCGCTTGCAGGTAGTGCGCCGATCGTAGCAGTGCACGACTCCTTACTTCTTCCGCTAAGGCAAGGTCGCGAGACCGCTTTTGCTCGAAATTGACTTGGTCGACCAAGCTGACCCTAGAGGAGCCCAGCGTTACCTCAGCGGGCAGGACGGCTTCAGCATCGAACACGAGCTGGAAAGGGGTAGCCCCCGTCGCTTGGCTAGATGTGGTGCGAACGGACCAGAGGACGATAGGAAGCTCATCCACCCAGGCCTGGCCGTGCTATTCGAGCTCATCGAAGACTCACCTCTTGATGCCCTGGACGATCTGTCCGTTGGCGCGTTCGACCGCTCTGTTGCTCTAGGGGTGGCTCACCGAGGCGTAGCAGACCTTGGTGCCCATGTCTTCGCAGTATTCTTGGAATAGCTCGCTGGTGAAGTGCGACCCGTTGCCAGTGATGATTTTGCACGGGACTCCGTACCTCGTGACCACAAGCAAGTGGAAAAACTTCACGGCGGCTCGGGCGGTGATGGTCGAGACTGGTTCAGCTTCGACCCACTTGGTGAATGTGTCAATGGCAACAAACAGGAATGTTTACCCCCCGACCGCCTGAGGGAAAGGGCCGAGGATGTCAAGGCCCTAAATCAAGAACGGCCAGGCGAGTGGGATGGTCTGGAGGGCGTAGGCCAGTTGGTGTGATTTCTGGGCATGGAACTGGTAGGCTCGGTAGGTGCGGATGATGTCCCGAGCGTCCTGCAGCGCTGTTGGCCAATAAAATCCAATGCGGAACACCTTGTCGACCATGGTCCTGAAAGAGGAATGCGCACCGTAGAAACCCGAATAGATATCGTTGAGCAGGTACTTACCTTCCTCCGGGGTAACACACTTCGACAGAACACCCAAGGTGCCCTGACGATAGAGTTGCCCGTTAATGAGCTTGCATGAGCTCGCTCGGCGCCTGATCCTGCTCCTCTCGACCGGGTCGTCTGGGAGCTTGCCCCGGCCGAGGAACTTGGCAATTGGTTCCGTCCATGAGGGAACATTCTCAAGGATGGCGACTGAGTCTTCTCGGTCGGCGATAGAGGGTGCCGCCAAGGTCTCGAGGATGACATCTGATAGAATCTCTCCACCAGACGGCCCGAGCTTGGACAAGAGGTTAGCACTGGAGTTGTCCTTCCTAGGTACATGCTTGATTTCCATGTTCCGAAAACACTTCTACATCTTGCGCACCTCGGCAAGGTACCTGGCCATCGAGCCCTCCAAACACTGTTAGTCTTTGTTGTACTAGTTGACGATGAGCTAGGAGTCACCCTTGATGACAAGCCGGTGCACGCCCAGCAACTTGCAGGCTCGAAGACTTGCCAAAAGGGCCTCATACTCTGCCATGTTGTTGGTTGCGAGAAAACCGAAGTGAATCACATACCTCAGTTTGTCTCCCCAGGGTGTGATGATGAGGATACTAGCCCCCGAGTGCTCGAACGACCTGGAGCCGTCGAAGTACATCCTCCAGGGCTTCTCTTCCTCGACCTTAGGCTCGGGGGTCGGCTGCGATGTCTGCTCGACCACGAAGTCGGCGAGCACTTGCGACTTGATGGTGGTGCGCGCTACAAACTGAATGTCAAATTCTGCCAACTCCATGGCTCACTTGGCGATGTGACCTCTGGCTTCTGGGTTCCTTAGGATCTCGTCGAGCGGGAATCCGCTCGGGACAACCACTGTGTGTGCTTGAAAGTAGTGTCGAAGTTTGCGCGAAGACATGGAGAGGGCATAGAGCAGCTTCTGGACCTCAGAGTAGCGCTCCTTTGGTTCATGAAGTACCTCACTGATGTAGTAGATGGGCTGATGCCGACCGTCGTGCTCGGCCACCAGGACGGCGCTAACAGCCTGAGTCATGGCAGCGAGGTAAAGCAGCAGCGTCTCTCCCTGCCGCGGGGTCGTGAGTAGAGGTGGGCTCGAAAGGTATGCTTTCAGCTTGTCAAAGGACCGTTGAGCTTCAGGTGTCCATTCGAAGCCCCCGTGCTTGCGCAACATCTTGAAGAACGGTAGTCCGTGCTCACCGAGACTTGAGATGAACCGGCTGAGGGCGACCATGCGGCCAGTGAGGCATTGGACCTGTCTTGTCGAGGTTGGAGGAGCCATCTTCTCAATTGCCTCGATCTTCTCTAGGTTCGGGCCGACTCCCGAGCCCCCGATCATGTAACCGAGCACTTTGCCCGAGGTAACGCCGAACACGCATTTTTTAGGGTTGAGCTTGATGGCGTGCTTATTCAGGCTGGCGAAGGTTTCCGCAAGGTCGTTGATGTTCATCTTCGGAAGAGCTCTTGACGATGATATCTTCAATGTAGACCTCGAGGTTGCGGCCGATCTGAGGGTAAAAGGTTTTGGACATTAGCCGTTGTAACATCGCGCCCACGTTGCGGAGGCCGAACGACATGGTCATATAGCAGAACGTCCCAAACGGCGTGATGAAGGCCGTCTTGTCTTCATCATCGACCGCGAGATTGATTTGATGGTAGCCAGAGTAGGCGTCGAGGAAGCTCATCATTTTAGCGTTGGCGGTGGAGTCGATGATCTGGTCTATGCGCGGAAGAGGGAAGCTATCCTTTGGGCACGTGAGTTCAGACCCGTGTGGTCGACGCACATTCTCCATTTCCCGCCTTTCTTCTACACGATAACCGGGTTGGCTAGCCATTCGGAGTAGTTGATCTCACGGATGAAGCCAGCCTTCAAGAGCTTGTCAAGATGTTCCTTTATTATCATCATTTTCTCGGGAGAGAAGCGACGCAGCTTCTGGCGTACGGGTCAGCAGCCAGGCCTTATTTGCAACTTGTGCTCGATTTCCTCCCTCGGGACTCCTAGCATGTCCGCCGTTTCCCAAGCGAATATGTTTTCATTGGCACGGAGGAAGGTGACGAGCTCGAGTTCCTATTTCGAATTGAGCTCGGCGACGACGTGGACGCTCTTGGTTGAGTCATCCTCTTCAAGCTGCATGGCCTTTGTCGTACCACTGGGCTGGATCACCGTCCTCTGGCAGGCGCTTTTCGAAGTTACTTCGAGGCCTCACTGGGGCAGCATGCCGGTGAGCACCAAGGCCTTCTCCTCGCAACCGTGCGCTGCCTTGAGGTCGCCGCGGATAGATATGACGTCGTTGGGCCCCAGAAGCTTCATGCAGCGGTGGCCGTAGTGGTTCACCGCCATAAACTTGATCAGCGCCGGACGCCCGAGGATGGCGTTGTAAGGGAGGTCTCCGTTGACCACCTCGAAGGTAACTAGCTCAGTGCGGAAATTGGTGGAGTCGCCGAAGGTGACGGGCAGAATCACTTGCCCGAGCGGTGTGGAAGAGCTCCCTAGCACAATGTCGAAGAAGGGAACTGCTATATTCTTGACCTTCGATCTGGGAATCTGCATTCGATCTAGCGTGGTCTCTAAGAGCAAGTTGAGGGACCTGCCTCCGTCGACTATAACTCGCCCGACCACAGTATTGCTTATGGTCGAGGTCACGACCAGAGCAGTCTTGAGATCCTTGGACATCCCTGGGGAAGCATCATCCCAGGAGAAAGTAATCGGAGTTCCAGCCCACTTGCAGGGCTGGTCAACGGGCTTCCCAGCGGAGGCTTGGTACACGATGCGCACGGTATCTTTGAGCTCACATCGGGATTGATACGCCGACGATCCGCCAAAGATTACGTCGACACGGCGGTTGCCCTGTTGAAACTCTAGGTCAAGGTCTTCAAGGTACTCGCCAACGTTGACCCTGTCGGGCCATTCGTCTTCCTGCGGGAGCGTGGGCATCTCTCCACGCTCGTCATAAAAGGCGTCCAACTTGTTTTGCCAGGTCCTGCAGTTTCGCAGGTTGTGGTTGTGGGCATTATGGAACAGGCAGAACTTGTCGTAGTCGTACCTGGGTCGCATCTCGCCTCCCTGTGGTCGCTCCTTGCTGCCCTGTGGTCGGGTGTCACCCAGGGTTCCAAATCTCGTCGAATTTTGACGAAATTTGGCTGAAATTTCAGATTTCGGGCCTTCACGAAATTTAGACTACCGGCCGGATAAAAAAATAAAAAAATTGAAAATGCTACAGTAATTTAGTTTTTTGGCCGTTTTTGAACTTTTAGGGCCGTATTTGATCTGATTTGGTCCAATAACCCTTAGGAAAGTCATCTCCTATGAAAATTTGTTGAAAAACCGATTTTTTAAGACATTTAAAATTTTGGCAAAAACACTATTAGATTTTTATAAAATTTTAAAAGCTTCATAATGATCTAAAAATTTTATGGTACTATATTTAATATCTTAGGATCATACATAAAAAATTTAAAAATATTTTAACTTAACTTGTTATCCTTAAAAAAATCAAAAACAAAATGAACATAATTGGGACAGTTACATTGTGAGAATTTTATAAATTTTCTTGAGTGTGATTGCCTCTGTACTATTATATAATTTTTTTTAAAAAATTGAACTTTGTTTGTTTGGTTAATCAAATCTATGTAAGCATTGAACTTCGTTTGTTATATTATATTTCAAAAATAAAAAAGAGAAGAACATAAATGGTACTGTGCCTTGTAAGAATTTTATAAATTCACTGGTGTGTGATAATGATTCAAAAATTTTATAAAATATTACTAACTTCCTTATCACCCTTCTATAAAATTTTCAAAAATTTTAAACGTTTTTTATTGCTAAACCAAATCTATGTATTAATTATCAGGCTTTTATCAGGACGTAGCATTGTCTGAATTTTTAAACATTATTTGAGAATGACCATCATCTAAAAATTTTAAAGAAACATTAATGTTACATCAGGACCATCCAAAAAAAATTTCAAAAGTTTTTAACGTGGTTTAGATAATTTTTCATTTTGTTCACGTTTGCCGTAGGCCTTTTAACAGGGCAGTTGTACTGTTCGAATTTTTAAACTTTCGTGAAGTTTGATCATCATCTGAAAATTTTATGAGAACATTATAGATGCATCATAACCATGAAAAAAAATTCAAAAGTTTATAACGTGGTTTGAACCATTTTTCATTTGGTTCAAAATTGCCGGTCAGCGTTTTATCAGGACAATAGCAATGTTTGAATTTTTAAAAATTCCACAGACTTAAGAATTATCTGAAATTTGTATGAAAATATAAGCTATGTGTCAGGACTCTCCAAAACAAATTAAAAAAAATTTCGACATCATTTGAACCAATTTTCTGCCGTTGCAAAAATGCTGAAATTTCGGGTATTTCGCCCGAAATTTCAGGATTTTTCGGCGAAATTTTGTTTTTCTCGGTAGAAAACAAACCAGATTTGAATTTCAAACGAGATTTGTCCGAAATATCCGAATTTCGGCGAAATTTTGGATTCCGGTCCGGGCGATATTTTATCCGAAAACGAAATTTGAATCCTTGGTTTCACCCCGCTGGGGCCCAAGCTGACGTTGTCCCTGCTGGGGTCGGTGCTGTGTTTTGTTGAAGTCATGGTCGCCCTTGTTGAGGTCGGGGCATCTCCTGGTTGAGTTGCGGTCGCACCTCCATCACCTTGTGCTCGCTGTTCATCGCAGCGACCACGTGCAACTGGCTGCCGCAGCTACCACGGTCTCTCTTCTGCTTTCTGCCGTGTGGGTCCGAGCTATTGCCCTTGGAGTTGGACGGTTCAGCCTCGCCAAATTTGAGGCCGAGCTTGCCCTGGTCGTAGTGGCTTTTCCAGCGCACAGCATCGTCCGTGTCCGCGTACCGCTCCACCATTCGGAACAACTTGTTGACGTTGAGTCTCGTTGCGATCTCCAAGTCTTCGGTGAGGCGCCGGTCGCGGACGCTGAACTTGAAGGCCTTGATAACAGCCTCGTCAGAGACACTCGGAATCGAGTTCCTTGTGCGGATAAACCGACGCACAAAGTCGCAGAGGGCCTCATTCTTGCCCTGGATGATACGATCCAGGTCCTTTTCCCATCCGGGGCGCTCGTAGCAGCTCCGAAAGTTAGAACGGAGGGTGTCCCATACCTGGTGCCATGATCAGAAGGAGCCAGGCGTCTGGTTGAAGAGCCAGGTACGCGTCGTGCTGTCCAGCATGATCGCGAGGTAGTTGGTCATCACAGCCTCATCCGCACCGGTACGCAGTCGAGTAGATCGAGAGAAACTCGTCGGGATTCTTGGTCCCGTCGAATCGCTCGATTGCAGCAGGTTTAAATCGGGTCGACCAGCATACCCGACAAAGGTTGGTGGAATACACCGGACAGTTGTAGACCAATGCAGCGCTGCGTTGAGCATGGCAGCCATCGCTGCAAGAGCCACAGTTGCGATCGTCGCAGCGACCATACTCAGGTCGGTGGTGCAACCCGTGCCGACCATGGAAGTAGGCGCGGGCGTCACTGGCATGATAACGCAAGTGGTCGTGGACGTTGCGATGCCTGGGCAGGATGTCCAGAGAAAGGCTCTCGGATGAGCAGCTGCTCGAAGAGGCGCTGCTGCCACTCTGCCGATGTCGAGCACGTTCATGGGATATGTTCCGAGTCTAACGACGTGGAGGCGACCGGGATGAACTTCGGGCTCGTTGGTGCGGAGACGATCGACGAGATTGTCGGTGCCCGTGCGAGGAGCAGTCATCGCTGCCAGAGAACGAGACCGAGGGCACCAGCTTCACCCTCGCTGCGGAGGCATGACCTCGTCAATCGCCCTGTCGAGCTCTTCGGTGAGAGCCCGATCGAAGAGAGCCGAACTCGCCCGAGCAGGATCAGCCATAACCCGGGCGATGGCTTGCAAGCGCTCTCGGCCGGTGAAAGCGCCTAGGCAGGTAGGGTTAGGCTGCCCGAACGAAGTGCAGATCTCCCCGTGCTCCTCCCGTCAGAGAGTGGTGATAGCCTGGCTGATGGCGACTTGGGCTGACCGCCTCGCCTCCTCCGAGGTTTCCGGGTTACGATCCTCCGCCCTTGCGTCCGCCTCGCGACCGCCGACCATGAAGGCAAGGCATTCACGCGGCAGCGGCGAGGGTGAGAACATTTACATGGAGCCCTCGCGCTCGAGAACCACATCTGTGTCCAAGCTTGTCGAATGCGACATGTTGTTGTTGAAACCGAAAGCGTCGGCGACGTTGAAGCAGCGAAGTCCCTTCGAATGAGCGAAACTCTTGGGCTACACGGTGGGCACCAGCTATCGACGATCGGGATCGCCTGACTGCAAGAAGAGGGAAGGAGTGATGTGGGAGCAGGGCCCAAGACAGTGCCTGCCCAGAGGAAGGGGTGCGGTCGCCGCTTCAAGAGAAAGAGAGACTGGCACGAGGAGTTATACTGGTTCGAGCCCCCGGCGTGGGTAACAGCTCTACTCCAGTCTTGTCCAAAGGCGAAAGGTGAAAGATGATGCACTGTTGTTGAATACGGGGGGTGCTCGAGCTCGATCAAGGGCGAGCTCGAGTGTGATTTGTGTTGTCCTTTCCTTTTTCTATCCTCTCCCTTTCTCCCTCTCGCGCAGGGGGAAGGTCCTTATACTTCTACCGTGCAGTCCGTTACAAGAAACGGCCGGGCAAGATTTTCAGGTGCGTGGCGCCAGATCTAGGCATAATGCGCAGTGTGGTCGGGCGGTAATGACGCCGAAACTATAGCCCACGTTCTGCTTGACTCCACCCTTTAAGGCCCCTCCTTCACTCGGTAATGGCTGGCTTTTGCAATCCAACCGCGTCCTCCGAGCCTGACCTCATTGGCTAGCTGGGTTCTTGGTTGTGCGAGCTCAAGCCAGTGGGCCGTTGTCTGTGCAGGGCTAACCAGTCCCCGACAATAACAATTCCCGCAGTGTCGCATGGTGGGTCACTTCAACACTATGTTCTCCAACGTGTGTCCATATTATTAATTTGATATCCCTATATCCATGATCCGTGAAGCATGATCATCAATCAATACATGTTCTTGCCTATAAATCACAATTGTCCTACATGATATAAGGTCAGGAATAATTCAGAATAATATCAAATCATGAATAAGGAGTCACATGCTTGTTGATCGATACTAATGATATTTATTTAAGGGACAAAATAACAATATTATTCCATAAACGTAGAGGTGATACAATCATCTGCATGATTGCCTTAAGGGCATATCACTAACAGATTTTTGATGTGGCATCGATGCCAGTTAAAACATATACATGTAGATGCCATATTATATAAAAAAACATTGTGGTTTATGACAAGGCTGTGTTTCAAATGGTTTTGAGATTTCAAGATTGTAAAGTGAATGATTCCATATTTCAATGTTAAAATTAAACCAATAACATAGTTCAGAGCTGAAAAATAGAATTCCTTTCATAAAATCAAGAGGTACATGTGTAGTAGATAGTTCCTTGAAGAACCAAGTTTGCAATAAAAGTCAATGTATCGTTGTGCAAACCAATACCATCGGTGCACCGCCACCAACAAAAATAGAATTTTTTGAAAAATAATACACAAAGAATAAAAAATTACAAAAATAATAAGCCAAAAATTAACAAAAGTAGGCCACTGTCGCTGTTCTGAATGGCGACAGAGTTCTGTCGCCATTTAGAATGGTGATTTAATGATGTAGGTGCCACATAGGATCTCTGGCGCCATTTTGATTGGCGTCAGAACTCTATCGTCACTTCAACTGGCGATAGAACTTTATTGCCGTTTGAATTGGAGACAGAGTTCTCAATCAAACGTGTTGTATGTTATAGTGGTAAAGCAGGTTGGATTGTGTTGTCACATCTATTGATGTTGTTCTTGGAATTGATAAAGCTATTGCATGTTTAATATTCGAAAATAATGGAATGAATGAAAGATACCATTTCATAACAAACGAGGGGATTACATGGCGCATACAGTTTGGTTCAATGCCCATGTTCGCGTTGGTTGTTTGGACGGTACAAATGGCGGTACAGAGCAACCAAGAATATGGACAAAAGTACGATACAAGTGCGCCATTTGGAATTGTAAAAGGGTGGATGTACTATGCTTTATGGGCGAAGGATGTTAAGGTTCGAATGGGTAACCGTACGGCACCCACAGGCACTACTACACAAAAGTTCATCACAGACGGTTCAAAAACCTCATCACAGACGGTTTTGTGAACCGCCTCTAAACATGTGTCAGTGATGAGAAGGGTACATCACAGACGGTTTTTTGAACCGTTTGTGAAAATTAACATCAGAGATGGTTCTAGGAAGTGTCTTTGATGAGGGTGTCATCAGAGACACTTCTAGCCTAGAACCGTCTCTGATGAGGGTTTGTATTTTTGAAGATTTTTTTATTTTATTGGCTAGCCTCAGGAATAAATACTAGCCATGCCCTCTGAAACAAGCAGAATACAGATTACACATCCACAAAGTAAATGCATAAATACAGATTACACATCCACAAGTAAATGCACAAGTACCACAGCACATCCATTTCAGAAATCAACTCACATATATTAAACAATTGAATTCACAAGTGCATGCCACTACAATTCACAAATCCACAGCAAAAGTAAACATACCACTGCAATATACAACTCATCAGGTTAGGCAGTGGAACTCACCTTCTGTCTTTATGACCTCACGTAGCAAGAAGTAAGCGAGTTCTCCTCGAATTTTGTGCATATCCGCCTGTTCCAACGCAGTTGTAGCGATTTTTGCCACCTGTCGATGGGAAGATTATAGTCGTGCATATATATAAATTGATAAGTAATTGTTGGAAGATTGACAAACCTCTAGGACATTTGTCCTCATTATACCCATGATGAGTTGCATGTTGTGGCAAACGTAGAATCCACATATGTTATTTCCCTTTCCCTGCTGGTGGCACTGCAACAATAGAATTGGTTTGTTGGAGAGTCATTATTATGGAGTGTGATATAGGATTATTGTGTACCAGCGGATATCGAAAACTTCATATTGTGGTACAGCTGTGACCCTCCCTTGGATGGGCCTCCATGAAATTTGTATAGTTGGAATGACCTACGTGATTCCAAAATGTTAGCCTCAGCCATTCCACGAGCGACATACACCTTGAACGACCTACAATAGAGTTATCTATGGAGGGAATGTGATTACCTATTTATTAATTGTGTGATAGGCTTCAAGTTTTGGCTATCACCCTTTAAGGAATCTAGGTACATAACCAGGTTCTTTCTTAGTACAATTACAATAAGAACCCAGTGAAACCTATACAGGTATATCGACATGGTCATTGAACCTAACTTCGAGTTGTGTATAAAGTACAAATCAATAAGTATTGCAACTAGTGCAAAACTTACCCTGGGTTGTGGGGGAGAAGAATGTACTATTTATCGCGTTGAGCTAGCGATGTCACGTAATCCTCGACCGCTCGTACATTTTCGTCCATGCTTTGCTTGGAGACCATATGTGGGTCGAGGAAACCTATCGGTTCATCCTTCTTTTTGGCTACAATGATCATGTATCTATATATACGAAAGCAATGCATTATATATATGACATTTAGCGGTATTGCACGAATTAGACCGTGAAGGCACACACAGTGTCCAACATCTCAAGAGCGGGGTGTCGAGGGCATTAAGGTTGTAGAGATTGAACAAGTCACTGAAGTCGACCCCAAAGAAGCCCCCCGATGACTGGTTGAACAGATGCTTCTCCGTGAAGCTGACCGGGATACATGATATCCGTTATGCCATTGGTTTGTTGGCTTGTTCCATGTACCATTCATGCAATGTAATGCAAGCTGATGAAAGATTTTGTAGGCGCTCTTCTGGTAAGAAAGGCTCTCCTAGCTTGTATCTTCGGGCCAATAGAGCAAACGGATAGTCCGAGACCAACAGGGCGAACCGATAGTTGCCATACGTCTTCATCAATGAACCCATACTTAGAGAAGATAATCATTTCCTTATTGACGTAATGTGTGACAAGCTTGCTCTTAAAGTTCTTCCACGCCTTTGCCGCCACTAGTAACGCATACCGTCGCAGCAAGCGCTCGGCGTCTCCCGGGATCTCGAAGGATGCAAAAATTTCAGTGACCAAACTATTGCACTCCTCATCTATCAGTGTCTTCCAGGATGGATAGGTGATGGGGACCCATTCCCGTCCAACTATCCCGCACAATCTACGAAATGCCGTCGCTGCCTTCGAAGGTTGGGTAGGGGCCCCATCCTATAGATCGATTGCCGTGATGGTATATCGGCTCTTGGGCCTTTTATTCAGTCCTCTTGGACCACGGGTGGGTTTTGCTATGTTCGGCTCATCATATCCATTCGGCGACGATGAATGAGGGGACTTCATTTTGTCTTAACTAATGCTAAGCATAATTAATATGTATGAAAAATGGTAAACTTAAATGTTGACTATCATGGATGCAAGGGGCAGACATATTATGAGAAATATAGATGAGCGGTTCTTTGGTAACTGATATGGTTAGCAAAGCTGTGCACGTGAGAGAAGTGGTGTCTTATGTCTTTATTGAATCTTGGCCCAAAAGGAGTGAATGTCTCCTAATTCTCACATGCTAATTTGCTAAATAGAAGATGATATAAAGCCAAATATTATATAGTTGTTCCACAATTCTACCCTACTGCACAATTCGTGGTGCCCTTTGTGAGGTTGTGGCAACAAAGCAAAGAATGGCAAGGTCTATAGTAAGCATTCTAATGATTTTGTCTGTAAAGATAATAAATTTATGGTACATAAATTGTTTACTATGCATCAGTTTTTCCATTGTCTCCGGTTTGTGTAAGCAGATCAAGAAGATGGGGATCTCTCAATAATCGAAAACTTCTATGATTTATGAGACAAGATAAACATGTTACAGATTATTGTGATTACTTGTCCCCCATAAATATGAAACAAGTTACTTGCAATGCGTCTATGTTGCTCTACACCTATGGAAATTCAAAGTCTGAAACTAGTGGAAGCATTTCCCTATTGCATGTCAATCCTAATCTATAGCCAGCTAAAAGTATGGATTAAATCAAACTGGACTTGTTAGGGTTAATATAGACCTTCTAACCACATGCAATATCTATATATGTGTACCACCACTGGAGACTTTCGACTTTTCTAGCTCACACAAGATTGTCATGGAACAATGGTTTGCACAATATTGCAATTTGCATTCACGATCGAATTCTGCAGCAACGGCACCTTGAAAGCATCTACCTTCAGTATCCCATTACTTTATCATCCTTGACAAATAGCAATGATGTCTATATTTTTTTCAATTACCCTACGAGAGGTACTTCCATGCTTTTCTTTTTTACAGTTGCACAAATATTAAAGCATGAATGAAAGATACATGGTGATTACTAAACTCATGACTAAACATGGGCATGACCAAAAAACTTCGATAAAAATACCTTATAAACTAAGGTCATTTTACAATGGTTAATGCCTTTTTAGCGTGACAAAATGGAATAACCAATACTATCATGAGGAAACATATACAAGCAAACATGGTCCAAAGATTTCATTGCAAAACATAACCATAATGGTGCTCATGACATCTAACTTAAGACAAGAAATTGTTCAAGGCATAACAGATATGTGTGTCCAAAGATATAAGAAGATGGCGGTGCACCTTGTGCTTCCTAGCTCACCGGCAGAGGCACACTTACCGGAGGGAGGCGAGGGCGGAGGCGCAGGTGGAGGCGACCGGAGGGAGACGCGGGCTGTCGGAGGCGGCCGAAGGGAGGCGGCCAGAGGGAGGAGCGGTCGGGCGGAGGCACGGCCAAGGGGATTTTGGCGACAAAGCTAGGGTTCTTGAATCTAGCTACGATGTGGATGGGGGATCCAGACCAGATTAAAAGTGAGCGCAGAGATATCAGAGACGGTTCTATACGGGGATCGTCTCTGATGAATAATTCATGTTTATTTATAGTATATAAATCCCATTATTTATTTATAGTACATACATCTCATTATTTATAACACATATGTCTTATTTATAACACATACGTCTCATTATTTATTTATAATACATACGTCTCATTATTTATAACACATATGTCTCATTATTTATTTATAATACATATACATCTTATTATTTATAACACATACATCTCATTATTTATTTATAATAAATATACATCTTATTATTTATAACGCATACATCATCACTGACCCTTCTAGCCAAAAAACGTCTCTGATGACTACGATAGTCATCACTGACGGTTTTTGGCTAGAAGGGTCACTAATGAGTGGTTATCATAGGCGGTTTATCAAAACCGTTAGTGATGAGGGATCTATTATAAGCCTTTTTGTAGTAGTAAGGGAGTGTTGATCGTCAGGATGGCATGGACAGGGTTGCTGGTCATGGTAGTGGCAAGCATAACTACAACTGACATTATCATTGCAGGAGTAAGTGTGGTAGTCGCTATCGAGGTGGATGACACGTGGAATGACGTCCTCCTCCCTAGGCCTCCTGCACGATGTCAGCTCAACGATGCGCCAAGAATTCGCGATCACCCGGTCCACCATCCCTGTGTTAAGTTAGTTTTAGTAAGTAAATAATTTATGTGTTAAATTATTGTTTCAAATTTATTCCTTCGTTAATCAGATGAGACAAGATGTTGCCCCCTTTCACAGAGAAAACTGACAACACACTGGCCATTGCTTTGTCGATTTGATTTGACAACGTGCAGCGAATTGTTGGTGCCATTTTTTCTACTGAATCTTTGCTTTGGCTTCATAAGTAGGCATCCATGCCATCATCTTTAGGATATCCTCTTCCTCATCCCATCTCTTCTCTCCTCTAGTTCTGTGAAGGGCATGTCTCGGACGTCGAGCTCAGGGAATCGGAGGGCCCTTGCGCTTGCCACTACCAGGCGGGTCGACTGCCCTAACTGTCGTGTGCAAACTAATTGTTCTACGCCAAAACTGAGGAAAACAGAGGGCGGGTGTCAGGGATCGGTACCCTCGCCACATGTAAGCATCCCCCCTCGGCCTCGTGGCGGCTTTTCACGGACCCGGGGGCTCATCTCCGACCTAGGTGGTGCTCCCCCGATGATTGGGCTCGGGATCGGCAAGCTCAAGCTCGGGCACCGCCGTAGGGGCAGGCACCCTCGACCTTGATGCCTCGCCCTCGACCTCGACGCTCCCATGGCCACCAAGGGAAAGGACATCTGTAACATTTCTATTTTTATCTTGTGTAAAACTCTCCCCTGCGTTGGAATCAGCGCCCTACCTACCCCTGCGTGGGAACTAGGGTTCAACAGCTCCCGTCAAGATCTCAACAGCTCCCGTTAGACTCTCAACGGCTAGCAACGACTTCCGAGGCTCTGTCAAATCACCACGAGCTCCTGACGACGGCCTCGGGACCAAGTGGCGAGGTTCCCCGAGGGCTACAAAAGCAATAGGTTGCCCCAACCGCGGACGACACGAACAGAAGGCAGAGACAACACACGACACGCAACACCTACCAAGGAGAACGGCACGACCCCCCTTTTGCTCGGGCCCTGTCTTTGTACTCCCCCACAGAGCTGCTAATACACCCTTCGCCTCAGGGCAAGACTGGAGTAGAGCTATTACCTGACCTTGGGGGCTCGAACCAGTATAAACCCCGTGTACGGTATCTCTTCTCGGACGACTTCCCTGCGACGCTGGGTGCCCCCGAATGAGCGCGACCTCGGGTCCCTCTCCCGAGCTAACACCTAGCATCCCCCTTTCTTTCTTCTGCGGTCGACGGTCCCGATCGTCGACAGCTGGTGTTTTACAAATATCCTTTTTCTCTCTGTAAGTACAAATTGAGTTCGAATTCTTCTGGTTTTGACGATTATTTTGTAGCTCGAGTTGTCTATTTGTACAGATCCTTTATTTCTTTTTGTTGCCTCAATGCCTATTGACATAGTAAGTAGGCTGGAAGATGCCAATATTTCCAATGGGAAGACACCATGTATAGAGCATCGAAGCGCATTGGGACCATGGTAGGGCAGATGATGCAGCCTGGCTTGGAGCAGAGGATGGACCCTGTGCTTGAGCAGAGGCTGAACATGCTGATGCTGAAGATGGACCGTATTTTAGATCATATCAAGTGGTTTGAGAAGATTTTATGTGTGGGTATCGTTGTTGTACTTTATGCTATATTTGCGCAATAGTTAGTTTACTACAAAGGAGACTAAGTTGGTTACATATTCCATTTCAAGTGGTATATGAACCATATATCCAATTGATGTTTATGTTTGCCTCCATGCTGTTTAACGAATATGTGGTACTATCCATTTCATGTTTATATTTGCCGTCATGCAGCTTAAAACACACAATGCATCGATAAAGCTTTCAGTTGATAAAGCCTCACATATTGTAATACACAAGTCAACAGTCTTGCTAACAACGAACTTGCCAAGATTAGTGGATGAGTCCACTACTTTCTTAAAGCTAAATACACTCAATTCATGCCTAGTCTGTCACCCATGTCTAGCATATCTGCAAAGTGACAAATTTATTGCTTCCGTCCAAACTCACTTTGTTAGCACAATTTGACAACACGCTGCCTGACTAGCGAAGTGACCGGTATGGATCAAGCAGTCCAATCATGTAGACACCGTCGACCGCGCTTTCTATAGGTGCAGCGAGATCCTTGTAAGTTAACGACAAGCAGTTACATTCTGTAATTCATGTTGTCTTTTCCCGAGCTCTAACTTTATCCACGCATAATCCTAGGAACACATAAGATACTACTTCTTTCAGTGGATCGATGGGCCAGACAAGTACGATAGGGCGTTGTACGAAAAGGATCACTGGATGAACTACCTTGTAGCGCCCGAGTGATACAAACGTTGAAAGTCTGAGCCTTAGACCGAGAAAGACAAACCAAAGCGACTACACTACCGCCCTGACAAAGCGCACTTCTGGAAGGCACATGAGGAGCTTGAGACACATCGGAAGAAGATGAAGGAGATAGCCGATGAGCAATACGCACGAGCGTGGGAGGAGCCTAAGATCGCGTCTGAAAACTACTACTGAGTGAGTGTCTATGGGAGTAACTGGAAGAAAGCCAATGCACTATACCTCACGCAATCAAAGAGGAAGGCACCGATGGATCCTTCCATATAGGGTATACGCCACCAAGCATGACTTTTTCCATTTCCAAAAGGCGTGTATGTACCTTAGTTGTAGTTTCCATTCGTGGTTCGTCCATACAGTCGCGCCATGTCTTTTTCATCATGTTGTATGTCAAGCTATGTTATTTCCTATGTCATACTATGTACCACTCTAATATTACAATATCATTCTACGTACCCTAATATTTGTATGTACGTTTTCTCTCGTCATTTTCAACATCCTGCTATGTCATTTTCTTTCGTATCAGCCATATACTCCCTACCTTCGTTCTGTTTCTACCAACAATAATCATCACTATTTCAAAATTTTCCTTATCATTTAAACTGTTTTTAGTTCAAAAAAGCTAACATATGTACTTTATGCACATTGTCCGTCAGTGCCACCATTTGCATTGAACCATATGCGCCATGCAATCCGCATAACTTAGTGTTAAATGTTTTGTACGTTTTTCGTTTGTAATTTTGTGTGTTGTCGTCACTAAGTTTCCACAAAAATAACTGATTTACAAAAAAAGAAAGCACAGTTCTATAATCCACAAGTGATTGTTGTAGCATGATTATAGGGGCCAATCTTGCAAATAAGTCAGCATGGGAGCCAAAAACGAAAAAAATGAAAACTTATTAGCCAAATACATCAACAGTTCCACGGACGAGGCTCAGGTTTCTGTTGCCAATTGAAATGGCGACTAAGAACGTGAACCGTCAGTCGCCATTTCAATTGGTGATAGAAATACTAGTCGCCAGTCCAATTGGCGATTGCTGACATGGCTGTGAGCTAGCGTATTTATTACTAATTGAAATGGCGACTGACTTATTATCGCCAATTAGAATGGCGATAGAAATATAATCGCCATTTTGACTGGCGACAGAACTCTGTCACTAGTCAGAAAGGCGACAGTGGCCTACTTCTGTAATTTTTAGTTTCGGCTATATATTTTTATTTTTTGTGTATTATTTTTTAAAAAAATCAACAAAAATATGCTAAAAAGGGGAAATATTATTCACCCCTTGTCGACGGGTTGATACGGTGATACCTTCACCAACATAACAACCATAACTATCAACTCATGCACACACATGCACACCCTCAGCAGTATAACCACCATAATTGTTAACTACCCAAGAACTCGTGGCAAACCTTGGTAGACAGCGGTTGGGATATGCTCTTAAAAATGCAAAACACCTAGAAGGTACTAAGTATCTTTTCAAATTCGAATCGAAGAAGACTTCAATCTTGATGATAAGAGTGTGCCTTCACATCTCATACCAATCGACCTAAGTTATATTCCTATTGGGATATGCTTTTAGAGATTCAAAGGGTGGTATATAAGAGTGTACCCCTACACCTCCCACCAACCGACCTAAGCTATGATTCTATTGGGAATAGTTTCATGTGAAAGGTCACCAAATTTTGAGTTCTCCATGGGTTGACCTTCCAGGGAGATTTTTGTTCTAAGAAATTACACCAGATGTAATAGCTTTCTGAGCACTGATTTATTTCAAATCACATACAACATATTTATCTTGTTCATGCAATAGGGGTAATTCCTTATTTACCATCGAAAGTTTGCATTATTGATGTGGAGATGCATACATCAAGTACTTTCTAATTTAATATCTTAATTAATTGGAAAGAATTAATGAGCCATATCAAATATCAATAGGTGAATATTTTTCTTAAGCAATCTTCGCTATATTTATACGAGAATTATATACTATCTTGCTTGTTGTTAGGTATGAAGATTGCACAAATATCAATTTGAGCTAAATTGTATTAATATACTGATGAGGACATCAACCCATAGGATACGACCGCTGCTACTACTTCATCTCCGACTGCGCCGTCTTCATCGCCTACACTCGACGCTGCGACATCTTCATCGCAAAAGGTCTTTAATCCAGAAGCTCAGCCTTTCAAGCCCACGACAAAGAACCAGGGCCTCAAGCATACACGCCAAGGACAGCCCACGCGCCAAGGAAGACTCGTATGGAAACCCAAGATGCCAAAAAACCCGGTTCGGCCATCCAGCAGCACGCCAACTTCAAATGGGCGTAACTCGGGCTCCCGGACTCCGTTTTTGGCGTGTGACCACCCGTTTGAAAGCTTAGGAGATAAGCTTTTCAATAGATCCAGACTCACCTTCCAATTCACTTCAGATAGACAGAAACACGTAGAATAATATCACGGGCCAAATCTGTTAGGTGCTGCGTCACCATATTCTTGGGCCCATGACCTATGTATGGTAAGGGTTGCGTGGTGGCCAACCCTATTTTGTACACCCCAAGTCTGGTCTCCACCCTATGTAATGTCCCCGCCGTCATACTTTGGGGTTTAGGTTTTGTTGTGTTTTGGTAGACCCCGTGTGCGTCCCTCCTCAATCTTGCGTGTGCCGACTAGACCACCCGAGTTGAGAAACAGAACCTCACCTTATTTTCTTTGAGTTTATTGGATTGAAATTGCTATCACCTTGTTCTTGCATGTTCTTGGTTGCATCAAGTACAATGATCGATCTGGTCTTTGATTCGGTTGATCGCCTCGTGTGGTGACGTTGCGATTGTTTGGTTGCTGATCTTGTGGTTATTAGTCGATTCATCGACTCTGTACCACACCAAATCATCGTATCGTTCTCATCAGAAGATCGGGATAACCTTGGTGCACATCATATACCATGGTGGAACTCAGTGGAAGGCAAGGGAGGATGGGAGCCACATAGAAGGACTACACGGCAACATGAGCCACTCAATGGGCCAAGCAGGGGAGGCGCATAAGCCAAAGTGGGAAGTAATGCCAATTTACTAAGGTATAAGGAGACTAGGCCTAAGCTCAGTTCGGACAAGAAGAAAAAAGTAAAGAAAGAGATAAGATGTATTATATTTGGAGACCAAAAGAGCTTAATTCGGAATCCCAGACAATTCAGACTTAAAATGGTCATAATCCTCACATACAGACTTGGATTGTGGTATTTTTGTACTTGTTTGAAAGCTTGGAACGTCATCTCTATTTTACTCCGTTACGAGACAATTAGAATCGGCCTCTTTCTATCCGTAAATTAGCAAACAAGTATCAGCTTTTAGATTAGGAATTTGAGTCAAAGATAAAGTCCATAAACGGTGGAACCCTCCTTGGCCGGCCCTAGACCAGGTTACATGTTCTCTTAGTGTCTTTTATATATTTGTGTTGCTCTCTATTATAATCTTAGACCACGTTATTTTCGAGATAGCTAATATTGCTTACTTGTTTATGCTGCGCACTGCGTTTGGGAATTAGGCGATTTTCTTGAGAATACCTCTGTTGTTCTTACGATTTCTTCGTGTGATTGCAGGAACCATGCATCTACTTCTTACGTGGTCGAGTAAACATGAATCTTCTTGGACGAATTCTTTTGTTGCATGTTGCTACATTGAGATAGTAGTTGGCACTATCGTGTTCGCTATGGTTCACGAATCTAAAGTTATCCTTGATCCTACGTCGTGAAGATTGAGCACTCCATATCAATTATTCCTTATATATGATTATTGTGTCACTGTCACTGATCAAGGAATTTTGAAGATTCAGTAGCATAAAGGAATTAACCCAAAGTTTTATGTCTGCTACTAGTTATGCTATGCAACATATTGAGCTTCCTGCTATTTCACAGAAGGCTCGACTCGAAAGTAACAAATCCCTTCTCTTTCAAGCTCTCGATAGTCTCCTTGATGCTTGTCTCCAGCGGAATCAACTCCATGCCCAAGCTTCTTATCTTCTCCTTTGATACCTGGTAGGATGGGACAAATGGCTTGTCATCTGCACACCTGAAAAGAAAAAGAATCCTGTCACTCATTGTGCAAATGAACAGCTTAGGCAGTGTGTTCATTCTGAGATCTGGGCAGATAGAAAAAAGGTAGACGTAGTAAACCTCTCACAGTGATTTTGTTGTAATGTTGTGGCATGATAGGAAAACATTTATTAGATTTAGACCCTCAACAACAATGAACAAATTAAGAAACAAAAAATACCCAACGCTATGTCCTGGATTCGACTCCACAGTGTCACTTGAGAGAATGCTTGCAAAGAATATTAACGATTTTTTTTAAATAATATATTTTATAATTCAAATTGCAAAAATATATCACGACAAAAAAATTGCAAAACTATACCACACTCGCCCGTTGGTTGGGCGACACGTGGCTGTAGCTCACTGGGTCGGCGACGCAAGATGTTGTCGCCCTCCCAACGGGCGACACGAGGCAAGTCGCCCTCCCAAACAGCGACAGGAGGCAACTCGCCCTCCCAAACGGCGACATCAAGAAAATCGATGTCTGGTTGGGCGACATGCGTGCACGCAGTCTGATGTCGCCCAACTAGAGGGCGACTTGACCTCTTTAAAAGCTGGCTCGGTCGACCGAAGGAAGAAAGTGAGGGAAAAAGAGAAGAAGAGGGAGGAAGAAGAAAGAAAAGAGAAGGTAGGAGGAGAAGAAGAAAAGAAAGGGAGGAAGCGCAGCGGCTACACGCAAGTATTTTTTTACGGTTATTTTCGTGTTTTAATTTATTTAGTGTTTAGGGTTAAGGTTTTATTTAGTTATTTCCGTGGTTTAATTTGTTTAGGGTTAGATGTAGTTATTTCCGCGGTTTAATTAGGTTTAGGTTTAGGGTTAGGGTTAGATGTAGTTATTTCCGCGGTATGTTTTGTTTAGGGTTTATGGTTAGGATTAGATGTAGTTATTTCGGCGGTTTAATTTGTTTAGGGTTTAGGGTTAGAGTTAGATGTAGTTATTTTCGTGGTATGTTTTGTTTAGGATTTATGGTTAGGATTAGATGTAGTTATTTTCGCGGTTTAATTTGTTTAGGGTTCAGGGTTAGGGTTACATGTAGTTATTTCCGTGGTTTAATTATGGTTTAGGGTTTAGGGTTAGGGTTAGATCTAGTTATAGGGTTGTTTTTACGAATAATAATATGTTGTTACGTTTTTTAGAGATAGATTTAGATATATATGTTTTTTTACATGTAGAAGTGCACATATATATATTGTTAGGGATGTAGATGTTTTTGAGAAATACAAGTACAGAGATGAATATTTTTAGTAATGTACATATTTTTTGCATAGTTTTTTGCATCTGAAATAGGCACACTTGGTTTCCAAGTAATGATATTTGTAGGAATGTATATGGTTTTTAGGAATAGAAGTACAGAGATGTATATAGATAGATATATATTTCTCTGATTGTAGATATACATACGTATAATTTTTTGTAGCAAATAGATATAGTACTTTTTACGAAGAGTAATTAATTCGTGTGTTAATGAATAGGTTCGCAGATATGTCAGAACGAGTTCCTTTTAGAATCTTTTATGGAGAAGGGGTTGTCATGTATGGTTCGGAGGGTGCGGATCTGAGTAACTTTCAGTATGTGGATAGAAATTTAAGTAGGGTCGAAGAGCGTACATTTGCTGCTGTGTTGAATTGGTTGTATTATACCTTTCGAATGGAACAAGAGAAGTGCCACCTGAAGTTATCTTGCCTTTGCACCATGCGAGATGATCCTGTTTATTGGGAGTTAGTTGAGCTGAAGAGAACTGCAGCTTGGAGGTCATATGTGAGGGGGGCGGAGCAACGTGGATGGTGTCGGGTGCTTTTAGTGCAAGCGTATGAAAGGGTTGTTGCCCCGCAGCAGCCGCTGGACGCCGGTGAGTGTAGTGAACCTCAAAATGAGTTCACTTATGATGACAATGAAATTGGAGAGTCTAGCCGGGAGCCAAATGTTCAGGGTTGCAATGAGGATATCGTCTACCAGAGTGGTGAGCAAGTTGAGATTGGGGAGGATGATGGAAACATTGGGCAAGATGCGCGGGAGCAAGTAGACGAAGGTGAGGAAATTGAGGAAGTAATACCACAGATGGAAGAGGAAGACCTTGAATATGAACAAGTAGAAGTGGAAGACGATGATAACTTGGATGAGGAAGATGAAGATGTTGAGCCGCTTGTGCCAGCAAATTGGAGCACGCATCAATTTAATAACCTGGTTGTAAATGAAGGCAATGATACACCTTGGCAGTATAGCGACAATGAGGTGAGACCTAACAGCATGTACCCCACAAAAGAGGCAGTGCAGGATGCTATCAAAGATTGGGCGTTATCACTAAGAACTTTCAGGGTAAAGAAGTCCACCCCAACCTGCTACGACGTGGTGTGCGAGATGCAAGGGTGCCCCTGGAGAGTGCACGCGTACAAGCCCAAATGGGGCACCCACTGGCTTTGTTCGAAGGTTGAACAACATAGTTGTTGACTGAGGAAACCCTGGTGGCTGTCGGGACCCAGATTTGCAAATCCGAAACCCTCTGTGTATACTGATCTAGTCCAGGATCACGCTAGTGCACACAGTGGAAACATAGATGAAATACCATTCCATACAACGAATTAACTAAGAAGAAGCAAATAATTATTAAATAAAGCAAACGACCTTATGGTCAATGTTTACACCATTATGCCTTAAGGGCTTAAGAAACAAATACTATTGCAGCGGAAAAGATAACTTGAGCCGTTCGACATGCCACAGGCAATCGTCTGGGGAAACGCCTTCCTAATCCACGTAGTCTTCATAGAATTCCTCCTCTTGATACTCATTATCTCCTTCAGCAACTGATCAACAAGGGCATAAAGCAATGAGTACAAAAGGTACTCAGCAAGCCGTAGGGAATTGATGCAATATATTTGTCGACGTTTCGAGCACCGGCAAGTAAATTTGTAAGTCTAAGGGGCCGCGCGTTCCACTCCCTAAATGGTTAGACTCAGAAGTCCAAGATGTATACTGGTTCGGGCCGAAGGTCACTACTCCAGTTCGTGTGGTGGCGTTGTATTCCCTTGAGCATGAGATGACTGCACAAAGTTTACAGCGAGTGCTAATGGTTTAGCGAGATGGATTCGATCCTCCTACGGGGTTCCGCCTCCTTTTATACGGAAGGAAGGCGAGTTACATCGAGAATTGGGAGAGGACGAGGTGACCTACACTAGGAGCTTCGGTCCCGTGCGGCCCGATCACCGCTGTCTTGCCCATGCCGGGTCGGTAGCCTAGTTGGCGAGGTGGTTAGGTATTTCCCGAAAGCGGCGTACACGCCTCTGCGAACCTTACGAGTGTTGGCGTTGCTCGCGCATGACGTGGGTGTTGCCTCGGAGAAAGCGTGTCTTCGTCATCAGATATGACCGGTTGATGGGATTGGGAGCATGACTTGGCGGTCATTAAACCCTCTTGGGAAGGGGCCACCGCCTTGTATAGTCATTCGATTGACCCGTTAGTGGAGTGCGTGGTCGAGTGGTGGGGGCTTCGACAGCGGCCCTTGGCGGATGTTACCTTGGTTTGATCGAGTTGGGGATCCCGCCCGCCAAGGAGGTCGGGAGCCCCGCTTGGTCGGAGCCGGGGTCCGCCCCACGGCGGGGTCGGAGCCCCGCAGTCGGAGGCATTTCCTCGTCGGTCGGAAGGGATGTCTTGTGTGGCCTTGCGGTGCTTGGTCGGTGAGTGGGTGGGAGCGGCTGTTGGGCTTGAGTGTGCTTGAGGGCGCGGCTCGTCACTTCAGCCGTTAGGGTACCCTGTTATAAGTATTCGTCAAGAGCCCCGAACCCCGAGCGATTTGGCAGGTCGGTTGGGGTTGAGCTTGGATGAGAATGGTGGTCGGGCGAGTGATCGGTCCGACCGATTAGGTCAAGCGATTTACGCCAGTGTACCCGACGATCCGAAGGCGCCACGGAATTTGGCACAGGGCATTCAACCGCCGGGGCTTTATCACCTCGTTGTGCATGCGCAAGACGGCTTTGGCGCGCCTCGCCGCTCGTCTTCGGATCGCCGGGTTACGGTGAAGGCGCCGTTTTCCGACGCTACATTTATTCTCGAGACGCGTTTAATCTCCCTCCGTCCGGGTATATAAGGACGCCTACGGCTTGCTCGAGTGTGAGACCTTTAGGCGAGAATCCTTTCTTTTGCTCCTTGAAATGGCTTGGGGCACCTCTTGTCTTGACTTTGGTGATGATGTCGTGGTGGAAGAAGAAGATCCTTTGGCGAGCTTTGGGTGAGTACGACCGAGCGATGGCGAACTCCGAGAGGAAGAAGGCAGAGCCCGTGATGCTGCCGCCGTCGATGCGTTGCTCGAGGTCGTCCCGAGGCTCGAGGTAGTAAGGGGGCCATTCTAGAGGCGATGGCGCGAGGCGCCGATCGTAATCGATCTTGGTGCGTCGATGTTCTTGAACGGCGAGAAGCGCGTCGGCGTCTGATTCCGCGGTGCGGCGGTATCCGTCGACGAGCTAGGGCCTACCGACATCTTTGTCGGTGCCACCGATGCCGCACGGATGTTTAAGAGGCTTTGGCGCGGATAAAGTCCTGTCGTGGTGTAGCGTAGCTATTCTTGTGTCTGTTGGGTACTATATGTAAAGTTGTGTAAAGTTTGAGCCTGTTGGCCTATAATGAAATCTCCTTTTTCTTTATGAATGTCTTCGTGATGAGTTTGCTTCGGTAGAGTTGTCCGAGTTGGTCGTTTAATCGTCGTAGCTAGACCGTGCCTTGGTCGGCAGGGACGACCGCGATGCCTCTGCGCGAGGTTCGGGTGTCCGAGTGCTCGTTTAACGTCGTAGCTGGACCGTGCCTTGGTCGGCAGGGACGACCGTGATGCCTCTGCGCGAGGTTCGGGTGTCCGAGTGCCCGTTTAACGTCGTAGCTAGACCGTGCCTTGGTCGGCAGGGACAACCGGATGCCCCTACGCGGGGTTCGGGTGTCCGAGTGCTCGTTTAACGTCGTAGCTAGACCGTGCCTTGGTCGACAGGGACGATCGGATGCCTCTGCGCGAGGTTCGGGTGTCCGAGTTGCTCTTCTAACGTCGTAGCTAGGCCGTGCCTTGGTCGACAGGGACGACCGCGATGCCTCTGCGCGAGGTTCGGGTGTCCGAGTGCTCGTTTAACGTCGTAGCTAGACCGTGCCTTGGTCGGCAGGGACGACCGCGATGCCTCTACGCGAGGTTCGGGTGTCCGAGTGCTCGTTTAACGTCGTAGCTGAACCGTGCCTTGGTCGGCAGGGACGACCGCGATGCCTCTGCGCGAGGTTCGGGTGTCCGAGTGCTCGTTTAACGTCGTAGCTGGACGTGGGCTCGTTTTACGTCGTAGCTAGACGTGGGCTCGTTTTACGTCGTAGCTGGACGTGGGGCATCCATCCCGAGTCCTCGTCTGGCGAGGGTAGCTGCGAGAGGAGTGGCCGCCGTCTATCCCACACGTATACCCCATCCGCGGTGTGGGACACGGAGGGGTGAGCGACGCGTTTACCGCGTTGGTTTGAACGCCGTGCTCGTGGAGCTTAACGGGTAGTCCGAGTGGGTCTGGGAGGTCCCGCCTGAGGGACCCTTCCGAGCGACGGTCCCGCAGTAGGGTGTCACGGCCTGTTGTGGGCGACCCATAAGAAACCTTTCTTTACTCAATCCGTATGGGCCTGGGTCGTCCGTGACCCGAGGCACAGTGGCCGTCGCTCATCGATGAGCTCCGGGAGAGTGTGAAGTATGGTCTCGGACGCGAGTAGAGGTGATTGGGTCGTCAGCCGACCTAACCGAGGGCCCACCGTGGGGCTCACCTCATACTTGCCCCTCGCTCAAGTTTTGCTGGGGCGGCCTTATGCCCATCTGGTGGGGTAGGCCTTTTGAACCCACAGCTTTTAGCTGGGCCCCCGGCGCAAGCCACAGAGCTTTTGCCGTTTCGGGGCCGCAGCGGCCCAGTGGGCCTCTCGCACGCGCCCCAGAGCTACCGTCCTGGCCTCAAGGCGGAGACCAAGAGGTTACAGGATGCACTGCCCGGGGGCGGCGTCTTTATGGCTCTGCCGTTTTGTCAGGATTAAATGCTGAGTGGAATTGGAAGCGGAGTTACGGTGGCGTGATGCACGAGGGTGGACGCGACGCTTCGCTCGAGGGGGTGCTTGTTCGGTCGACGCCTGCTCGTCTTCTATAAATACGTTGCTGGGGCGCTTTGAGTAGTCACGCTTGCTTGCCATCCTCGCCTCCCGTCCCTAAGACAAAAAGGAACAACAAAGAGCCAAGGAAAAGAAAACTCAGCCTTCTCTTCTCCTCGCCTTTCCGTCGCCTCTTTTGCAAGGATGTTGTGGCCGGAGTGCTCTGTCTGTGCCAGCAAGGCTCGGCAGTGAAGAAGGGCTTCCTCCTGCGCAAGATCTCTCTGGTTGGAGGGTGCCGACGGAGAGGCTGCGCCCCTCGCGGGGACGACGAGGTCGTGGTGCTAGCCTCGTTCTTGGCGCTGCCGGCTTGCTTGCCGCACCTGCTCGTCCGGGCTACTCTTCCACTACAAGGCGCGGGCGCACCATCTTAACCCAACGGGTCCTCCACATCGCCATATTCATCACGCTCTGCGAGGCTTTCCGGGAATCGAGCCGCATTGGGCGCTGTGGAGGCATTTCTTCCAAGCAAGGCTCTGGAAGGACAAGCCAACGGACGCCGCGGCGCCCATTGGTGGCCTGGCCCTCCAACTTCGGTCCGGCCGGAGCACGGAGTATCTCGAGGTTAAGCTGCCATCGTCCAACAAGGGATGGCGCTCTGAGTGGTTCTATGCTCAGAACGTCGGAGACAGCGCCCCGCCCTTCACCGGCAAACTTCCCGTGACGGGGGAGGAGTGGAACTGGGGCGCCGAGAAGCGAGAGAAGAATAAGGTGGCCCTAATCGTAGAGCAGGTCAGGGCCCTAAGGAGGCAAGGGCTCACCGGGGACGTGGTCGTGCGTGCCTTCATGAGGATGCGCGTGCAACCTCTTGCGCACAGACCCCGCCCCCTGTTCCAGTACACGCGGCCCTTGGCGGATGTTACCTTGGTTTGATCGGAGTCGGGGGATCCCGCCCCGCCAAGGAGGTCGGGAGCCCTGCTTGGTCGGAGCCGGGGTCCGTCCGTGGCGGCGGGGTCTGGAGCCCCGCAGTCGGAGGCATTTCCCTCGATCGGTCGGGAAGGGATGTCTGTGTGGCCTTGCAGTGCTTGATCGGTGAGTAAGTGGGGGGCGGCTGTTGGGCATGAGCTGTGCTTGAGGTCGCCGGCTCGTCACTTCAGGCCGTTGGGGTACCCCTGTTATAAGTATTCGTCAATATTCATGCACGGCTTGACAAGGATGGCTATATGTTTCATTTGAAGAAAGCAATAACTTGAATTGGAATACAATAAATAGATTGAAAGCATATTTATAAAAACAAAATAAAATAAAATGATTGATAGATCAATTATAGACAACAAAACAACAGTGAACTCCCCGTTCACATCCCAACAATTCCACATTCCACATTTTATGAAACACTCTATACCCCGTGTGAAATTCCCGGGCTTTGTCCATGACCGCGGACGCGGCTATTCGAATAGTTTTATACTCTGCAGAGGTTGTACAACTTTACCCACAAGACATGAACATCTCTTTGTGCAAACGTTACTAACACACTTCCTTTGGTGTGTCGCAGAGATATCATGACAAAGCCTTTACAATGCACTGTCTAAACTCGGTACTGCCTGCTAAGGTTTCGCCCCTTAGGGCCCCCTCTTGCGCCTTGCGAATCTACCCGTCCATCCCGGAACCCACACCACCAATTGGCAGTACTCAAGGCTAGACATTGCAAATTAATCGGCTAGGTATGTCCCATTCCAGACATGTGGTAGTACGGTTAAGCCTAGTTCAATGGCGCACAAGATTAAGTCCTTAAGTTGTCTCAGGCAATACATCTACATCCCAATGTGCTAGAAAGCACCCCCTTTACTGCACAATCACTTGCCCGAGAGAAAACAATTCGTTCAACCAAGACCAATGGTAAACCCCGCCATGGTACAATAAATTTTACAACAGTGGCAAACGGCCATGATTCAATATCTCATTAAGTCAAGATTAACATTATTCAATATGAGACATAAATCCCAACGTATATCTAAGCATGTCTAAGCATAACTACGTAACCCAATGTTGGTATAATGATTATGTCCAACTAGTAATGTCCCAACCTAGGTTTAACAATGGATACATGACATCCCAATAATCGAGGTGGCATCATATCAACTAGGAACATATCTACTCCCACGAAATAAGCATTGATACACAAAATAGCATGCAATTGTATAAAAATAAATTACTTTTGTAAACATAGGATCAACATGATCAAAGGATTACGACTTACCTTGCTGATCTAATGTTGAGTCTTGGTCTTCGACGTCTTCGTTTGGTCCCTCGGAATTAGCGTCTACCGGAAAAGAAGCAACGAAACCAAATAAATACAAAACAGAGACTCAAACAAGCTCAAAACTAAAAATAAATGCTCTGGAAGATAGATCTTGATTTTAGAAAAATTTAGAAACTTGAATCGCCTCAATCGGAGTTCGTATGAGGGAGAACGAGCTTCTGGAAAATTAAATCAGAGAAAAAGGCGTAAAATCGAAATTCGGGATTTTACGGATTTATTTTTCTTGGAAAATCGATTTATTGCGCGCGCCGACATTATCCGGTTCACGATGGATCGGGTTCATGGCATTGCCGGTTCACGTGCACCCGCCGACGATCGGCGTCGTCACGACGCAAGCATCCACGTGTAGCGCATCTGGCGAGAGGGCCAGATCGGACGGCCAAGAAGCGGGGCTGTGGCGGAGGCGATGCGGCGCAATCTGGAGCGTCGGTTGGCGATCGGACGGCCAGAACTTGCGACGGGGAACGACGATGAGCGGCGGAGGTGCAAGCTCACCGAACACGAGGAAGAAACCACGGCCAACGGCGGAAAGGCGATGGATCGGGCACGGCTCGGTGCGGATCGGGAAGAGCACGACGCGGGGAACTCAGGCGAGCAAACGGCAACGGCGGAGGAGGACGGACGGCGGAGATCCGGGCGACGGAAGGCGTCGGGCACGGCGACAAACTCCGGCGAGCTTGCGCTAAGAAACGGCGGCGGCTCGAGCAGCAAGAGAGGGGGCAAAAGAAGCGGCGGCGCGAGGGGATCCTCGGGAGGCGGGCGGCACGGGTTTTTATAGCCTAGGGAGGCGTGTGAGGCACGTACTTCGAGACGGCAGCGCGTGCGGCGGCGGGACTCCGGCGCTAGGGTTAGGATTCACGGGCGCGGCGACGCGGCGCAATCTCGGCCGCACACGCGTCGCAAGACGGACGGTGTGGATGCTTGTGGTCGGCCGGGCCACGAGGGAGCAGGCCGACGAGGAGCGGGCTGAGGCAAGGCGGGCCGGAGATGGGCCGCAAGGGGAGAAACGGAGCGGGCCGGAGAAGATTCGGCCCGAGAGGGTTTTTGGAAATAAAATGATTTTTCTGAAATAAGAAAATCCAGAAATTCAATTAAATGCAAATAAATTCAAATAAATAGCAAATAAATTCAGAAAAATCCCCAAAAATACAGAAAAATTCCTTGGAGCACAATGAACCCAACTAAAACTAAAAATATTTAATTTGATGGATAGTTTAGTCAAATTAAATCCTTCCATTAATGGAAAGTTCAAATTAAGCTGGGATTAATTCAAGAAAATGCAAATGGTTTATTTTTGAATTCAAACATTCCAAAACTCAAATTTTGGGATGTTACAAACCTCCCCCCTTAAATGAAATCTCGACCCCGAGATTCTGACTGACTTGGGAATAGGTGGGGAAACTCGGACTTCAGATCCTCTTCGCGCTCCCAAGTAGCTTCCTCTTCTGATTGATTGCTCCATTGGACCTTGCAAAAACGGATGATCTTGCTCCTCGTGATACGCTCTGCTATATCCAAAATTTTCACTGGTTGCTCCTTGTAGGTAAGATCCTCTTGCAAATCAATGGCTTCAATGGCATTTGTTCCTCTGGCACACGCAGGCATTTCTTCAACTGTGATACATGGAACACATCATGGATTTCAGCAAAAGACTGAGGCAATTCTAACTTGTAGGCAACCTCGCCTCTTCGTTCCAAGATTTTGAACGGTCCCACATATCTAGGGGCAAGCTTTCCTTTTACTTGAAATCTCTTAACTCCTTTGAGAGGGGTGACTCTGAGATACACATAATCATGGGCTCAAAACTTAAATCTCTGCGACGATTATCTGCATAACTCTTCTGTCGGCTTTGAGCGATCTTCAAACGGTCTCGAATTAATTGGACTTGCTCTTACGCTTCTTGCGGTATGGTAGGGCCAAACAATTGACTTTCTCGGACTCCTTCCGGTTGAGAGGGTTACGCACTTTCTTACATATAAGGCTTCAAAAGGCGACATTTGCAGACTGGCTTGATAACTATTGTTGTACGAAAACTCGGCATAGGGCAAACACTTATCCCACTTAGCACCATAAGTTAAGGCACAAGCTCTTAACATATCCTCAAGAATCGATTCACACGCTCATCATCCATCGGTTTGAGGGTGATAGGCGATCTTGAATCGAGATGAGTTCCCATGGCTTCATGCGGACTACGCCAAAAGCGAGAGGTAAACCGGCTTCCTCTATCGGACACTATCTTCTTAGGCACTCTGTGAAGAGCGATCCTTGACATATATAATTTCGCTAATTTATCTCTGCATAGGTAGTCTTAAGCGGAATGAAGTGAGCTACCTTAGTCAATCGATCCACTATTACCCGGATCGAGTCGTAACTCGCTTGGGTCTTAGGAAATCCGCGATGAAATCCATACCAATTTCTTCCCACTTCCACTCGGGATCTTCAATGGGCGCAGCAATCCTGCTGGTCTCTTGATGCTCTGCCTTGACCTTCTGGCAGACATCACAAAGTGCAACATACTCTGCAATCTCACGCTTCATACTAGGCCACCAATACCTTTCCTTGAGGTCTTGATACATCTTGGTACTTCCAGGATGGATGGAGTATAAAGTCTCATGCGCTTCTTTAAGTATCAATTCCTTAAGCTCTTTCCGATCTGGTACGCAAATCCGCTTCTCATACCAAATAGTACCTTGTTCATCTTCGGTGAACCCTAGGGCTTTTCCTTTCTTCATATTGCTCTTAATCTCCTTAACATCAGCATCATCTACCTGTGCTTCTCGAATCTGATCTTCCAATGTAGGGCGTACTTGCAAAGTGGCTAAATAACCTTCCTGGACCAATTCCAAAATAAGCTTATGAAATTCCTTATAAAGGGCTGGCTGACTTTCCTTAATCATCAGAGTATTGCAGTAGCTCTTTCTACTCAAAGCATCGGCTACGACATTGGCTTTGCCTAGATGATAATGAATCCCAATGTCATAGTCCTTGATTAGTTCCAACCATCTTCTTTGTCTCATATTGAGGTCAGCTTGGGTAAAGATATACTTCAGACTCTTGTGATCCGTGTAAACCTCACAACGATTACCAATGAGATAGTGACGCCAAATCTTCAAAGCATGCACTACAGCTGCCAATTCCAAATCATGGGTAGGGTAGTTAACTTCATGTGGCCTTAGTTGTCGCGAAGCATACGCTACAACCTTCTTATCTTGCATTAGCACACAACCGAGTCCTTGTCGGGATGCATCACAAAATATCTCAAAATCCTTCCTATTATCTGGCAGGATAAGCACTGGGGCAGTTGTCAAACACTTCTTTAACTCTTGAAAACTCTGCTCACACTCTGGTGTCCAAATAAATTTCTTCTCCTTCTTTAAGAGTTGAGTGAGCGGTCTAGCTTTTCTAGAAAACCCTTCTATGAAACGGTGATAATATCCCGCCATTCTAAGAAAACTTCGGATTTGGGGTACCGTCTTGGGTGACTCCCAACTTAGCACATCTCGTACCTTACCAGGGTCAACAGCGACTCCTTCTGCTGATATGACATGTCCTAGGAAAGCAACTTCTTTCATCCAGAACTCACATTTACTGAACTTTGCATAAAGCTAATTCTCTCTTAGCTTCGTTAAAACTTCGCACAAGTGATCCTCATGTTCTTCCTCGCTCTTGGAGTAGATCAGAATGTCATCAATGAAAACAACAACAAATTCATCCAAATATTCCATGAATACCTTATTCATCAAGGTCATGAAGTAGGCAGGGGCATTGGTTAATCCAAAAGACATCACGGTATACTCATATTGTCCATACCGAGTAACAAAAGCTGTTTTGGGTATATCCTCTTGACGAATTTTCAATTGATGGTAACCTGATCTTAAGTCAATCTTCGAGAACACTCCGGCTCCTTGAAGTTGGTCAAACAAATCATCGATTCTTGGCAGAGGGTACTTATTTTTTATGGTGACCTCATTAAGTGAGCGGTAATCCACACACATTCTCTGAGTCCCATCTTTCTTTTCAACTAGAAGAACTGGCGCTCCCCATGGCGAAGAACTTGGTCGAACAAAACCTTGATCTTGCAGCTCTTTAATCTGTCTTTTTACTTCGGCTAACTCATTAGCAGGCATCCTATAAGGTCTCTTGGAAATGGGTGGTGTTCCAGAACTAGTTCTATCAAGAACTCTATATCTCGGTCGGTGGCATTCCGTGCAACTCATCCTAAACACATCAGAAATTCATTGGCGATCGCACATCTTCCAAACTTATTCCTTTGGCACTACAAACTTTAATCCCTTGGAAGGATCTCAAACGGCTTGAACTTTTAACTTGGCTCCATCCGGGTGGTTAAGGTGATCTCTATTCCCACAATCCAAAAGCGCTTGGTTCTTGGAAAGCCAATCCATTCCTAGGATCACATCTAGGGACTTGGTGTCTAGGACAATAAGGTTGGCTAGAAATTCTACCCTCCAATTAATATCTTAACTTGAGGCAGCCTTGGTTCGTACTCAAATCGTAACGGTGATTGCACTAATAAAATAGTCTTAAGAGGCATTGTCTTTAATTGATGATTTGCGGCAAAACTCAGAAACAAGCGAATGCGTAGCTCGAATCAAACAAAACCATGGCGGATCTTTGAGTTGACTAGGAGCTTACCTAGTATGACGTGCAGTGCGGTGGGCATCCTCAGTGGTGACGTGATTCACACGGCCTCTTCCAGCAGGTGGCGGAGTCCTGGTGGCTTGGTTAGGAGTCGGGGGTGCTCCACGTCCTGATCCTGGTGCAGGGGTCTTGGCTGGTGTAGATCCCAAGTTGAAACGGATGGCGCCACTGACTTGCTTTCTTGGGCAATTATTGGCATAATGACCGAGTTCATGCAGTTAAACAGTGACTCTGCGGTGGATTCTTGGTCCTCTGAGGTGGATTGCTATTGGTGATGGGGTTGCGATTGCCTGAAGGAGCTGGGCGAGGTGCTGGTGCAAGGGTCCTGAATGCATTCGGAGGAGTGAAACGAGCAGGCTGTTGAGCATTGGTTCTGACTCTCTGCTAATGACCCTGATGGGCTCCATGCTGCATCATCTTTCTCTTACGGGATTCTTTCAATTCACGGCGAGATTCCTCAATAAGCATAGCTTTATCTACAAGGTGCTGAAAATTTGCATAGTCATTGCCAATGACTTGCACCTTTAGTCCTGGATTGAGTCCACGCTTGAATTTCTTCTGGCGAGCATCATCAGTGGCTACATCCTCTGGAGCGTAGCGAGCGAGTTGAGTGAACTTATTAAGGTATTCACTCACTGACATTCCTTGTTGCTTGAGCTCTCGGAACTCATTTTTCTTCATCTCCACTTTTCCATCTGGGATATGGGAGTGGCGAAAAGCAGTGGAAAACTCTGCTCAAGTGATAGTCTGAGGGTCATCATGGCAAGACTTGTAGTTCTCCCACCATTCGTGGCGGTGCCCTCCGGTTGATGGCGGCATAGAGAACCTTCTCACGATCGTGCCTTCGAGCAATTGCGAGCTTCTTCTCAATGGAGCGAATCCGATCGTTTGCGTCAATGGTTACGAAGAGTTGGAGAAAGTTGGCGGGCGAGTCCTCATAAATTCGCTAGCTTGGACCGAGACGAGCTTGAGGAGGTGCAACAAATGACTTGGTTACGTTGGTTCAATAGGTTAGCTAGGGCAGCTGCGATGCAGTTCGTTGATTCATCATGTTGTTCATGTTACGCATCATTGTGTTCATTAGTGAGTCGAGCTACGAAAATGTCCCATATTACGATCATCACTTCTTTGGTGGTGGCGGTGGTGCATTGGGATTGGAGTTCTTTGTTGGCACTAGCACCTGGCATCCCAGGCGAACTACGACCGGCTCGAGCAGTGTCAACCATCCGAGATGCAAGACAAGGATTAATAGATAAGAGGAAAAGCGAGACGCAGTGGTAAGATCATCTAGGGAGAAGGTAATACCTGGGACAAAGGGACACAGTAGAAAAGGCTACAAAATAAAGAGGCAAATAAAGCTTTTTTTTCAACTAAAGGTATGGTTGCAACACCGTGCTTAGGGGCAAGTGTACAACATACCAGGAACACAAGCAAAGAAAATCTTAGTATATGCAAACTATACGTAACTAAAATGAAAGAGGGAAACATGCTCAAACACATTGAGCACCAAAAACCTATCTTATATGGTAGGGTTCTCGGATCATCTTTGATAGCTTGGTTCTGTCTCCTTGATTTGATTCCTGCGAGAAGACTCGAGGCTTGAGAAGTTTCACGAGATAAGATCAATTTAAATTTCAAATCAATGTTTCAGCAAAAGAGAGGAATAAGAACCTAAGAATAAGACGAGAGGAGACGAAAACTATTAAGTACCAATTTGTTGGTTTGATTTAGAAAATAGTTTTGAAGACCATGCTAACTAGGATAGCGACCTACAGTCGATATGGCTCGATACCATCTCTGTCGGGACCGGATTTGCAAATCCAAACCCTCTGTAGGTATCTTGCACTAGTCTAGGATCACGCTAGTGCACACAGTGGAAACATAGATGAAATACCATTCCATACAACGAATTAACTAAGAAGAAGCAAATAATTATTAAATAAAGCAAACGACCTTATGGTCAATGTTTACACCATTATGCCTTAAGGGCTTAAGAAACAAATACTATTGCAGCGGAAAAGATAACTTGAGCCATTCGACATGTCACAGGAAATCGTCTGGGGAAACGCCTTCCTAATCCACGTAGTCTTCATAGAATTCCTCCTCATGATACTCATTATCTCCTTCAGCAACTGATCAACAAGGGCGTAAAGCCGTGAGTACAAAAAGTACTCGGCAAGCCGTAGAGAATTGATGCAATATATTCATGCACGGCTTGACAAGGATGGCAATATGTTTCATTTACAGAAAGCAATAACTTGAATTGAAATACAATAAATAGATTGAAAGCATATTTATAAAAATAAAATAAAAAAATAAAAAAAAATTGATAGATCAATGATAAACAACAAAACAACAGTGAACTCCCCCGTTCACATCCCAACAATTCCACATTCCACATTTTATGAAACACTCTATACCCCGTGTGAAATTCCCGGGCTTTGTCCATGACCGAGGACGCGGCTATTCGAATAGTTTTACACTCTGCAGAGGTTGTACAACTTTACCCACAAGACATGAACATCTCTTTGTGCAAACGTTACTAACACACTTCCTTTAGTGTGTCGCAGAGATATCATGACAAAGCCTTTACAATGCACTGTCTAAACTCGGTACTGCCCGCTAAGGTTTCGCCCCTTAGGGCCCCCTCTTGCGCCTTGCGAATCTACCCGTCCATTCCGGAACCCACACCACCAATTGGCAGTACTCAAGGCTAGACATTGCAAATTAATCAGCTAGGTCTGTCCCATTTCAGACATGTGGTAGTATGGTTAGACCCAGTTCAATAGCGCACAATATAAAGTCCTTAAGTTGTCTCAAGCAAGACATCCACATCCCAATGTGCTAGAAAGCACCCCCTTTACTACACGATCACTTGCCCGAGGGAAAACAATTCGTTCAACCAAGACCAATGGCAAACCCCGCCATGGTACAACAAATTTTACAACAGTGGCTAACGGCCATGATTCAATATCTCATTAAGTCAAGATTAATATTATTCAATATGTGACATAAATCTCAACGTATATCTAAGCATGTCTAAGCATAGCTACGTAACCCAATGTTGGTATAATGATTATGTCCAACTAGTAATATCCCAACCTAGGTTTAACATACATGGCATCCCAATAATCGAGGTGGCATCATATCAACTAGGAACATATCTACTCCCATGAAATAAGCATTGATACACAAAATAGCATGCAATTGTATAAAAATAAATTACTTTTGCAAACATAGGATCAACATGATCAAAGGATTACGACTTGCCTTGCTGATCTAATGCTGAGTCTTGGTCTTCGAAGTCTTTGTTTGCTCCCTCGGAATTAGCGTCTACCGTAAAAGAAGCAACGAAACCAAATAAATACAAAATAGAGACTCAAACAAGCTCAAAACTGAAAATAAATGGCTCTCGAAGATAGATCTTGATTTTAGAAAAATTTAGAAACTTAAATCGCCTCAATCGGAGTTCGTATGAGGGAGAACGAGCTTCTAAAAATTAAATCGAGAAAAGGCGTAAAATCGAAATTGAATTTACGGATTTATTTTGTCTTCGAAAATCTATTTATTGCGCAACGCTGACATCATCCGGTTCACGGTGGACTGGGTTCATGGCATTGCCCAGTTGACCGTGCACCCGGCGCACGGTCAACGTTAGCGCTGACGCAAGCATCCACGTGAGTGCATCTGGCGAGAGGGCCAGATCGGACGGCCAAGAAGCGGGGCTGTGGCGGAGGCGACACAGCGCAATCTGGAGGGTCGGTTGGCGATCGGACGGCCAGAACTTGCGACGGGGAACGACGATGAGCGGCGAAGGTGCAAGCTCACCGAACGCGAGGAAGAAACCACGGCCAACGGCGGAAAGGCGATGGATCGGGCACGGCTCAGTGCGGATCGGGAAGAGCACGACGCGGGGAACTCAGGCGAGCAAACGGCAACGGCGGAGGAGGACGGACGGCGGAGATCCAGGCGGCGGAAGGCGTCGGGCACGGCAACAAACTCCGGCGAGCTTGCGCTAAGAAACGGCGGCGGCTCGGGCAGCAAGAGTGGGGCAAAAGAAGCGGCGGCGCGAGGGGATCCTCGGGAGGCGGGCGGCACGGGTTTTTATAGCCTAGGGAGGCGTGCGTGGCACGAACTCCGAGACGACAGCGCGTGCGACGGCGGGACTCCGGCGCTAGGGTTAGGGTTCACGGGCGCGGCAACGCGGCGCAATCTCGGCGCGACACGCGCCGCAGACGGACGGCCGTGGATGCATGGCCGGGCTGGCCATGAGCGAGGAAGCCGACGCGAGCAGCCGAGGCAAGGCGAGCCGGAGATGGGCCGAGCGGGGAGAAATGGATCGGGCCGGAGAAGATTAGGCTCGAGAGGGTTTTTGGAAATAAAATGATTTTTCCGAAATAAGAAAATCCAGAAATTCAATTAAATGCAAATAAATCCAAATAAATAGCAATTAAATTCAAAAAAATCCCCAAAAATACAGAAAAAATTCCTTGGAGCACAATGAACCCAACTAAAACTGATAATATTTAATTTGATGGATAGTTTAGTCAAATTAAATCCTTCCATTAATGGAAAATTCAAATTAAGCTAGGATTAATTCAAGAAAATGCAAATGGTTTATTTTTGAATTCAAACATTCCAAAACTCAAATTTTGGGATGTTACAGTGGCTCACAGGAACCTGTTGTCCGGGTATATCGTGAGTGTCATGTACCCGGAGATAGTTGAGAACCTGAATTTTGAGCCCCGTGCTATTATCCGAGCAATTGAGAACAGATTTCAGTACATAATTAGCTACGGGAAGGCATGGAGGGCGAAGCAGAAGGCCTTGGAAATGAGATTTGGGAAATTTGAAGACTCGTACCATAATCTGCCCGCACTACTCAGTTGCATTCAGGGAAGAAATCCTGGTACTTTTTATGATTATCAGGACTGTCCGTCAAGGAAGTGGCCGAACAAGAGGCATCTGAAGAGAGTTTTCTTCGCATTCGGTGCTTGCATTAGGGCGTTCTATCACTGTCGTCCATTGTTGTGAGTGGATGGCACATTCCTGACCGGGAAATACAAAGGACAAATAATGACAGCTGTGAGCGTCGACGCGAACAACTAGATTCTACCTGTTGCCTTTGCCTTTGTGGAAAGCGAGAACTATGAGAGTTGATTGTGGTTCCTACGGAACTTGAAGATCGGGGTGGTGAAGACTCGCCAACATGTGTGCATATTGCATGACAGGCATGCTGGTCTGCTTAGTGCCATCAGACAGTTGCAAACAAGGGAAGAGGAGCCATTTTCCTGGACCGACTTGCAGAGCTGATGGTGCATGAGGCATTTGGGCGCGAACTTCTATAAGCAATTCAAGAACTACCAAAGCGGGCATACTGCATTGACTGCAGGGCACGCTTCCGGTTGTACAAGGATAAGCCCAACACACACCTCCTACACCATATAGTGGAGTGCGAACCGAAACAGAGCAGGCGTCTCGGCAAGTCTCCGCCAACGGCCAACGCAACAGAGGTGCAAGAGGGTACCTTCTCTCAAAGAGGAAGGGACAAGGGGAAGCAGTCGGCCGAGGTCCGCACCACGCAACAAATCCTTGACGCGTTACGCAGACCATCCGGGAACCCGGGTGATATTAACATAGGGGACGCCGGGAATCGGGATGACCAAAAAATTCTGTCTTACACACCCGAGACGTACGGCATAGGCCACCCATTCGGCGACAACTGGGAGCACTGCGGATCCCCATGGAGTTCTTTCACAGTGGGGATTGAGCGGTGTCCGAGTACAAATCTCCAAATTTACACGGGTCAGGTAATATGCAGAAAATGTGGGACACCATTCTGGCTGTACCCAGATAGGCGGAACGATCATCTGTTCCACCATGACAAACAATGCTTTCGTTAGTTAGTTCGTCAAGCAATTTTGTCACTGTTGTAATGCCCTTGTAATATAATCTAATCTATTGCTTATTTTATCATCTGAACTTTCGGTGCATCTGCCCTTATGTATGTTCAACAAATAGTTTAAGTGCTTCGTACGAAATATTCATAACATAAGTTGTCGTCGACTATAATAATTATGGGTTATTGCACTAGTGGAAAATACATGCAAAGCAAGGTGTAAATTTATTCACATGCAATAACGCGATTTGTTCACATGCAATAACGCGATTTTGTCCACATGCAATAACGCACAAGGCTACGAATTGTTCACATGCAAAAATGCGATTTTGTCCACATGGAATCACGCAGAAGGCTGCGAATTGTTCACATGCAATAACGCAGAAGGCTGCGAATTGTTCACATGAAATAACGTGATTTTGCTACTTAATTAGTACCGTTATACTAATTATAATTTTACTAACACCCTCATAATATGGTAGTGCATATATCAAAAATCAAATGTGGTCCACTGTTCATAAAAATACCGTTTAGACATGATATTTTACGGACCGCCGAAAAGGCTAAAAAACAAACACTCTAGTTGTTACCCTTGAATTTTAAAAATTATAATCTACTGTATTACTAGAACAAACAAGTTGCTTTAATTAGTCTGGGCATTGCTTGCCGATTGAGAGCCTGGCCATACGTTGAGCTTAACTTTCTACAATCACTAGTTGATATATACTTGAGTTCCACACCAACATTTTCTGTTGCAAATCCTACTATATTGCAGTGTACTTGATCTTGTTGATGCTAGTTGATCATTAATGTCCCGTGTTGAATGAATTATTACTGATGTCGTGATTTTTTAGTTGTCACCTCACCAGACCAGTTGTTCATTGATGTTTGATGAGTGTAATCAGATGCATGTGCACCGATCTAATTCTTTCCATGAAGATATATGCAATCTACAGGGGATCGAATTAAGTTAAAGGAAGTACTTGAATGTTCTCATCAACAAAGCAAACAAATTTTAACAGATAATAAGCATCTGATTTACAATTGTTAGAGTTAATTAATCCTGTAACAAGAGAGGAGTCCAAACTGAAATAGGAGAGAAAAGAGTTTGATCTTGATTTAGTTTTGAATGCGTTTCTGATTCTTCGAATTGCAGGTTAAGAGTATAAATTCCTACGTAGTCCTGAAATTTATAAGCAAGTGAGCAAGAGAACAGCAAAATGTGATAGTTGTGTTGTACTATAAATATTATTCTCTATGTGCAATTGTGTTATTCCTTGTGTCCATGTGTTGTACCATAAATATTTTATTTGAATCCTAAATCTATTTATCCAAATATTTTCATCTTTTTTTAAGTCTCTCAGAATTTTTTTAAAAATTTGGAAATTTTCTCCCATGTCGCCCTTTCATTGGTCGATTTCTGCATGTCGCCCTACCATTGGGCGACATGATCCCATGTCGCCCTATCATGGGGCGACTTATACACGTGTCGCCCTACTATTGGGCGACTTATCCTGTCGCCCAATTGCAGCGCGAATAAGTCAGCAAGTCGCCCTATGGTAGGGCGACAGTAGCATATTTTTGCAATTTTTTGATTTTGTGGTATATTTTTGCAATTTGAATTAAAAAATGTATTATTTAAAAAAAAATCGAATATTAACTTACTTGTCCGGCAGTGGAATGTTGGGGTAAATCTCACGTATGATATTGACAACCTCCGAATAGTGAACAACTCTTTCAACCATGCAATATCTTCCATTTGCTGAAGGAACTTCATATGCAAGGATATGTGCAAGGGCAACATCTTTAACGTTTATCCCTCGAAAGATGAAATTAGGGTATGTAGAAGATGATCCTGCAAGAAAATGAGAAGGATTTGCCTTACATCTCATCTATTTCATGCTAAGAGTCCAAACAGAAAAGTTTTCTTGTTAGAGCACACTCCTGTGTTATAACCGCTGTAGTTTGGACAGTTGTCTTTTCTTTCTAGTCAAAGGCATTTATTTGGTTCATGATTTTCATGAATATAATCACCTTAATATTCTCTCTCTAGATGCATATATTAAAACATTGACACGGAAATAGAGATCAACTCCCAACTGCCCAACGAAATGAAAACAAAGCCACAGCGAAACATACAGTAGGTACCATAGGCCATAAATAAACCATCTACCCAATTATGTGGCTGCTAAAAGCTTGAGAAAAGGAGTAACAGATTCCAAGCCAATTTAACATATCCTTCTTATTCACATTGCTTACAAGATTCATGTAATTTACCATTATGTGAAATTGTGCCTTTAGGATATACAGCTATTACGTAGATGAACAGTTAAGAGTAGAATTCTTACAGTATGTCAGTATCTCACAGTGCCTGCATCTGTTTTTTTCTTTTTAATTTAACATAGTTTGGAATACCTTGAGGCCGTTTGCATCTTCTATTTGAATATTAGACACAATTGTACTGATAGCTAATAGGTGTTTTTTCTCAAACAAATGACAAATGCAAGATGTGTGTAGGCATAACCGCGTAATAATTCTACTGCAGATGTATCTCATCGGGAAATTTAATTGGCCAAGCCACATACCGTTGATTAGCTTCAGTGTTGGTTCAGCACTAATATTCAGTGTAGGCTGCAGCAGGGGACCGATGACCATTCCTGGGTTTATTGTAACTATTTCAAAACAATTATCTTTTGAGAACTTCCAAGCAGCCTCCTCTGCAAGTGTCTTGGATAGGGCATACCATTGCTGAATCAGAAAGAAGAGAAATACTGTAAAGTCCAAGTGCAGAAATTCGAAATGGAAATATAAAACAAACCGGAAGTAAACTTCAAGATATCATTAATATAAAAAGACAAAGCAAAAACTTTAATATCATCTCCACTTGTCAAGTCAGATTAACAAATGTCGCAAGAACTCTCTCGGAAGGCAGAAATTATAACAAAGCTTACAGTCAGTATGAGGAATCAAATATATATCCTCATGGACCCCATCATACTAAAATCATGTACTGTTTGGCAGTACAAGTGCAGGTGCCAGTTATATAGGAACAGTACTAAAGTGAATAAATATTCCTCAAACATTCATTGGCACTACGTTGTATTCAGCATAACGCCTTGACTAACCAATGGGCTGATGCAGAGGCTATTCTGCAATTGTTTAGTAGCAAAGGACAGAGACTGACTATCTATCACATAATGGCGTAAGTGTTGATTTAACCAAGTACATAAATCTAACCTAAATGCTCATAGAAAAAGATCAAATGACAGTGAGTTTTCTCTACCTAAACTTCTCATTATGCATTATGTCGGAAACTACAGAACAAAAGTATTCACAATGAAGATATCACTCTCTTATCCTAAGAAACAAATACATCCGAATTCCATTAGAGGTGCACTGCACAATACACATCTCCTGTACAGATACCTTTTAAATGAAAAGAATTCCTATGAAAATGTCAGCAATAAACAAATCAAGGGCATTTGAGCGCAGGTAGAGTGGCAGTGACAGACATACAGAGCAACCAGAATCAGCGAACTTTATTTATGTGAACTGCCACTCCATATATGCCAAACGACCAAAGTTGCTCAATAAAGGCATATTACCTGATTCTTTTCACAAAGCTCTGGAAGTGAAAACCATGTCTCATCAACTACTACATCTGGAGTCAATGTTTTCCCACTGTAATTGTAGGCAACAGCAGCCATGGATGATGTTACGACCACTCTTTTAATACAAGCTTTCTTGCAGGAACCCAGAACATTAAGTGTTCCCTTGACTGCTGGGTCAAGTAACTCAGCCTGAAAGACATACATATATAAAGCAAAACAACAAAGAACTCCTTCGTGAAGTAATAAAATTCTCTTGCAGAAAAGTTAAAAGATTGACATTTGGTCCAACTCCAATAAGGTGAAATCATGATGTAGATTGTTAAGGGGCTCGCTTGTTAAACATTTAGTTTGCCCAAAAAGTTGTCAATCTTGTTCTGAAGGTCAATATTGCTCTGACTGAGAAATTTTGGATTTTACTTCTTGATTTTTTTTATTTTACATATTGGAAAAAAAATATAAGTGGGGCATACATGCATAAGGCATAAACAAATAGGAGGGGGCATGGTGGTGGGTGGACAATTTCAAAGAGAAAATTTGGAATTAAAAATGGGAAATCCTTAGTCAAATCCGTGATTAAGAAAGAAATACTAAGAATAGAGCATATTAAATGTCGGGACCCGAATATACAAATCCAGACACTCTGTGTATACTGCACTAGTTCAAGATCACACTAGTGCACACAGTGGCAACATAGATAAAATATCACAATCATACACAGCGGAAACATAATAAAGACTCTATTTATTGAATAAATGACAGTTGATTGACCTTATGGTCGACTTTACATTATTATGCTACATAGGGCTTAAACTCTAATAAAAAAAATAACAGCGGAACGGAAACTTCATAGATAACTCATCAATATGCCATAGGCAACTGACAAGGTTCGCTCCCTAACAACTCACCTCCTCTTGGTACTCCTCCAAAGCAAGTGTAGACTCCTCTTCAATTGATAATTTTGTTATGGTAAGGGTGAACCGCAATCAACAAGTTGTGCACAAAATGCAAATCTAATATAACTATATGCAAGGCTTATTTTCAATGAATGGTTGATATGGCTATTTCGCAATAAAGCAACATTTACAATTAAATACAATAAATAGATTGAAATGACAGTAAAACAAATAACAATAATAAGAAACTTCCAGGTATTTCAAGTAAACAGGCACACGACCCTAAACTATTTTTCATCTCTTCCATTGGCACATAGCCACTCTTCCTAAGTTTTATTTTATAAAATCTAACCCTTGACTGAAATTCCCGAGCATTGTCCATAACTGGGGATATGACTATCCGAATAGATTTACACTCTGCAGAGATTATACACTTTACTCACAAGATATGACCATCTCATATTGTCACGCGATAAACACACTTCCTTAGGTGTGCGGCGAAGAGATCATGACAAAACCTTTCGGAAACTGTATCCGAACATAGACCCTCCCGATAAGCCTAAACTCACTATTCCTTCCCTCACACAGAGTAAAAGAATAGGAAAGACTTATCGTTGGACAGATGTGTAGTCTTCTACCTGAGAGATCATATGTCAAGACTCAGTAACTTGCTGAGTTAGGTCTGGACCATAACAGACATGTGGTTGTATGGTTAGCCAAGTTCAATGGCTTGCAAGGTTAAGTCCTTAATTGACCGAGGCAAGGCTTCCAATCACTCATAATAACAATCTCACTTTCACTCACACATCAATGTACTAACCCAATGCCACACAGGCCTACCATGACTCACAATCTCTTGCCGCTTACCCCAATCTAAATCATTTTCTACCCTAGTTGATTATCGTGCAACAAATAACATCAACAACTCAACATCATTGTGTGACAACACATGACACACCCTTCCATAAACAAGTTCCATATTCCATTAATCAAATTGAATTTGCACTTTCAAAATATATCAGATATACGTGACATGGTTAGGCAAACTACACATGATGTTACCAACCCACATTGGCATCTATTAGCAACCAAACCAATAATTATCCATCCTAAGGTGATAAGTAAGCATGGCATACCAAATGACAAGATAGGTATAACCAATTGGACTGAATAGTTAATTTCCCAAATTATTTGAAAAAAGTTATACATATAAAATAACATGCACTAGATTAAAACAATATAGCATTTGTAAAATTAGGTTCAACATGATCAAAGCACAACTTGTCTTGGAACAACTCTTGATCTTGATTTGGACCTTGAGCTTAGGTCAAGTCTTCACTCTCGAACACTCCGAGCACTTCAACATCTAACGAATCGAATATCGAGAATCAAAACAAATTCAAAACAGAGACAAAACAAAACTACAAAATTCAAATAAAATTCACCAAAATAAAGAGCTTGAATTTAGAAAATTTTAGAAATTTTAATCGCCTCAATGGAGATTTTGAAAGGTTTAAATCGCTCTCTCTACTGTTCACTAGACCTAACGGACTCACACAACACAGCACAAGGAGACAGCGCAGCAAGCACAGGGAGCATAGCAATAGAAGCAAGGGGCACAAGTGCAACACACACGTGGCGCAAGCAGCTAGGAAGGAAGGCAAGGTGCACGACAGCTCCGGCTACGGCCACAGCTCACTGGTCGGCTGATGGCTCAACGGCTGCGACGACGTCGACAAGCAACTTCGGGAAATCGCAAAATTTGTCACGCATAGCGCAACAAACTTGAAATTGATTGAGGGGTTACCTTTGCGACGATCGGTGGTACAAAGTGATATGAATGGTTTAGGAAGAGAAGCTCCGGGAAGCTTGCAAGGGCATGTTGGGCGACGTCGATGACGATCTTTGGGACTTTGTGGCGTTCCGGGCAAATGAGAGCACCAAAGCAAAGAACGAGCATAGGAACAGGTTGAGCAAGATGAGACGGTCCTGGTGCTCACCTTAGATAGGCTCAGAAGGGCTCGAAGAGATAGAAACGAACTCAGTTCAAAGAGAGTCCGAACCGGGAAAAACCTGAATTCCTCGTGAAAAAGAAGGGATTAGGACGGAAAAATTGCCGGGTTTGGATGAGGATAAGGTTGCACAAGCATTGGACACAAATTCAGAGACGAAAACGTGCTGGATTGGAGCTTCAAAAATCAACCATGGAGGAAAAGGAGGGAGACACGGCCCTTGCTGCAGCTTACTGGAGGTTGAAGGCAGCAGTCCTGACAGGTTGACCCCTTTTCCATTTTTTTCAAATTATTTAATTGATAAAAATAAAAAGGCTTTGAAACAATTGCAAAGGTTCAAAAATTCTGGAAAATATCTCAAAAATACCTTGAGACATTTGCAACTTACTGTAATTATTTCAGATTTTTTTAGTTTTAATTTTTCTACAGTAAATCATTTTGTAAATCTGAAAATAGGAAAAATAATTTATAAATTCCAGAAAATTCAGCAAAAATATCTGAAAATCATAAATAAATAATTAAACACCATTATCCAAAATTTGGGATGTTGTACACTGCCGCAACATATCAACAGAAGAAATTGGCTAATTGGCAAAACCTGGAGGACATGTGGGTTCCTAGATGACATGCGGAAAACAATGCATAAATTTAAGTACACTGCAGAAGTTAAGTATATATTAATACTGTTGTGGCAGTGGGCTTTGGGCCCTAGCAGCATCAATGCACCTACACAAGGAAGGAGCAGCAGAAGGTCAGCTGCTACGCTGCTAGGTGGGCCAGCAGCAACCGTAACCAGCAGGGCTGCTCCACACATGGAAGTAAAGATTTAGGAAGGTTTTGTTATTAAGTAATCTATCAATTAGTCTTATCTATTACTAGTTGGTTTCTTAAAAGACAAATTCTATCGTTAGGGGCTCCTTATAAAAGGATGGGTGGTCTTCTTCATAAGCAAGCAATGACTAAACAAAGAAGTTTTTAGTTTCTTCCCCTCTTCTACACTAAGGCCTCGGAGCCTTGGTGGCCGATATGGTTGGCCAATCAAGGGCTAGTGCCCTATACCATTGGTCCTCAGACCCATACCCAAACTAGCCCATAACAAATACTCTTTATCCTTGGAGCTCTTGTAGCAGCTTTACCTAGAAACACTAAAATTGTACATATCAATATTCCCGTGATGCAATATTGCAATGCATCTTCAGTGAAAAATAAAGCGACATGTGATCATTTGGATGTTGAGATCAACATCGAAACATATGACAATTGCGATTTTTCACTGAATGGTCGTAATACAAACCTGAGGATCTTTGACGTTGAGATAAATGGGAGAAGCTGTATGGAACACACATTCACAACCGTCGATTGCAGAATCAAAAGAGCCCTCTTCCAACAAGCTTGCTTTAAACAATTGCAATCTATCCTTAGCTCCATCCAGGGCACGTAGGTGCGATGTTTTCTTTGGGTCAGCTGAAAAAAAAATAAAAAGGTAAATTGGCATTTCATATGTTTCTAAAGAAAATAGCATCGTGTAACATTACCAACTACAACTAGTCAAGTTCAAATTTCTCTCAACAGTGTGAACTCCTAACATCTCAAAGCTAACTGAAAAAAGATGCTTGCAGACTGCTTATCGGGCAATAAGAAACTGAGTATGCAACTTGAACGCTAGCAACACTACAATGATCAATCAGCTCCGCAGTTTTATCCGCAAGTCGGAACGCATGCTACTTAGCGCCTTAGACTAAACAGTCCTTGCAGCGGCGAGGCATCGATGTTTCCCCCAACATCGCCCCAAACAGCAAGATCCTAATCGGCTAAACCGGTGTATAATATAGTGGTCGAGAACATCTTCCTTCAATTAGGGCCCTGTATCTTTTTTCCTTTTGATATTACTTGGAACAAAACGGTCGTAAGTAACCAAATTTCTCTATTACTAGGATGGCAAATTCTTATTCCCAAGAACATCACTGGCTTGGGGACAAAGGGGAGCCAAGAAAGAATGCAAAATCGATTCCAATGTAAATCGCCACACAATTAATTGGTTCCTCGTCGGAACCAACTAACCCAAGCAAACATCATAAATATTCCACCAAATATCCCGGTAATTACGGGAAACAATCCAATAAACGGGCAGGGGAAAGGGAAATGGACGGGACAGATCAGAAACGCCGCCACTCACCGGTGTCCCGCACGGTGGCGCGGACGGTGTAGCCACGTTGGAGGAGCAGCTTGACGAGCCAGGACGCGATGTACCCCGACGCCCCGGTGACGCACACAACCTTCCCCACCCCGATCCCCGCCGCCGCCGAGCTCATCTCCCCGCTCGTACTCGTTCCTTCCTGCTGCTGCTTCTTGGCTGGAGATTCGGGACGGGCAGGATCAGGGAGCGCGCGGTGTGAGGACAGGGCAAGCACGGAAGGAGCAGGAGGAGAAAATGGTCAGTACAAGTACCACAACGTCATTAGTGTCGTGGGGAGTGAGCGAAAATTGTTGGCCCGCCCGTCAGCGCAAGCGTCAGCGGCTTGTGTGCTTCGTTCAAGGTTCAAAATCCTGTCCAAATTTCACTGGATCTCGGTTTTCAGACATGAACGAGATTTAAAATACTGGTTAAATTAAAAAAAATCAAAAAATTTAAATTGCTATAGTAATCTCAAAAATCTCGGCAAGACCTCGCCATTTTTTACCGGAATTTGATGTTTGATCACCAGATTTGACCAGAAACTGATCAATAACCCTTAAGAAAGTTATCTTCTTTGAAAATTTGTTGAAAACCCGAATTTTTTAGACATTTTTTAAAAACGTCAGAAACACTGTCAGATTTTTATAAAATTTTACATGGTTTCTCTTTATCTGAAAATTTTATGGTACCATCCTAAGAAGTGTAGGATCATAAATAAAAAGTTTCAAAATAATTGAGCTTCATTTATTATCTTGAAAAAATCAAAAACAGAATGAACATAATTCTGATAGTAACATTGTCAGAATTTTATAAATTTTCTCGAGTGTGATCATGATCCAAATTTTTTATGAGATCTTAATAATTGACTCAGTACCATTATATAAAATCTTTAAAAATTTAAAAAATTTTATTTGCTCAATCAAATCTATGTATGTATTGAACTTGTTATATTTCAAAAATCAAAAACAGAAAGGATATAAATGATACACTGTACTTGTAAGAATTTTATAAATTCACTGGAGTGTGATCATGATTCAAAATTTTTATGAGATCTTAATAATTTCCTTATAACGCTTATGAAAAAATTTTAAAAATTTCAAAAAATTTAAATATTTTTTGGTTGCTAAAGCAAATCTATGTATTAATCATTAGGCTTTTACGAGGACGTAGCACTCTCAGAATTTTTGGAACTTCTTGAAGCTTGATCATAAGATGAAACTTTTATAGAAACATTGATAATAAATCTGGACCATTTACAAAAAATTTTAACATGATTTATACCATTTTTCATTTGGTTGAAGTTTGCCGGTAAAGCTTTTATCAGCACAGTAGCACTGTCCGAATTTTTAAAAATTCGTGAAGCTTGATTATCATCTAAACATTTTATGGAAACATTAGTGATGCATAAAAACCATTAAAAAAATTTCAAAATTTTCTAACATGGTTTGTTTTATTTTTCATTCGGTTCAAACTTGTCAGTCGGCGTTTCATCAGGACAGTAGCAATTTTTGAATTTTTAAAAATTCTTCAAATCTGATAATCTTCTGAAAGTTTTATGGGAACATCACGGATGTGTCAGGAACCTACAAAAAATATTTCAAAATTTTTCGACATCGTTTGGTCTATTTTTCTCTCGGTGCAATTTTGCCGAGATCTCGGCAACAAAACCAGCCGAAATTTCGGTTTTCACGGTAGAAAAAAATCCAGATTTGAATTTTTGTTTTTGTATTTCGTTCAAGATTTGTCCAAAATTTATAAGTCTCACCGAGAATTTATTCTCCGGTGATAGACGAGATTTAGAGCAAAAATGAGATTTTGTACCCGGGCTTCGTTCAGTTCACTGCTCTTAGACGCGTGCCGGGTGCGCTGCAGCTAGGCAGCAAAAAATTCTCGAGCCTGGTGAGCTGCTCTAGCTCGATCCGCTTATTTCGAGTGTGACTTAGCTCAAAATAAGTCGAGTTTGAGTCTACGCCTGGGCTTGTGAGCCACTACCAGCCGAATTCGAACAGCTCGTTAAATCAAGACAGCTCGTTAAATCAAGACAAGACTCAGGTCCGGTTTACAGGGGTGGATATTTTTAAATCCAAACCGAATTACCGAACCAAAGTGAATTAACTGATTATTTCGGATATTTTATTTTTGTTCGGTTTTTGTTTTAGTATAATTCAGTTTTCGGTGCTCGGTTCGATTTTTTGCTTATAAAAATCGAAATAATCTAATAACCGAATAGCCCACGTACAAAGCCACTTTTATAATGTTCTTTCTAAAGCCGCTAAACAGTTCTCATGTTCTAATACATTTATGCATATGTTTGGTATATTCATATGTTCTATTATGCTTATATTGTAATGACTTATGAATATTGTGTGTGTTTATTCATATTTCGGTTAACTGAAAACTGAATTAACCGAATTGAAATATTTCGGTTAATTCGGTTCGGTTTTTCATTTTAGTCTGAGAAATTCAGCCAGTTTCCAAAAATCAAATTATTTTAAAACCGAAAAAACTGAATCGATTAGACCGAAAAAACCGAATACCCACCCTTACCGATTTAGTCTCTTTTGTCTTATAGAGTAATGTTCAACTTTAAGCGGTTTAAAAATTGCTCATTTTTATATATGATAAATGTGGGTAATTTTACCTTATTTCAGTAGTATTAGTCTAAAACAACCCTCAATAAATAAAAAAGCATCCTTGTAGTTGCTTTTGACCATTTATTGGTCTTGTTTGGAATGGCTTCAGCTTCAACTTCTTCTCTTTAAAAGCCAGAAACTGCTCCAAATGGCTGGTTTTTTCATAACCGGAAGCCAAATGGCAGTAGCCTATTTGTACTAAAAGAAGCTAAAAGCCAAAAACTAGTGTGGGGTAGCTTCTCACGGCATCGGTGAATTGGGGTTTTGAGGTTGCCACTAGAGTTGAAGAAAATTACCCCTCTTACTAAGTATAAAATCCCAAACACCAAACCTCTTCAGCCGTGCAGCCCTTCAGCCATGCAGCCATGCCAAACAGGGCCGTTATATAGATGCTTATAGCTTTTGAAAATGCGCAATTAAAAAGCCACCTCTTTGTTTAGGCTTTAACTTTTTTATTTTATCGTAGAGAAAAAGCCCTATCAAATATGTTCTCAGTTTTTCGCCTTCTCCCCCTTCTCTCTCTATCCTCCCATGTTTGTCATGATCCAACTCAAAAATCCCGCAATAAGCCCTCAGCCCCCATGGTCTAACACTCAGTCAACATCCACACGCGCACCACCATTCATTGGGGCGGAGTAGCGAAAATTGTTGGCCCGGCCAGTCAACGCAAGCATCAACAGCTTGTGTGCTTCACTTGGTTCATTACTCCTAGACGCGTGATGGGTGCGCTTCCGCTTGGCTGTAAAAAAAGGCTCAAACCTAATGACCTACTCTAGCTCGATATGCTTATTTCGAGTTTGACTTACCTCCAAATAAGTGGAGTTTGAGCCTACATTTGGCCTTGTGAGCCGCTATGAGCCGAATTCGAATAGCTCGTGAAATCTTGACAAGACTTAAATGTTGTTTGTGTAGTTTAGTCTTTTTGTTTTATAGTTTAATGTTAGTCTTTGGATTTAAACAACTTAAAAATCGTCCACCTTTATATATGGTAAAGGTGAGTAATTTCACCTTAACTGGATAGTGTTAGTCTACACCAACCCTCAATAAGCCAAAAAACATCCCTGTAATGGCTTTTGACCTTTTGTTATATATAGACTCATAGCTTTTGAAACAAGCTCAATTAAAAAATTACCCCTTTGTTTAAGATTTAGCTTTCTGGTTTTTAAATTGGAGAAAAAGCCCTAACAAACATGGTCTCATTTTTCCCGCTCCACTCCCCTCTGTTTATCCTCCCATGTTTGTTACGGCCCAACTCAAAAATCCCGCCCTAAGCCCTCAGCCCCCATGGTGGTCTAACACCCCGTCAACATTCACACATGCACACCACCACTCACTCTGTTCTCCCTAGCTGCAACTCCTCTCCTTAAGTCACTCCACCATCTTGTCACCGCTCCTCCCAGCCACCACGATGACCGTTGCCTTTCTGATCTACCTCCACAATATCGGCCACCACCTCTCCCATCTTCTCCCACCACGCCGATCGTCGCCTCTCTCAATCTCTGCCCACAATGTCGGCTTTCAACCACCGTCTCTCCTCCAACCAACCATGCCGCTCACTGCCTCTCCTACTACCACACCGGTTGTCGTCCACTAGTGTAGAAGACTGAATGCTACAGCCCTCAGTTGAGAAGCCACCACCACTGCCAGGACCTCCATGGCTCCACCCCCGACCGCCTCTTCTTCCATGATAGATGATGAATTCACTGTTACCTCTTCCTCCCCAACTCTCAGGAAGTCATCTCCTTCGCCGTATCGCCAACAACCCTCCTCTTCCGACCAGATTTGAGTATGAACTATTCTTTTCCCCTTTTTATTTTATTAAGGTTGAGATTTGAGAAATTAAAATTTTCTAATGTTCGATTAGTCTTTTGGATGCAGTAGTTGAGAGTTTTATTCAACAATCTGTGTGCTTGTTTTTCGAAATTGACAAAGAAGAACAAAAGAAGAATCTATGTTTTGGTCATTGTGGTATCCAGCTTTATCAAGATCCAACCTACTCGAATTTTACTTCGAGCCAAGCTTGAGCCTGCTACAAGCTCGAGGAACAACCTATTCTCGCTCCAGCTAGAGCCTAGCCTGCCTGTCTACTCGAGCTTGAGCACGGCTATTTACAGCTCTAGCTGTAGCGAGACCAATTATGGCATGATCGATGGCCGGTCTAACGTCACTGCAAAACGCCATCGTCACCCATGTATGCTCCACTGGAAACATCGTTGACTTTGAGTCAGATTAGGATTTAGGAGGCACAAATCGACACATGGAACTAGTGCTAATCTAGATAGTTAGGCGCACCTATTCAATATTCATGGTTCAAGATCAAACACGTCAAAATGGTTTTGAGAGTTCAAGATTGTAAAGTGAATGATCCCTTATTTCAAGGTTAAAATTGAACCAATAACATAGTTCAGAGTTGAAAAATAGACTTCTTCCTTTCATAAAATCAAGAGGTACGTGCTTAGTAGATAGTTCCTTAATGAACCAAGTTTGCAAGAAAAATCAACGTATCGCTGTGCAAACCAATACCATCGGTCCACCGCCACCAACCAAAATATGCTAAAAAGGGGAAATATTATTCACCCCCCATCGGTTGATATGGTGATACCTTCACTAGCATAACAACCATAATTGTCTACTCATGCACACGTGCACACCCTCATTAGCATAACCACTGTAATTGTTAACTACCTACGAACTCGTGGCAAACCTTGGTAGACAACTGTTGGGATATGCTCTTAAAAATGCAACACACCTAGAAGGATCTAAGTATCTTTTCAAATTCAAATCGAAGAAGACTTCAATTTTGGTGATAAGGGTGTGCCTCCACATCTCCTACCAATCGACCTAAGCTACATTCCTATTGGGATATGCTTTTAGAAATTCAAAGGGTGGTATATAAGAGTGTACCCCTACACCTCCCACCAACCAACCTAAGCTATATTTCTATTGGGAATAGTTTCATGTGAAAGGTCACCAATTTTTGAGTTCTCTGTGGGTTGATATGATTCGAGGACCTTCTAGGGAGATTTTGCTCTAAGAAATTACACCGGATGTAATAGCTTTCTGAGCACCGATTTATTTCAAATCACATACAACATATGTATCTTGTTCATGCAATAGGGGTAATTCCTTATTTGCCATCGAAAGTTTGCATTATTGATGCGGAGATGCATACGTCAAGTACTTTCCAATTTAATATCTTAATTAATTGTAAAAATTACTGAGCCGTCTCAAATATTAATAGGTAAATATTTTCCTTAAGCAATCTTCGCTATATTTATGAGAATTATATACTACCTTGATTATTGTTAGGTATGAAGATTGCAAAAATATCAATTTGAACCAAATTACATCAATGTACCATGGTGGAACCCAGTGAAGAGATGAGGAAGGATGGGAGCCACATGGAAGGACTACAATGCAACATGAGCCACCCAATGGGCCAAGTCCACTCAGCCAAGAGGGGAGGCGCATGAGCCCAAATGAGAAGTATGGCCACTTTACTAAGGTACAAGGAGGCAAGGTCCAAGCCCAATTTGAACAAGAGAAGAAAGGAAACAAAGAAATAAGTCCGTATTGGATTTGGAGAGCAAAAGAGCTCAATTCGGAATCCCAGACCGGTCGGACTAAAAAAGCCATAGTTCTCACATACGGACTTGGATTGTTGCATTTTTGTACTTGTTTGAAAGCTTAGAACATCATCTCTATTGTACTCTATTACGAGACGGTTAGAATCGGCCTCCTTCTATCCATAAATTAGCGAACAAGTATCAGTTTTTAGATTGACCGAATTATATTAGGAATTTGAGTCAGAGATAAAGTCCAAAAAGTGTATGGCCCTCCTTGGCCGGGCTTAGGCCAGGTTGCATGGCCCCTTACTGTCTTTTATATATTTGTGTGTGTTCTCTATTGTATTTTCAAGATAGCTAATATTGCATATTCTCAGGTTTATGCTACGCGCTGCCTTTTGAGAATTGGACATTTTTTTGGGAATACCTCCGTTGTTCTTGTGATTATTCATGTGATTGTAGAAACCGTGCGTCTACTTCTTGCGTGGTCGAGTAGACGTGGATCACGAGCATGTTCTTAGGCGAATACTTTTGTTGTAGGTTGTTGTATTAAAACAGTAGTTGACACCATCGTGTTCGTTAGGGTCCATGGCTCTAAAGTTATCCTTGATCCTACGTCATGAAGATCGGGCACCCTGTATCAATTATTCCTTATATATATCACTTATTGTGTCACTGATAGAGGGATTTTCAAATTTTAGTAGCACAAAGGAATTAACCCAAAGTTTTATGCAGGGTTCAAAAAGCCGAAAAAAGGCGGCACCTAGGCGACGCCTAGGTTCTCGGCGGTGGCCCTTCGCCTCGCCTTGGCACAAAATCATCCTCTAGGCGGAGCTCGGGCGGCATTAGGCGGACGCATAGGCGGGCGTAGGTGGAGCTAAGCAGCGAAAAAGCAGAGGAGGCGCCCGCCTAGGAGGTGCAGGGTGGGGGGAAACAGGGAGAGAGAGGGAAGGCTAGGGTTACCGATTAGAGGGGCTAAGGCAGTGTCACGTGCGAGTGTGTGCTGCGCCCTGACTCCGCGTCGCCACCGTCGATCCTCGATCGCCGCCGTCGGATCTTGTCTTCCCCATCGCCGGATCCTTGGTCACCTCCGTTGGATCTCGTCTTCCCGAGGCCCGAGCTCGTCCTCGCCGCGACCCTGAGGCCTCCCGAGCTCATCCTCACCGTACGAGCTCCTCCCCGCCTCCCGCGCCGCCAGTGTCCAAGCTTCTGTTAGGTAGCACCCTTTTTGGCATTTGGCAAAGCAACGTGTCAGTACCATGCAGTTATGATGACAAGCTCCAGAGATGGTAATGGATCTCTAATAAAAATTTATATTTTGCAACACAAAATGACATGAGAGTGCAAATTGCCAAAACTGATGCTGACAAAAGAAAGTCGCCTTCAATATCTACGGGAAAGAAAGGCAGCAGATGTCCAAAACTTGATGGAATGCACATGATCAATACCATAGAGAGAGAGGGGGGGCAAGGCAGGTTCAATAGGTCATACAAAAGTATCACTCATTCACTCGTTTAAACTCCAATTTGTTGCTTTTTAACCACCTCTAGTATAATTTGCTTTACCTCCAACTCAAGCACAAGTGCACAACAGCCTTGCCCTGTGAAAGGCGAGAACACCATATTGTACAACTCCAAAATTTTAAGGATGGCACCATGAACAACACAATTTCCCTCAACGGTTCCAGTTCCCACCGTAAGAAACTACCAAATTACACGCCAACCAATGCAAAGTACCATGAGGCAAATGGGGCGATGTAAATCCCTTATATCATAACCTGAATCTATAAAGTAACAACATCCGGAGCAAACAACATCACGTCGTATCCATCAGGATAACCCGTTCGAAGCATGGAATCGCAGAAATGTAGCAATTGCGTAATAATCGTGGCTGATAGGAGGGGCTAGAGTTAGTTAGATACTGGATCCATTGGCGTCGACAAGGAGGCAGCGTGAGCTAGTGGCGATGCTGAGGTTGAAGTGCACGAAGAGCGGCGACAGGCTGTCGTAGCCGAACTTCAGGGCTCTCACCTCTATGCCGCTCCTCCTCCAACCTTCGTCACCAGTTTCGCTGCTGCCACAGGCCATCTTCCCCTGCCTCACCGCCGGTGGGTGATCCGATTTCCAAACAACCCCTCCTCTCTCCTCTCGTCTCGTTTAGGCTCCAGGAGTTAGTGGGAATGTTTGGTTACTGGCCGCCGCGTCAGCTTCCGTGTATCGCTTCCTTCCTCACCGCTTTGTCACCTTGATCTCGCCGGGAAATTCCAAGATCCTCCTTGAGGCGACAGATCTACATGCGAAAACAGAATAGACCCATATATCAGCAAAAGCTACAACATATGTACCAGTACGATCCAATAGACTCTAAGGCGAGGCCAGGAAGTGAAGGGAGGAGAGAGAGAGAGGGCACGGTAACATGGGCGGCCTGTTCGAATCTCGCAATCCCCAATTTGGAGGCATCCGATTTGTCCGTCAATTTGGGCGACGCCCATGGCGACAGAGATGGCGAGAGATCCCGCCAATCGGGGAGCCCGGTGGTCAGATTCAAGATGCGATTTGTGATTTCGGAGCTTGACAGAGGCGGGTTGGTAGGTGGGCCAGGGCCGGGTTTGGCAGTTGGTTGGGTGGAAGTTTGTTTGGAACATAACAGCTCCTCTTCCATCTTAGCCGTTCATGTTAGATCCAATAGATCATGTACTTGTTTGCACCAGAAATTGGCAAACATAGTCAAAGTTGGCAGTCTAGACTCAACAAGATGCGGCCAAGATAACAAATCAGAGATATTTGGAAACAGAACAGATCGCTAAGGAAGGTACTCTCCAAATAGAGGCTGATACGGTTTCTACCTAACGTATTGTACCTGGGTTCTATCGGCCGGTGGGTATAAAAGGCGGACGAGGGCAAGCTATGAAAAAACAACAATCAAATCAATCAGCCTGCGTTATACTTTCATCTACTTTTTCGTCGACTAGGAGTAGTTTTGTATTGTAATCTAAGTTCTCTTGTAACTCGATTTGATCAATAAAGTTGCGCATTGCCGATCATTGATCATCTTTTGTTATGCCAACCAGGTTCAATTTCCTCTGATTTTGTTGCACATCGCCTTCTTCGGAGTCGATCTACCTTCATCCTCTGATTAGCCTTAATCGGCTAATTAGACTTATCGTTACCTTCGATCTAATCAGCTTGTAGCTGATTAAATCTAAGCTGATTGCCTCACAAAATCGGTTCTGAGTGAATTTTATATTTTTCTTACCGATTGCAAGGTCAAATCGATTGGCACGCTCTGAACCAGGTGTTCATCTGATGTGTTGTGGCCATGAACCCTACTTCAACTTTTTGGCGCCAACACACTCTTGGCACGCCCAGTGGGATCTGTAATGTCTTCATCAGGGAAGTTGATTCTGCCATCAGATCTCAATACTGAAGCCATAATCATCCCTACGCTGGACGATCTAACACCAGAGCAGCGTAAGGAAATTGAAGATCGAAAAGCCGCTCTTGAAGAGATGATGCTATATTGTTACCAGAAGACTCGACGTGGCATCACTCAAAAAACTGCGTTGCCGATGGTTAACGCCCTTGGTGATGCAGGCGTTACAGATGGCCTGGTAAGTCAATATCTACCCATTTAAGCCGAACTATCGGCTATGATTAATCAATCTGTAAACCATGCTCTGATAAACCAATCATCGACTCTCGTTACAACACTTAAGCCGATGATTGAGAATAGTGTGAAAACTATCGCTCAGGAGTTGGCATCATCTGGGAGTCTGCTTGACCCGATGCAAGCACTGCCAAGTTATCCTGCTTTTTCAATAGCGCAAAATATGCAAAGTACGTCAGCCGATCCTAAACCATCGGCTATAATCTCACCCCCAACCATGATGCCGACTCAACCTACCATCATACTGCCACGAGATCCTCCACCGAGTGGGGTAACACATTATCAGGCATATACCGACGCTGCTAAGTTAGATGTATCATCTAATTTATCGCTACCGGCTCTGTTTTACGCTTTTCCACAATTGGTTCCACAGCCAATTGAATCTGATAAGTACCCACAATACCATGAGCCTGTCCCGCTTAGGAATCCGGTTCCACACAGAGTAATAACCTATTTAGAACCCTTCAGTACAACGGGCTAAAAATGAGATTGTTCCCATTATCGTTATCAGGAGCTGCTTTTACTTGGTTTACTAGTCTGCCTCCAAATTTAGTTCATTTATGGAACGATTTGGAAAGCTGATTCCATGCATACTTTTCTCTAGCAGTCTGGAACTCAGGATTTCCGATCTAAGCTCCGTTCGCCAGAAATTTGGAGAATCGGTAACTGATTACATTAAAAGATTTAGTGAAGTTAGGAATCGATGCTTTAGTGTCATGTTACCTAACAATCAATTAGCAGATTTGGCTTTCCAAGGGCTAATTCCACCACTCAGGGAAAAGTTTGGTGGACAAGAGTTCACTGATTTAAGCCACCTGCTTCATCGCATATCGACTCAAGAAAGCCGGTTTTCGGATAACAGGGGGTTTAGGGATAGATTCAAAGCAAACGGCAACAATAAAGAAAAGGACAAAGCTAAAGTTAATATGGTCAACTATTGTCCTAGCGAATCCTCTGAAGACGATGAAGCAAAAGTAAACATAGCCGAATGGGTTAACGGGTCTAAAAATCTTTTGTCTGTTCCTGGCTTAACCTGACTAAGAATAGGTTGGAGGTAAACTATGCGTTCGATGTGTCCAAGTGCGATCGTATTTTTGATTTACTTTTGCAAGAAAAAATAATACGACTGCCTGAAGGGCACGTTATACCATCGGCTGATGAGATCAAGAAACGAAGATATTGCAAGTGGCATCATTCTTTTTCTCATAATACTTATAATTGCAATATTTTTCATCAGCAGATCCAATTGGCTATTGAGGACGGTCGGCTAAAATTTGCTGATGAGCCAACCATGCAAGTTGACATCGATCCGTTCTCTATAAACATGGTACAATGTTCAAGCAAGGGAAAAGAGCCGATGCACAGCGAAGAACCAAAAAGGGTTCGACAAGTCGATGTTCAACCAACCTCGGGTGGCAATCAGACATTGAAAATCACGATCGGTTCGTTACAAATAGAAGCCGATCATGAGGGCAAGAATTCAAGGACCGTCAAGCCTAAGGGGGGCCCGCAAGTTGGTAAATGTATAAAGCGGAAAATTGCCGCCAAGGAGACTTGCTAATAGGCCTAAGCCAACGTTTCCTCAATTACTAGAGAAATATGAAAGAATGAACAATTGGCCACGATATCCTCTACGTTAGCCAAACAATTTATATTGGCCTGAAAACTTGGAAAGGGCTCATCAAAGGTGTCCCTTTTGGCAGTTTTGCTGGGAAAAGAGAGTAGCACTACTGTCGCCAAACACATGCCCAATTGAACACTATCCCCAGGGTGATTGCCCTAGACAATCGGCCAAAGATAGGTTACTGGGCCGATACGGGATCATCCTAACAAAAGTTATAGGAAGCCGATTCAGGAGAGAAATTTCCTGCCGAATCAGTTTAAGATCTAGACGGGGTCAGGTTCTGTAATTCAGAAAGATTTGGCTGGCAAAATACGTAAGCCAATCGAGCCCAAACCAAGGTGGTGTCCACCTGATCTTAGCCGATCACAGCGTAGACGGTTGCAAAGACTGAGAACTCAAGAGTTTAGAGAGGCTGATGAAGAGAAACAAAGGGATTGAGCCTTCAATGAGCTTCGGTCGATCAAAACTACTAAAAAGGAGTGGAGGAAGAAAGAGCCAGCTGAAGAAGACTTTGATTCAGCCGATGACCTGGATTCTCTGATGATACAAGATGATACTCCTCCGATAGATATCAATATGGTGTTTACGCTACCGGTCGAGTTCAAAATAAAAACGGAATCGGCTAAAGGAACCTTTGCTCAGCTGTGTTTGGGGGCTCAAGACGCAGCCTTTGAAAAACCCTGTGACGTTCATCAGCATCTCAAGCCGCTATACTTAAAGGGACATATAAACGGCAAGCCGATTTCACGGATGTTGGTAGATGTAGGAACAACAGTTAACCTGTACACCACATGCAAGAAGCTAGGTAAGTCTGACGAAGACTTAATCAAAACTAACATGGTTTTAAATAACTTCACAGGCGATCCCACTGAAGCTAAGGGCGTTATGGTAATAGAGTTGATTGTCGGTAACAAAACATTGTCGACTGCTTTCTTTGTAATAGATGCCAAAGGCAACTACAGTGTATTGCTCGGAAGGGACTAGATACATGCAAATTGTTGCATCCCATCAACTATGCACCAGCTGCTCGTCCAATAGAATGGCGATGAGATCGAAGTTGTCCCAGCCGATACATCGGCTGATATTGCTATGGCCAGTCTAGATGTGAATTGGCAACATGAAGAAGCTAGGTGCATATCAGGCAAAGTATTGGACGATTGTGATTTCATCTGCATCAGCAAGGTAGGACTTATGCCGATCAGTGTTAGGCCCAACACATTTGATCGGACAAGCGAGGTTTTGCGCAGATGGGGTCTGACCAAATAGTAAAGGTGCTGCAAAACAAAATACAAAGCTATCGGCAAATAACAAAAAGCTATGAAGCCATTGAAGATTTCCAGGAATCAAAAAGTTAGGCCAAGAATTCACATCGATTGATCTGTTGAGTCAATCGACATAGGGGATGGCGATAGAAAAAGACCTACTTTTATTAGTGAAAAATTAGATGCATAATTGTTGGCGCCAAAAACTTGAAGTAGGGTTCCTGGCTACAGCACACTAGACGAACACCTGGTTCAGAGCGTGCCAACCGATTTGACTCTGCAATTGGTAAGAAAAATATAAAATTCACTCAAAGCCGATTTTGTGAGGCAATCAGCTTAGATTTAATCAGCTACAAGCAGATTAGATCGAAGGTAGCGATAAGTCTAATTGGCCGATTAAGGCAAATCAGAGGATGAAGGTAGATCGACTCTGAAGAAGGTGATGCGCAACAAAATCAGAGAAAATCGAACCTGGTTGGCGTAACAAAAGATGATCAATGATCGGCGATGCACAACTTTATTGATCAAATCGAGTTACAAGAGAACTTAGATTACAAAACTACTACTAGTCGACGGAAAAGTAGATGAAAGTATAATTTAGGCTAATTGATTTGATTGTTTTTTTTCATAGCTTGCCCTCGTTCGCCTTTTATACCTATCGGCCGATAGAACCCAGGTACAATACGTTAGGTAGAAACTGTATCAGCCTCTATTTCGAGAGTACTTTCCTTAGTGATCTATTCCGTTTCCAAATATCTTTGATCCGTTATCTTGGCCGCATCTTGTTGACTCTGGACTATCGACTTTGACTATATCTGCTAATTTCTGGTGCAAACATATGCCCCCCATTTTTGAAAGATAACTTGTTATTTGCCAAAATTTTTCGCTTGTTGGCTTATGTTCCGTCAGCTTTTCTCAATTCTCATACGATAACTACCACATTTATTGCACCATAATTTTTTGATGCGCATATCGTTCATTTTAACTATTCACACCCCTCGATATCCTCCTTCCCGCCTTTTTAACTTTTTACCTCGCCATCAGCTTCTGCATCTCTTTGCTGACGAGTTTTCGGAGTACAAGCTCTTCAGCTCAATCACCTTTTCCAGATCGGTTGAAATGGATTCGAGTCAGGTACTCATTCTGATCCCGCATAGCATTGACCAGTATTACTTGGGACCCTTAGGAGACTTAGATGTCAACACAGTTACGAACCAAGATATTCGATGTCTCCCATTGTTGGCTTCTGGTCATAATATAGAAGGGTGGAATGGCAGCTTCAGGGCTTGACCGACAGCTCTCAAAGAATGGAGGAATTGGTTTATTCGGGTGACAGCCCAGAAGAGGGAGTCATGGGAAAAAATGGGCATAACCGAATGTATCCAACTTTTATTAGCCGATCCAGAGGCACATGAGCCTTTAGTGGTCACGACTTGTTATTTCTGGTCAGACTGCTTCAATGCTTTCCTATTCCATACTGGTCCCGTCGGCCCAACCCTATTGGACATAGCTCAATTGTGCTGCCTCAGGCCAGATGGCGAGCAAATATCGGCTTTCAGTGGCAAGCCTAGATATAAGCTTATCAGGTCAAAGGGTGAAGGATATGGCAAGTATATCAGTAACAATAATGAAGTTAATGAGCCTGTATCGGATGAGGAGCATGTGGCCTTTCTTAACCTCTGGTTATATCGCTTTTTTTCTGTGGTGCATCCCTTGGGCCGACTCAGTTTATCAAGTCATAGCAGAACAACTTGTTGAAGGCCGTCGGCTAGCCTTAGGTAAGATGTTGCTAGGGGTTGTATACCAAATGTTGTATGTAATAAGAAGTCGACTTTTTACTAGTTTTGGACAGTTTACCATTGGCAATGTAGGAGGACCAATGTGGTTCGTGCAAATTTGGCTATATTGCTTATTTAATCGTCCTTTTAACTTGGATCTAACCAACGGGACTCCATTTTCAAGGGATGATACTCATGAGGGCACACCTTTTTAGTTCAAGGAATGCTGATCTTTTGGTGAAAGGTTTACGATGTGCTCCGGTAATGAAACAAGAATCACCCCCATTGGCTGTAGGAAATACATGGCATTTTTCTGCAACTTGATACTGAAGACTTCAAGCAACAAGACTTTTTCAGTTATACCTCTGCAGCTGATTTCCCCCATCCTTCTTTTTTACATCTGGAAGCCGATAGTTCTTCAATGCCTCAGGAGACATTAGATCTGTATAAGTCTTTTGTTTCTCCGTGCGTTCTGCATGTTGGCCTCCATTCAAGAAACCAGACATTCCAACCCTCATACGAGATTTACCATCCGTCGGTTTATGCGAGACAGTTGGGTTTTGGCCAAGTGATCCCAAGCCTACAACTTCTTGATCGGCTACAACCCAGAGCTAGGTTTCGGAATGCTACCGCGGCCAGACTTGTTTTAGAAATAGCCGACGACCTTCAACTTCGTGATTTGCCTCACTTCTTCTTGAATGCCCGCCGGGCAGGTGGCTTCGTATCATGGTGGTCAGCTATTGCAGAATCATTGTATATGGAAAAATCTCCATCAATCATAATCAAGGAGTTCTTCCCAGACTTACCAAAGCCAACGTTAGTGCCTAACAGCGACTCTAGCCATGAATCTAGTTTGTTAGGTTACACTAACACGAGCCTAGTAGATATAACAAGTGAGGTATCGGTTTTAATCAACTTTTATTCTTTATAATCTTCACTTTTATCCAAGATGGTTTATTGACCGATCTTTGTTTACTTGCAGACTAAGGCCGCTGGGAAAAAAGTGGCTTCTGGTTCGTCGGGCGCTGGTCAAGCTAAGAGGCCACACCAATTGACCGATCTGATGGGCTACCTTCAGTGTCATTGGGTATCCAAAGCCCTTTGCTGTCAGACCTTGAGAAACTACAGCAGCCTAATAAGCATATTTTGACCAATGAATGACTTGAGCCTTTATCCTTTATAACACTAACTCAACCGATCTTTTCCCAGAAAAGAAGAAGGCTAAATCGACCAAAGCGGCCACCAAAAAGGGTCCAAAACTTCAGGAGCAAAGTGTAGAAAGCTCTCCGCACACGTCGTCTACGGCAGAGGTAAGTTATTTCCTTCATGTGTTACATAATGAAGACCATTGTGTTGTCGGCTTAACCTTTTTAAACTATCTTATACAGCCGATTGCATCGGTGCAAGTGGCAAACATCTTAGCTGATCTGCCCGGTGCTTTGGAGACTCTGCCTCCCTCTTCTCAGCTGACGCCGCCGGTCTCAGCAGTCGCTGCGGTCCCAGAATGCTCTGATCCGATAAACTTATTGGGCTTCACTTTGGCCGATCTGGATGACCCAGAGATCATGGCTGTGGGATATATGAAATCAGGTATCTCCATGACTGTCCCAGCATCGCCCAAGGAGAAGGTAGGCCCAAGTAGAAAGCCCAAAGGATAAAACCCGCGCCAAGCCTTGCTGCCGTATGAAAGGGGGCACATCCTATAGACAGTTGAATACGTATTTAGATATAAAAGATACGGTTGTAATCCAAGTCGTTAATAGGGTAGATAAAGATGTAAACTCTATCCTGTAACCGACTAGAATTTAGTAACCGATCGAATCTCCTAAACCGATCAGGACTCTGTAAACTGCCCCACCCCCACTATATAAGGGAGAAGGCGGGCAACAACATAGACATCGAGTAATCGTCTCAACACAACACACACCATATTGCCCAGAGCATATTGCTCTTTTGAGCATCCTTAGATCCAAGAGATCCATATAATTCCAGTGCACAGGATTAGGGTATTACCTCCACCGTCGAGGGCCTGAACCTATCTAAACCCTTGTCTTGTGTTACCTTCGAGTTTGAGATCTAGCGCCTGCCCCATAAATTTATTGCCGACTACAAAAGTCGACAGTTGGCGCGCCAGGTAGGGGAAGCGCTATAATCTTTTTCGACAGACTCGATGGCAGCGATCGGCGGAATCACCGTCACCTTCGTCTCTGGCCAGACTCTCCGCTTTGAAAGCTTGGACTTCGTCGGAGATGCTCGCGGAGAACTGGTCTGCCAAGATCTGAACCAGATCCAATTTGGTAAACATCAGGCCGACCCATCTTAGGTATGTCACTCTGACTTAGCCGGCAAACTAGTCGGCTTCGCAAGTAATTGCTACGATCTTCGAGGCATCTTCGCCATAGAAGAGCAGAGGACCGATCTTCAACGCCAGCAAGAGGTTCAAGAGGCCGCCGAGGAAGATCGTCTACTTCGTAAGGAAAAGGAGGCACAAACGCGATCGCTTCAATCTCGCGGCCGCCATGTCCGTGAGGACATCCTGCAGTCCAGATTGGGAGACCAAGCTGTCTTCCATACACCGTTGCAGAACGTCGTCGCCTCCAAGACGCTTCTTGATACATTGGATCCAATGATTGCGTCTGATAGCCCGGCAGCCCCGATCGTGGCCCAAATCAAGGCCATGGTGACGGCGGCAGCGATTCAGCAGAATCAAGAAAGGCCGAAAGGGGAAGCACGCTCACGCTCCCACGCGGCTACTCGTGTCGCTAGCGGATCGCAACGGTCGGAATACCGGCGATCGGCGCCTTGCATCACGGTCAAAGGCAGACGCCGAATTCTCAACCGCGACCTCCGCCAAGACATCACCGCCAGATGGCAGGAGTGGGACAAGGAAGAATGACGCGGGCGCCACGACGATTACGAACGCTTTGGCATCGGCCACAATCGACGAAGTGATCGAAGGTACGACGACTACGACAACCATAGAGATCATCACCGCCGGGGTCGGAACGACGACGATCGTTGAGTCATGGACTCGCCGCGTCGAACTCCACCCCGACACGCTGAAGACAATCGCCGAGCCAGAGGCTCGCCATGCCGTTCCCCCCCTCATCATGATGAGAGATCCATTGACGGGATCCGAGCATTCACTCCTTGGCTGTGCCGAGTGGTATGGCCCGAAGGTTTCAACCCTAAGGGCATCGTCAAGTTTGACGGGGAGCGAGATCTGGAAGCTTGGCTGCAGGTCTATGCCCTGGCAGTTAAAGCTGTCGGAGGCAATCAGAATGTGATGGCGAATTATCTGCCAGTCAATCTCACCCCCTCGACTCAAGCATGGATAACGGGACTCCCAGTGAACTCAGTGGACTCCTGGAGCGATCTTTGCGATCAATTTATCGCGAACTTCCAGGGAACCTATGAGAGACCTGGCACCCCATGGGACCTGTACCAGCTACACCAGAAGAAGGACGAGATGCTGAGAGATTTCATCCGGCGTTTCATGCAGAAAAAGAACACCATCAGGGATGTATCTGATGCGGTGGTGGTGGTGGCCTCTCAGAAAGGGGTAAGTGATCCTGATCTAATCAAGAAAATGTTCAGGAAACCCCCGTCCTCCGTGAAGGAGATGTTTGCGTTGGCCGACCGCTATGCCACGGCCTCAAACGCCCTGACCGAGCGCCAAAAAGATCGCCCGCAACAGAAGGGCAAAGGCGACAAGGCCGAGTCCTCCAAGCACAAAGATAAGAAGCGGAAAGGCGAGGAACTAGTCACAGTAGCCGAACGCGGCCGGCCCCGAGCCACGCGGAGGGAGGCACCCGACTACAGTACCGTCATGGATGTGATATGTCCTTTCCACCCTAAGGGAAAGCACGCCGCCAAAGACTGCTTCACCCTGAAGCGTTTTGCGCGGGAAAGCAACAAGCAGCCGGCCCCAACGAAGGATGAGGCGGCCAAGAAGAAAGACCTTCCAGATGAAGATGATTTTCAAGAGCCCGAGCATGAGCTGAACTACATTTACAGGGGCTCCACCGGATACGAGTCCAAGCGGAAGCAAAAGCTTACCGGTCGGGAGATCAATGCGGTGGAACCAGCAACCCCTCAGTATCTAAAGTGGTCTGAAGTCCCGATCACCTTTGATCGCTCGGATCACCCAAATCGAGTTCTACACCCGGGTAAGTTCTCTTTGGTCCTCGACCCTGTTATTCGCAGTGTAAAGCTCAAGAAGGTCCTGATTGATGGAGGGAGCGGACTCAACATCTTATTCGCCAAGACCTTCAACGACATGAACATCCCCCGCTCCGAGCTAAAGCTGAGCACGCAGCCATTCCATGGGGTGATCGCTGGGGCGTCTTCGTTTCCACTCGGGTAGATTTCTTTGCCCGTCACTTTCGGTACCAAGGATAACTACCGGACCGAGTACATAAATTTTGAGGTAGCGAATTTCGAGACGGCGTATCACACTATCTTGGGAAGACCCGGACTAGCTCGGTTCAGGGCCGTCCCGCACTACACCTACTTGATGATGAAGATGCCGGGACCCAGAAGCGTCATCACGGTTCGCAGTGACATCAAGCGACCTCTGGAGTGCGACCGAGAGATCCATGAACTTGCCGAGTTGGAGGAGGCAACTGCCGAAAGGAAGAATATCCAGACAGAGGCGGCCACGTTGCAGGAAGAAGGCGACATCCCGTCCAAGAAGCAGGCCACGTCAGGGATGAAGCCTGACGAAGGAACCAAGAGAATCATCCTCAACCCATCCGACTCGTCCAAAATGACTCTGATCGGGTTAGGGCTCGAGGATAAATAGGAAGGTACGCTCGTCACCTTTCTCCAGGCTAACAAGGACATCTTTGCCTGGAAACCATCCGACATGCCGGGTGTTCCTAGGGAGGTGATCGAGCATTCCTTACACGTCGATGAAAAGGCAAAGCCTATCAAGCAAAGACTCGGTTCGCTCCAGATCGTTTAACGCCGTCAAGGTGAGATCACCAAGCTATTAGCTGCGGGCTTTATAAAAGAAGTGTATCATCCAGATTGGTTGGCAAACCCTGTACTAGTTCAAAAGAAGAATAAAACTTGGCGCATGTGCGTTGATTATACTGATCTCAACAAGGCATGTCCGAAGGATCCCTTTGGGCTACCTCGAATTGATCAGGTGGTTGACTCGACTGTCGGGTGCGAAATTCTGAGTTTTCTCGATGCCTACTCAGGGTACCATCAGATTCGCCTAAAGGCGAAAGATCATATCAAGACTTCATTCATCACGCCTTTTGGAGCCTTTTGCTATACCACGATGGCATTCGGGTTGAAAAATGTTGGTGCAACATATCAGCGCACAATACAGCGGTGTTTTCACACTCAACTCGGACGCAACGTGGAGGCATACGTGGATGACGTCGTGGTAAAGACTTGGGAAAGGAAGGACCTTATTGCCGACCTGACCAAGACGTTCGAGAGTCTAAGGGCTTTTAGCATGAAGCTTAATCCCAAGAAGTGTATTTTCGGAGTATCTTCGGCAAAACTGCTCGGGTTTATCGTATCCCAACAAGGCATTGAGGCTAACCCAGAAAAGATCAAGGCCATATCAAATATGGAACCGCCGACTTGCCAGAAGGACGTCCAGAAGCTTACAGGATACATGGCCGCACTCAGCAGGTTTATTTCCCGATTGGGTATGCGAGGTATGCCATTCTTTAAACTCCTCAAGAAGCAGGACAAGTTCCAATGGACGCTAGAGGCACAGCAAGCGTTTGAAGATTTGAAGACCTTCTTAACGATGCCCCCGGTCTTGGTTTCACCGATACCAGAGGAACCTCTGCTACTTTACATCGCGGCAACGACTCATGTAGTCAGCGCTGCGGTCATCATAGAAAGGGAGGAGCCGAGCCACGTGCAGAAGATCCAACATCCGGTCTACTTCGTCAGCGAGGTCCTGAGTGAATCTAAGGTGAGGTATCAAGCACTACTTCCAAGAACATACTGTTTCGGTGGTCACCTCCTTCCCGATAGGAGATATTCTCCACAATCAGGAGGCCACTAGGAGAATTACAAAATGGGCAGTCGAGCTTGGAGCTTTTGATATCCTTTTTAAGCCTCGCACAGCCATCAAATCTCAAGCGCTCGCCGACTTCACTACCGAGTGGACGGAACTTCAAAACCCGGTGACCATCAAGGAACTCGAGTATTGGACTATGTACTTCGATGGTTCCCTCATGCTCAGTGGCGCGGGGGCTGGTATTGTGCTCATATCGCCAAGTGGAGAAAGGTTGAGGTATGTTCTTCAAATACTTTTCCCCACATCGAACAACGCCGCCGAATATGAGGCACTCATCCATGGGCTCCGTATCGCCATATCACTCGGTATCCGACGGTTGGCGGTCGTTAAGATTCAATGCTCGTGGTCAATCAAGTGCAAAAAGAATGGTCCTGCATCGAAGACAACATGGCTGCCTACTGCCAGGAGGTACACAAGCTGGAGGGCAACTTCGGCGGCCTGGAACTTGTTCATGTGCTCCGCCGAGAAAATGAAGCGGCCGACAAGCTAGCAAAAATGGGATCCTGCCGGTCTACAGTGCCCGTGGGAGTATTTGTTGAAGAAATTCATAAGCCCACGATTAGCACTCGGTCAAAGCCGGACGTCCCGGCGGAGAACGTCGAAGCTGAAGTCCTAGTCATTACCCCCGATTGGATAGCTCCATATCTTGACTATTTGACGAAGGACCAACTACCCAAAGACCGCGTGCAAGCCGAACGAATAATGCGCCGAAGCAAGAGCTATGTGGTGATCAGGGAAGAACTCTATCGCAAGAGCTCCTCTGTCGTACTACGACGGTGCATATCAGAACAAGAAGGAAGAGATCTCCTCAAGGAGATCCACTCGGGAGTCTGCGGGAATCACTCGGCATCATCAACCCTAGTTGGTAAGGCTTATCGCCAGGGATTTTTCTGGCCGACTGCCGTCACAGATGCGGAGGACATCGTCCGGACATGCGAAGGATATCAGTTCTTCACGCGACAGATGAACAAACCAGCACAAGAGCTACAAACCATCCCAATCACCTGGCCGTTTGCTGTCTGGGGGCTGGACATGGTGGGACCTTTGAAGAAGGCCCAAGGCAGTTATACTCATCTCTTCGTGGCCGTCGATAAATTCACCAAATGGATTGAGGCCAAACCAGTCGCCACAATCAAAGCCACAAAGGCCAAAGAATTCTTCTATGAAATCGTGGTTAGATTCGGCGTACCAAACCGAATCATCACGGATAATGGCACCCAATTCAGAGGCGGCATATTTCAAGACTGGTGCGGCAAACTCGGCATAAAGATCTGCTTCGCATCAGTAGCACACCCCCGAAGTAATGGGCAGGTTGAGCGAGCCAACGGCATGGTTCTACAAGGCTTAAAGGCAAGGATTTTCGATCGTCTCAAACCATATGTCACTCGGTGGATCAAAGAATTGCCTTCGATACTCTGGGGCTGCGAACCACCCCTAGCAGAGCAACCGGGTAGTCACCTTTCTTCCTGGTGTATGGCTCAGAGGCAGTCCTCCCCACCGAGTTAGAATTCGGATCCCCGCGGGTTCGGAGCTATGAAGAAGCCGCTTCGGAAGAGAGCCGGTTAGAAGACCTCGACCGACTGGAAGAAGCCAGGGACATCGCAACAATTCAGTCGGCGAAATATCTTCAGGCTTACGTCGCTATCACGGATGCAATGTGAGGAGCCGCGTATTCTCTAAGGGAGATCTGGTCCTTAGAAAGAATCAGAAGTGCGAGCATAAGCTCTCCCCAAGCTGGGAAGGCCCTTACGTCATCGATGAGGTGGTACGCCCTAGAGCTTTTAAGCTCAAGCGTGAAGACGGCACGACAGTCAGCAACACTTGGAACATAGAACAACTACGTCATTTTTTCACTTGAACTTTGTAATTCAATTATTCCTTTATGAATGGATGTTCGGTCTTATAGTTATTTTTGTTCAAACTTCTCGTAATTTATGCGTCCGAGTGCTTTGCTCCTACGATGTTAAGACTCTGAGACATGCGTCATGAACCACACCTCAGAGCCTGGGGACTGGACTAGTCGGATAACGATGTCAAAACCACTCAGACAAAGCAGCATACTTGAAAGACAAAATGCAAGAACAAAGAAAATTTTTCATATATCTCGTTTACAGCTCCAGAGTTTCTACAATAGCCGTAGAGGCATCCTTGACTTCCTCCCAGAGCTCGGCGGCCCGATCTTCATCTACATTGCAGGCGTAGCCTTCCTTAATGGCTTCAAGATCCACTCGGGGATAGAGCGACTTGGTGATTGCCAAAGCCTGGCTAGCACCATTGGTCGTTGTCTCCTTCAAGAGTTTCTTGAGCGCCTCGGGGGCTTCCTCCAGTTGAGAGATGACCTGATCCCTGCTGAGTGACCTCTCACCTCCGGGATGAAGCGAACTCAACAGCGGCTCGGAGGCTTCATGAAGCCTGGTGCAAGACGTCTCAAGGGCTTTGACTTTTTCGTTAAAAACGGCGTATTGTGCCCGCGTTTTGAATTTATAATCTGCAAGACAGAGTATTAAGAAGTACCAAGAAAGCAATGAAGACATGGGAGGGCCAAGCTGTCAATCGTACCTTCTAGCTCCATCTCAGAAGCTTTGAGTTGCCCCTGGAGCTTTACATTAGCAGAGTCCCAAGCTGACACGGTGATAAGAAGATCGAAAAACAGACGATTAAATGAAAGCATGAAATGGTCCGGGAAATATCTACCTCGAAGGGAGCCAACGACATCTATCTTCTCTTGCCGAAGAGTCTCCTTCTCAGCTCGCAGTGCCTGGACTTCTGACCGAAGAGCTCGCAGCTCGGCTGCATGTCTAGCCTTGATCTGCTCCAGTTCGGCCAGAAATTCACTACTACAGAATGGTACATCACTATCGCTTCATCTGTGTCAGTTCTTAAGTTTTTAGGAAGAAACGATTGTGATAGATGACTTAGGAGAGGCATTAATCACAATCACTATCGGTTCTCAGGTTAGAAGTGATAGTGATGTAGCACTGGGAACATTACAATCGGTTCTTATGCGAGAAGTGATAGTGATGTGCATTATCATCACTATCGGTTTCCACATAAGAAGCGATAGTGATGAGAAGTACACATCACTATCGGTTCTTATTTAAGAAGCGATAGTGATGATAATGCACATCACTATCGCTTCTCACAAAAGACCCGATAGTGATAAGCACGTACACATCACTATCGGTTCTTATTTAAGAAGCGATAGTGATGATAATGCACATCACTATCGCTTCTCACAAAAGAACCGATAGTGATGAGCACGTGCTCATCACTATCGGTTCTTGTGAGAAGCGATAGTGATGTGTATTATCATCACTATCGCTTCTTAAATAAGAACCGATAGTGATGTACTTTCTCATCACTATCGCTTCTTATGTGGAAACCGATTGTGATGATCGTGATAATCACTATCGCTTGTCTTATAAGAACCGATCGTGATGTGAATGATCACATCACTATCGCTTTTATATGAGAACCGATAGTGATGTACCTCGTTAGGTTAATTATACCACTCGAGCGTAACTCTTCTCTGTTATTGTTCGGAGGAGGTTTCTCCGCCGCCACCGAAAAAATAGCTTATATTCTCGTGGTTGGAAGCAATACTTGGGTGAGAAAATTTGAAATTCTCAAGGGTGGGTGTTAAGAGGGTAAATTTGAAGCCCTAACTTGAGGAGATTTCCTCATTTTGCATAATTTGTGGTTTTCTTCAAAATGTGAGCATTCCTTCAAACCCTTTAATTTTGCACTATGTATTTTTGATATGTCATGAAGAAAGTTTAGATTGCACTTTGGTATTGTGTATGTCCTATCGATTTCACACCCTTTTATTTCACAAGCATGTACACATGTAGTTAATTATCTTAATTTGTAGTGCTTTGGTGTTAATATGGAATTATTATTGCCGTCACCTAATGCATGCTAGAGTTTAGGGTGCGGAACCTCGCCTCCCGCTCGAGGATGCTTGTTTATAAATATACCGAACTAAATGGCATATTTATAAGCTTTTAGCGTCTCGAATTGTCCACGTTCTTTGATATTCGAGGATATGTGCTTGGGCAAGTTCTCGATCGAGAGTGTTGTTGTACAATCAGAGTAGAGATTTGATAGCGTCTCCTCGGTATTCTCGGATACACACCCTCTTGACTGTTGTCGAGACGTGTATATGGAGAATAGCGAGAGATCTCGCCAAATTTTCTCTGAGTTGTACAACGGCTTAGGAACTTGTCGAACCACATATCCTCGAATGGGATTAGGACCAAACCTATTTAGAGATTGGGAGTCATCGTTGGTACCCTTGTTTTGTTTCGTTGTAGTCAAAAGATCTCAGAGGCTCTTGCACTATATAATTAGATTGTTTGATATCATTGTTGATGTTAAAAATGTATGTCTCCTATCTAGGGAATTGGAAGCTCTAAACCAGTGGAAGAATCTAGGTATCGATTAGGAGAACACATTTTATATATCTTGCAGAACTTGCAGTCCTCTATTTTGCAAAGGTAATATTAAATGAAATGATGTCTCAATATTTCAAATAGCTAGCTAGCTTGTTGTCGCTCAGATTCTTCCTTAATTTATTGTGTGAATTTTAATTGCGATGGACCGTAAGGAATGGATGTATGACAAAAGTCGTGTGAGTTTGAATTTGGAGAGGGTGTTAAGGAGTTCAAAAAATTGCCAACAGACATGGTGAGGAGGTGTAAACTTCATATATTGTCCTTGCATTGATTGCACCAATCTGAGAAGATTTAACAACTCACCAAATCGAGGACCACCCGATTCGACGTGGCTTCGTGAGGAATTACACGCCTTGGATCCATCACGGGAGACAGTAGTACCCTTCCCAGATGCAACGAAGACACGGTGGAACCGATGATGAGTTGCACCTGATATGTTTGAGGAGGAGAATTTGGAGCAAATGTGCGGGATGTGGAGGGTAATTACACGAAAGAGAGTTTGAAAAGTTTAAAAGCTTGATGGAAGACGATGCCAAACCACTGCTCACAAAGTTGCAAAGTAGAATACACCAAGTTGGGTTCGGTCCTTGCATTGTTCGAATTGAAGGCAAAACACCGCTGGATGATACAAGTTTTAATGCACTTCTAGTTCTTCTATCGGATCTACTTCCAGAGGGAAACGAGTTGCCAACAAGCATTTATGAAGCGAAGAAGCTACTATGTCCCATGGGAATGGAAATAGAAAGGATACATGCATGTCCGAATGATTGCATCTTGTACCGTAACGCACATCAGGAGCTGCACGTGTGTCCAGTTTGCGGTGTGCCTCGGTACAAACAAAAGGAGAAGCGTAATGACAAGAAGCGTAAGTGCCGGGGCAACGAGGGTGAAGAGGTCACTAAAGGTGCACCGGCCAAGGTATTGTGGTACTTTCCCATCATTCCCCGTCTGGAGAGGTTGTTTGCAAATCCTAGAGAAGCAAAATTGTTGCGCTGGCATTATGAGTCTCGAAGGAAGATGGCAAGTCGAGACACCTGCCGATTCGCTCAATGGAGAAACATCGATTGGAAACATGAGGAGTTTGGTGCGAAATGAGGAACATAAGATTTGGATTGAGTACCGATGGAATGAATCCGTTTGGTAACATGAGCGATCGTCACAAAGACGTGGCCGTTCATTGTGTATCTACAACCTCCCTCCTTGGTTGTGCATGAAGCGGAAGTATATCATGATGTCGTTGCTAATCTCGGGACCTAAACAGCCGGGAAATGATATTGATGTGTACCTCGCTCCATTGATCGAGGATTTGGTAAAATTGTGGAATGACGGGTCATTGTGTGGGATGCGCATGAAGAGAGCATTTCACCCTACGGGCTATGGTATTCGCACCATAAATGATTTCCGCTCTTGGTAATTTGGCGGGCTACTCTGATCTAAAGGAGCAAAAGCGTGTCCTATTTGTGAAGAGGAGACCGAGAGCTTATGGTCGCGAATTCCAAGAAAATCTGTATATGGGTCACCGAGGTTTCTACCTCAAGTCATCGATACCGTAAGATGGATGACAAATTTGATGGGAAGAGGGAAGTCCGCTCGCACCGCAACCTATGAGTGGAAGGCAAGTATATTCACGTGTAGAGGATATCGATGTTCAAGACGAAAGAGCTCTAAATCTGCTCGTTCTAGGACCATTTGGAAGAAGAGGTCAATATTTTGGGACTTACCGTCATCGAAGGAGTTAGATGTTCGGCATTGTATTGATGTCATGCACGTTGAGAAGAATGTCTGCGATAATTTGGTTGGTATCCTGCTGAACATACCGAAAGACAAAGGATGGTGTGAATGCTCGTCGCGACATGGCCTACATGGGAATCGGGCCCGGGCTTGCAAAGTGATAGAGGAGGATGGAAAAGGTCCGTATATCCCGCCGCATGCTACACCTGCCCAAGAAGGAGAAAGAGGACTTTTGCAAATGTCTCCATGGTATTAAAGTTCCATCCGCTACTCCATGAACATTAAGAAGCTTGTGTCCTTGGATGATTTGAAGTTGTTGGGCATGAAGTCCCACGATCGCCATGTCTTGATGACCCAAATGCTCCGGTTGTAATCCGAAATATTACGCCAGAGGATGTCAGTTTGCAATCACGGTGTGTTACTTCTTCAATGCGATCTCTGCAAAATTATTGACCCGACATGCTAGACAACTTACAGAGGGAGGTGGTGCGGACTTTATGTCGACTTGAGATGCATTTCCCACCGTCGTTCTTCGACGCCATGGTCCACCTTGTTGTTCACCTTGTTAGAGAGATTAAGATATGTGGACCCGCTTTCTTACGTTACATGTATCCGCTCGAGAGGTACATGGGTATATTAAAGTCCTATGTGAGGAATCGATCAAGCCCGAGGGTAGTATTGTGGAAGGTTATGGATCAAGAGGTTATTGAGTTTTGTGTGGACTATCTCGGGAAAAGACAAGCAATCGGTGTTCTCAGATCTCGCCACGAGGGGACATTTGTTGGCAAAGGAACCGTGGGGTCGAAACTAACGAGGCCACGGTTTGATATGTATTGCAAAGCGCATTTGTGAGCCTTGCAAAGAGAGCATGAAGGGTACATCAAGCAGCATAAGTTGATATTACGGGAAGAGAATCCACATATGGATGAGCTTTCCATCATGCGAGAACACAACGATAGATTTGTTACATGGTTCAAACAAACGGTAGAGTTCTCTGTTAGTGAGAATGTGAAATGGTTGGCTGATGGACCTAGATTTAATGTACAGACATGGCAGGGGTACGATATTAATGGGTACACCTTTTACACTGAAAGTCAAGATGCGAAGAGTACTGTTCAAAACAGTGGTGTAAGCATAGATGCTTTTTCCGATGTACATCACTCAAAGGAGGATCCTCAACGGCAATGTACTTGTATTATGGGATAATCAAGAAATTTGGGAGCTCGATTACGGAATATACCAAATTCCATTATTCGATGTAAGTGGGTGGGACTAACACATGGAGTGAAGGTCGATAAGAGAGGTTTTACTCTTGTGGATCTAAGGCACTCGCCTACAAAGATGACCTGTTCGTACTTGCGAAGCAAGCAAATCAAGTCTTCTATGTGCGTGATCCGCCAATCCGAGGTTGCACGTTGTCCTTCACAAACAAGCGGCGGATCGTTGGTGTCGAAAATGTCGAGATGAAGAAGAATACAATCAATTCGATGAAATACCTCCATTTGCGATGGGGCCTATCTTAGCGGGATGACGACACACATCAAGAAATTACGTGCGCGTAGATCATCAAGAAGGGTTGTCTTTGAACTAAAGGAAATATTGTATTGTTTGTTCATTTTATCATGCTTTTTCATTTTCTTTAAGCCATTAGTGTTTAAGACATATGTTTTATCGTGCCTTTTGTTTGGGTAAAGTTGTACAGTTATAATCTCTCATGGAACATTGTGACATATTTGAAATCTACTTACTAGTTGGTCATTCGCTTACATATCGAAAATTTGTTTACGGATTTTTCTTTTGGGAAAGCTTCTAACTAGTCCAAAGTTTATTTATGGAAAATTTGGAAAAACCTGGACTTTAATTGCATAAGTTTTGACTTTTGCAGTCTATAAGCTAGAATCATGCTTACAAAGTGAATTCTTGCATCTTTGTCAGTGCTAAATCTTTTTTCGAAAATTCTTTTTTGAATAGAACTGTAATATCCCAAAGTATGTTTCTGCAAAATTTTAAAGAATTCCAACTATATCTGTAAAAGTTGTGGCCTTTTACCCTTTCATCAATGAATTCTACGAAATCAGACTTCATCTTGCTTTGTCTGGAAAATCAATAGTGATTGATATTTGTGTCGGGTTTTCCTTCAAAACCGATAGTATTGAACAAATATTTGTGTCGGTTTTTTTATTGAAAACCGATAGTATTAGAGATCAACTTATTTGTGTCGGTTTTCTCTTAAAAACCGATAGTACTAGTTTGTGCCAATTTTTCTTCAAAACCTGTTATAGTACTATTAGTGTCGGTTTTTTCTTCAAAACCGATAGTATTGAACTAATATTTGTGTCGGTTTTTTATTGAAAACCGATAGTATTAGAGATCTACATATTTGTGTCGGTTTTAAACGCAAACCGATAGTAATAGACTATTTGTTGTCTCGGTTTTTTCTTAAAACCGATAGTATTAGAGATCTACACATTTGTGTCGGTTTTCTCATAAAACCGATAGTATTTTAAACATTCTTATTTGTATCGGTTTTTTAATGAAAACCGATAGTAATAGACTACTTGTTGTCTCGGTTTTTTCTTGTAAACCGATAGTACTATTTTGTGCCAATTTTTCTTCAAAACATGTTATAGGACTATTTGTGTCGGGTTTTCCTTCAAAACCGATAGTATTGAACAAATATTTGTGTCGGTTTTTTATTGAAAACCGATAGTATTAGAGATCAACTTATTTGTGTCGGTTTTTCTTCAAAACCGATAGTACTAGTTTGTGCCAATTTTTCTTCAAAACCTGTTATAGTACTATTAGTGTCGGTTTTTTTATTGAAAACCGATAGTATTAGAGATCTACACATTTGTGTCGGTTTTTCAATGAAAACCGATAGTAATAGACTACTTGTTGTCTCGGTTTTTTCTTGTAAACCGATAGTACTATTTTGTGCCAATTTTTCTTCAAAACATGTTATAGGACTATTTGTGTCGGGTTTTCCTTCAAAACCGATAGTATTGAACTAATATTTGTGTCGGGTTTTTTATTGAAAACCGATAGTATTAAAGATCTACACATTTGTGTCGGTTTTCTCCTAAAAACCGATAGTATTTTAAACATTCATATTTGTATCGGTTTTTTAATGAAAACCGATAGTAATAGTCTACTTTTTTTCTCGGTTTTTTCTTGTAAACCGATAGTACTTTTTCGTGCCAATTTTTCTTCAAAACATGTTATAGGACTATTTGTGTCGGGTTTTCCTTCAAAACCGATAGTATTGAACAAATATTTGTGTCGGGTTTAATATTGAAAACCGATAGTATTAAAGTCTACACATTTGGGTCGGTTTTCTCATAAAAACCGATAGTATTTTAAACATTCATATTTGTATCGGTTTTTTAGTGAAAACCGATAGTAATAGACTACTTTTTGTCTCGGTTTTTTCTTGTAAACCGATAGTACTATTTTGTGCCAATTTTTCTTCAAAACCTGTTATAGTACTATTAGTGTCGGTTTTCTCTGAAAAACCGATAGTATTTTAAACATTCATATTTGTGTCGGTTTTCTCTGAAAAACCGATAGTATTGTGAAACATATTTCTTTCGGTTTTTTTGTGTAAAACCGATAGTATTGAACTAATATTTGTGTCGGTTTTTTTATTTAAAACCGATAGTATTGGAGATCTACATATTGGTGTCGGTTTTGTCTTAAAAACCGATAGTATTGTAAAATATATTTGTGTCGGTTTTTTGTGTAAAACCGATAGTAATGTGATACCCTTACTTAAGGCGATTTTTCGAGAAGCTTTCACGCGTGCCTTGCCTTCGCTTGCCCTAGCCCTTTTCTCAAGCTCTCGCCTCCACCTCGCCGCCACCGGCGCCGCCCGCCGTCGACTCCACCGCCCGACGCCCACGCCGCTCCGTCGCCCCACCCTTGCCGGGCGCCGCTCGACGCCTAACGGCCCTATCGCCCCACCCCGGCGCCCACGCCGCTCCGCCGCCACCGCCCCGACGCCGCCTAACGCCCCATCGCCCCACCGCCAAGCGCCCACGCCGCCCTGCCGCCTCACCGCCCGGCGCGCTCAAGCCCCAACGGCCCCATCGCCCAGCGCCCACCGACTCCACCGCCCGCGCGCCCACTCCGCTCCTGTCGCCCCACCGCCGGCGCGCCGACGCCTAACGCCCCATCGTCCGGTGCCCCACCTCCTCGGCGCTCCATCGTAAGTTGCGGGACAACCGCAGTAATCGTGACATGCAATCTATATGATAACAACTTCTATGAACATATCCACCCCAATTGAAAACAATCACAGATATACATCCCATAATAACTATTAGAAATAGTAGAAATTTCATCAAACAACTCAAAATAGAACGCAGCTTTGTTTGAAAATTGGAGAGCGTATATCCCATATTTAGATTAGAAGAAATGTTGACAATGCAAAGGTGTTATGAAATTATTTCGAGAGCAGAAATCATGTATTTGGATAACATGACATGTAGACAATGCAATGTGTTATGAAAGAATTCTGTTGAAAAGAAATCCCATATGTAGATTACATCACATGTAGACAATGCAGTGTGTTATGAAACTGTACTTACTAAAGTTGTTAAAAACAAGCTTGGACAACAAATCCGGTTGCATCATGTCCTGAGCAGATGTTTGAGGATTAAGCCAGGAAAAAAAGATATGGTGGCGCAGGTGCCCAGGGATATGCTGCTGCTAGTAATGTACCCAATGGAATAGCAGGGGCATTAAGAGCTTCTGCAGGATGAACCTGAAAAAGAAACTCATTAGCCTATTGTTATAGAAATGGGAAGTCCTTGCCAACAATCCACAAACTGGGTATGTAATCCATCATAACCGTATCAAGTACATCTCTTGCAAAGAAGTGTCTTCTTTCCATGTATGTTTTCATGCCTTTTTCAATATTTTGTCATATGTGCTTCTGTACTCGTCATACTATTATGCAACTTTAGACTCTCTTAATTGAGATAGCTATTTCAATTATAATTGCATATTATTTTCCTTTTTCATCTCAGCATATGTTAGAGTTTAGGTTATGTAACCTCGTCTCCTGCTCGAGAGTGCTTATTTATAAATATGTCGGAATGACATATTTATAAGCAAGCGATCTCAATTGTCCATATTTTTGACAGTTCGAGGATATGGTTTGGGCAAGTTCGAAGTGTTGTACAACTCACAGAGTAGATTTGGTAGCATCTCCCGGTGTTCTTCGGATACACACCCTCTTGACCCGTCGTCGAGACGTGTATCCGGAGAACAAATGAGATGCCAAATTTTCTCCGAGTTGTACAACGGCTTAGAACTTGCCCAAACCACATATCCTCGAATGGGATTAGGACCAAACCTATTTAGAGATTAGGAGTTATCGTCCATACGTATTTAGTTGGTCTACATACGCACTTGTCTTGAAGATCATTCGCTCATCTGTTACTCTAATGCAATATGCTACAACAATGACATGCTATGAATTATCCATTGATTTGTTACTTTAGATGATTTATTGTGAAGTTCACATAATAGCTACGAATTGCTTTCTCTCATGTGAAATATATGTCCATGTTAGATAAGAAAACTCAAAATGTCGCAATTGAGAGCATCGGCTCATCGCCGTAAAGAGTAGAAGGTGCTCCCGAGGGCCAAGCCAACTTCCAAGTGTCGAGCGGAGCGGGTTCCAAATGTCGAGGGGCCGAGTAAGGTGAGGAAGGCCCGAGGACCGAGCAAAGGGGCCACAGGGAGAACGCCGCAAATTCTCCACTTCAATGCGACGGGCGTTTGCACGGGTCCTCCCAAGTATAAGGGGCGATACCGCTCATTCCTCGGGCAACTGGTGAGGGAGAGAGTTCCCATAACGGTTAAGGATTGGAGAAAGGAGGTCGTCGAGCGTAAGAACCGGTGTGGGACGAGGTTAAGGGAAATGGATTATAGAAGAGGAGGATGAAAACAATGCCAAAGTGATACGCCTTGAAGAGGATGGGTGTGGCTCGAGGCACTTTAGGGTCTACATGCACAAAGTGAGTACGTACAAAGGCCGTGCACCATTCGAGAGGTATCCGCTCGTGCTTCCCGATGTTTGGGAGGAGTTCACGAGGATGAAGAGTACGCCCGAGGCGAGGAGCCGAGACAGAGGAACGTTGCTACCAGAGGTGAACACGCACGCGCACCACCTCGTTCAAAGCGGCTACGAAGGAAGAAAGCGTAATGGGCACGACTAGCCGAGGAGTGCGCCAACTCCGGACAGCGATGCCTTACTCGCATATATGTGAGGAGCGGCACGGATCGGGTATTAGCGAGGACAAAGAAAACCGGGACGGGCGGTGGTAGTACCAAACCCCACTACGCGCAAGTTGTCTCCACCATCGTAAGATATCAAACTTGCTACATTGCGAAGAGACCATTCTGTTGTATTTCGGATCTAATTGCACTCGCTTCTTGCAGGAGGAGGTAAGCGGAGGAAAGAGCAGGGACTTTTCTTAGCCAAGGGTCAAATGACATCCTATTCTCTCATGATCGAAAGCCCGACCATAAGGGCCGGGTGCTTGCCGAGGGGCGGGCATACGAAGAAGTCCTACTTCCAAGATGCCGCCGAGTACCGGATCAAGAACATGGGAGGCACGTGCGAGCGCTCAAGGACACGCTTAGGGAGCGGTGAGGAGGAGATCTCGGAGGAGATGAGGAGGAGATGAGGGTGCGATGATGGCACGTGAGGAGGAGATGAGGTGGAGATGATGGCACGTGAGGAGCGCCTAAGGGCCGAGATGATGGCGATGATCTCCAGCAGTCGAGCCGATGCCCCGCCATCAGAGAAAACTGTGCCCCACCAAGTAGCTGCGGTTCCAAAATGATAAGTCCGGTCCCACCAAGGTAATAATTAATTTTGCCTTACTTAATGGTGCGAGGTAACTCTTCATATGTTTTCTCTCAAGTTGCGCACTTTTGCGGCGCCTACCAAGTGCCACTCACCGACGGAAGACGGATTTCGTTGAGGTCTGCACGCGGGTTGCATTTCCATGCAAGGAGACCGACACGGTGCATGGTCACCTTTGGGGAAGGGCTACATGAGGGTCCGGTGGACTACGCCCACGGCCTTCTTATCACATGTGCTCGAAGTTCCCCTAACGAAGACATCACCACTCTCGGGCCAGCGCGGATGTCGCTCATCAAGTGGCCCACGACAGCGCCGTCTTGGTCAAGGTAAACATCCTCACGCCTTCGCACCATTCGGTAGTATTGCAACAAGTTACTTAATTATGCGCGTGCTTTGTAGGTTCCTACCGCACTGCGCCGCTCCCACGATCGCGTGACGAGCCCCGCACAAAGTCTGAGTGGTGCATAAAAGGACTAGCACGACAACCACGTAACCACTAGAGGCCTCTCGCTAAAAGGCTAGGCTCACAAAGGCCACAGCGCCCCTCGGGTATATGAAAAGCCCATCGCCCGGCCTCGGAGACTCCTTCGCCCGTAAAGGAGAGCCAAGATGCACCACGGTGAAGCCTTATGAATTTAAGGCCTACGTACATGGAAAGCCCCTTCTGCCTCCCAGCAAATTGAACGCTCTAGGCATATGGACTCGACAGCTCCATGGATGGTACATTGACAAAGCGAAAGATAGCGAGCGTGTCGACTTCAATGTTAGATCTGTAAAGGGACATTTCCACCGCGAGGAGGATGGGACATTCGATTAGTTTTGAGGATCTGCCTGCTGCACTCAACCGATAGCCATCGATATTTCTATCAGACGATCCTCGACGCCGTGAGTATCGCACCACGCTGTACGACTTTATGACTTCCATAGAATTTTGCATTACACTTTTTAACATTCAATGCGAGTTGCAGGGCGATGAGGCAGCGGGTCGTGACGAATCGACAACTAGTTGGGTTCGTCGACCCTGAGCTTGTGTCCGCGACGATGGCTAGGCTTCAACCGGAATGGGTTGCCGGCTACATCAAGAGGGCATTGCAAGCTGAGTCGAAGAAGGACTTCATTCTATTCCGCACCACGAGGAGTAAGTACTACTTCACTGCTCAATTACTTCTACACATTTGAAACCGTATGTGAACTTATTTTCTTGCTGCATACCATTTAATAAGCAACCATTGGGTTCTACTCGTGTTCTTCCGAGAGACAACAAAGTGTACACTTTTAATTCGGTTGATAAGAGACCGATGGCCTACGCGATCAAGCCTCCTTTGGAGCAGTAAGTGCACCACTCTTATCTAACATTTTATGTATTTAACTACAATCATTATTTTTTTTACTCAACGACATCTTTCCAATGTATATAGGGGTTTCAAGGAATACGTCAAGCGGGAGGGACACACGACGACAAAAATGGCTCCAAGTCGAGTATGTCCGCTTCAAGGTACAAGTTGCTATCATATATAAGATTTAGATTTTCGATATATTTTCTTTGTCTCTTAATTTATTTTTCTTTCTTCACAGTGTCATCAACAGGCAATGACGATCACTGTGGTTTGTATGTCATGCAACACATGGTGATCTTGATTGTCGGCTCGCACCGTTTCCACGAGGTAGTACATGCATATACAATTAGTCTTTCACATGCAAATTTGAAAACTCAAATTAGAGCACTCGCTTCTATCTTGCACTTACCGTTATTCCCCGTAAGAGTGTAGACAAGACTGCACTCAACAAGATACGAGATCACTTATGCGCTGGTAATGGATAGAATGCTTGTCGGAGGACTGACGGTTTAGAGATCCCAAAAGCTCCTACTAGACCAGATGTGAACAAATATTACATATCTGAATGCGATTGCATGTGTACTTATGGTTAAGCATGTTTACGTTCTATTTTGTTAATGAATGTGATATGTGTTTGTTGTAACAAAGTGTTCATGTTCTTTGAATGTGATATGTTGTCTGTAATTTCTGTGTGAATGTGATATGTGCATATTGTGTGGAATATGTGCTTATTAGAATGTGATAGCACACCACACCCCTTCATCTCTGTCGGTTCTCACAAGAAAATGATAGAGATGTGACGGTCATCTCTATCGGTTCTTTGAAAGAAGCGATAGGGATAATGAACTCATCTCTATCGGTTCTTTATAAGAAGTGATAGAGATGAGGTTATTCATCTCTATCGGTTCTTTCAAAGAAGTGATAGAGATGAGTATATTATCTCTATCGGTTCTTTTAAGAAGCGATAGAGATGATCTGATCATCTCTATCGGTTCTTTATAAGAAGCGATAGAGATGATGGTATTATCTCTATCGGTTCTTTGAAAAAGCGATATAGATGATATGGTCATCTTATCGGTTCTTTATAAGAAGCGATAGAGATGATGGTATTATCTCTATCGGTTCTTTGTAAGAAGCGATAGAGATGAGCTATCATCTCTATCGCTTACAAAGAACCGATAGAGATAATACTATCATCTCTATCGCTTACAAAGAACCGATAGAGATAATACCATCATCTCTATCGGGTAAGAACCGACTGTAATAATGCCCGCCTCATCTCTGTCTCATGGCTTTGTGTCACCACCAGAACCGACTGTGATGACGAAAAAGAACCGATTGTGATGTATATTTGTGTAGTAGTGATTCCTGGCGCATCCGGACCTCCGGAAGCATCTTCTGGAGGTACTCGGACTTCTTTTCGGAGCGCTCCCCTAATTTCTGTGATTATCACAGGAGAAGGTGACTACATGCTGACTAACGTAAGCAAGAAGACGGCGGGAGTAGAAAAAATTTTACCCAGGCTAGGCGTGCACAAGCAGTGGCATGACTGTAAAAGTCATTCCTCTCCCTCTCATCCTCTGAGTCGTCCAGGAGCTTCAAGCCGTCCTCCTCATCAACCCACGCAGCTTGCATTATGAGCCGGGGGCGAGCGGGAGTCGACGGAACCCGGGAGATCTCTTCAACCTCGGGGGATGGATGGGGGATGGGCTCCTGAGCAGCAGAGCCCAATGCTGAAGCACGAGGCATCGGTGAAGGTGGCTGAGGCTCGGGGGGCGCTCCTATGTCCCTAGGCGAGGCCCCCTCAACCAAGACATCAACCTCCGGGGGCCTAGCCTCTTCAGGAGCCCTAGACGGTGCCTCGGTGAGAGCATCGAATGAAGGATTCCTACGAGAAGAACTGTCAGTAAGCAAGCCGACGAAACACGTCAAATAAGAGTCGATAGGGGAACAAACCTGTCGGGCTTCTTCATCCTCATCGGGGGCTTCTTCCGAGCGACCGAGCCGCTCCCGGAGGGACCACTCGGGGCGCCACCGACTGGCACCCTGGGCTCCTCCCGACCACCCGAGTCCCCCGGAGTTGGACTCGGCTGTGCCGCGGGCTCGCAGGAAAAGGGAGCCGAAGGCACCGGAGCTCATGCTAACGGTTCCTGGATCTTGGGACCACCAGTCGGGTGCCGGGGCTTCGCAGGGTCCTTGGCCACCGACTTCTTCCCCTTCTTGGCGACGGGATCTCCCGCAGAAGAGCTTGCTGGCCGCTTCGGGGAAGCGCCTATACGAGTGGGCATTTCTGGAAGAGGCGCGTCGCTGAAGAAGGCCACCCGATCCTGGAAAGGAAGATTAAAAAGTTAGAAGTCATTCAGAAGATTGATGTAAAAATCTATCGACAAAAATCTCTCACCTCAGGAGGAGGATTCGATGCAGTGAAGGCCTTGGGACATCTGGTGGGCATCTCGACGCTCGGGATAAAAAAATCGCCTACTCGAGCAAAAATCTGCTCTTTCGTTATCAAATCGGGCAATTCCCGGGTCGGATCGTCCTTTCCCTCAAACTGATACCCCAGATGGACGCGCTCCTTCAGGGGCTGAATCCGACGAGCAACGAAGTGAAGGGCCAGACCAACCCCTGTGAGGCCCTCTTCCTTCAATTTGCCAATAAGCACCAAGAGGTCTTGCACTTGATCCATGTTGTAGGCATCACCGACAGAGGACCAAGAGAGGGACACTTTCGACCGGCGCCCGATGAAAGAAGGGAGAGCTGGATCAGGATTGGCACAATAAAACCACTTCTGGTGCCAGCCTTTATTCGAAGACTTGAAAGGAATAGCAAAATACGATTTCTTTAGCCCCTCTCGAAGTTGGAATCCGGCTCCCCCAATTACCTTGGGGTCGCTTTTTTAGGGATAGGGCTTCAGAAGGTAAAAATGGCGGAAAAGATCAAAATGAGAGCGGATGCCCAAGAAAGCTTCGCAAAGGTGAATAAAGATAGAGATTAGCAAAATAGAGTTGGGATTCAAGTTCACCAACTCGATGTCATAGAAGAAGAGAAGGCCGTGGAGAAAAGCACAGGCCGGAAGATCCAGCCCACGCTGGAAGAAAGACTCAAATACCACGACTTCTTCAGGACGAGGAGTGGGGATGGATTCACCAGCAGCTGACCGAGCGGAGATCAAAGCCAAATCTGGGAGAACTCCATCATTCACCATGGACTATAGTTTCTCCTCTGTCGTGATCGAGGTCGTCCAATCCTGGGGCGAAGGCTGCGAGGAGGAGACCTTGGAAGGAGGAGAAGACATCTTCGAATGAGAGATCAATGGCGGCGCAAAATTGCGGGCGCAGCAGCGGATAACCCTAGCGGCGGAGAAATCGGAGAGACAAGGAAGCAGAAGGGGCAAGAGTGCACGGTGGAAAGAATGAACCGTCGGGCGACGCATGGCCTAGCCTTTAAAGGGGGGAAAATTAGGTTTTCACCGAATCGATGGGAAAAAGATTGCGAAACGCCTCGCCATTCCTTATGCTTCATAATGATTTGCTGGCCCGACGTTCTGACTTACAGAGACAGTCGTGGTTTGACCAAGTCATATTTGGGACACGTCGCTCCCCACGTTGGGATGTTTAATCACTTACCGTGCTAAGCGGGACGTGGATATCCTCTAATTTGGATAAAAAAATATCTTCTTGTGATATACCCCACGTTGGGTCGCTAGGTGGTTACCGCATGACGGAATCATGTATCACGAGTTGAGCCTAAACTGGCATGAATCCAATGGTATGCCCCATGAGGGTCGGAAAGCTATGCGTCGTAATAAACGAGTACAGATACCGTTCGGATAAACCTCGATATGTCCCAAGTCGGACCAGGGCTGTGTCCTACACCAGTCGGATACAGGTATCACTCAGCCATGAGCCAAGAAAACCCTGATACGCTCCAAGTCGAGCCTAAGCTATATCCTACGACAGTCGGATGTGAGTATCACTCGGCCACGAGCCAAGACAATTTTGATATGTCCCAAGATGGACCAGAGCTATATCCTACACCAGTCGGACATAGGTATCACTCGGCCAAGAGCCACGTAAGCATAATGCGCTCCAAGACGGGCCTAAGCTATATCCTACAGCAGTCGGATATGGGCATCATTCGGCCATGAGCCATAAAAATCCTAATATGCCTCAGGTCAGGCTTAAACTATATCCTACAGCAATCGGACGTGGGTGTCGCTCAACCAAGAGCCACGTGTGAAGTTAATATGTCCCGAGGTTCGGACCTAAGGATGTATCCTACGATGATCGGATATGGATGTCGCTCGACCAAAGAGACATGCAAGCTTTGATGTACCCCAAGCTGGGTCAGAGCCAAGACAAATGACAATCATGAAGGATACTTGGAAAAGGTAATTCTTTATTATATTATATTTACAGGGGCCCTAAACCTCACCTCGGCGAACGCAGCCGAGCTCCTCCACAAGAGCCTCCCTGGCCCTATAAAGGGCAAGGAAGATCCCCAGGAGGGTGTCGAGGGCGACGCGGTCGAGGGCGGCGGCTTTATCTTCCGCCCACTCCGCCATAGCGAGGTCGAAAAGCGCCCACAACTCAGCAGTCGAAGGACCCTGGTTGGCCATGGAGATCTCTCCAAAAAGGTGAAGCTCGAGCAAGAGAATGGAGAACTAGCGCGAAGGAATACATTTTACAAGTTTGGTTCGCTTTTATAGCCGATCTGATGAGGATGAAGTAAATGCATCAAAAGCCGAGGAGATTTGGAGTTAATATAGTTTCAGAAGCCAATGAGGTTTTCGGAATTTGGGTTGACACAGAAAACCAGAGCAGCCTTGAAGACTGTTCGGTGTTTATCCACGAAAGAGAAAGGATATTAAAGCTTCGCCTCAAGCGGGAAGAAGTATTCAATCCGCATCTGAAATATGGGTCAGGTCCACGAAGCCGCTCACAACAAACACGTCTGACAGAAGATTATACCAAGTTTAAGTAAAAAAATCAAGGGTTATATTCGAGTCCTTCATAATCCACTTGCTGCAAGAAGAAGCTGAAAAAACCAGTCGGAAGTCTACGCGGGAAGCTTAGAACAATGATTCAAGTTGAGACCCAGAAAGAGACGTGGCAATCGGATCATGAATCACTCGGGGGCTACTGTGGAATATATGAAACCAGAATCTCCATGACCGCCCAAAGATCGCCAAAGAGAAGGTAGGCCCAAGTAGAAGGCCCAAAGGATAAACCCCGCGCCAAGCCTTGCTGCCGTATGGAAGGGGGCACATCCTATAGACAGTTGAATACGTATTTAGGTATAAAAGATACGGTTGTAATCCGAGTCGTTAATAGGGTAGATAAAGATGTAAACTCTATCCTCAGAATCGACTAGAATCTAGTAACCGATCGGAATCTCCTAAACCGATCGGGACTCAGAAACCGCCCCACCCCACTATATAAGGGAGAGGGCGGGCAACAACATAGACATCGAGTAATCGTCTCAACACAACACACACCATATTTCCCAGAGCATATTGCGCTTTGAGCATACTTAGATCCAAGAGATCCATATAATTCCAGCGCACAGGATTAGGGTATTACCTCCATCGTCGAGGGCCTAAACCTGTCTAAACCCTTATCTTGTGTGACCTTCGAGTTTGAGATCTAGCGCCTGCCCCATAAATTTATTGCCGACTACAAAAGTCGACAATGGCCACATACGATTTTGATGCGGAGATAAGAAAAATTCTTGAAGTATCTAAAGAGGCGTGAGCTGTAGTGACTTCAGCTCCAGGGATGCAAGAGCGGCTCGACAAACACTTTGACTTGGTGATGAGTCCACAAGCAGAAACCCTGAATAACAACCAACCAATACGGGATGCCATGGCAACCGTAGAAGCCGATCTACCCACAAAGGCAATGGAAGCACTCTTGAAAATCTGCCATCTAGATGGGAAGAAAGCATTAGTGGAGGCAGCCCAAGCGACAACCGCCCAGCGTGAAGCCCAAGAAGCCGATAAAAAATCCTAGATGAGCTGGTTGCCGATGTCAAAGCGAAGAAATTTTTTTTGATGTCGACACTCAGCTGCTCAAGGCTAGCAAAGAGTCCATCTCGAAGCTTGAGACGACCAAGAAATTTCTTCTGGAAGACGGTGTAGTTTACTAATTCACTAGGCGCCATCCTTTACTCTCTAGACGGTTAGGTCTAATAAAATAAGAGACCAAGCTCTGATACCACTTGTAAGGTCGAGGATGCCGACTAGAGAGGGGTGAATAGGCGGTTTTTAAAAATTACTTCCACGAATTTCTACAAAGCAATTCACCCCTAATTACCTTAATGCCAAAACCTTAACAATTATTAATGCGAAAACGATAAACTAAGGTTTTGACAATTAAAGCCTAAATCAACTAAGCTCACTATGTGCACTAATTAATTATGTCTCTAACAAATATTGCAATCCTAAAGACAAGCAATCAATCAATTTAATTCTATGAATATAAATAACAAATACAATGCAAGCACAAGAGACACAATACTTTTTACCGTGGTATTCGGAGACTTGCCGGCCTCCCCTAGTCCACGTTGAGATTAGCCCAAACGAATTGGACCGGCTCCACGAATTGAGCACCCACCTCGAATCTACTAGTGATTGCTCTTTCTCCCTCCGGGTAGGCGAGCACCGACCTTCACAACTTTTCTGGGGCTTCTCACAACCTCCGTTGAGAGCTCCCGCATACGACGCCTCCACACGTCGTCTAGGTGTCGCCAAACACCAAGAGTAACAAGCCAAGCCATTCCGCTTGACCTTCACCTAGTGCAACACATGCACTCTGGTGACCTCCTAAGTGCAACACATGCACAAGAGGCTCTCAATCCACTTCCTAATTGCAACACATGCAATTAGGGCTCACTCTTAGCTCAAGAAGCAAATAGAATAGGGCAACACATGCACACAACTCCTACAAACACCCAAATGCTCCAGCAAGCACAAATACCACCCCTTGGTATCTTTTTATAGCCCTCACACGAAAACTAGCCGTTGGGGGCAAGATTGGGCGAAACACAATAAATCTGGTGTTACCGCCCAACTGGGCCCGGTAGCACCGACCTACAGGCCAACAGCTAGAAAACTAGCCGTTCTGCAGAGAAATCGATAGCACCAGCCAACTGGGAGCGGTGCTACCGCTCGAGTGGTAGCACCAGCCTCCACCCCAGTATCACCAGCCTGCCAGACCAGAGCAAAAATACCCTGTTGGGTTTTTCAACAACGGGCAGTTCCCCGGTGCTACCGCACCCCGGTAGCACCGGCCCTGAGCAGCTCAAAAACACTCTCCTCTGTGATTTCCACACCGAGGAGGATGGTAGCACGGACGGACTTGCGGTAGCACCGCACCTCGGTGCCACCGACCCACAAGGGTTGTGCGACTGATTTCGGATCAAAGACAGATTTTACTCAAAAATCTTTTCTATTCGAATCAAACACAAATAATGATTGATTCTTTGAGCCATGTGAGGATCAACACATGATCACAATACTATGCAAAACACATTTGCATATGTTAATCATATACTCCAAAAAATCGCATTAAAGCTCAACTTATTTGCAAAACACATTCGCAAATAAACCACGAACCTATGAGATCAACCCTCTAGCCATGTAAGGATCAACACATGATCCTGACACTTTGCAAATCACATTTGCAAATGCCAACACATGCTCTAGGATCGAAACCCATAACTTCCAGCTTATTTACAAAACACATTTGCAAATAACAATTCCAACCACTTAAACACAAATCTTAAGCCATGAGATGATCAACATATGATCCCAACTCATTGCAAAACACATTTGCAAGTGCTTATGTCATGCTCCAAGACAACAAGCATAAACATCAATATTTTGCAAAAGCACATTTTGCAAACTCAAAGCACAAAACACACTTAGCCTTGTGATGATCAAGTCACAACTAAAACTTCAAAGCATGAGCTCTCTATTTGCAACACATGCAAATCTCTAGTACTATGGAAACAACCACTATTCAAATCAAGTTGCATGAGCTCTCTCCTTTTGCAACACATGCAAATCCATAGCTTCATACAAAAACCAAATCAATTAAGATTCAATAAGAAGTAAGCATGGGCTCCCTTATTTGCAACACATGCAAATACTTTGCTCATGCAAAATCCAATGCACAAGCTTCACCCATTCGCAACACATGTTAAATGGTTAGCTCCATGCAAAATTCAAATAAGAGAGTGAGCTAGAGTGAACTGGATTGAGTTCATCAACACATGATGAAGCTCAAGCTAAATGACTCAATCCCTCTTAATAGTATGGCACCTAACTAGCAACCCGGTCTTCCATCCAAACACCGAGATCGGTAAAAGACTAGGAACACATCCTTAACCCTAATTAGTTATACCTTTGCCTCAGCGGTCCATTTGGAGTTTTTATGATTTCAAATCATCTTCTCTCCAGGATCGAATCTTCTTCTTGTTCATCAACACATGATGAACCTTCTCTAGCCCTTCTCTTCACTTCGGGATCACCTCTTGAAGCTCATCAACACATGATGACTTCTTGTTCCCGATTCTTTATCTTCTTGAACTCAACCTACTTCACAATTCAAGGAAAATTGTTAGTCCAACAAACACGGTTGTCTCAATCATCATTTTCACTTTATTAACACATAATGAATGCCCCCAAGATTGATTGAGCACAACCGAAATCAATTTGAATGATTAATTGGTGTCTTGAGTACTTCGATGCAACTAATGCTTCATTATATTGAAGAACTTTTCGTTTGTCCTTAATCAACAAAGAGACACCATCAACATATGATGAAATGTTCTTTGATTGATTGAAAGACAACCGAACTCAATTTAAATTTTATTTAAATTGACATAAGTATATATAACTACACAAGTTTCATACACTCAATATGATGGTTAGTAATGATCCAAATATGTTTGAGTGATGGAAAGGGATCAATACATTTAGACCATCAACTATAGAACAAACTCCATTAAGTATGTGCATATAACTAATTGAACATGGAATCAATATACACATAATCAATCTTAGATTGCATATGAGTTTATCCTATATTAGCATGAGTATACTACAACTACACAAGTTATATATACTCAAAAGATTGTTTCAAAGTCTTGATCCTTTATATTATATGGCAAGAGGATATGGATCAATACAATTGAAACGTCAAGTTAAATTTTCAACTGCCCCTAGATGTGTGCATTCATGTATATATAGATTTGGAAACATAATGCACATATTTAGACTAAGACAATGGAAGAGTTCATATTTTAACTTGAATCATAAACCTAAACCTCACCTCGGCGAACGCAGCCGAGCTCCTCCACAAGAGCCTCCCTGGCCCTATAAAGGGCAGGGAAGATCCCCAGGAGGGTGTCGAGGGCGACGCGGTCGAGGGCGGCGGCTTTATCTTCCGCCCACTCCGCCATAGCGAGGTCGAAAAGCGCCCACAACTCAGCAGTCGAAGGACCCTGGTTGGCCATGGAGATCTCTCCAAAAAAGGTGAAGCTCAGAGCAAGAGAATGGAGAACTAAGCGCGAAGGAATACATTTTACAAGCGCTGGTTCGCCTTTTATAGCCGATACAGTGAGGATGAAGTAAATGCATCAAAAGCCGAGGAGATTTGGAGTTAATATAGTTTCAGAAGCCAATGAGGTTTTCGGAATTTGGGTTGACACAGAAAACCAGAGCAGCCTTGAAGACTGTTCGGTGTTTATCCACGAAAGAGAAAGGATATTAAAGCTTCGCCTCAAGCGGGAAGAAGTATTCAATCCGCATCTGAAATATGGGTCAGATCCACGAAGCCGCTCACAACAAACACGTCTGACAGAAGATTATACCAAGTTTAAGTAAAAAAATCAAGGGTTATATTCGAGTCCTTCATAATCCACTTGCTGCAAGAAGAAGCTGAAAAAACCAGTCGGAAGTCTACGCGGGAAGCTTAGAACAATGATTCAAGTTGAGACCCGGAAAGAGACGTGGCAATCGGATCATGAATCACTCGGGGGCTACTGTGGAATATATGAAACCAGGAATCTCCATGACCGGCCCAGCATCGCCCAAAGAGAAGGTAGGCCCAAGTAGAAGGCCCAAAGGATAAACCCCGCGCCAAGCCTTGCTGCCGTATGGAAGGGGGCACATCCTATAGACAGTTGAATACGTATTTAGGTATAAAAGATACGGTTGTAATCCGAGTCGTTAATAGGGTAGATAAAGATGTAAACTCTATCCTGTAACCGACTAGAATCTAGTAACCGATCGGAATCTCCTAAACCGATCAGGACTCTGTAAACCGCCCCACCCCCACTATATAAGGGAGAGGGCGGGCAACAACATAGACATCGAGTAATCGTCTCAACACAACACACACCATATTTCCCAGAGCATATTGCGCTTTGAGCATACTTAGATCCAAGAGATCCATATAATTCCAGCGCACAGGATTAGGGTATTACCTCCATCGTCGAGGGCCTAAACTTGTCTAAACCCTTATCTTGTGTGACCTTCGAGTTTGAGATCTAGCGCCTGCCCCATAAATTTATTGCCGACTACAAAAGTCGACAATGGCCACATACGATTTTGATGCGGAGATAAGAAAAATTCTTGAAGTATCTAAAGAGGCGTGAGTCAGAGTGACTTCACTCAGGATGCAAGAGCGGCTCGACAAACACTTTGACTTGGTGATGAGTCCACAAGCAGAAACCCTGAATAACAACCAACCAATACGGGATGCCATGGCAACCGTAGAAGCCGATCTACCCACAAAGGCAATGGAAGCACTCTTGAAAATCTGCCATCTAGATGGGAAGAAAGCATTAGTGGAGGCAGCCCAAGCGACAACCGCCCAGCGTGAAGCCCAAGAAGCCGATAAAAAATCCTAGATGAGCTGGTTGCCGATGTCAAAGCGAAGAAATTTTTTTTGATGTCGACACTCAGCTGCTCAAGGCTAGCAAAGAGTCCATCTCGAAGCTTGAGACGACCAAGAAATTTCTTCTGGAAGAATTGGCCAAGACTGAAAAGCAACTCCTAGAAAGCCAACTAACTATGGAGAAGACCTTATTGGCAATCAAAGAGCAAAAACTTGGTATCGCCATGGCCATAGTAAATGTGAAGAAACAATCGTCCAAGGTAACTCCTGTGCCAGGAAATGCTAAAGAGGACCAGCTCATAGTCGATAAGGTGCAAGATACTATTGCCAAGGCTGCAGGCGCCCTGTCAACTCTGGGCGCAAGACTTCATAGCTCTGTCCTGCAGTGCTAATTTATAATGAAAAACCTCTCAAGATGCTGGTCTTTTGGAACTATACTTTTATAATGCTTCTGTAATCGGCTGTTTAACCGACTATATTTTCTTATTGTATTTTCGGTTAGATGACTTCTCTCCGCTCGACGATGCTGACTTGGACTTCTTTGTAGATCCTTACCAGCAGTCCACGGGTGCGGTCCTTGGTCCCTCCCAGCTCGCCGATACGCTCGGCCCGACTTAGCCGTCATAGAACATCTTCGCTACTCCAACAACACCAGTATGGCCTGCTAGGAGTACTCGTGGATAGGCCCCTAACCAGCTGATGTATCCCTCTGGGCATGTGCAGCGCCGTAGAAAGCCTAGAACCACACAAGGAGTAGCACCACACAGGGGCCCAGTTAGTTTTTTCCTTTCATATATGATGTACTAAACACAATATGGTGCTTTACTTCCTTAGCTTATGTAACATTTAGCTATGGTATTTTGTTTTCTTAAGTTATCTTCTATTACGATATGATCTTTTCCTTCCGTAATGCCTTTAGCCTTTAACCAAAGTACCCGCAACGCAGGAATCATCATATAACCATGTAATACCAGCCAATAACTTAGAAGTTCAGACCCAACTTGTAGATATTTGCTCTTATGCATGATCTTTTCCTTCCGTAATGCCATCAGCTTTCAGGCCGATTGGACAACACACATCAGCTTTATTTGGGGTGGTCATGCGAACACGCTACTAGGACCTTTCTCAGGCTTAGGATACAGAGTTGGTCGTGGATGCCTTCTGAAGTGGTTTCCACATATCATCTTTTGATTTGTTAACTTACGTATTCGTCGATTACCTCTCACCGCTTTCAGCTTTTTCGGCCTGATTTCACTACTCGTGGCAGCTTGTTCATGGGCTTATTTAACTTCTCGTAGTGAAATTAGTTGTGAAATACCGAAAGCATCCATCACCTTTCAAAGTGAAAAGTGACAACACTCTACACACCGCTTTTAGCTTTTTCAGTCTGATTGGACAACACGTTGCCACCAACATTCTCAACCCGATTTCAGTATTCGGGGCAGTATGTTGTCAAATCGGTCTAACAAAGCTACTGCCAGCCTGTTGTCACATCGGCCTGAAAAGCCGAGGTGGCAACACACTGCCTATTGATTTCTCAGTTCGATTAGTCACATCCGCCTGAAAATGTGACAAGACGTGACACCCGTTATCACATAGCGACATACAACACATTGTCTATCTCAGAGCGAAGTGACAACACCCTGCAACCCACCACTTTCTCCGACCAAAACGACAACACGCTGCAGCCCGCTTTTTCAGACCTAAGTGAGATATAAAACCACCCACCACCCAAGCAGCCCTTTTTTCCAATCTCAACCTGCACCCTATTGCAATCATAGACCAAGGAGGAAGCTCAAGCCGTGGAAGGGGTAGACGGGGAATACTATAAAAGGCCAAACAGCAGGCACACATACACAGCTCCCACTCACACTTCACCATGGTTGGATCCTCTAGCAGAGCATTGTCGTGAACACCAGATATGAGCACCGTAGCCCTTCATTACACGTTAAAGGTTACACGCGTGGACACCAGATATGAGCACCGTAGCCCTTCATTACACGTTAAAGATTACGCGTAATGGAAAGGATGATCATTCAAGGAGGAGAACCTAAGTACAGTGGTGTCCAAATTGTAAGAGTGGTGTCCGATATTATTAAAGCATAACATGACAACCTCTGGCCCGAACTTTGTGACCTCCGACGACCTTAAGGCGCACTTGCAATGGTGGCGTCAAAGGTATTTCAAGGTTTGCGAACTAGCTGACCACCCTTCTGCTACAGGTTTTTCTCTACGAGACTTTATAGGGTACTGATGCTGCCCGAACAGTATGCAAAGCATATTAAGGTTAGTTATTTCCTATTTGTTCACACTACTAATCTTTTTAGCATTATCCATAAGTTCACTAATTCGTATGCTCGTCTTGTGTGTTAGTCATTCCCGGAGGATAAAGAGTTGTTGAACAAAGATATCCCAGAATTCACGGTGATGTATATACTCTTCAGCGGTGGTGTGATTCCTGGTTCGCGCAGAAGACACAGAAGAGGTCTAACTGAAGGGGTAGAGGTCTACCCAGTACTGTTGCAGCAGCAAGTTCAAGATGACGTTCAACCACCACCGAAGGGGGGCTTGCTCCTAACCACGCAAATAACGATGACGATGATGATGACGATTTCATGCCACCTAGACCTCGATGTTCAATCACTATCACAACAGGCCGTTCAAGCACTACTACAACAGGCCGTTCAGCAACAATGCAAGAGTACATTCAACCAGCACTGAAGGAGAGCTAGCTCCTAACCATACAAATGATGATGATGATTTCATGCCACCTAGGCCACGAACCTTGCATCCTCGGAGTCCTCCGAATCCTGACGATGATATTACATTAAGCCCTATTAGGTATCCAAACGTACTACCCCGTTAGGAACCAATAGATACTATCGTTTTTTTTACCATGCCCTATTCTGACAACCATGGTCATAGAATGCATGGTTTTGTGACTTAGTCCTTCACCAGAGGCATGTACCTATGTAATATGTTGTATCCCAGCTTTATGAATTCTCTAATGCATGTATGTACATATATTGTATCTCAGTTTTATGAATTCTCTAAGGAATTTATTGAACCCTAGTTTGAACTGTAAAATTCTAGCAACCGTCAATATTTTTTCGAATAGTATTTAACTCAGTCGCGCAACCAAACTGCGACAGAGACACTTGCGACAGAGTCTCTATCGCAATTTGGAACTGCGACAAAAAGCTGAACCGTAGCGACAGTAGTGACAGCTCTCTGTCGCAAGAGAGATTATCGCAATTCGGAATTGCGACATAATATTTGTCGCAATTTGGACGTGCGATAGGTGGGTAAAACTGTTATTTTTTAGCATATTATTTATGTAATTTTTCATTAAATATATATTATTTAAAAAAAATTCAGTGCTGCTCTGTCCTAAAATATAAGCCGCATTTTGAATTTACAAAAGAATTAAAGATGAAGTGAAACTAAAAAAAGATACGATAGAAAATGATTAAGATACTCTGCTTAATTTTCGTGTAAGATGAAAGATAATACTTTATGTGTGTGGTAATGAATAAATGTATATGGTTAAAAAAGAATAAACAGAAGTAAATTATGAAAAAGCCTCATTAATGCAAGTCCTATATTTCTATTCAAACAATAGATATTATATTTTTGAACAGAAAGAGTATTTAGTAGGCACGAATCTATCCTACCATGCATCCAAACACCACCTTAAGGCGACAATATGGTACATAACGTGTTTGGTTCCTTGTACTAGGGTGAACCGAACCGTTCCGTACGAGATATGTCCTCGTCCTTGCATTTGGTTGGCTGGATGGAACAATTTTGTACATGACAAGGTGGTATAGATTCTAGGAATATTCTCAAAATATCATGTGCCAACTGATACGGCTAAATCGGCTGAACCAATCGATATAGGACACGTACCATCCAGGATCATCCTATCCAAATAACCAAACAAAAATCTTGTACCATTCCATTCAGTCAACCAAATACTCTCTGTGTACCGTTCCATCTAGTACCAATCTATCCATTTCTCATTCCATTCAGCCTGTACGTCCAATTAACAGGGTAGTAGCACTCATCCGTGGGCACAATGCGTCAGAGATGGTGCGCGTTCGTAATGATGGCAATAGCGTCGGTTTGTTCAGGATGAAAGGTTGGAGTGGCGATATCAGCAGAGGCACACGCTCTCAAGTCTCGGTTGTGACGGCGTTGCACTTGAGAGACTAAACCAGTCCTACACACTTAAAAGCTAGTTTCGTCACGTAATAAAAAATTGCATGAAAACGTGCAAGGGGAGTTTTAAACAAATGTGTATATTAGCATGAATGAAAGTGCCAAAAGAATTGTAGAGGGAAATCAAACTCAGACTTACAAAAAAATAGTATCTGAGTAGTGGACATTTCCTTGAAAGGCCAAGTTTGCAAGAAACTCCACGTATCGCTACATGGATGCCGGTGGTCTCGGGAGAGTGAGCAAGAAAATGTAGGAGAGAGGAGATAGTCCACATCCAAATCACACGGATGCCATGTAAGCATCCTACCCCAGCCAAAATCACTTTGGACTTACTTGAAGTCTCGAACCGGCCACTTACAGAAGTTTGCGGATATACCACATGGTATCTAGTTTTGAAGTTTAGGGATCTTTTTGAATCACGCTTGCAAGTTTAGAGATAGATCTACGGTACAATTTGCTCTTATAGTTCCTTGAAGGGACACGCTTGCAAGAAACTACGGATCACAACGCAAAAACCAGTATCACCACCATAAATCGTTAGATAGGCCAAAACGGGATAAATGATACACCCTCGTCGATAGGTTGATACAGCGATACCGGCCCTCATCAGCATAACCACCATAACTGCTAACTCATGCACACAAGTTCTCGTGAGCAAAAACTCTGGTGCACAGCAATTGGGATATGCTTTTAGAGAATTTTAGCCGCTAGGATGTTACAAAATTAGACCACGTAGTCTAGTTTTGAAGGTCACAAAATGTTTCCGAGTTCTCGACGGGTTGATTAGATTGAAGGACCTTCTGAGGAGATTTTGCATATACAAGCTGATATCAACCGCCTATGATTCATACTGATATGAAGGAGACAGGGGAAAGCAGAGAGAGAAGATCGACTATTTTGCTGAACGAACAATCTATTAGTGCGAACCAATGCACTAATAACAACTAGCGTGAGCCATCTAATAACAATCTATCAACGTCATGCCCATTGTAGAACCATCTAATAACAACTAGCGTGAGCCCAGGGTTTAAAATCTCCTTTTTCGCTCTACGTATTGGAGTTGGTCGGAGAGCGAAATCTCACCGAGATCTCAGAATTTCGGACAAAGTCCGAATGAAATACAAAAACGAAAATTCGAAACCGGTTTTTTTTCTACCGAGAAAAACGAAATTTCGGCCGGTTTTACCGAGATCTTGGCCAAATTGCACTGAGCAAAAAAATAGCTCAAACGACGTCTAAAGTTTTTTAATTGTTTTTTGGAGATTCCAGATACATCAATAATGTTCTCATAAAAATTTCAGATGATTATAAAATCTGAGGAATTTTTAGAAATTCAAACATTGCTACTATCCTGATAAAACTCTAACCGGCAAGTTTGAACCGAATGAAAAATAAAACAAAACAAGTTAGAAAATTTTGAAATTTTTTGTGCATGGTTGTGATGCATCAATAATGTTCTCATAAAATGTTCAGATGATGATCAAGCTTCATAAATTTTTAAAAATTCGGACAGTGCTACTGTCTTGATAAAAACCTTACCAGCAAATTTCAACCAAATGAAAAATGGTGGAAACCACGTTAGAAAATTTTGAAATTTTTGTGGATAGTCCTAATGTATCATTAATGTGTCTATAAAATTTTCATATGATGAGCAAGTTTCAGGTAGTTCCAAAAATTCTAACGGTGCTACGTCTTGATAAAAACCTGATAATCAATATATAGATTTGCTTTAGCAATAAAAAAAGGTTTAAAGTTTTTGACAATTTTGCGTTCTAAGGAAATGTTAAAGATCTCATAAAAAATTTGAATCATGATCACACTCCAGTGAATTTATAAAATTCTTACAAATGCACTATACCATTTATGTTCTTTCTGTTTTTGATTTTTGAAATATAACAAATGAAGTTCAATACATGCATAGGTTTGATTGAGCAAACAAAAAAAGTTAAATTTTTTTGAAAATTTTATATAATGGTATTGAGGCAATTATTAAGCTCTCATAAAAATGTTAGATCATGATCACACTCGAGAAATTTTATAAAATTCTGACAAGGGTACTGTCCTAATTATATTCATTCTGTTTTTGATTTTTTAAAGATAACAAATGAAGTTCAATTAATTTGAAATTTTTTCTGTATGATCCTACACTTCTTAGGATGGTACCATAAATTTTTAACATCATGATAAAGTATGTACAATTTTATAAAAATCCGATAGTGTTTCTGTAATTTTTAAAAAATGTATCAAAAATTCGATTTTTCAACAAATTTTCATAAGAGATGATTTTCTTAAGGGTTATTGGACAAAATCCGATAAAAAAAGTCAAAAACCGATCAAAAAAACACGAGATTTCGGGGAGATTTGGCGAAATGTCACCAAGATTTTCGAGATTACTCTAGCAATTTAAATTATTTTTTACTCTAACCGGTATTTCAAAAATCGTCCAAAACCGAAAACCGAGAACTAAATTGACTTTAATGCTTGCGTGAACCAATACACTTACAGTGCTATACCCATTGTAGAGAGAGCTCCTCTGCTCCCAATGTTATTTGTGGGACCCACCTGAGTACAATAACAATTGTCTGTTCCGTTGAAGTGGTGTCTTTAACTTTTTAAGTAGATGATAGAATGGACTATATAAATAGCAGTAGTCTCTATTATTGTAGATGTATTAAGAAATAACACCGGATGAGTAATGATTTATTTCAGGTCACAGTACAGACCACAAAAATACGTAAATAAAATATGTATCTTGTGCATGCAAAATATTGTGTCTGCTACTAGGCATGCTATGCAACATCAATAATTGCTTCCTGTTGTTTCACAGATGGCTCGACTCGAAAGTAACAAATCCCTTCTCTTTCAAGCTTTCGATGGTCTCCTTGATGCTTGTCTCAAGGGGAATCAACTCGATGCCCAAACTTCTTATTTTGTCCCTTGATACCTTGTAGGTTGGGATAAATGGCTTGTCATCTGCACACCTGAAAAACAAAGAGTAATGTCACTCATTGTGCAAATGAACAGCTTAGGCAGTATATTAATTGGGAGATCCGGGCAGACAGAAAAGAGGGAATACGTACTGAACCCCTCACAGAGATTTTATTGTAATGTTGTGGCATGATAGGAAAACATTTATTAGATTTAGTTTCTCAACAACAATGAACAAACTAAGGAAAAAAAACCCAACACTAAACTGTCCTGAATTCAGACTCCCCAGGGTTTCACTTGAGAGAATATTAACTTACTTGTCTGGCAGTGGAATGTTGGGGTAAATCTGACGTATGATCTTGACAACCTCCGAGAAGTGAGCAACTCTTTCAACCACGCAATATCTCCCATTTGCTGAAGGAACTTCATATGCAAGGATATGTGCCATGGCAACATCTTTAACGTTTATCCATCCAAAGCTGAAATTAGGGTATGTAGAAGATGATCCTGCAAGAAAATGATAAAGATTAGGATTGCATCTCCTCCATTTCTTGCTAAGAGTCCAAACAAAAACGTTTTGTTCTTAGTGTGTACACTCCTCTGTTATAACCGCTGTAATTTGGGCAGTTTTTTTTTGTCATCAGCATTTATTTGGTTCGTGTTTTTCATACATATAAATGAGCCCAATATCCTCTTTGCTAGATGCATATATGTTCATAACATTGACACGGAAATAAACCCTAAGCCCTAAACCAAAGAAATGGGAACAAAGCCACAGCAAAACGTATAGAAGGTACCATAGGTCATAAATGAACCATCTACTGTCCCAACTCCCAACTATGTGGCTGCCACAAGCTTGAGAAAAGAAGTAACACATTCCAAGCCAATTTAACATAGCCTTCTTATTCACATTGCATAGAAGATTCACGTAATTTACTATGAATGTAACCTGGCTTTAGGATACACAACTATTAGTTAGATGAACAGTTAGTTAAGAGTATAATTCTTCCAGTATGGCCATATCTCACAGTGCTTGCATCAGTTTCAAAAAGAAAAAAGAAACATAATTTAATACAGTTTGGAATACCTTGAGCTCGTTTACATCTTCTATTTGAGTACTAGACAAATTTGTCCTAATGGATAATGGGTGTTCTTCTCAAAACAAATGACAAATGCAAGATGGGCGTAGGCATAACCGCATAAGAATTCCACAGAAGATACATCTCACTTCGAGAGATTTAATTGGTCAAGCACACAAGAAACATACCGTTTATTAGCTTCAGGATTGCTTCTGCACTAGTATTCAGTGTAGGCTGCAGCAGGGGACCAATGACCATTGCTGGGTTTATTGTAACTATTTCAAAACCAGTATCTTTTGAGAACTTCCAAACAGCCTCCTCTGCAAGTGTCTTGGACAGGACATACCATAGCTGAAGTATAATGAACAGTTAGAAAAAGAGGGCAAAAATACTGTACAGTCCAGGTACAGAAATTTAAAATGCGAATATAAAAGGAATTGGAAGTAAACTTCCACAGATCATTAATATAAAAAGAGAAAACAAAAACTGTCTTCATCTCAACTTGTCAAGTCAGATTACCAAATGTTGGAAGAACCCTCTTGGAAGGCAGAAATTATAACTAAGCTTGCAGTTAGTATAAGGAATCAAATATATATCCCTGTCAAACTAAAATCATGCACTGATAATGACAAGTGCAGGTGCCAGTTATACAAGAATAATACTAAAGTAAATAAATATCCCTTCAACATTCACCTGACAGTACGCTGTATTCAGCACAATGTCTTGACTAACCAATGGGCTTATGCAGAGTCTGTTCTGTGATTGTTTAGTAGCTAAGGACAGAGACTATCTATCTATCACAAAATGGCGTAAGTGTTGATTTAACCAAGTACCTAATTCTAACCTAAACACACACAGAACAAGATCAATTGACGTTGAGTTTTCTGTACCTAAACTTCTCATTATGAATTATGTATGTTGTAGGTCCCAACCTACAGACTGGTATGAAACTACGAAAACGAACATAATTCACGATGATGATATCACCCTTTTATCCTAAGAAACAAATCTATCCAAATTCCAGTAGAGGTGTATTGCACAACACACGCCTACTGTACCGAGACCTTTAAAATAAACAGAATTTGTATGAAAAAGTCAGAATAAACAAAACAAGGGCATTTGAATGAAAGTAGCCATGGATGATGTTTATTTATGTGACTTGCCACTCCATATATGCCAAACGACCAAAGTGCCATTTGCAGAACAACATATTACCTGATTCTTTTCACAATGCTCTGGAAGTGAAAACCATGTCTCATCAACTACTACATCAGGACTTCTTGGTTTCCCATTGTAGGAAACAGCAGCCATGGATGATGTTATGACCGCTCTTTTAATACAAGCTTTCTTGCAGGAACCCAGAACATTAAGTGTTCCCTTGACTGCTGGATCAAGTAACTCAGCCTGAAAGACATACATATATAAAACAAAACAACATAGAACTCCTTCGTGAACTAATAAAATTCTATAACTTGCAGAAAAGTTAAAAGGTCAACATTTGGTCCAACTCCAAAAAGGTGAAATCATGATGTAGATTGTCAAGGAGCTCGCTTGTTAAACATTTAATTTGCCCAAAAAGTTGTAAATCTTGTTCTGAAATTCAATATTGCTTTGGCTGGAAAATTTTAGGTTTTACTTATTGAAAAAAAATTATAAATGGGGCATACATGCATAAGGGATAAACAAATAGGATGAAGCATGGTGGTTGGTAGACAATTTCCAAGAGAAACCATGGAATTAAAAATGGGCAACCCTTAGCCAAATCCGTTATTAAGAAAGACATACTAAGAATAGTGCAAATCAAAGTACAGTGCCACAATATATCAACAGAAGAAATTGGCTTATTGCAAAAACCTGAAGGACATGTTGGTTCCTAAGTGACATGAAGAAGGACAATGCATATATTTATGTGCAGTGCAGAAGCTCAATATACATTAATACTCTATCCTTAGAGCTCCTGTAGTAACTTTACCTACAAACACTAAAATTTAACATATCAATACTCCCGTGATGCAATACATATTCAGTGGAAATACAGAGACATGTGATTATTTCGATGTTGAGATCAACATCGAAACATATGACGATTGCGATATTGCACTGAATGGTCATAATACTAACCTGAGGATCTTTGACATTGTGATAAAAGGGAGAAGCTGTATGGAATACACATTCACAACCATTAATTGCAGCATCAAAAGAGCCCTCTTCCAACAAGCTTGCTTTAAACAAGTGCAATCTATCCTTGGCCCCATCCAAGGCGCACAGGTGTGATGTTTTCTTTGGGTCAGCTGAAAATAAAAAGGTAAATTGGCATTTCATATGTTTAAAGAAAAAAAAAAGCATTGCATACCATTACCAACTGCAACTAGTCAAGTTCAAATTTCTCTTAGCAATGTGAACTCGTGACATCTCAAAGCTAACAAAAAAATATGCTTGCAGACTACTTATCGGTCAATAAGAAGCTGAGTAAATAACTTGAACGCTAGCAACACTACTATGATCAAGTACAACTAATCCAACTCAAACTTCTCTTAACAATGTGAAGAGGTAACATCTCAAAACTAACGAAAAAGATGCTTGCAGACTACTTATCGGGGCAATAAGAAAACTGGTAAGCAGCTTGAACGCTAGCAACACTGCTATGATCAATCAGCTCTACGGAGAACTCATGCTCCTTAGTGCTTTAGACTAAAAATCCTTGCAGTACAAAGATATCAATGTCCCCCAACATCGCCCCAAACAGAATGATACAAATCGGCTAATCCAGTATATAACATAGTGTCGAAGCATCTTCCTTTAATTAGGGCCCTGTGTTTTTTTTCCCTTTTGAGATAATTAAGGGGGTGGCAAGTTCTTATTCCCAAGAACCCAGAAACGTCAGTGGTTGGGGACAATTTACCACCCTAAAACCGATCGGGGTCGAGCATCTCGTGCCCACCCAATCAATTGGTTCCCCATCGGAACCAACCAATCCAACCAAACATCATAATGATTCAACCAAACATTCCACTAATTACGGGGGAAAATCCAACAAACGGGCAGGGGAAAGGGAAAGGGGTGGATGGGTTTAGAGAAGCCGCCACACACCGGTGTCCCGCACGGTGGCGCGGACGGTGTAGCCACGTTGGAGGAGCAGCTTGACGAGCCAAGACGCGATGTACCCCGACGCCCCGGTGACGCACACCACCTTCCCCACCCCGATCCCCGCCGCCGCCGAGCTCATCTCCCCGCTCGTTCTCGTTCCTTCCTGCTGCTGCTTCTTGGCTGGAGAGTCGGGACGGGCAGGCAGGGAGCGCGCGGTGTGAGGACAGGGCAAGCACGGAGATGGTATTTTATAAGGAAAGGAGCAGGAGGAGAAAATGGTCAGTACAAGTGCCAAAACGTCATTTGTGTCGTGGGGAGTGAGCGAAAATTGTTCCCCGGCCCGTTAGCGCAAGCGTCAGCGGCTTGTGTGCTTCATCCAGTTCACTGCTCCTGGTTGCGTAGTTTGATTTACCTCCAAATAAGTCGAGTTTGAGTCTACGTCTCGGCTTGTGAGCCACTACCGAGGATTTAAATTTCGTTTTCGGATAAAATATCGTCCGGGATCGGAATCCGAAATTTCAGCGAAATTCGAGTATTTCGGACAAATCTCGTTCAAAATTCAAAAACAAAAATTCAAATCCGGTTTGTTTTCTACCGAAAAAAACGAAATTTAGCCGAATTTCGACTGAACGAAAAATAGTTCAAACGATGTCGAAACATTTTGAATTTTTTTGGAGGTTCCTGACACATCAATGATGTTCTCATAAAGATTTCAGAAGATTATCACATCTGAGCAATTTTTAAAAATTCAAATATTGCTACTGTCCTGATAAAACACTAACCGATAAGTTTGATCCGAATAAAAAATGGTACAAAACACGTTAGAAACTTTCGAATTTTTTGGTTATGATACATAATTAATGTTCTCATAAAATTTTCACATGACGATCAAGCTTCATGAATTTTTAAAAATTCGGACAGTGCAACTGAAGGCTGATCGACAAATTTCAACCGAATGAAAAATAGTTCAAACCATTCTATAAAATTTTGAAAATTTTTATAGATATTATTCATGCATTACTAATATTACCATAAAATCTTCAAATGATGATCAAACTTGAACAAAGTTATAAAATTCTGATACGGTTACTACCTCGCTAATTCGGCTTTTTATTTTTAAAAGATAACAAATAAAGTTAAAATATTTTATAAAATTTTATGTTTGATCCTAGACTTCTTAAGATAGTACCATAAAATTTTCATAATATTAAAAGCATATTCAATTTTATAAAGTTCTAACAGTGTTTGTGCCAAAATTTTAAAATATCTCGAAAAATAAGTTTTTGGACAAATTATCATCAAAGATCACATTCTTATGGTTTATTGATGTAATTTAAGTCAAATACGGCCATAAAAAACCAAAATCCCGAATTTTTTCATGAAATTTCGCCCGGTTTGACCGAAATCTCATCGAAAAAATCAATTTACTGTAACATTTTCAAAAAATTTCAATTTTTTTCTGGCCGGTAGTTTAGGTCTCGGGGGGCGAAATCTTAAATTTCGGTGAAATTTCACCGAATTTCGCCAAAATTTGGATCCCTGGCCACTACCAACCGAATTTGAATAGCTCGTTAAATCAAGACGAGACTCAGGTACGATTTAGTCTTTTTGTCTTATAGTGTAATGTCAGACTTTAAGCAACTTAAAAATAGCCTATTTTTATATATAATAAATGTAGGTAATTTTACCTTAACTTCAGTAGTATTAGTCTAAAAATAACCATCAATAAGCCAAAAAAATGTCTCTATAGTAGCTTTTGACCTTTTATTGGTCCCATTTAGAACGGCTTCAGCTTTGACTTCTTCCTTCTAGAAGCTGAAAGCTGCTCCAAACGGTTGGCTTCTTCGCAGCCGAAAGTCAAAAGGCACCTATTTGTACTAGATAAAACTAAAAGCCAAAAACTGGTGTGGGTAGCTTCTCACAGCTTCAGTGGGTTGGTGATGAGGCTAATGGAGGCCCGGTCTTTCGGTGAGATGGATAACACTCAATTAGTGGAGATGACCCTTACAATCCAGGCTACCAACTGAAACACGATCGACGTGAAGCAATCCTGAACCAAACTCCGAATTATTATCAACCGTACCAAAACCCGGTTGACCTGATCACGAAGATCAATTCATGCAAGCAATCGAAGAACAAGCAAGAACAAAAACAAAGCAATATGAAATTGCAAATATAATTGAAGTATTGATGTAGGGTTCCGAAGCACGGTATTACTGTTGATCTAGCCGAACAAGACAATACCTAGTAGTTTCACCAAGAAAAACTACGACTAAACAAAACCCAAGTAATTTTGGGGGACTCCCTAGTGTTGAAAATATGCCCTAGAGGCAATCATAGAGATGATTATATTTCCATAAATATTCATAAACTATGAGATTGTTCTTTGAATAACATCATGGATATTGATTAATAAGTACGTGACTTATTTGTGAAACTCTGTATTCATCTTTATGATGTTTATTCTAAAAGGGGTCCCTAATCGACAATCATATGAGGACGCATATGAGTAGACTAGCATATGTATTGGTCGATTACCATGTTTCACAGGTCATAGATATGGAGATATCAAACTAATAATATAGACACATGTTAGAGAACATGATGTTGGATATCGACCCACTATGAGACACTACGAGAACGTTGTATTCTTTCATGTCATCAGTTGGTCTCATATACGATGTGTATGCTATATCCTTGACTTGAGATTATCGCATGTTCTCAAGATGCGTAATAGCTTACTTTGGGGTCGTCAAACGCTACTCCGTAACTGGGTAGTTATAAAGATGGTTTTCGGGGTGGTCATGAAACATGCTGCGAGGCATGGTAGATCAAGAAAGGATTTGCCTCTCCATACAACGGGAGAGATATCTCTAGGCATCTCGAGTGGTCGGATTCCGAAAAATACATGGCCATGTTACTCGAGTAAAGAGTTAACTCGATGTATTCAGGGAATCCGAGTCACGGCATCGAGAAAGAGTGGTCAAGCCATCCAAATAAGGATAACAACAACTCGCCTTGGGTTTGACCGATATCGTGAGGCAAAAGGAAATGCATATAGGACATTGTTGAGGTTCATCCGATCTTTACATGTACTCGGGAGTCAATAAATCCTACTAGGGGCCGCTATCGACTATTGGTCGAGTAGGAGTACCCCTCTTAATAGTACGGCATTTAACTAGCAACCCGGTCTCCCATCCAAACACCGAGATCGGTAAAAGATGAGGAATACATCCTTAGCCCTTACTAGTTATACCTTTGCCTCTAGCGATCCACTTGGAGTTTTTATGATTTCCAATCATCTTCTCTCTAGGATCGAATCTTCTTCTTGTTCATCAACACATGATGAACCTTCTCTAGCCCTTCTCTTCACTTCGGGATCACCTCTTGAAGCTCATCAACACATTATGACTTCTCATTCCCGATTCTTTATCTTCTTAGACTCAACCTACTTCACAACTCAAGGAAGATTATTAGTCCAACAAACACAGTTGTCTCAATCATCATTTGCACTCTATTAACACATACCAAGATTGATTGAGCACAACCCAAATCAATTTGAATGATTAATTGGTGTCTTGAGAACTTTGATGCAACTAATGCTTCATTATACTGAAGAACTTTTCGTTTGTCCTTAATCAACAAAGAGACACCATCAACACATGATGAAATGTTTTTTGATTGATTGAAAGACAACCGAACTCAATTTAAATTTTATTTAAATTGACATAAGTATATATAACTACACAAGTTTCATACACTCAATATGATGGTTAGTAATGATCCAAATGTTTGAGTGATGGAAAGAGATTAATACATTTAGACCATCAACTATAGAACAAACTCCATTAAGTATGTGCATATAACTAATTGAACATGGAATCAATATGCACGTAATCAATCTTAGATTGCATATGAGTTTATCCTATATTAGTATGAGTATACTACAACTACACAAGTTATATATATACTCAAAAGATTATTTCAAAGTCTTGATCATTTATATTATATGGCAAGAGGACATGGATCAATACAATTGAAACATAAGTTAAGTTATCAATTCCCCCTAGATGTGTGCATTCATGTATATATAGATTTGGAAACATAATGCACATATTTAGACTAAGACAATGGAAGAGTTCATCTTTTAACTTGAATTCTAAGTATGCATTAAGATAATAGAGTGAATACAAGTGCATACCTTGGGTTTTTTATTTTCCATCCAAATTTGAGACTAATAAGAATGAAGCTCAATAAACATGTTAATCTCATAATGATTAGATTTATCATTAAACAATAATTAAGCATTAATATTAAACCAATCACTAAAACTAATGGACCTTGAACTTACAATCTCCCCCTTTTTAGTGATTGATGATAAATCCTATATTAATTCCGCATTTGGATGAAAAACAGTGCATGAAGGGGTTTAGAGGATTAAAGATCGAATAACACAATAAAATTTCCATTTTTGTAACTCCCCTTTGGCAAATAGAATAATTAAACACAATAAGGAAATTTGAAAATCCAAGCTCTTAGACCATTTTATTTAAAAATCCAAGCTCTTGTACCATTTGATGAACTCTCAAAATATAAAATATTTCTCAAATCAATCTTCCCTTTTTAAATCAACATTTCAAACAAGGGAAATATGCACTCACAAATTTCTCTCCCCTTATTGGAAATTTTCTTAAATCCAAATGAGGGAATTAAGCTCACAATACTTCTCTCCCTTTTGGCATTAAACACTAAAAATGGAAAACCAGTCCAAAAGGAGGTATTAAAGATACCACTTGTAAACATCGAGAGTTAAGAGAGAAAGTACCACTTGAAAGATCATGTGCCAAATGAAAAAGTACAGAGCTTGGCAAGAGAAGCAATCGAAGATAGGTCATAAAAGGATTTGAATTAAATCATATGACCATTGCAAGGAATCTTGATTTTAAAGAATGAAAACCAATATTTTTGCAAACTTTAGAAATATGACAAAAAAAGTAAATCACTTTTAGAAAGAGGCTATATTTAGAGTTAAAGCTGCAAAAGGATTATTTGAAACACATTCAAATAAAACTCTTCCTCATTTTATTAGGCTATACAATAAATCCATCATGACTCAAATGAGGAGTCCATAATTTGACTAATAGGGCTCAAACGAGGAATTTACCCAAAAGAAAGCCTAATACCAAATTAGAATACAAGTTTTCAATAAAACCACTTGAAAGAAGGCTTTTTAAAGAAACATCACTTGTGGTACCACTTATAAAGAAAGCAAGAACTTTGTACCACTTTTAATGCTTAATTTTTCAATTTTTACCACATGTAAATATTTCTTCTTTAAGTGATACTATTTAAAAAGATACCACTTGTAAAGATCATTTAGCAAGAGGTACCACTTGTAAGATAAGCAATGTCAAATAAACCATTTAGAATAAAGCATTTTCATTTAATATAAACTCAATATGAATTTATCCCCTTTTAAATATTTCAAACATACAAAGAATCTCACATAGAGAGTCCTTGAGAGATTGAACTTACAATTGGTTCAAATGGGAACTCATCCATATGAGTGTGAAATACCATGAAAGCCCATGAAGATGCATAAGGGGTAGAAAAGGATATCGCTTGTAAAAAAATAATAAGATTTGGGAAGGAAAATACCACTTGATAGAAATCAATACCCCTTAGCTTGATTTTGTTTTTGAAAAGAAATTCTCAAAGATTTAGAAAATTTTAAAGGTATCAGAGCAAACACATATATAAAATTCATTTGAGCTTCAAGAAAAGAACTCAACAATTGATTCCTTCTGATTTCCAATAGTTGATTAATTTGTCATTTAAGACCACTTAATGGAGAATCAAGTTTCATGATCATGAGTTTCTCAAAAATCTCAAAATCATAAAAAGTCTGATACCAAATGTAAATCGATACCAATTGAAAATGAATTCACAAAACTTGTTCAAACAAGCTCCAAGAGATGAAGCATGGCGCTATTAGCATTTAAACATTCACAAGTTTTGGTTTTGAAATGATTTTTCAAAAAGAACCCAAATGGATACCACTTAAAATATATCAAGGGGAACTTAGTGGATACCATTTGAAACTAAGCCAAATAATTTTCAAATGATTTGAAATTTTGCAAAAAGATACTTTGGGATCATAAGAAGCTTTTCCAAAAAGAATTTTTGAAAAAGGAAGTTCCAATCAAAAGATATCCCAAAATCAATTTTGAAAAAGTCTAAAAATTCAAAACAGATCTGCCAGGGTCGGTACTACCGCTCTCACATGGTCAGTAGTACCGGGCTCCGGTGCTACCGCGGTTCAGGGCGGTGCAACCGGCTCTAATAGTCTCAAAATGCAATTTTTTGTAAAAATAATTCAAATGAACTCCAAATGATTTGAAACTTTTCAGAAATGAACTTTGGACTATTTATAAGGTTTTACAAAAAGAATTTTCTTAAAATTACTATTCTTTCAAAAAATATGGCAATTTGCGCTTTGTGGCATAAATGGAAATAGATTTTCATAAAAAACCTCAAAATGCAGCTCAATTTGGATTTCATGCATTTTCAACTTTCATGGCTTAGAATGATTTAGCAAGATGGTTTCTAGGCAAGATTTATAATGAAATCCAAATTGAATGCCAAGATTAAGCAATATACTTCATTAGGCTATTTAGGTTGAAATGAAAGATTTTCGGCCAAAATTTGATTTCAACATAGAATTTTCATTTTGAAAGCTTGTAAAATATTTGAAATACATAATAGAATGCTTTTTACAAAGTTTTTTTCACAAATTTGGGTGTTTTAAATAAGAATTTTGACTTTTGACCAAAAGAGTCTTTTTAGAGACCAAATAGAAAAGCAAAGCCAAATTCAATCAACACAAGAATTCAAAAGGAGTACGGGATAAGATATAGAGACTTGAATTTTGTGTATGAGTCTAAAATACCATTTTGAACCAAGATACTACAAAAGAGCCGGTCCAAAAGGACAAAACTCACAAAGTGCAATAGTATGACTATTATGGGTCAAATATAGCTTTTCGGCGTGATTCAAAATCAAACAACTTTTACTAGGTTGGTCTTTTGAAAATCTTTCGAACACGAGAATTATTACGAATGACCAACTCTAGGTTTTTTGTTTTGGAATTTCTTTCAAAATCATTTTAATTTTAATTTTATGAAAATTATAGGCTTAAATCCAAAACAAGATACTAGTAACTAGCTTTTGGACTTGAAACTCATTTTCTTTGTAAATTAGTTTTTGTAAAGCCAAAACCATTGAAAAATATTTTGAAAGCATTTGTATACATTACCAACTAGTTTTTCACGAGATTACTACTAGTATACAATATTTTGACTTTTTGGCTAAATGGCTTGATTTTGAATATATATATTAGCACTTTTATATAAATATGGGCACATGTAGGGATGTAATGTACATGGTTATGGTTTAGCACTCCCCCCCTTAATGTGCCACTACCCAAACTTGCTCAAGATTGCAATTAATATAAATAATAAGCATGAGCAAGCACATGAAAAGCAATTCAAATTGATTTTCATTAATAAAACAATATAACCTACCCAAGGTTATAAGCTAAGATTATCAATTTAAATACTTGTTACCCGAGATGACATTGGCTCACGATTTAAGTGATCGTCCTAATGCTTGGATCCATATTGCAAATGATGAAGTCCTTTTCCTTTTTGAAGAAGCCAGATGTCCAATGCACCTCCAAGTGCCTAATAATCTTTTTGGCACTTGTTGGTACCCAATTCTGGTTGGGTCCAAGAATGTTAGTCACAATAGATTTCGGGACCCAAATGGTCCTAACATGAATATTATCAAGTGAACTAACATGACGAGCAATGGGTTTGTAATTGTTATTCCACCTAAGCAATCTATTGGAGTTGAATTAAGGAGGCTTTGGAGGTCTAGCAAAATTCATAAATCCATTTCTAGTTTGATCCTTTCTAAGCACATAATAATCATTATAATGAGGACGCTTAGAGGATCTAGCAAATCTAGCAACTGGTTTGCTATTGTTATTTTTCCTAAGCACATGATCAACATGATTTTTTGTGGTCTTAGAAAATCTAGCATTTTGAGCAAACACGTTTCTAGATTTATTTCTCCTATACAAATTGATTATCATTATTTTGTATAGACTTAGGAGATATGACAAACTTGGCAAACATGTTGCCATTTTTTTCCTTCCTAAGTAAATAATGATCACTGAAAATAATGGGCTTATGAGTGATACCTTTGGGACAATTCTTACCGAAATGTCCCCTTTCCCAGCAATTGAAGCATGTCACGCTATTTGGTCCTCTCTTGACCTTCTTGTCATGCTTAATCCCAGTTTGCCTCATTGTTGATGATTGTGGCTTGATATCCACTTTGTTTGGGCACACAGAGGTGAGGTGTCCCTTCTTGTTGCATCCAAAGCACTTAATTGTCTTTGAGTGTCTTGCATTGTACCTTGTCTTGCTATTCTCCTTCTTGGAGATGTAGCCGATCCCTCTCTTGTCTTGAAAGACTCGTTGCTTGCTTAGGATATCGTCGAGGGTGCCCTTTCCTTTGTAGCACTTCTTCAAGTCATTTTTCAATTTAATGACTTGAACCTTGAGCTCTTTATTTTCCTTTACAAGGTTAGTCTCACATTGCATAGAGGAAGTAGTAGTAAGTGAATTAGAGCAACAAGGTATATCATCACTAGAGATGGACATGTCAAATTTTGATGAAATATTAGGATTGATATTTAAGCAAGGCATTTCATCAATTAAATCACATGAGATTTCTATATCCACCTTAGGCTTAAAATTTTCTTTGAGAAGGAGGGATTCATGATTTTTTAAGCACATTATAATCATTTTGAAGTGATTCATGTTCAAGCTTCAAAATTTTTATATTTTACTTTCTCCTTCCCAAGATAACTATTGAGCCCCTCTAACATATTCATAAGTTCATCATAAGAGGGCTCATCATTGTCATCGTCACTTACCTCAACATTACCTTTTGCCATAAAGCAACGCGATGGTGGAGATAGAATTGAATGCTCATCATCACTTGTGGTAGAAGTTGAGGTTGATGGTGTTGTCGGTTCTTCATCAATTGATATAGAACTTGAAGTTTCATCTCCCGACACCCATTCTTCTATGCAATTCTCACTTGTGGATGTGGACTCATCATATAAATATTGAAGCTTTGTCCACATCCCATGAGCGCTCTTGAGATTGCATATTTTATTAAATACATCTACGCTCACAACGCTAAATAAAAACATTAGTAGCTTGAGCATCGAGATGTAGGCATTTCTCTTCTCCTTTAGTTGGAGCAACTTCACTCAATCGAAGAGAAAAGCCCACATCTACGATCCACAATATTTGGGGGCTCATGGATTTAAAATGAGAAATCATAAATATTTTCCATGAAGCATAATTGGAGCCATCAAATATTTGTGAATCGGTGTAGTTTACTAATTCACTAGGCGCCATCCTTTACTCTCTAGACGGTTAAGTCTAATAAAATAAGAGACCAAGCTCTGATACCACTTGTAAGGTCGAGGATGCCGACTAGAGAGGGGTGAATAGGCGGTTTTTAAAAATTACTTCCACGAATTTCTACAAAGCAATTCACCCCTAATTACCTTAATGCCAAAACCTTAACAATTATTAATGCGAAAACGATAAACTAAGGTTTTGACAATTAAAGCCTAAATCAACTAAGCTCACTATGTGCACTAATTAATTATGTCTCTAACAAATATTGCAATCCTAAAGACAAGCAATCAATAAATTTAATTCTATGAATATAAATAACAAATACAATGCAAGCACAAGAGACACAATACTTTTTACCGTGGTGTTCGGAGACTTGCCGGCCTCCCCTAGTCCACGTTGAGGTTAGCCCAAACGAATTGGACCGGCTCCACGAATTGAGCACCCACCTCGAATCCACTAGTGATTGCTCTTTCTCCCTCCGGGTAGGCGAGCACCGACCTTCACAACTTTTCTGGGGCTTCTCACAACCTCCGTTGAGAGCTCCCCTGACACGACGCCTCCACACGTCGTCTAGGTGTCGCCAAACACCAAGAGTAACAAGCCAAGCCATTCCGCTTGACCTTCACCTAGTGCAACACATGCACTCTGGTGACCTCCTAAGTGCAACACATGCACAAGAGGCTCTCAATCCACTTCCTAATTGCAACACATGCAATTAGGGCTCACTCTTAGCTCAAGAAGCAAATAGAATAGGGCAACACATGCACACAACTCCTACAAACACCCAAATGCTCCAGCAAGCACAAATACCACCCCTTGGTATCTTTTTATAGCCCTCACACGAAAACTAGCCGTTGGGGGCAAGATTGGGCGAAACACAATAAATCTAGTGTTACCACCCAACTGGGCCCGGTAGCACCGGCCTACAGGCCAACAGCTAGAAAACTAGCCGTTCTGCAGAGAAATCGATAGCACCAGCCAACTGGGAGCGGTGCTACCGCTCGAGTGGTAGCACCAGCCTCCACCCCAGTATCACCAGCCTGCCAGACCAGAGCAAAAACACCCTGTTGGGTTTTTCAACAACGGGCAGTTCCCCGGTGCTACCGCACCCCGGTAGCACCGGCCCTGAGCAGCTCAAAAACACTCTCCTTTGTGATTTCCACACCCGAGGAGGGATGGTAGCACCGGACAGACTTGCGGTAGCACCGTACCTCCGGTGCCACCGACCCCACAAGGGTTGTACGACCAGATTTCCAGATCAAAGACAGATTTTACTCAAAAATCTTTTCTATTCGAATCAAACACAAATAATGATTGATTCTTTGAGCCATGTGAGGATCAACACATGATCACAATACTATGCAAAACACATTTGCATATGTTAATCATATACTCCAAAAAATCGCATTAAAGCTCAACTTATTTGCAAAACACATTCGCAAATAAACCACGAACCTATGAGATCAACCCTCTAGCCATGTAAGGATCAACACATGATCCTAACACTTTGCAAATCACATTTGCAAATGCCAACACATGCTCTAGGATCGAAACCCATAACTTCCAACTTATTTACAAAACACATTTGCAAATAACAATTCCAACCACTTAAACACAAATCTTAAGCCATGAGATGATCAACATATGATCCCAACTCATTGCAAAACACATTTGCAAGTGCTTATGTCATGCTCCAAGACAACAAGCATAAACATCAATATTTTGCAAAAGCACATTTTGCAAACTCAAAGCACAAAACACACTTAGCCTTGTGATGATCAAGTCACAACTAAAACTTCAAAGCATGAGCTCTCTATTTGCAACACATGCAAATCTCTAGTACTATGGAAACAACCACTATTCAAATCAAGTTGCATGAGCTCTCTCCTTTTGCAACACATGCAAATCCATAGCTTCATACAAAAACCAAATCAATTAAGATTCAATAAGAAGCAAGCATGGGCTCCCTTATTTGCAACACATGCAAATACTTTGCTCATGCAAAATCCAATGCACAAGCTTCACCCATTCGCAACACATGTCAAATGGTTAGCTCCATGCAAAATTCAAATAAGAGAGTGAGCTAGAGTGAACTGGATTGAGTTCATCAACACATGATGAAGCTCAAGCTAAATGACTCAATCCCTCTTAATAGTATGGTACCTAACTAGCAACCCGGTCTCCCATTCAAACACCGAGATCGGTAAAAGACTAGGAACACATCCTTAACCCTAATTAGTTATACCTTTGCCTCAGCGATCCATTTGGAGTTTTTATGATTTCAAATCATCTTCTCTCCAGGATCGAATCTTCTTCTTGTTCATCAACACATGATGAACCTTCTCTAGCCCTTCTCTTCACTTCGGAATCACCTCTTGAAGCTCATCAACACATGATGACTTCTCGTTCCCGATTCTTTATCTTCTTGAACTCAACCTACTTCACAACTCAAGGAAAATTGTTAGTCCAACAAACACGGTTGTCTCAATCATCATTTTCACTTTATTAACACATAATGGATGCCCCCAAGATTGATTGAGCACAACCCAAATCAATTTGAATGATTAATTGGTGTCTTGAGTACTTCGATGCAACTAATGCTTCATTATATTGAAGAACTTTTCGTTTGTCCTTAATCAACAAAGAGACACCATCAACATATGATGAAATGTTCTTTGATTGATTGAAAGACAACCGAACTCAATTTAAATTTTATTTAAATTGACATAAGTATATATAACTACACAAGTTTCATACACTCAATATGATGGTTAGTAATGATCCAAATATGTTTGAGTGATGGAAAGGGATCAATACATTTAGACCATCAACTATAGAACAAACTCCATTAAGTATGTGCATATAACTAATTGAACATGGAATCAATATGCACATAATCAATCTTAGATTGCATATGAGTTTATCCTATATTAGCATGAGTATACTACAACTACACAAGTTATATATATAGTCAAAAGATTGTTTCAAAGTCTTGATCCTTTATATTATATGGCAAGAGGACATGGATCGATACAATTGAAACATCAAATTAAGTTATCAACTCCCCCTAGATGTGTGCATTCATGTATATATAGATTTGGAAACATAATGCAAATATTTAGACTAAGGCAATGGAAGAGTTCATCTTTTAACTTAAATCCTAAGTATGTATTAAGACAATAGAGTGAATACAAGTGCATACCTTGGGTTTTTCATTTTTCATCCAAATTTGAGACTAATAAGAATGAAGCTCAATAAACACGTTAGTTTCATAATGATTAGATTTTTCATTAAACAATAATTAAACATTAATATTAAACCAATCACCAAAACTAATGGAGCTTGAACTTACAACAACATTACAATCTGCTATCGTCATCCTATTCCCAGGTTAGATAATATGCTTGATGAGTTAAGTGGTGCTCGTTTGTTCTCCAAAATTGATTTGCGTAGTGGATATCATTAGATTCGTATGAAGTTAGGGTGATGAATGGAAAACAACTTTCAAAACTAAGTTCAGGTTATATAAGTGGTTAGTCATGCCTTTTGAGTTAACTAACGCACTTAGCACTTTCATCAGACTAATGAACGAAGTTTTGCGCGCTTTTATAGGAAAATTTGTTGTTGTCTATTTTGATGATATATTGATTTACAGCAAATCTTTGGAGGAACATCTTTGATCATTTACGTGCTGTTTTTACCACTTTACGTCTTGCACATTTGTTTGGCAACCTAGATAAGTGCAGTTTTTGCACAGATTAGGCGGATTGGGCCGCCGTTGTCTTCGCCTGGTCACAGTGCCACTGCCGCTCGATCCAACCGCAACTCGTTGGCGAAAGGTGACCCAAGAGTCCAGATCCGACCGAATCCAGCAGATGCAGCAGTCGTTGTCTTCATCATTGATGTCGTCTTCCCAGTGGCCATCTTCTTCCCGACCACCTCCGCTGTCCTGTTCCTTACCTGCGACGATTCCCTCGCGTGGTCGCCACACACGATTTGGTGAGGCATGACAAGTTACTTTTCTCTTCCTCTCTCCATACTTTCTCCTCCAAAACCACCGCAACTGCTGTAAAGAGATCTAACACACTGCCGGCCACCACTTTTCCTCCCTCTCTCCTCCACTATGGCTCGACTCAGATGTGGACCTACTAAGCCACCGGCCACGATGGAGCATTTGTGGATGGCCACCGACAATCTCTGTCTTTGCTAAATAACAACGGGGTTTCCCCGTTTCAAAAAAAGAAAATTCTCTGTATTTGCCCAAATACACAATGACTTTATTTATTAATTTATAGGTATGTATATTTTTTTCCCAAAATACAGCTTTAAAATTTATACTGTAAGGTGGATATCAAAACCATAAGGGCTTGCTTGGGAGCCCTGAAATTTTTTCCACTTGTATAAGCTTACACTTGTATTTTTCTGAGTACAAAGGAAGCCGGTTGAATACCATTGGAAATTATTTCTGGTTGTAAACTGCTTGGAAGCCCAGAAATTTTTTCCACCTGTATTCAGCTTACACTTGTATTTCATAAAGGACGGATACTACATTATTCAGTCAATCAACCAAGTAGTCTTTTTAATCACAACCTGTATTATGAAAAGAGCAAAACCCATGGTATTACAAAGCAATTCACTAGATCATACATACATAACATTATTCAGTCAATCACCAGATCGTACATAAATATTTTAATAAGTGTAACACACAGTAGATCGATGATATTTCTCAAACAAAAGTATCATATTAGGGGCAAAGTACTTTGATTTTCATTTTTGCTCTTCCAATCCATCACTCATCATAAAAGAATTAAAACAAGGAGCTAGCAATGAGTGAAGCATTGTCAAGCACCTTGCAATCAGAGTCAGCCGAAGCAAACTACCCAAGTAACAAAGCAGTCTCTCTTTGGCTTTTTGTACAGCAGGAACTGAAAAGAAAAGAATCACTTCATAGATCAAGCAGAGATTCTTGAATGGGCTGGAGAGAACAGACTCAGGGCAAATATCAAAACCTCGCACACTTTTGTGAGATTGAAAGGATAATAAAAGGCCTTCAATTTCAATGGAATGATGTTATAGAATACAAAGGATATGAATCAGGATTAGAAGATAATTTTCTATGCCCAAGCTTACACTCGAAACAATCATCATATCATAATCAGCATATTCTTCTCAGTTTAAAATAGCAAAGTTAATCAGCATTCAGAAAACACATGTAAAATGGTGACTTCACAGTAATTAAGTGTAAGACATGTTCAATAAAGCATGCAGTCATTATTATAGTAATTCAAAATATCAAAAGTTCTCATACAGAACTAAATATATATATATAGAGAGAGAGAGAATTTGAGCATAACTCAACAGGTATATACAATAAGCTATATGCATTCAATTATCTAATAATACAGTTTAAAACTATGACTTGAACTGCATATGACAATCATACCTTAATAACCCAATTATAGGTTGCAGGGCCCAGCATTAAGAACCTCTTTCTTCATATTGGGGGATGAATGAACCAAATTTCCAATGATGCCAACCTAATGAGTCAACAGAGAACATTTATTGTCATGCACTGCAATAAGACATCATATATTGGGCTAGCAAGACTAGGGTGATATTCCATGCAAGATTGCCACAGTACATGTTGGATGGTTAAAAAAATGTTATAAAGAAGGCAGCCTTGTGCTGTGCAGAAGTATATTCACATAGGAATAGACATATAAATGATAGTACTTGCGGCAAACATAGAGGCAAGTAATGACTATTTTCATGCAATTCACTTGCTTTATATAAATTCCACAGGATCAACTAATTCTCTATTATTGAGTAAACATGTTCCAAGAGGCTCATGCAGAATGCATTTTTTTTGAGGTAATATCTCAAAAAATAAGTAGCAAGTACACATAGTCTCAAGCGCTATCTTGCTGTTTGCCCTGAAAATGACACTCAATTTCAGTTAATTTTTCAAGAAATAGTTGATTACTTAGTACTTGTTAAGACAATGAAAATGGCACTCAATTTCAGTTAATTTTTTAAGAATTGAATGTTAAGGACTAGTGAGTTGCATATGATGAAATGGAATCAACAAATCCTAAGGCCAAAATAGGAGGACTTACAAGGAGTCAAATTCCAAGCTTATTTATTTCCTTCTTCAACCACAAACCACGAAGTCTTGGCTCATAGCATAGAAAGATCTCACGGTTTATTACATCCTTGAAAACATCGGAGGCATAGATCTTGACCTCATCGAACACATCATCCATCACTTGTAACACTTCAAAACATCTTGAAATTGAGTATTCATTTCCTTGCTTTGAAGCTTGCTCCTTCATGCTAGCATGTTCTTTTCTGAATTCAAAATAAGCTGCCATTGTTTCTTCAATGCGTGGTGCCGATGTACCCTTTTGTTTCTTGGGTCTTGTTCTTTGTGCTCTAGCACTCCCAGTTCTTGAATTTGGATAATCATCACCTCCTCGTTCTTGTTGATTTGCTTCATTATCTTCAACATCCAACTGCTTAGCATGACGATTTTGAAGTTCATTCTCTACACTCCTTCCAATGTGTTCCATTCTTTGGCAAGAGTACATAGTGTTCTCTTCTTGATCTTGTATATCATTCTTCAAATCTTGCCTTTCAACTTCACGCATTCTTAGAGGAGAATTCATGTTGTCCTGTCTTTCCCCAATGTGAGCTCTTGAATCAAATCTTGGATCCCGTGAGTGTTTTGTAGTGATGCTTGCATCCCATGAGTGTTTTCTAGTGATCTTGTATTTGTAAAATTAGATGGTCGACTAGAAGTGAAGCAATATTTTCCTTCCGCAATTTGTCCTATTAAGACATCAAAGATGAGAGGATTACAGAATGGAATGCCAACTTAGATGCAACGAGCAATTTTTACTCATTTCTAAACTCTAAAGTACTTTTGAAGCTAGTAGACAACACATTAGACTGAAAATGAGAGGATTATAGAATGGATATTACCTTCATACAAGAGATCAACGACTCAAACAATGGGAAACTCTTGTTTTCATATCTTCTTAGCTTAGAGTTCTCCTACATAATGATAGAACAATTCAAGTATAAATAGAACAATTCTAATTGGACACAAAGAAGATTCGCAATTAAAAAACAAGAAGCTTACCTCGATTATCTCATCCCATTTTTCAGATGTGGTGTTAATCATGGATGCATTTTGATTCCATGAGACACCGCTACGATTGCGAATAGATCTAATTGCTTTGTAGTCTTTCTTCAATTGAGCCTCTTTATCTTGAATTTGAGCTTTAGAAAGTTTTGCTTCTGGAAAGAGTTTATTGAAATCCTTCACAATCCTGTTCCAACCTTCTGAAGTCCATCCATTTTGACCACGATAGTGAGAAACATTGAACTCAAGGAGTACATCAACCAATCCTTTTTCATACTTTGATGTCCACCTTGCTCTATTTGCCATAAAGCCTTAGATAAACTATAAACCACAAGGAACCGTAAATAGTATGAATAAATGGCAAATAAAACTAAAGTGTTCGATTTATGATATAAGTACATTGTGACAATTAATAATTAGACAAGCAACATAAAGTATGACATCGGAGAATTTCATAGAACTCACAAAATTGTTCTGTTTTATTACAATGAGTACAAAAGTAAATAAAGTAAAAAACAGAGATTTATCATAATTGCTAATGAGATCTCCTTTGTACTCTCCGCTTCCTACTTATTTCATAATCTGCCCACATCTTCTTTGCAATCTCATCTCTCAAAGCATTACCCATGTTCCTTTCATTGTTCAATGGTACAATATCATCTCTGTATCGGTCATCTCTACCAGGTAGATCCACAAATTTATCTGAAGAAATGTTCATTGTTTGATCATTTAACCATTTTTCATCACCTTTATAGCTCCGGATTATATTATGCAACATAGCTGTTACTGCTGGAATTTTCACTTGAGTTTCTATTGGGTAAAATGTTGCAACTTTTAAGATAGGAAATAACATCTTTAGGATGCCAATAGCATGCTCTATATGGTTGCGTAGGTGGGCATGGCGAAGATTGAACAACTCCTTATAGTCCCTTGGTCGGCAATTGCCCTGTCCTTGTTCCTTAATGTGGTATCGGACTCCTCGATAAGGAGCAAGAAAGAATGGTGTGTTCACATAGCCCCCATCAACCAGATAGTACTTGCCCCTAGGTACTCGAAATCCCGATTTAATGGCAGAATGTAACAGCCCCTACATCTGATGCGGACCCTTCCCAACCAGTAGAAACATAAACAGAATTCAAATCAAAGTTACAAGCAAGCATCACATTTGAGAAAGAGTTCATTTTCTATTTCGATATGGAGCAGCCTCACTATCCGTCATTGTGATAGGGACATGAGTACCGTCTATTACCCCTATACAGTTCTGCAAGAAATAATACCTTATTACTAATTGAGGAATAAAATGAGGGTAAAAATTCCTAAACTATACTGACATGGATTACATGTACCTCAAAGTAAGGCCAAAATTGTGGAGTTGATGATATTTTTCAATGAGTCTCAGTGGATGGAGGCTTGATAAATTCATAGGTCAATGAAGTGATCGCCTCAAAACATGCCCAAGATGCCTATGTATAGTCTCAGGACTGCTGAAATCTATCGGTCAATGCTCGAAAACTAGCATTCTGTGCAAGCATATCCATTAAAATGCCTAATTGCTCCTCCATGGTGACACCTCTTGTATTATGCAAAAGATTTTTTGATCTAAGATAGTCTGAGAGTGTTTGAAAAATGTAGGGTTCCATTCGAAGATTTTCATAATATCGGCTTGGATGACCTTCAACAAGTTCAGTAATATATTCTGCTCCAGTAAATTTTGATGTATGACATGGAGTTTTAGTTATGATAGAAGCTGAACATAATGCAGGCAAAATAAGTAGCATCATATCATTATCTTCCTCTTCCTCAGATTCAGTAAGGTCTTTCATATCAACTAGCACTCAAGAACCTTAAATTTTAAAAATAAAAAATTGTCACTCAATAAAAAATGGAAAGTTAATAAACTAACATGCAGATCACCTGATGCATGATTGACCTAATCAGGGAACTACTAATATAATCTGATCAGCACCACTTAGTTCTACAATTGATAGAAGCTAGCTAAAAAAACTAACAAGGTTAACAACTACAAGCAAGACAATGTGGGTTTCCACATATCATGCCAATCATATTTTCAATTAGCATAGATATAACAAACCAAACTGCAAATACATAACTGAAAATTCATCAACTGTTACAACCAGAACTGTAACAAGGTAGGGGGGATTTCTAAGAATGAAATCTGGCTATATCAATCTACAAAATTGGCATTGTACTTAAATTGACCCCAAGTTCTAATGAAATGAACCTAAATTTGCCAAAACAAGAATAATCTAAATGCAATGACCTAAATTTGCCAGAACAAGAATAACCTAGTGTGTCAGCCCTCCACATTGTTCATACTGCTCATGTATCTACTGCCTACTATACTAACCCAAGTAGAACCACTCAACAGACCACAATTATCAGTGAAATATTTGTAACTGCTATACTTCTTATTCCTTCTGTTTTGTTTTAGTGATATGGAGGATAGGGGCATGCACCCTCACAAACCACAATAATCAAGAAGTCCTAAGATATAAGATAAATCATCTCCATGGAAACAGAACAAACACAAGAAGGCTAATTGAGCACCATTTTGTAGTATAACCATCATTAGTAGATGAAAGTAGTATTAGTTTTGATCTGTGTTGTAATCTATGCAGCAATGTAGCAAGTAGAAATCAAAACGAGTTCATTATTCACCTAACATCCTAAAACCTGAACCGGATATATTATTTTCTTCTGAAACTAGATGGCTGATAGCAAAAAGTTAATAATATTATGAATGATTATCAGTTCTCAATGATTCTTGCTGATTTCCAATTGTTATTACCAGACAAGTATACTCATAATACTCCCTATTGTATACTTTTTGATGCATTGTCTCTTCTTGCTTGTGCCGACCATAAGGTTAGTTGTGACCAAACATTTTGGGGAAGATGAAGTTCATCTATTTGGTATTATAAGGAAAAATGAGGAATAAGTTAAGCTTTAGATTAGGATTTCATGACAAAATGCGGGTATGCTGTATTGTACAACATTGAAAGTTTTTGTGCTTTTGTTTTTTATTTGTCCCTCTCATCATTTCTTGTACAACTTGGATGGGCAATTCTTGCCCTCTGTTTATGGGTGTAGCTCAAAGGTGTTGTAAAATGAACTACCTCTGTGTGTGACTAATTTTAAAGTTCTTTCTTGATAGTAGATATATTTTTCTGCCTCTAGTGTAATGGAATCTCCTGCATCCTTGATTCCCCGTAAAAGAAGGAAAGGAAAATAAGCAAAGCTACTAGACTAGATCAGTCTGCAGTTCCTTTTTTTGTTGTATTAATAGCTGCCTTTTGTCATCATTTTGTTTTTTCTCACATGATTCCTGTAGCATAATCTTCAAGGCATTACAAGCAATCTTTTTTAAAATCATTTACCTGTTATTGTCAATCAGGATTTTTTTTGCCCTTGGTATCATCCCTTACTTTTAACTAATTTTTTGTATTAAAATTTCATAATGAGATCCCAGCAGCCTTCTTCTAATTTACATGCTTTCTAGAGTAATTCATAGAACTGGTCATATGTTCAACATATACAGTTATTACATTTCAATTTCAGCTGTGGAATTCACTGCTTTCTAGTGTTGGGGTTCGCTATGGACTAGTGTCAGCTTTCAATTTCCATTTCATTTTTGTAGCCCTGTCAAGTTCTATAGGTCTGATGAGAATTTGGTTGCAACAGCACCATGGGTTTTTGACATTATCAACAGCTGGTGTCAAGATTAATACAACAGAGTGCTAGTGTTACAAGAATCCTAGTCATGACAAATTACCTTACCACTAAAGGAAAGGCTCGACAAGGGGGCGATTAGCAGGGTCATTTTTCAGTAGTAAATATCAAGCTGCAATAGAATCAGATTCGAGTATAGCATCAGATATATTTATTTTCTTTGAAAATATTGTATGTGCTCACTACCTTAGTTCACAGGATTTTACGTTAATGGTCAAAAACTCAAAATTATTAGGATACCAGTTTACTTCAGTAATTCAAAATTTTACTTTTTTTTCTTTAGTCCACAATACAAGGAAATCATGGTGCAAAAATCATATATTGGAAAAACAGTAGTACTCAAATCATCTGTCTTCAGTCTTCATGCATCTGAGAAAATAAAATGCTGTTTTAGAATAACTAATTCTATCAAACCCCTAATTTAACCAACTCTATTGAGTCCTGTCATATACTGCTCAGAGGTCAGAGCATCAAAAATTCCACGTTTGCAATGGATTTGGACAGCGCTTGTATGAAATTTTGTATCTAAAATATCTCAAGCTAATCTGGTCAGAGAGAGGAGAGGTAAGGCCCAGATGATCTGGTTGGAGAGAGGAGAGATTAGGCCTAGCAATTTTGTACCTAGATCTGGTTGGAGGGAGAAGAGGTGAGGCCGATGAAGTCGCCGAGGTGTCGCGCTACCGTTGTCGCCGCTCTCAACGTCGGACCGCCGTCGCCTCCGTTCTCAAGATGAGCCTGGTGATTGGAGAGAGGTGAGGCAAGATAGCCACTGATTGGATCAAAATCAAAGAGGGATGACGTAGGGGACCTTGTCGTCGCGCTCGCCGTCGTCGCCGATGAAAGTTGCAGCAACAGTCGCCGTCGATGCCGTCGAGATCACCGCCATCATCTTCTAGGGTTCCTCTCGAGTCGACGAGGCGACTCGACAGTCGCAAAGCGAGCGCTCGCGATACGTCCGTCGGAAAGAAAACGTCGCCTCCTCAGCCCAGAGAATGTTTCCGACCGTGTTGGCCCAAACCTGGAGTAAAGTTATTAGATTACCGGCCCACTCAAGCACAATTTTAAGGCCAGGTCTAAAAAAATTTTGGGCCTGCAATTTACACTGATTTTATGTTAAAAACCGGACTCCCAAGCAAGCCCTAGGGATTGTTTCCATCCAATAGTACCCATAGGAAGCACGTGTTTCTTGCTCGTTGCGCGTTACAGGCGCATCCGTTTTTCTTGCTGGCTGCGCGTGAACAATAATCTATAAATAAAATAAAATATTTATAATTTTTACCGGCTTACAGTTCTTCGTGGGGGAGATCACCCCATCCCCGCCTCCATGGGGATTTTTCCAGCCATCCCTAGTCTCAATGATTCCAGACGAGGCTGCTACCTTCTTACTCCTCACCCATCCCCTCTCTCCCTTTGCTGCTTGGCCAAATCCGAAGCACTGTGGCTGTCAGTGGCTGTCAAGCACCCTTTGCACTCGCCGCCATTGTTGGTAGTGTTCTCGCGCGGCCACAGCTTGCCGTGGCAACGCGACGAAGATGCAACAGAGCAGGAGAAGTGGAAGAAAATGGCGGTGGCGTCGCTCGACCCTCGCTAGGTCCACCTCCCGTCAACTTCGATTTGGTGATTCCCGGTCCCCTCCTCTACCTCTGGCCACCGATGAGGTTATCCTGACTTGCGGACATGCTGCCGCAACCTCCTCTTCACCGGCGAGCTCGAATTATTTTCACCAATCTCACTGCTGCTGCTTCTCTTTCACCTCTAGCGCTGATGGGCCTTCCTCTTTCCTGACCGCGTTTACGTCGCTGCCTGCTTCACTAACGAGGTCGCTGGCATCCCCCAATAGAGCTGGCGAGCTTGGGCTGAGAGAGAGAGAGAGGGAGAAAGGAAGGGGAGATGAGATGAGGTTGAGAGAGGTGATGGTCAGACAGCGGCTCAACGCCATGGCTCACCGTAGTTGGATAGACAGAGAGGAGGAAGAAGATAAGGGCAAAACTGTCGTATACGGGCAAATACGTACTTGAGTGGATTTTTTTTTTCTGAATACAGTGAGTTTGCAGTGGTATTTATCAAAGGCGAAATTTTACGGTGGCATTTCTTGAAAGTAGGCACTTTGCAGTGGCATACGTACATCTAGAGTAACCTGTCTTTATATGCGTTTCTGTTGCTCTAAGGTAAAACAACATAACACTGGAGGAAGTGCAAAATAAACAATACTACTACTGAGTTTCCTTCTGCTCTCTCTCCAACCATTTGTTATTCTCTACTCTTATTTGCGGCCTTTCGAGTTCCAGAGTAAGGTAGCAATTAGGCGTGGGAAGGAGGAGGTCAAGTTGGTCGAGAACGCGATGATCCGCCAGGCGACCCTGTCGAGGCGGTGCGGTGGGCTACCGAAGAAGGCCGACGAGCTTGCTGTGCTGTGCGACTTTTCTAACCCCTTTATCTGTTTTTATTTTTTCAAATCTAGTTCTCTTTCAAACAAAATTGCAAATCTAACCCCCTTCTCACCATAGAACGTGTCTCACATGGTTGACTCATCGGCCACGGCAAGCCGCCTCTCCTGCGCTCGCCATCCGCAGTAGGCCACCGCTCTCTCCTGTGCTTCCGCGGTAGGAGAGGAGACTATATTTGTAAAAAAAGAGGTAAAGGAGGCTAAAAAAAATGATCACTTCGATCACGATCTAGGAATTTCCAAATGAATGTACGGAGTCAACAAAATATTGTTCAATACAAAAGTTTAAGGTCCACAATAGCGAAAATTAAAGTACAAATTATTTATATTAGAGAAAATATGGCACAATAAATTATAAAATTACAAAATAATTAAGAAAAATTAAAAATTAACTCACGGGACTCCTTAACTTGGAAGTAAAATATTATGGCTTCATGACAAACTTGCAGAAAAAGTATTGATCATCCATTATACTTAGCTGGTTCTTTCACAAAATTAATTGCTAAAAACAAATTTGCGTTCTATAGATATTGGTTTGGATGCGAAGGTAGTAGCTTTAGTTATCTTTTGTCTTTTCGGATCAATCCCACGAAGCTTTCAAATATACATACTACCTCTTCATCTTCTTAAGCTCTACATCCACACAATCAACTAATTAATCCTAGTGATTCACCCTTTCTCAACATTTACTAAGACAATACGTGAATACCTTTGAGCTCTAGTTGATAGCCTTTAACTGGCTGCTGCTGCGATGCAGCCCGCAGTGCTGAGGTTGTTGCTTGGCCGGCAGCCTAGCTTTCGTCTCACCCCCTGGCCTCTCGCTGCCACCTGCTTTTTAAAGTGTGATGCCGATCACTACTCTAAGGCCGAGCAAGGGAGAGAGAGAGAAGTAAAGAGCATGAGAGACAAAGATTTGAGAATTTTGTCTAGACAAGGATGTGTGGTGCAATGTGCTCTACTCGGTTGAGGGATATGAGATGTAGGCTTTTCGCTAATAGGGTGGGCCGGCCGGTTGAGGACGGGAGGAGTTGGAGAATGAAAATTGGCTGAAATTAGTTGATGATGAATATACATGTTGATTTAGTCTATTATTGATATATATAGCTAATATTATACTTATTATGTAACCAATTCTTTTTTTTAAAAAACTATGTATATAGTATGTACACCATGTCCCTACGGTGGATCCGCCGGTGTGTGCGACGTGCAGGCGGTGGCGTCATTTTCTCCAGCGGAGATGAGCTCTCCGACTACTGCAGCCCGCAGTACAGGTCTGGCTGTAAATTTAATTACCACACCTATTTCTCTCAATCTAAGAAAGATACGTACTATAATTTCTTGATTTCTCTCTGCCTCTGTTTATTGTATAGTTCTTTTACGTGATTAGTAGTATGTGAGTGGTGAACTGGTGATTCCAAATATTTCGTTTTGGATTTGTTTGGATGGACATAATGCTTCAATTGGCATCCTATGAGAAATCTTGACACCTTTCAAAGCTGACTTGGCAAATAATTGTTCTGCATGCATAAATTGATTGGTAGCAACTGAAGCAGGGGACATCACTGGCCCATCCTAGATTACTTACAAAGGGATGTTTTTAATTTTTTTTTTTGCATCTGATTTCAATTTTATGGAATCTTGTATTCTTGATATCAGAATTCATTCGAAAACCACAAATATCATAATCAAATTAAGCGTCGCCTATGATGATCACATCGATTAGTTTTTCAAATTCAACCTGTGATTCATGCGGTAACAAATACTCAAAGCTATTGTTCCTTGTACGTGCATCAGCATTCAGCTAACATAATTCAAATGACAGTTAGATTAATTCATTTTCTTACGGATAATTACTAAGATGAACGGACATAAGGTAAGTTCTAGTGTAATCTTTAGAGATATCCATCCTTCTTGGTCAATGATGGTAACAAAAGGTTGTAAAAAAAACTAGTTCACCTTTGAGCTGTAAAGTAGAGTTGTAAAGCTGTGTAATGTCGGTAACAAGAAACAAAACTCGTGCTGCTTAGATGACCATGAAGCAGAGTCTAGCATAGGCCAAACAATAGTTGTACAAGTAATAAAGAAATAGTATTTAGACTGAGGGTGGGATCTACAGAAGAATCAGTAGGAATCCTCCTAGTACCATGTTACTATTATGATCAATGTAATGCAAAAGCTTGAGAGCTGAAGTTCCTCTGTTGTGATTACTTCCTCTGTTCCTTGCTTCTTTCAGTTGTTTGAATCCCAACAGATAGTTGTCACAGCCCTAAAACCAAAGATGGATCCATAATCATCATGAGTTGTTTTGAACCCTCAATGAAGCAGAAGAAAAGAGGGAGAAGAAATGGGCTGAAAATTTGAACTGATGACCTCTGTCCTTGGTCCCACCTGTCATCCCCCTCCTCTCCGCTTCTTCCCCAATTGGACGCCATGGGCGGTGGATCCACTTGGCTGTCGCCGATTGAGGAAGCTGGCGGTGCTCCGAGCTCTCCCACTGGCCAGCTTCGCCCATACTGCGCCCCACCTACTCCTCTGTGCTGCCATAAAGCTGCCTGAGCTCTCCTCCTCGCCATTTGCTCGCTGCACCGTCGCCATCCCGCTGCTGCGAGTTCGCCGGGACGGGGAAACCGAGCAGCGAGCCTCTCGCCGCGGGAAGTGGCTGCCAGGTGAGCTCTCCTCCTCATCTCGCGCCTCATTTGCTAGCCTTCAACCATCTGAGTTGCTCTCGGTATTGCATGCCAGCCTCACCGTGATCTCCACTACGCAAGACTCCACCAGCCGAGCTCCTGCTGCGCCGCTGCTCCGGTCGCCGTCGCCAGATCCGGTGACTTCCACCGCTGCCGAGGACTGCCCCAGCTGAGCCCCCTCTCTGCCGCAACTTCCTCTCCAAGCATTTCCTCCCGAAGCTAGCCATCGCCATTGTTGCCAGAGAAAAGCTTCGAGCTTCTAGGGTTTGTAAGGGGTAAGCTCAAGTAAATGTCCATGCTCTATTATAACAAGTAGCAACACAGCCCAGTGGTTCAACGCACTGAGTTTCAGTCCAGTGACCCGAGGTTCGAGTATTTAATTTTATTTTTGCCTTTTGCATTCAAACTTTCATATCTTTTGCTAGGATTGTCCAAATGAAGTCAGATTAGTTTCTAAATTTAAGATTTGAAATGAGGAATTAGAATATGAAATAAAAAGCTATGTGTTGCTTGCATGAAAATATTTTTATTAGAGTTTGAGTGCTAGGCCCTAAATAGGTGTTATGAAGAAAGTATGTTTTACCTTGATCCATAAATCATGAAATAAATACCATAAGCCACTGCAACCCTATGCACTCCATTTCTGTAAAAACATTTGAATTTGAAGGTATTTTGAATCAAATATTGTTGGATTAGGACCTTAATAACATTCAAACTTCAAGTGGTTAGACTAATATTCATATGAGCTCAAAAACTTATGAAACCAGTTTAGATGTGTTTCTGGGATTGCAAAGATTATGAATAGTCAAGAATATTTAGACTTTGCTTTAGTTTAGTCTATTTGCTAGTTGTCCGAACATGCAATCGGCAAAATGTTCAAATGGTCGTAACTTTCGCAAACGAATCTCAAACTCAACGAAACCAAATCTCATGACCTTAGAATGATATAAACTTACTTGCAATGCAAGAATGGTACCATTTCGAACAGTTTTGAGTTAGATCATATTAAGCCCTAATGATCATTTATATGAAAAATATTGTTTCCCTTTTATCAAGTGTTCGTTCTTTTGATTTGTGATTTGAGTTGCACGCTTCTTAAAGTGTAATTTTCAGCAAATTAATAATTGTGTATAACTCAATTGAATGATGTCCTTCCAAATAAATGAACTCGATAAACTTCTTTATTGTTGAACTTTGTATGTTACTTCTTGAAGTTTCTCTCGTTCATTTCTCATGCTCATACATGCGCATTTATATCAATAGCATCATTCTAATTTTGCATCATTGCATTCGTTTAGAGTCCGACGTACCGGAGAGCAACGAGGTTGACCCGGCGACCGTGAGTGAGGTGAACCTTGAGGAGGAACCAGCTCCTACACAAGGCAAGCATCGAGCATATTTCTCCTATATTTTGGATCAATGTGACTTATATTATGATGTTATGCATGTGGGTTTATGTTATATATCTATGTCGCGAATAGCTCCTAATTATTGCATTTCCCCTTGATATTGTTTACCATACACCTTGATAACTCTTAGCATGGGTAGTTTGTCTTATGCTAATGATCGCGTTAGATGCTTAGCCATGCTCTAGGTCTTGGTATGGAATCCGGGGATTTTAATGGTCTTTTATTTGTAGTGATTGGTAGTTATCGCGGGATGGTAGGGGTTTGAAACATGGTAATTGGAAAGAATGTTGTTTCATTCATGATAATTTGAAGGACTTGTTTAAAAGGGTGAAAGTGCGAGACTTGGGCGAGTAGTTGGGGTTATTCGAGAATGGAGTCTCGGATGCCATAGGCTCGCTTGAGTCGATTAAGGACCGATCGTTGGTGCCGTTGTCTTAAGCACTTTCCGTACTAACCACATATCCATATATAGGATGGATGAGCTAACTACCATAAGTTACCCGGATCATTTGACTTGTGGGTTTGGTGTGTGGGTGAGGTGCCTAGGGGTGTCCCCGGTGGACCTAGTCATCTCCGTACATTAGACACGAGCACAAATGTTTGGGGTGAGTATGTGAAAGGTTGTCATGTGAATCATCGCTTGCTATCGACGGGTGGTATGGTCGGTGGTCTCGTGTCGTGTGGGTAAAGATGTACCCCCTGCAGGATGTAAGAACTATTCGAATAGCCGCGCTCTCGGTTATGGCAAAGCTTAATGTTCATTGGACATCATCGTAGTGTCACGTGTTGTTTTATGATGAGCTTAGAAGGTGAAACATGATGGTCTCATGAGGGATGTTGGGTATGAGCTAGCTGTCCATAGAAGTCAAATAGGACTAAGGTTGCTTACACATTACTCTCTAGTTGTTAAGTTATGCTTTTTCGCAAATACTACTTTAACTTATGGCCTTTCATGTCTTTGCTACAACCATATGCATTATCCTTGTACTCTATAGTCCGTGTAAGACTTGCGAGTACCTTCGTACTCATGTGTTTGTTGTTGGAGTTTTGCAGGTGAGAATGAGATCATGTATGGCTATTTTTACCCCGTCGATGTCGGCGAAAGGGATGAGTAGTCGGTGGTTGGCCAAGATAGCGGAAGTGGTGCCTTATGGGCAATGGCGCCACTATTATTTTGCTTTTATGATGATTATATCCGCTGCGTACTCTATGTCTAATTCGCTAGTTAAACCATGGATAGTTTCTAGCTAGTGACTTTTGGTTGAGAGCATATAGACTTGTCTTTGTATGCTTCTCAAGTTTAAATTCAGATTTGGTACACTCGATGTATGAGACTTGTAATATGTTGAAGATTTGTAATTTACATTAAAACTTGCACTCTCTATGTATTGTGTGATGATAGAGATGTTGTGCAACGGTATGTGTGTTGATCTTGGGCATCGTCTTGAGACACATACCGAGGACTACCGGAGTTGCTTTTGTTTTAATTGAGATTGTGGCTGCGTTGTTTGTCATATAGATGTGAATTAACATGTGCCTAGCTCTTGTGTGAGCATATGTTAGCTCTCATCTAATTGAGCAGCCGACCGCTCGATTAAACCAAGTGCAATTTGAACGATTCTCGTAATAGTACCCATTGCAATTGATCATACACCTCTCTACTTATCATTTGTGTAGCACGAGGGAGCTATTTTACCGTTACGAGACCACCACCAACACCCAACTCCAGGAGACAATCCATGGTGATCAGGTACGTTTGTGCAATGGCAATGGCAAGATAACATTCCCAGCAGACGTTCTGCTTCCAAAGATTGATATATTATCTGTCACCTGATTCTTGCAGCAAAGGTTTGCGGAGATCGCAAGGGTGAGGCATGAGATTGACCAGCTTGAGGAGGAACGCTGGAGAACACCTATCATCTCTCGCTAGACTGGAAGAGCTCGACAAGCTGCAGCAGCAGCTCGAGTCGGCCGTCAGTAAATTCAGTACAAGAAAGGTACCACACAACAGCTTGGTACAATTCAAATATATATTAATGCACGTTTGAATGCTTGTGTGTGTGGACGGTTCATCAGATCAACGAGAACGGGCACCCAACTGCTTTAGCGGGAGAGAACATGGAGGGGATGACGCCGCCGCCGATGCTTCCACTGCCAGTGTTTGGGCCGTTGTTCCCGGAGGAGGCGTCAACGTCGAGCACCGCACTGCAGCTACACGGCATCGACGGCAATCGGCCAGCTCCAGCCCGCGCAACCCAACAACCTGCACGGCGCGCGCCTGACCGGCCACGGCCTGCGGCAAGTCTTTAGAAACTGACCGTCCATAGCAGGCAGTGACCTGTTTTTAAAGGGAGAGGTGCTTCAAGCACCAAACCATGCTCCTTACCAGGCCATTTCGTTGCTCCCATATGTGCCAAACCGCTAGGATAGCTATTTCCACCAAGAAAGGGCCTTGGAATAAGATTGTTTTAAAATAAATCATTTTTTCAATTGTTTTTACCCTGCTATATCTTTTTTTCGAAAATATACCTATGTCCCTTGTTGGCCACGTGACAAAGGCCGATTACGTCGTCGAAACTCAATTTGGATCCCAATCGCACAACCATCATGTGACTAACTCTGGCATCCGGATAGTCGTGTAACAAATAGACGACCTGACGCATGTCTCCTAGTCATGTCTTCGAAGTGTGATTTGGCATGCCAATCGCGCTCCTGTGAAGCGACTGGCGGTGCATACACGCTAGTCGCGCGACCACCATGCGATTGGTGGCCGATATAAGGGCCAAAATTCAGCAGAAAAGTCATTTTAAATCGGGAAAAAGATAAAGAAAGGAAAGGAGATGAAGAGAACAAATGGTGCAGAATGGATTGATGGCCTGTAGAAGTACGCCGGGGCGGGGCATTCATCAAGTAAAAAATACATGTTGAACTACGTAATTGCACTTGAGAACTTCATTTATCATAAACCTTACACCCCAGAGGACAAGAGAAAAGACGAGAGAGGGAAAGACAAGGGAAAGATACCGATGGTCCCTGATACCCTGCTGAAGGTGAGGTTATTTTGGATTGTGACAAGCCTAAACTAGCCCCGGAAGACGAGTATTGAGTTATGTGTTATGGGAATAATTGAAGGAATGTCAAAACCCATGCCAATATGTTCTTCAAAGGAAAGGCACACTATGATGCATGATGTATGACCACAAGCTTGAGTTCATTTCCATCCCCTAATGTTTTTTATTTAAAAAGGTGCACATGTGTCTTAACTGTAGTTCAGGTTGATGGTTCATTCATATTACCATTTGTATCATAAGAGTAGCAAATCAAACATATGCACCTAACAAAACTTTATGCGCCATGTAATTCACAAATTCATTATGAAGTGTTGTATCGGACTTGAAATGGTTTATTTAAATAAAAATCATCACTCAACTTCGCTACATGTATACAACAAACTCATTAAATTCTCTCTTTAATAGTTAACTATTATTTCAAAACTACTAACTCATAAAGATGCCAAGTTAGAGTCGAAATTGGATTATTGATGGCACAAACGGTGACAAAACTATGTCACCATTTCGAACAATGATATAATGTTATTTCTGTAATTTTTTAGCTGATCATTTATTTATGTCAATATTAATTAAAATATATCATTTAAAAATAAATTAACCAGTTAGGCCTTCTCGTGCCACTGTTCTATGACTAGTGTTAGACGCTACTTGGTGGCGCGACTGAACCAGACCCATGGACATAGCACAAGGGATGCCAGCCTAGATCCAGTCGCAGGTCGACATCGCAACAAAGGTCCAAATCGCATAACGGGAGCACGACCGAGCACAATCGTGTCACCGTAGCGAATGTGGTATATTTCCGTAATGTAGAGTTATCTTAAAAAAAACGATAAAAAAGTTTTATTTAAAAAAACACTTGGAATAACCGAATATTCCGTCGTATTATTTTGTCACCAAACATAAAAAAGACCAACGGTCCACAATTATCTTTTGACATCTGCTAGTAGTACGATGCTTTGAACTCCCAGTCCAGATGACCCACCAAACCAAATTACTACTGCTTGGTGATTTTTTTTATTAAAAGGACATTTAAACCTGATGCCCTAGTTTCATTAGAGAAATTGATGGTAGCAATATAATCCATTTAGACCATGAAACTCAAGACCGAAAACAGGACATCGAGATAACAACCTTAAACACTTAACACCCAGGAGCCAAATTACATTTTGCCACCTACCAAATTATTAACATAAACTGCAATAGCCTTCAGCTCTTTAGGAATGTATTCCTCCTCCTTGCCTTCAATCAGCCAGTGGCCTCTTTTAGTTATATTGTTCTAATGCCCAAAGGAAGCGGTACTCGAAGTTTGATCTCCAAACTGCTGCAAACCGATCCAGCTTGTCCACCATATCTTCCGTGTAAAGCGGTCTCCAATCCCTCAGAGATATGAACATTCTTCTCCATACTGTTTTTACACTTGCCCAACACTGACAACGAAAAATTATGTCATTTCTGTTATTTTACAAGCTCTAAAGAGCGGCAGCACAAATAGTATTTAAAGAGGTATTATTCTTATTACTAAGCCAAAAACGAGCCACAGTTTCATAATTATAACCAATGCTCAAATCAAAGAACTCACCAACCCAAGTCCCAAATGTTTCTAGCTACAACACATTCAAAGAAAAGAGGAGCAACAGATTCATCTCATTACAATAAACCACAACAAACTCCTCTATCCATCCCATTTTCAACAAATTGTCTCTAGTCATCAATTTGTTATAAGAGAGAAGCAAAAAAAACTGAATTTTACGGGGACAATCAACTTCCACACTGCATGACTCCTGCTTGGTGATTGCCGTCTTTCCTCCCTTGAATGAATAACTACGCTCAAAACGCGACTGTTTTTTGAACGGAAGGAATTTGGGATAGCTCAGTATTAATGAAAGACTTTTTAGGAATAAGTTTATTTTGAACACTTAGCTTTTCAAAAAGTCCTTTTAACATCATAAATATTTAACCCTCAAACTTATAAAACCGGGTCAATTTACAGCCTAAGACGGTTTTAGAGGGCGATTTTGATGATTTGGATCCCACTGAAGATGATTTTCGTCATATTAGTAGCTACGTCATTGAGTTTTCGTAATAAGGATCAAATTCAAGGGCATTGACATCATCATCATCAACCTCTTTTTCACCATTTTTTCTTTATATACATTCTCTTTCTTCTTCTCGTCATCATTCTTTCTTTCATTTCGATCTACGTTAGAAAAAATCGATGACATGGTTGTCAACATGGTAAAAAACAAAAAAGAATCACCTTAAGTTGGATCACTGTGAGCAAAAACCGCTCTTCAAAACTGTCTTAAGGTATAAATTGAACCGATTTTGTAAGTTTAAGGTGCTAAATACCTGGTTTCATAGTTATCGATGTTCAATGGACTTTTTAAAAAGTTGCGAATGTAAAATGGATTTATTCCGACTTTTAACAATCTTTGAGAGGTGCATACTAAAAACTCTACACGATTAAACTACTCTCAACAGCAACGTAAATCTAAGTGTACATATATAAAGGGGATTCGTGCGCCTTCATAGAAGACTCCAACCTCAGTCTGGCCGCTCAAGTCTGCAAGTTGGTACCAATTTCAACACCTACCGCCATCCATCCACTTCTCCCCGTTCTCACTACCCGAGTTCTCTTGTCGTGTTCTTTCTGCCCTCATCCATTCTTGATCAATGTCATACAATTGTACATTGATTCTTTCTGTTTGTATGGATCGCGATGGCAACCTTAGGCGTCTACACCCACCCAGACTCTAGGAAAAAATTCCATGGCACCACATGCTCTATAGCATCTCTTGTAAAAACTAGAAATATGATAAATATAGATATTAAAGTAACTAAATAACCATGTGTTTTTGTTTAAAAAAATACTAGAGGTGCTACAACACACCTAACGCCGTTTAATTTTTTTCCCCACGCTGTGGGATAGCCAGGGGTCATTTATGCATGACATGCTCAGCAGGCATGTGTTTCCTTGCGTGTGGATATCGCCGTTCCTCCTCCTGAGAATTCACCTGTACCGTGCAAATATTGCCAAAACATGTCACCGATCGCAACCACTCTTGCTCTTGTTGTGTTTTGCTGCGCTCTTGGTCCGGGTGCAGCGGCGACGGACACCGTCTCGGCGCGGCAGCCGCTGCGGGGTAACGAGACGGTGGTCTCGGCGCAGGGCAAGTTCGAGCTCGGATTCTTCAGCCCCGGTGGTTCCGACCGGTTCTACCTCGGAATCTGGTACAAGAACGTCCCCGTGCAGACCGTCATCTGGGTCGGCAACCGCGTAAGCCCCCTGTCCAGCGCCGACTCCGCCGAGCTCCGGGTGTCACCCGACGACGGCAACCTCCAGCTCGTCGTGCTCACGGACCGCTCGGCCGCGGCGGGAGTCGTGTGGTCGTCGAACCTGTCGTCTCCGTCGGGGTCCGCGTCGCCGGCGGGGTCGAACACCGCGGTGATCCGCGACAACGGCAACCTGGTTCTTGTCGATGGCGGCAACTCCTCCGACGTGCTGTGGCAGAGTTTCGACCATCCGACGGACACGCTGGTGCCGGAGGCGTGGCTCGGGGAGAACAAGCTCACCGGCGAGTACCAGTCGCTGACGTCGTGGCGCAACGCCGAGGACCCCGCGCCGGGCATGTTCACCAACACGGTGGACCCCAACGGTAGCAGCGAGTTCTTCTACCTGTGGAACCGGTCCCACGCCTACTGGCGGAGCGGCGTCTGGACGGGGCGCGTCTTCGCCAGGGTGCCGGAGGCAGTGAACAACGTGCTCTTCAACCAGACATACGTCGAGACGCCGGCGTACCGGCGCGTCACCAGCGTGCTCTACGACAACGCGACCATCACGCGCATGGTGCTCGACCAAACAGGCCAGACCAAGCAGTACATCTGGGTCACCGACAGCCAGAGCTGGAATTTCTTCTGGGCCGCGCCCACCGTGCAGTGCGATGTGTACGCGGTCTGCGGCGCCTTCGGCGTCTGCGACCAGAGGAGCCAGCCGTCGTGCCGGTGCCCGCCCGGGTTCGCGCCGGCGGCTGAGAGGGACTGGGGGCTCAGCGACTGGAGCGGCGGGTGTCGGCGGAACGCGCCGCTCCGGTGCGCGCGCAACGAGTCGACGGACGGGTTCCTGGAGCTGCCGAACGTGAAGCTCCCCGACGACTCGCTCGCCGTGGACGGCCAGAGCAGAGAAGAGTGTGAGTCAGCTTGCCTAAAGAACTGCTCTTGCCAGGCTTACACCTTCTCCGGCAGCGGCGGTGGGTGCGCCGTCTGGCACTTCGACTTCCGCAATCTTCTGCAGCTATACGCGGACGCCGGGAGCTCGGGGTCGATCCTGTATCTTCGGCTGTCGCAATCAGGATTGCGAGACATCCGCAACACAAACAGGAAGAAGGGGAGCCGGTGGCTCGTTCTTGGCATCGTTTTGGCTTGCCTCGCGGCGTTGGGCGCATCGGCACTACTAGCCTGGGTTCTTCTATCTATGAGGAAACGACGACTGGCCAATATGGCAGATGACAAGGGCTCCTCCTTGGCCGTGTACAGCTACGGCGACCTCCGTGCCGCCACGAGGAACTTCTCGGAGCGGCTGGGCGGCGGAGGATTCGGCTCGGTGTACCGCGGAGTGTTGAAGAACGGAGACACCGAAGTGGCGGTGAAGAAGCTGGAAGGTCTCCGGCAGGGAGACAAGCAGTTCCGTACGGAGGTCAACACGCTGGGGCTCATCCAGCACGTCAACCTCGTCCGCCTCCTCGGGTTCTGCTCGTCGACCGACGACAAGCTGCTGGTCTACGAGTACATGACCAACGGCTCCCTGAACGACTACCTCTTCAGGGGCAGCTCTTGCCCGAGCTGGCGAGCCCGCTACAGCATCATGCTCGGCGTAGCCAGAGGGCTGGCCTACCTGCACGAGGGCTGCCGCGAGTGCATCATACACTGCGACATCAAGCCGGATAACATTCTGCTGGACAGGGACCTGTGCCCGAAGATCGCAGACTTCGGGATGGCGAAGCTGGTGGGGAGGGACTTCAGCCGGGCCCTCACGACGATGCGGGGCACCATTGGGTACCTCGCGCCGGAGTGGATCTCCGGGCTACCCATCAGCGCCAAGGCGGACGTGTACAGCTTCGGGATGGTGCTCTTCGAGCTCATCTCGGGGCGGCGCAACGCCGAGGGATCAGGCCCCGGCGGGGACAGCAATGCCAGCGCTCCGGAAGCAGTGGCGGGCCAGCGTCGGTCGATTTTCTTCCCTGTGTGGGCCGCAGGGAAGGTGGCCGAGGGGGACGTAGCCGCCGTGGCGGACAGTCGGCTGAACGGCGACGTGAGGGAGGAAGAGCTCGAACGCGCGTGCAGGGTGGCGTGCTGGTGCATCCAGGACCAGGAGGAGAACCGGCCGACCATGGCGCAGGTCTTGCAGGCGCTGGAGGGCGTCGTTGACGTCGACGTGCCGCCGATGCCGCGGGCGCTGCAGCACCTCGCGTCTTTGGCATAGTACGTGGCAAACCCGACGTTACTACTATTGGAATTTAGAGTAATGTACGGCGTACCTAGAAATGTAATATTTGTAAGGTATATAGATGAGCAATAATCCTGCGAGACCACGTGGCACGCTCTAAAAAAGCCTAACTTTATATGTATAAGACCCGAGTCTCATAGGATTATTTTTGTGTATAGATGAACTGGCGAACAGAAATATTATTATTTCTGCTTGGGGCGATGTTCCTTTCAGATGTGTACACTTTGTGAAGGCTTGATGTCAACTAGAGGTGGGCGTCGTGCCGGGCCGGACCGGCTCGACATAGACTCATCGTGTTTCGTGTCTGAACCGTGCCAGGCTCGACAGCCTCTTGTGCCTGCTGTGCCGGCCCGGCTCGCCTTTGGCGAGCCTAGGCACGGTCCATTTGCGTTTCATGCCTACTTCGTGCCGTGCCGGGCCATATCCGGCCCATTTGCACTATTGCGACAAGAGAAAAGGATCCGGAGACGTATGGAGTTGAGACAATGAACACAAATATTATAGGAAAAGAAACTAAAATTTATTTATTTTTAAACAGTTACAGAGAGCAAGGGAGATGTGCTAAACACGAGGGAGAGAGGGGGCAATGGGTGAGAAAAAGAGTGAGAGAGACAGGCGAGGGAGATTGAGAGAGACAGGTGAGAGAGATGAAGAGATTGAGAGAGATGTGTGTGAGAGAGAGGCGAGAGAGAGTAGCTTCTTACACCGTCTCTCAATCTCTTTCAGCTCACTCTCCCCTTTTGACCGTCTTTCTCAGGTGTCGGCGGCGGAGGTGGCGTCCATGCTGCTAGGTGCATCCATGTCGCCCATGCTCTATGGGTCGGTGACCTTTATGCTGGGTTTCTTCCTCATGCCCTAGGTCATCGAGCCCTGCACGGTTCGTGCTACAGTGTTGTGCTGGATCGTACCGCCAATCGTGCCCAGTTCTCGAACCTAGCACAACACGACCCACTTCGTGCCAAACCAGGCTTTGGATCGGGCCGTACCTGTCGTGCCTCAGGCCGGCCCAAAAAAAACCTGGCCCAATTGCCCACCTCTAAATGCCAACTTTACTACCAGTGGAGTGCTCCTAGTCCTTTCTCTCTCCAAATAAAATAGAGCAAAAATTTTGTAACGGCTTGACTCTTTGGATTTCTTTTAGTTTTTTAAACTCATTTGGATTTTATTAGTTGCTAGTAACTAAGGTCCTATTTGGCAGAGTTACAGATCTCAGCTCCACCTCAAATCTAGAGCTTGTAGGCTAAAATAAAGTGAATTAAGTTTATATTTTTAGTCTAAAATGTAAACAAGATGACCTATCTAAATACTCTTAATGTATCTATAACTCCAGCTTCATAAATTTCTAAAGTTAGGAATACCCTACTCCACTAACTCTGCGGATTTTGGTAGAGTTAGAGCTATGCCAAACACCCCCTAAGTAGCTTTCTCAATGCTCTACATTTTTATATAAACTTGTGGTTTCAGCTTCAAAAATGGGGATATTAGGTTTTCATGGACTTTCAATTAGTACACTAAGGGTGTGTTTGATTGGTGGAATGAGGTTGAATAGGATGGGATGTGATGGTTCTGTACTATTTGGTTCTATTGTTTTGAGTGAATGGAATAGTTCAACATCTATAGAGAATATTCCTTAAATTTTATCCCATCATCCAGGATGGGATGGTTCTATTCAAGCTACCAAACACATGAATGACTTTTTTCTTAAATTATCTCATACATGTACCATTTGATACAATCAACAAAACACACCCTAAGTAATTATTTCCTGACGGATCATCACACCGTATTTGTTCAGTATATGCGTGGGCAACTCATCTGTGTAAGTCATAATCAATCATAAAGATAGACTGATCTTACTGTGTCTCATTCTTTCTATGTGAATTATACTCCTAATAAAATGCCCAAATGTAAGTGCTCGTCTACAAAAAAATGGAAATTGCTAAGGAGTACTCAAGGATTTTTTTCGCCTTGGGAACACTTGAATTTATGCTCATTCCATTTGCGTCATGATTTGTGCCTCTAATGATGTCTCCGGTGATAGGCGACGGAACTCCACCGAGTTAGGGTTCAGGTTCACTCAGTTTAGGATTTTGGTTCACTAGTATCCATGATATAGAGAGATGAGGGGGTGGCGTTGCCGGCCGAGGGCACATAGAAGGGCGGTGGGCGATGGAAGTTGGCGGGCGCGACAAGGACGAGTGGTTAGGAGTAGGTGGCGGGTGGCTGGAGATGAAGAAGAGGTGGTAGCGGGTGAGTTCGCAGAAGTGGAGGAAGATGGGTGTTACAGTGGAGCTTGCCGCAGTGTGGGAGGGAGGCGGCGGCGGTGGCTCACTGGCGCTGGGGACAACGATGGTGTGGCACAGCAGTGGCGGCGGCAACAGTTGAGGTGGGGAGGGAATCTTATATGGTATTAGAGGAGAGAAGAGATCCTGTGGATTTAGATCCGGTAGCTAAAAATTTGACTTCACTCTAAGAAAGAAGTCTTCGCTTGCCACCTAGACATCTAAAAAAAATGCAAGCGTCAATTCCATTGAAAAAAAATGACGTGACTGTTATAAAGATTCTATGTTTTGGTTACTACTGGCCATGTATGGATGCCCACGCTCTAGATTCATTTTTTTATATGATCGTATTTATTTATTATGTCTTTATTTTTTTAATGTATTGGTACTGATTGGGAATTTGGGATCCATTGTATTTTGGTTCTTGAGGCAGTCAAGTTTCTGACTAGCTTTACACCGTTTTGAATTCAAGTTGCGGTACCTCTTTCCACCATTTTGAATTCAAGTTGGAGTAATTTCATTGGTGTTTAAAGATTGTTGTTCCCTGTATTTGTCCGAATTCGATGAGATGGTCATATATGGCCTCGATGAAACGATGGACATGGTTCTAAAAACCGGTGAAATTAGCTATCACTGATATCAGTATTATCCAATATGGTCAGTTTGAGCTACTTTTCATATTTTCCCCTCCAGACTCTAATGTCTTACCAGCAGTGACTGAAGAAGACTTGAAAAATGCAAGGTCTTGCAATGAGATGGATGAAATAAAAAGGATGTAAAACAGGCTTTGTTGGCCAGAAAAATACCAGAAATGGTTCGGTACTGGACTGATCATGCCCCTGCTATCATGGGTACAAGAAAATCATATTGCGGGGCTACTGGAAGAGCTACAAAACAAAGGTACACACACACTGATCTGTGTTACTCTTACCCAACTATTGTAAGTCCCTAATCAGTACTGACAGGGCTATTCGTATTTGGATTCAGTTTGCAGGGTATTTTCGTCAATGAAATGCCTTGGAGGATTTTAACTAGTTTTTATTTTTCAATTGCCCAGAGATCTACTCTTATAAACATGGGCAATCGTACGATTGGGTTACCTGCACTTGAGCCGCATGTCAGTGACAGCTACCCTTTTAAAAAGTTATACAATTTCCTGATAGGAAGACTATATATCTCCTCCTTCGACCAACGACATACAATCATATCGATTCTTGTTCTTCTCAGGAGAACCAGTTCATCAAAAATACCATAATTCTCTCGGCACCCAAATAGTAAAATAATCACAGGCATATCACCAAATAAAAAGCACAGCATTCAGCGTGGAAGATACGAAACACCTCTTAAAAGCTCTCTAGAAAGGGATACTGAAGGTCTGTATGTTCTAATTGTTGTGAAATCAGGGTGGAAAAGACCCAGTAAATTTCAAAAATTTATTCACTTTTCTAACCGATCGCATGTATTAGAACCAAGATTTAGAAAATACCAAAAACAATAAATACGTACCGTTGTCCTGTGAGCACAAATACAAAGCTTTTGCAGAAGTTCTTAGCGAAGCTCACAGCTTCAACACCTAGACGTAGCAGCGGAAATGGATATATCGAATCTTCGTGGCAGTAGCAGCAATGACCTTCAGATATCCACACGAGCAGGCAGATGACAATGTATACCGGTATGCTAGTACTACGCAATACGACTCTTATGATCTTTTATCTGGTTTAGGTAAATTTTTTCACGTTCTTTTATTTTTCCTCTCAATTTTTCATTAATTTTCTGAATCTAGAATCCGAATTTATAGCCAAAACACTATAGCAAAGCTGGCAGCTACAGTACCGATACCCGTCACTGTTCATATGTCGGTTGCTACAGTCCTAACATCGGTAGTGTTCATATGTCGGTCGCTACAGTACATAACCCCCGCGACATGCTACTATGTTCTCGCGCTGCAACATTGATTTCTGCGCAAAAAAAAAATTCATGCGGATTCGCAGCCCTTTTTGTAAACAACCAGATATTATGTTCAATCGCATTGACACTTATATCACGAGAGAAGATTTCATAAATCTGTCTTAAACCTATTCTAGTGTGTGACTCTTCAGGTTCATGCTATGTTGGCAATAAATAAAAAAACTTTTTTTCAATTCATTAGTCGCAAGCGGTTCCTAGTAGAATATAACAACTACCCAAATTACATGAATGTCATTTATCCAATAAACCTTCAATAAATACATGTCGGTCCCTTTGTCACTTTGATATTGTGGTTTAACTCAAGGTTGAGATGTGTCATCCTTGTACGGTTAAACCGATTTTCTCAACTCTCTGAAGTAGATTAATAAGATCGATCGATTAACACATTTAATCGTTCGGGTATGGCCATGCACATTCTTTAGTCTATTTCATCGAGTGGCCGATTGATATCATTCTCTCGGTATGAGGAGGACAAATTCCATCTTGATCATACACTTCCCTCTGCATAATTCAAGGTATACCCGAGTGTTGTCCTTATAATTATCCAGTTACGAATAACGTTAGACAACATCAAAACATACCATCTTTATGTAGGAAACTGTGTTGATCTTAGGTCTAAGGACCAATCATTATCATTGTATGAAACAACTTATGACACTAATCAAATTCTCAAAAAGTGTTTCATACGTGGGTCAGTCAAATAGCTTGTACACTTACATGTATTCATATGACTGAATTGTATCACATACTCATAATCCGTGAAACATGATTTTCAAACAATTCATGTGCTTGTTTTGAATAAATATTATTGGTGTCCAACCAATAAATAAACAAGTACAATTTATAATAATATCATAATTAAATTACAGAGTTTCACGATCAAATCACATACTTGATGATTTATAATATGACATTATTAAAGGAACAATATAAGTATAAATACATGAAAATCATCTTCATAATTGACCTCTTGAGCATATTTCCAACCCTGATGTGATCTTATTGAATGGCACTGGCATCAGAAAGGCGAAAAGTGAACAACAAGTGGCGGTAGCACAAGCATTGCTAGTATGTTTCAACACTAAGTAGTACTCCGGTACTCCGCTTTGTTTAATTTGCCCGTGTTTATTCATGCAAAGCCTCTCTCCTTCAAGCTTTCTATGGTCTCCTTGAGGCTCGTCTCAAATGGGATCAATTCGATCCCCAAGCTCTTTATCTTGTCCTTTGAGACCTGGTATGTTGGAGCGAATGGCTGGTCATCTGCGCACCTGTCCATAAAAATAAAATTGTTTTTTCTTAAAAAAAAGTTGATATAAAACTATGAAAATTTGATGTTAAGACTTATGCAATTAGTATCATGCTTTGTAATATACGGTATATTGTATTGTGATATATTACTGGCTAGTTAAGACAGATGAGACAAAGCAAAAAAGGGAAAAGGAGAAGAGAAGAAATGTAACTTGACAAGAGGTTGATATGATAATTTATAAGGAATTCACAAATACGAATGAAGAACAAACACTAAAACTCCAGAGCGGCATCACTGATGAAAATAAAAAATGGCCGCAACAGGAGTGGCTCAGATCATCATTGACTGCAAACAACATTTGAGATATTTAATTACTTACTTCTCAGGCACTGGGAGAGAAGGGTACATTTCATGGATGATTTTGACAACCTCGGAGAAGTGGATAACTCTGTCAACCATGCAATATCTTCCACATGCTGAAGGGACCTCAAATGCAAGGACATGTGCCAGAGCAACATCCTTCACATTCACCCAGCCAAAGCTGTAATTAAGATACACAGGTGACCCTGAAAAAAGTGGGTACGATGAAACATTACTTATTTTGACAATTTTGAGTCTGACAACTGAACCTAATTCTCCTCAGGGAACATGGAAGTAACTCCGTGCTAAGTAATCACTCCATTCACTCAAGCATGTCTATTTTTCGTCGTGCTTAAGAGAATAGGGTCTTAATGCCTCCCCCAGTGAACAAACTGGAAGTTAATATTTTGTTTTATTTTTTGAAAGGATCACATCCACCTTCAGTTGCTAGTGTTCATCAAATTTCATGGAAGTCCAGTTCAGAATCCATGAGCCATTACTCATTAGCAGAAAGCAGCATTCATTTTACCCTAGTAAGAAAAAATTATTCATTGGAACTACATACCGCTGATTAGATACAGGATTAACTAGGCACCGGTGTTGAGTGTGGGCTGCAGTAAGGGACCAATGACTATAGCTGGGTTTATTGTGACTGTTGAAGTATAAGTGAATTGTCCGTCTTTTCTCATAAGCTTAAGCTTTTGGGTGAACTGGCTGGAGCATGCAACTCAATATGGTATCAGAACCAAGAGGTTTTGAGTTCAAGACCCGGTTAGCGCAATTAAAGAAAAATAATTGCAGCCCACTTCTATTCCACGTCTTAGGCCTGAGAGAGCCTACACGTGAGGGGGAGTGTTGAATTGGTTGGTACATGCAACTCAATAGTGACCAAGTCAATTCCGTTGTCCTTGGTGAACTTCGATGCTGCCTACTCAGCCAGGGTCTTTGACAAAACATACCATTCCTGATACAAACAGTAAATTGGCCAATATACTGATGTGTAGATAATAAAACTAATCAAACAATTTAAAAATAAAAACATACCAATTGGGGCCTTCAATAGTGAGGGTAAAAATAAAAACATACCAATTGGGGCCTTCAATAGTGAGGGTAACATGTAAATTCAGACAAAGGAAGTCAATTATCTCAAGCAAGTCTACCATGATAATTTTATTACAATAGATTCAAAGGGGGAGCACAGTAGAATTGACAGTCACAGACAGTAAATATAGCGCACACCCAAAAACCCTTATTGCCAACAAAGATAGCACATTACCTTCAAAATACAATTATAAAGAAAGTTTATGATAACTTCATTGGGCATGATATCATTCTTCCACCACTTAAGTGGATATGAAAATCCTATTGTGTTAACAAACAGTTCTTCTTTTGGCTGCTGTTGAGAAACAGGTTGAACACGAGAGTTCTCTTGCAGAGGAAAGGGGTTCCATTTGACAGTTACTGTTGTGTTCTCTGTGTTTCTTGAAGGGAGGAATCGCTTCATCATTTGTTTTTCTCGCGTCATTTTAGTCAATGGTGTTGGCGATTCCTTCATATCACTTTTCATCTATCTTTGGAAGTTGTGGATTTGATACAAGAGGCAAAAAGTCGCCACAGAATTGTTTGCTTCAAAGAGATTGTCATTATTGCTTGCTGGATGATCTGGAAGATTCGAAACAAAATTATTTTTGATTGGGGGACTCTCTCTTTAGCCCTATGGAAAAAGAAGTTTAGGGAAGCTTTTTCGCTGGTTATCCATCGTGTTAAACCTTCCTTACGTGATGATTTTACTTCTTGGCTGAGTAGTTTTTCTTAGTCTGTTTCAGCTTGTATATTCTTTCTCCTATTACTTGTAAATATTTCCTTTATTTTATATTAATATATATCACAGTAGGGTCTTCCCTCCTGTTTTTGCTAAAAAAATACAATTATAAACAAACTAGAGAATCCATTTATTTGAAAATGCTCTTCAATCAAAGTCCATACATAATTAACATACACAAGGGTTGCTAACGGTAGCATAACCTAGTGGTGTGGCACCCACACCCTATCTCTTTGGCTGACGGCCAGAGTTCGATTCGCCCCAACCACAGGTTAGGTGGGTCATTTGTGTGGATTTTCCACTAATTTTGTCTGGGATTTGAACCCATGACCTGAGGGTTATAAGTCTTAAAATGACTATACTAACAAATTATTGCCACCCTCATAATTAACATACACAAGGGTTGCTAACGGTAGCATAACCTAGTGGTGTGGCACCCACACCCTATCTCTTTGGCTGACGGCCAGAGTTCGATTCGCCCCAACCACAGGTTAGGTGGGTCATTTGTGTGGATTTTCCACTAATTTTGTCTGGGATTTGAACCCATGACCTGAGGGTTATAAGTCTTAAAATGACTATACTAACAAATTATTCCCACCCTCTAAAGACATATATAAGGGTTGTGATAGTAAGAGTGAAATATCTTTTTGTTGATACAAAATCTGTGTCTTGGCGGAACAACTAAACTAAGCATTGAGCCACAGGCAATGGACAGATTTTTAACTGAATCCCAGTATTTTATCCAAAATAAAGAAATGATCATTTCTATAATGAAACTTGGACAACTCATGCGTATTAACAAATAGAACATACTATCTTAAAATGCTTATACATATAGTAATACATCCATTAGTACTAATAATGAAGAAACATGGAAAAAGGTGGGTGAGTGTAAATTATGAACTGTTGAAAACATGGTACAAATGTTATTTTTGGCAACAGATATGCAGTACCTTTGCTTTTTCACAAAGTTCCGGAATAGAAAATGATGTCTCGTCAACCACAACGTCAGGAGATAATGGTTTTTCAGTGAATACAACAGCTGCCATTGATGATGTTAAAATCACCCTTTTCACAGAAGCTTTCTTGCAGGAGGCCAGAACATTCGGTGTTCCTTTCACTGCTGGTTCAATCAACTCAGCCTAGAAAGTAAAACATCGGTTAAAGATGGTAATCTTAACCAACCTGAAACTTTTAGGGGGAGAAAAACAAGTACTAAAAGTCTTTCCTATAGACAATAAATCTGTTGATGTCAAAAACTTGAAGTAGTGCTTCTGACAACAGCACACCAGATGAACACCTGGTTCAGAGCGTGCCAGTCGATTTAACCTGGAATAGACAAGGTAGAAATATGAAATTCACTCAAAAACGATCGTGAAAATCAATCGGCTTATACTCAATTAGCTCAAAGCCGATTAAATCAAGATAAAAAGGGTAAATCTAACTAGCCGATTAAGGCTAATCAGAAGATAAAGGCAGATCGATTTTGAAGAAGGCGATACGCAACAAAATCAGAATAAATCGAACCTGGGGCATAATTTGAAGAAGATCAACAATCGGCGATGCACAACTTTATTTATCAAAATTGAATTACAAAGACTAAATTACAAGAACTACTCCTAGTCGACAGGAAAAAATAATGTAGATTGATGTTTGATTGTGTTGTCCCTTGTGGCTCGCGCTTGCCCTTCTTTTATACCCGTCGGCCAACCGTATCCAATTACAACACGTTACACAACCTGATCCGTATCGGCCTTAATTCGGATAGTTTTCCCTTAAAAGATCTTTACCGTTACCAAATATATTCAAATCTTTCCAAATCGCCTGTTAGTTACCGCATGTTGACTTTCTTGCCGATTTTGACCATACTTGCTAAATTCAGGTGCAAACATATGCCCTCCATTTTTGAGAGATGACTCATCATCTTTCAAAAATTGCAAATATCGGCTTCTTTTCCATCGGCTAGCTGCTAATCTTCATTCAGTAACTGCCGATTTAATTGCGTCGTAATTTTCTAACATGAGTGTAGTGCGTTTTAACTGCTCGTGTCTTTTGAGATTCATTTCCCGCCGCTTCAAATTTTTACTGTGCTATATAAAGCGGCCCCCAAATGGTCATTCTTCACGCGCTCGAGCTCTCGCACCATCTGCAATCGGCTTAAGTTCTCTGTTGAAGAATCTCCGAAATAGTCCTTAGCTCAATCATCCTCCCAGATCGGCTGAAATGGACCCAAGTCAGGTACTCATTCCGATCCTGCATAGCAACGATCAATATTTTTTGGGTCCCTTAGGAAATCTAGATGTCAGCACTGTCACAAACCAAGAAATTCCTCGTCTTCCTTTATCGGCTTCTGGTCATAACATAGAAGGTTGGAATAAAAGTTTTAGAGCTTGGCCGACAGCTCTCAAGGGGTGGAAAAATTGGTTTATTAGAGTGGCAGCCCAAAAGTGGGGTGAATTGGAAAAAATGAGTATAGTCGAGTGCATCTCCCTTTCCTTAGCCGATCCAGAAGCCAATGAGCCCCTAGTAGCCACGGCCTGTTATTTTTGGTCGGATTGTTTTAATGCCTTTTTGTTTCGTAATGGTCCCATCGGCCCGACTCTTTTGGACGTAACCCAGTTATGCTGCCTTAGGCCAGATGGTGAACAAGTATCGGCTTTTAGTGGTAAGCCCAAATATAAACTTAACAGATCTAAAGGTGAAGGGTACCAAATACATCGGAAACAACAATAAGGTTAATGGGCCAGTATCGGACGAAGATCCCGTTGCCTTTTTAAACCTCTGGCTAGATCACTTTTTATTCTGTGGGGCATCCCTTGGGCCGACTCAAGTCTATCAAATCATAGCAAAACAGCTTGTTGAAGGACGTCGGCTAGCATTAGGGAAAACTTTTCTGGGTGCCGTGTATCAGATGCTATACGTGATAAGGAGTCGGCTTTTTACTGGTCTTGAGAATTTCACTGTTGGCAATGTGGGCGGTCCGATGTGGTTTGTGCAAATATGGTTGTACTACCTATTCAGTCGTCCTTTTAATCTGGATTTAGCCGACGGGACTCCTTTTCCAAGAGAGGACATTCCAGAAGGAGCACCTCTTAAGTTCAGAGAATGCCGATCCTTTAACGAGAGATTTGTGATGTGCTCCAGTAATGAGACAAGAATCACACCTATCGGCTGTGGAATTTTTTTGTCCTTTTTCCTGCAATTAGACACTAAAGACTTCAATCAACAAGACTTCTTTAGTTATGGTGCCACAATCGATTTCCCTTGGCCTTCTTTCCTGCATTTGGAATCCGACAGCTCTTTGATGCCTCACAAGACCTTGGACTTGTATAAAATCTTCATCTCTCCATGCGACTTTCACGCCGGCCTTCATACTAGGAAACGGGCATTCCAGCCTTCATATAAATTTTACCATCCTTCAGTCTATTCAAGGCAGCTCGGTTTTGGTCAAGTGATCCCAAGCCTACCACTTCTTGATTGGCTACAGCCCAGGGCTAGGGTTCGCAATGCTACTTCAGCCGAGCTGGTTTTGGAAATAGCCGATGAGCTTCAGCTTCGCAGTCTTCCTCACTTCTTCCTGATGCTCGCCGGGCAGGAGGCTTTACAACATGGTGGTCAGCTATTGCAGAGTCAATATATATGGAAAAAACTCCATCATTCATAATCAAGGAATTCTTCCCCGATCTATCGAGCCATCATTAGTGTCTAACAGCGATTCTAGCAGTGAATCTAGTTCATCGGGTTACACTAACACAAGTTTAGAAAAAATAACGAGCGAGGTATCGGCTTTGATCATCATCTCTTCATTTGCCTTTATCTTGAGACATTTTACTGACCAACCTTTGTTTGCTTTACAGGCTAAGGCTGCTGGCAAGAAACCTGCCGTCGGCCAATCGGGTAGTGGCCAACAAGGAAAAAGGCCACACCAATCGATTGGCCTTACCGGGTATACCTCGGGTACCCTGGGCATCCAAAGCCCGTTGTTATTGGACATGGAGAAAAAACAACCAAGTAAGCATATTATAATCGGCTTTTATTTCTTTTACCCTCTTTGCAACTAATTCTTAGCCGATCATAATCTCAGAAAAGAAGAAAACAAAGTACACCAAGGCTCCGGCGAAAAGAGGTTCAAAACCTCAGGAGCAAAGTGGTGAGAGCTCGCCACATGCGTCGACTACTGCAAAGGTAAGCAGTATATTTTATGGATTAATAACAATGTTTTTTGACGATGTTGGCTTACTCTTTTTGCTTTTCTCTACAACCGACATCATCAGCACAGGTCGCTGCAATCTTGGCCGACCTCCCTACTGCTTCTCTGGGAGTTCTTTCTCCTTTACTGCCGACGCCACCAGTCACAGCAGCCGAAGCACTCCCAGAATCATCCGACCCAACCAACTTGTTGGGTTTTTCATTGGCCGATCTCGACGATCCAGAGATAATGGCCACGGATGACTACGACGCGGAGATAAGAAAAATTCTTGAAGTATCTAAAGAGGCGTCGGCTGTGGTCACCTCTGCCCCAGGGATGCAAGAAAGGCTCAACAAACTTTTTGATTTGGTGATGAAGCCACAATCGGAGATTTTGGCCAACAATCAGTGTATCAGAGATGCCATGGTGGCAGTTGAAGCCGACCTGCCTCCAGAAGCAATGGAAGCTCTCCTCAACGTCTGTCACTTGGACGAGAGGAAATCTGAAGTGGAGGTGGCTCAGGCGAGGATTGCACAGCGCGAAGCTCAAGAAACCGATCAGAAACTCCTGAATGAGCTGGTTGCCGATGCTAAGGCGAAGAAGCAGAAGTTCGATGCCGATACTGAATTGCTCAAAACTACAAAGGACTCCATCTGCAAACTTGAATCGACCAAGAAGTTTCTTATGGAAGAGTTGGCCAAGACAGCGAAGCTAATCTTAGAAGGCCAACAAACCCTTGAGAAAACTTTGTCGGCCATCAAAGATCAAAAGCTTGTGTCGGGGATCGGTCACCCTGACACATGTCCAGGCCCCCCCGGGGGTTTTAGGCCTTTCTCCCCCAAGCTCGAAGGACTGTTCCCGAGCTCGGGCGGGAGTTTCCCTAAGCTCGGAGGACGGTTCCCGAGCTCGGGCGAGAGTTTTCCCGAGCTCGTGCTGACTCCCGCGACCTCTTCGACCTCAGCGCCCTCGGCCCGGCCTCCAGTGTAATAATTTCCTTTTTATGTGACCTCTGTCCCCTGCGTGGGAACTAGGGTCAACTGCTCCTGTCAGTTCCCCTGCGTGGGAACTAGGGTCACCATCTCCTGTCAGTTCCCCTGCGTGGGAACTAGGGTCAGCCACTCCCAGCAACTCCTGTCAGCTCCCTTGCGTGGGAACTAGGGTCAACTGCTCCTGTCAACTCAGAGACAACCACCCGACGTTAGCCTCGAGATCAGCGCCAAGGGTCTATAAAAGCGCCAGACCACCCTGGTCGAAAGAGGGGACAAGACACAACAGAAACTAAGGGGGATACGCAGACACACCTGCAGACACACTTGTACACCACACCATCCGTCGAGCTCCCCTCGGTCGCCACTTCCGAGTGACCCCGAGGTCGAGCTCCCCCTTTGTTCTCCTCTGAGGAGCTTTTAGTCACCTTTTGCCTACGGGCAAGACTGGAGTAGAGCTATTACCCGACTAGTATAAGTACTGTGTCTCCCATCCGATTGCTCTTCTTCCCCGAGTTGTGCACCTATCGACGCTCCCTCCTTCCCAGACGAGCACGACTTTGGGCCTCGCCCCCTTGCACGATCCTTCCCCCCTTCTTTTCGGTTGACGGTCCCGATCGTCGACAGCTGGCGCCCACCATGGGGCCCGAAGTTTCGTTCGTCCGAAATTCATCGCCTCAGCGTCGTTAGCACCTTCGGCTTCACCAACAGAATGTCACGATCAACAAGCTTGGGCTCGGATGCGATCCCTGAGTGCCAAGGCTCCACCTCCATGCTCTCGCCCTCGTTACCGCCTCGCGAACGCCGGGTCTTCATGGCCGGCAGCCGTGAGGTGACTCCGGGGATGGATGACGGCGGCTCGGAGACTCCGCAGGAGGCACATCGGCTCACCCAGGTCGCCATCAACCAAGCTATCATAGCCATTCGGCGGGAGGAGCGCGGGGCGGCCCGCTCTCCGTCCGGACAGCTCAGTCCCTCCCGCCCGGACGAGCCTGGGCGGGATCGCCTGCGGGCCATCGCCCGGGTCATGGCTCACCCTGCGCGGGCCGGCTCGGCCATACTGTCCCTAGCCGAAGAGCTCAACAGGGCGATCGACGACGTTGCGCCTCCGCGGTCAGGACGGCGCTCGAGCTTCGAGTCTCGCCCCTTGGCGAGCAGTAGCGGCTCGGCGCGAGGTCGCCGGCCGTTCCGCCAGCAGACTCCTTACCCGTGGGCTCGGACCCCGTCACCGTCCCTTCGACCTCGCCGGGATGAAGACGTGGCGCGCGGGCATGCCCACCGCCAGCGGAGCGACAGTGATGCTCGCTCAAGCAGCAATGCTTCCGGAGGCCTTTCCCCGGACGTTCCGCCCAGGCGCCGAAAGGTTCACGACCGCCCGCGCCACCGTCCTGACGATGCTCCTGCTGACCGTCACGATCGGCGCGGGGTGCGCCGCCGACTCGAGTTTCCCCTGCCAGCGGACGGCGAATCTAACGCCAGCAGTGGCGGCAATGGTCTCCCGGCCTACGGCTGCCCGGCATACTCGGACGACCTCCATCAGGTACGCTGGCCGGCCCAGTTCAAGTCGACGATAATGGAGCGGTTCGACGGGACCAAAAACCCCTCGGAATTCCTCTACATCTACTCCACCTCCATCTTGGCGGCCGGCGGGGACGAGGCCACGATGGCCAACTATCTCCCCACCGTCCTGGACGGAGCCACCCGCACCTGGCTCTTCAACCAGGCGCCCGGCGCTTTCCGGTCATGGCGCCAGCTGCGGAGCGCCCTCCACTCCAACTTCCGGAGCTGCTACGAGCGACCTGGATGAGAAAGGGACCTGGACCGTGTCATCCAGGGAAAGGGTGAGCCCCTCCGAGACTTCGTGCGCCGGTTTACCCGCACGCGAAACTCAATCCCCAACGTCTCCGATGAGACTGCCATCAAGGCTTTCAAGTTCGGCGTCCGCGACAGACGCCCTACAGAGGACCTCGAGATCGCAACAAAGCTCACCGTCAACAAGCTGTTCCGCATGGCGGAGCGATACGCAGATGCGGACGACGCCGTTCGCTGGAAGCACGGCTACGACCGAGGCAAGCTCGGCCTCATCTTTGGCGAAGTAGGGCCGTCCGACACTAAGGAAGGGGGTTCAGCCCCGCGCGACAAGAAGCGGGGGAAAGACCGCGGTGCTGGAGGCGGTCAGCTCCGCGTGGTCGCCGCGATTGACAGCAGGCGCGAAGGGACGGAAACGCGCCGGCCCGACCGCCGAGGGCCTCGGCCCCAACAAAATCGCCCACGGCCTCAGCAAGCACCACGCTGGCCCCAGCAGGGGCAGAACCGGGCCAGGCCCCCTCGGGCTGATGCCCGGTCCTGTGGTGATGAAGAACGGCTCTGCCTCGACTCCGATAAATTCTGCCCATTCCATAAAGCCTACGGCCACGATCTGTGATGAGGACATCACTACTACGGATATGACCACATTTGGTTGTGCCTACTCCAACACATCATCCACGGGCCAAGAAGAGAGAGAGAGATCAAATCCATCACGTTCTGGAATCCAATTCGGCCTCCTGAGACAGCACCAACTTAAAAACGGCCATAACTTTTGATCCAGAAGGGTGTTCGGGGCACATGAGTACTTGATTGAAAGCTTTCGTCGCCCTCTTTCCAATGGATCCAGTCTCACCTTCAAATTCCTTCTGAGCTGTCCGGAAACTGCAAAACAAGTCACGTCACTTTTCCAGTCCGAGTCAGAGTGGGCCTTGGGCCTTGTAATCGAATTGTATTTGGTTTCCTAGGGTTTTGAACGACCACCTCCTCTTGTTATCTCATAAATAACCAGCCGCAACCCCATCTAGGGTTTTGGGTTTTGTTTGATTAGTTTAGCCAAGTGCAAACTTTGCGTCTTCGAGTCTTTGCCGATACCACCTTGTCAAGACCTTCAATAGAACCCCACCTTATTTTGGCCTTCAATTCTTATTTTCAATTTCAGATTGCTTTTACCATTGTTCTTGCTTGTTCTTGGTTGCTTGCAGGAATTGAACCTCGTGTTCAGTTGATCGTGCCCACGGCAAGATCAATAACACTCGAGTTGGTTTAGCGATTGCTAAGGCGCATCGTCGTCAGACGTTGTAGTCGGATCGTCAAAGTCGATTCCACCAAATCGATAGTTATCGCTTTCATCGAAAGATCGGACACAACCTCACATCGTGGTATCGAGCGCCAAGTTGCTCGGTGAGAGATTCTATCTGTAGATTAGTTTTTGTTTTCTGTCCTAAATTAAAATTACTCCACAAAAATTCAACCTTTAGATTCAATCTGGTATTTTAGTGAGTTTTGTTAGGTTTTGATCCATTAGAGTCCTTGTTTTAGTTGTCGATTGTTTTTCCCTTCGCGTAGCTTTTCTTTCAATCTGTCCAAGACTTTGTTTTGTTCATAACTTTCGATACGAGCCCGGATTCTAGTGTTTTGTACTTTCCTAAAACCTGGGAACGATCTCTACAAAAACCTAGTTGGGCATGAACTCTAATTCGAGCTAAATCTGTTTAATCTGGATATCAAATTTGTTGAAGCAAGTTGTACTTCCAATCCAGATCGGTTCGGTATTTTGATCATAATTCTCACGTCCGAACTCCGTTTGGGAAGTTTTATACTTTCCTGAATCCTTGAAGAGTCCTCTACAAAAACGTTTTTGGGTGTCCTTTCTGATTCGATTCCTTCAAACCGAATTTGATTCGGATTCGAATTGGTCCTGCGGGCTAAAATTGGGAGTATTCTGTGCAGTTCGGTTTTGAGCCATAACTTTCACACCCGTGCTCCAAATTGCATGTTCTTGTATTCCTTTGAAAGCTGAGGACATAAGCTTCAATTCTTTCCATAGTGAACCTTCTAAATTCGGTCGTTTTGAATCTGTAATCTAGGCGACAAATCTGCTGCCCTAGAAACTTTGAATTTGGGTGTTTTGCTTCATTTCGTGTTCTAGTTTTGTTCCTTTGAGTTGGTTGAGTCCAGTAGCATCCATAATCCATAAAACTCCAAAATATCAGTATACATACCTTTGTTAACCAATTCATCCTTTGCGAATACTTTGATCCCAATTGAGACTAGCTATTTGATATTGCTTAGGGCTGTTCATATTGATACATTGCATAATCTTGAATTATCATATCATACTATCTTGTGATATCAAGTTAAGGATTCCAAAACTTTGCTCATACTAGTGTTGGCCGCAAGTCACCAAAAGAAAGAAGAGAGAAAGAAAGAGCCAAAAGGCCAAAAAAAAGAAAAAAAAGAAAAGAAAACATAATAGTGGCCGGCATCACTACATTGAGCGAAACCCTAATTTGTGTTCAGTATTTTTCAGATTGTGCAATTGTATTAATTAGTGAGCAATCTTGTGCCCTTTTATCTTTTCTGAAGCAATTAGCTAGTGCCTCTCTATAACTTATGCAACACGAGCTTTGGTACTGAAAATTTTCTTATTTAGCTCATTCCATTGGTTGCATTAAGTTACATCATCTTTGCGCGTGAGTTGCCTTGAAATTCACTTATATCTTTGAGATCGGCAACTAGGACTTGTGATTTCTATTTTGGGTCCTTACTTGTCATTACAATAACTAGAATTATCAGATTGCATAGGAAATAAGTATAGCCTACCAAGCTCCACATATTTTACCTTGTACGTTTGTTCGATCCCTTGCAATCGCTTTATCCAAGCTTCAAGAACTTTTGACACCGCCAACGGCCGACAACTCTCGCTGCACGGTAAGAACTTGTAAGAGCTTTGGTTAAGGCTTGAGAGTTGAGCGACTTTTCTCCACTTCCTAGTAGTTGATTGGGAATTACATAAACCTTTGTCTTTCCCTTTATGCTACTAACCATGTCGGTGACAAGAGTTCATCGCATCATTCTCCACGCACGAAGGGCAATGTACAACTCACTAATGAGCAAATGTCGCTGCAAGAAGACCGCTTCCGGTCCATCGAGACTGCTCGTGGAGTTGCTAACACTACCCTTGCTACTATTTTGTCTAGACTTGATGATATGCTTGCACTGCTGTCCTCGAACTTCCAGTCCTCCGCCTCGCCTCCTAAGCAACAACAATGGTGTACTACGTGCACAACGGGTTCCCATTGCTGCCCGACTTCCCAAAGATGGACGCTTTGCATCGGTCGCCCCACCACACATCGCCACGGGTTCATCCACCGATGATGAACAAGGTAAAATCAAGTTTGAGTTGCCTCCTTTGGTGGAAAGTTCGATCCTAATGCATATATTAATTGGGAAATAGCGGTAGATAAAGAATTTGCAAACTATGACTTATCCGAAAACCAAAAGATTAGTGCCGCATTAAAGTGTTAACGCTGATGCGAGATATTGGTGGAAGCATATATCTAGACATGATAAAGACCCTAAAACTTGGAATGCAATGAAAAGACTTATGAGAAATGATTATGTTCCTGAATATGTTGCTAAATATTTGCTTACTAAACTTCAATGCTTAAAACAAGGTTCTAAAACTGTTATAGAATACTTTCATGATTTGCAAAATTGTTTGTTGCGTTGTAGTTTACAAGAATGTGAGGAAGCTACTGAGCTTAGGTTCATACGTGGATTTAATCATGAAATTCAGGATGTTCTTGTTGATGAAACATATAGTTGTCTTTCGAATTGATTGAATGTGCTTTTAGAGTCGAAAACATGCTTATCTTGAATCTTTGAAAGAGCCTTTAGCTTTATTTGAGGTGCCCATTGTTGCACCTTCTTTGTAGCTAACATTTTGCGAAAAGTGAGCACCATCGGAGAAAGATGAAGAAGAAAATGTGAAAAAAGAGGAGATATTTGCTGCTCCATACGTATGTGAAGAGTTGGAAATTGAAGTTGCACCTACAACCACGGAGAATGATTTAGAAGGTAATGTCAAAGGTATGGACTGTATACATGATGAAAATCATTTTGAAGAGACAAAACTGTCCATGAATCGTGCTATCGTAGAGCAACTATTAATGGAACCCATTGCTGATTTTGTTGCTATTCCTAGTGATAAAGAAGAGTTGTGTCATAATGCTTCACTTATATCCACACCACAATTAGTGAATGAACATGAAATATTTATATTTGAACAAAACACTTGCGCTGAACATAGACATGTTATTCAAATTGCTAGTGAAGAAGATGAGCTTAAATTGATGTCTTCTTTAGATACTTTAGGTTACATTGAATTTGATGTTCTGTGTGATCTGGATAGTTTCAAGGAGAAGATTTTTGTACATTCTGATTTGCCATAGTTATCACGAAATATTTTCTATGTTGTTGGCAAACATAATGATAAAGGAGAATACAAAGTGCATAGATTATACATTTGTTCAGATCTGAGACCTCCACATCCTATGCAACAATGTGATCAATTTGATAATTCTAATATCATATCAAGTACCCCTACATCGATTATAATCTATATGATAGTTTTCAAGAAAGGGAGTGTTTGGGTGATTTTGATTCACGAGACATTGATTTGAGCACAAAAGATATGCATGTTGCTTTGCTCTTTCTCGCTACTAACATTTTGCAGAGAATGTGATGGAGTCGAGGACGACTCCAATTCAAGAAAGGAGAATGATGAGACCATGCTCGTCCGGATATGATCAACGCTATATCAATTTGGCGACACTTCACGGCATCCTCCGTATCATCTACATCTACTAGGATGGCTTTCCTTCACGGGGAGGAAGCGCCCAAGAGTGCAAGCTTTCAACATGCCTTTATATGCTGGAAAGAAATATTGAGCTTTGTGGAGGATGATCTGAACATGAGAATACTTTTGTTGAGGTAAGCTAAAAGTGAGCATGAGTCGAGGACGACTCAAATTCAAGAAAGGGAGGATGATGAGGACATCACTACTACGGATATGACCACATTTGGTTGTGCCTACTCCAACACATCATCCACGGGCCAAGAAGAGAGAGAGATCAAATCCATCACGTTCGAATCCAATTCGGCCTCCCGAGACAGCACCAACTTAAAACGGCCATAACTTTTGATCCAGAAGGGTGTTCGGGCACATGAGTACTTGATTGAAAGCTTTCGTCGCCCTCTTTCCAATGGATCCAGTCTCACCTTCAAATTCCTTCTGAGCTGTCCGAAAACTGCAAAACAAGTCACATCACTTTTCCAGTCCGAGTCAGAGTGGGCCTTGGGCCTTGTAATCGAATTGTATTTGGTTTCCTAGGGTTTTGAACGACCACCTCCTCTTGTTATCTCATAAATAACCAGCCGCAACCCCATCTAGGGTTTTGGGTTTTGTTTGATTAGTTTAGCCAAGTGCAAACTTTGCGTCTACGAGTTGTGTTGGACAGCCACCTTGTCAAGACCTTCAATAGAACCCCACCTTATTTTGGCCTTCAATTCTTATTTGCAATTTTAGATTGCTTTTACCATTGTTCTTGCTTGTTCTTGTTGCTTGCAGGAATTGAACTCGTGTTCAAAGTTGATCGTGCCCATGGCAAGATCAATAACACTCCGGAGTTGGTTTAGCGATTGCTAAGGCGCATCGTCGTCGTACGTTGTAGTCGGATCGTCAAAGTCGATTCCACCAAATCGATAGTTATCGCTCTCATCGAAAGATCGGGACACAACCTCACATCAATCTGCGAAATTGCAGGACGTGGCTATACAGACTGGACGCCTTCTACAGAGGGCGTGGAGAGATGCCCACGCTCCTGAAAGACGACGAGCTGCCCGGCGGAATCGACACCGGCGGGGATCTAGCAGGCCTCGACCTGGAGTTCCAGCAGGGCGACCACCGGGTTGACGTAATCTTCGGCGGCTCCTCGGCATATCGGTCCCGACGTGAGCTAAAGGACGCTGCGCGCACCGTGTACCAAGCCACCGTCGGGAAGCCCACTGACCAACCCTGCTGGTGGGATGGCGTTCCCATCACCTTCTCCTGGGATGATGCTCCCCCGGGGATGTCCCGAGACTTCAAGACCGCCCTGGTCGTCGCCCCGACCATAAGCAACACCGTCGTCGGGCGAGTTATGGTTGACGGGGGAAGTTTCCTCAACCTGCTCTTAGCAAGCGCGTTGGACCGGATGCAGATACCTTGGTCGAAGATCGAAAATATAGCGGTCCCCTTCTTCGGCATCGTGCCGGGGAGCTCGACCACTCCACTCGGGCAAGTGGTTCTGCCCACGACTTTCAGGGACTCTACGAACTTCCGCATCGAGCTGATCACCTTTGAGGTGGTCAATGGGGACCTCCCCTATAACGCTATTCTCAGGCGGCCGGCCCTGATTAAGTTCATGGTCGCGAATCACTACAGGCGCCGGTGCATGAAGCTCTCGGGGCTCGACGGCGTCATAACGGTCCGCGGCGACCTCAAGGCGGCGCACGGCTATGAGGAAAAGGCCCTAGCGCTCGCCGGCATGCTACCTCAGCAGGGTCCCGAGACGACCCCGAAGAACGCCCACCGGAAGACGGCAATCCAGCTCGGTGGCCCGACCAAGGCCGTGCAGCTTGAGGGAAGTTTAGGCAAGTGCGCCCGCATTTCCGCCCAGCTCGACACAAAATAGGAAGACGAGCTCGTCACCTTCCTCTGAAATAATAAAAGCATTTTTGCATGTGAACCAGCGGACATGCCGGGGGTCCCACGGGAGGTGATCGAGCACAAACTGCAAACAAAGCCTGGCTGCAGGCCCTTGTGTCGGAAACTACGACGCTTCTCCCCTGAGAAAGCGGCGATAATCAGGGAGCACCTTGACAAGCTCCTAAAGGCCGGCTTCATTCGCGAGGTTAACTACTCCGAATGGCTGGCCAACCCTGTAATTGTGCAAAAGAAAGGTGGAAAATGGAGAATGTGCGTCGATCACACGGGCCTAAACGCTGCGTGCCCTAAAGATAACTTCCCTCTTCTGCGCAAAGATCAAATTGTGGATTCCACCGCCAACGCCAAGATGTTGAGCTTTCTCGACGCCTATTCCGGCTACCACCAGATCAAGCTTGCCGTGGAAGACGAGGACAAGACCGCTTTCATCACGCCGTTCGGAACCTTCTGTTACACGACCATGTCGTTCGGCCTCCGCAAAGCGGGCGCAACGTTCCAGCGGCTAATGGTCAAGACCTTCGACCCGCAGATCAGCCGGAACCTTGAGGTCTATGTCGACGACATCATCGTCAAGAGCTCCTCCGAGGCCGACCACGTCAACGATCTGGCCAAGACCTTCGCCAATCTAAACAAGTTCGGCATCAAGCTTAATCCCGAGAAGTGCGTCTTCGGCACGACCTCCGGAAAGGTACTCGGCTACATGATCGGGGGCTCGGGCGTGGGCCCGAATCCGGAGAAGATCGAGGCAATTGAGCAGATGGCCACCCCGACTTCGGTAAAACAGGTCCAAAGCCTCACTGGCCGCATCATCTCCCTCAGCCGCTTCATCTCTAGACTCGGCGAGCGAGGGCTACCCTTCTTCAGGATCATGCGCAGGCACGGGGCTTCGAGTGGACCCCCAAAGCCCAATGATCCTTCGACGAGCTTAAGGCGTACCTCTCAAGTCCACCTCTGCTGATGACTCCGCAACAGGGCAAAGTGCTGTTACTTTACCTCGCAGCTACGACCCAGGCCGTTAGAGCGGTCCTGGTAGCCGAGCGCGCTGGGCGACAGCACCCGATCTACTACGTCAGCGAGGTGCTTCACGGGCCAAAGGAATGCTACCCTCTGGTCCAAAAGCTCCTCTACGCCCTCTTCATGGCCTCGCGTAAGCTTCGGCACTACTTTCAAGCGCATGCGGTGGTTATCCCAAGCGGGCTCCCGCTCGAAGAGATTCTCAGGAACCCGGAGGCCGGAGGTCGCATCGCCAAATGGGCCATGGAATTGGCCGAGTTCGACCTCCGCTTCGTGGCCCGTACCGCCATCAAATCACAGGCGCTAGCCGACTTCGTGGTCGAGCAAACGACCGAGCCTGCCCTCGAGCCCGTGGTCAAAGTCGATTAACTGTAGCCCCACCATCCACCAGCATCCTTGATATCAGCTTGCCATTTATATAACCTTTCAAATATAATAGTTTTAGATGCTGATGATCATCTCTCGGTTTTTCAAAAATTGCGTTTTGGACACCTCAACATGACTGAGCAAAAGTTTCTTTGGCCGATTCGGTCTTAATTTTGAACTCGGCCGGTAATGTAAATACCATGTTGATATCCATCGGAGGTGTATCGTTCCTAATCATAGGGGAATCCAGGTCATCGGCTGAATCAAAATCTTCTTCAACCTGTTCTTTCTTCCTCCATTCTTTGTTGATTAGTTTTATCGGCCGAAGTTCATTGAAGGTTTTGTCTCTTTGTTTCTCTGCGTCGGCTTCTCTGATCTCTTGAGTCCTTAGCCTCTGCAGCCGTCTGCGCTGTGATCGGTTGAGACTAGGTGGGCACCACCTAGGTTTGGGTTCCATTGGCTTTCGTATTTTGCCAGCCAAATCTTCCCCCGATCAGGACTAGACCCTTGTTCTTTAACCTGTTTCGGCACCTGATTTGGTTCAGAGATTCTTTCGTGAATAGGTCTTCTGTAACTTTTATTCGGGTGATCTCATATCGGCCCAGACAACCTGTCTCTGGCCGATCGACTAGGCCAATTGTCTTGGGGATAATGCTCCATTGGGCTTGTGTACGGAGACGGCAATGCTACTCCCCTTTCCCAACAAAATTGCCAAAAAGGACATCTCCTATGCGCTCTCTCCATGTTCTCAGTGCAATACAGATTATCCGACTGACGAGTAGAATATCGTGGCCGATTATTCATTCTTTCATATTTCTCCATTAACTGAGAAAACGTCGGTCCTAGCCCTTTTGCTGGTTGTTTTGACGATGATTTTTCCTCTTTATACCATCTGCCAACCTGTGGATTTCCCTTCGGTTTAATGGCCTATGAATTCTTTCCTTCATGATCGGCTTCTATTTGTAATGAACCGATCGTAATTTTTAATGTCTGACTGCCGTTTGAGGTTGACTGAATGTCAACTTGCCGATCCCTTTTTGGCTCATTATGCATCGGCTTTTTTCCTTTGCTCGAACATTGAACCATATTAATAGGGAATGGATCAGCATCGACTTGCATGGTCGGCTCATCAGCGAATTTTAGCCGACCGTCCTCGATAGTTGACTGGATCTGTTGACGGAAAATATTGCAATCATTAGTATTGTGAGAAAAAGAATGATGTTACTTGCAATACCTGCGTTTCTTGATCTCATCAGCCGATGGTATGACGTGTCCTTCGGGCAATCGTATTATTTTTTCTTGTAACAATAAATCGAAAATACGATCACACTTAAGAGATATCAAAAGCATACTTAACTTCCGACTTATTCCTAGTCGGCTTAAGCCAAGAACAGACTAAGGATTTTTTAGACCCTTTTATCCATTCGGCTATGTTTATCTCTGCTTCATCATCCTCTAAAGAATCGTTCAGACAATAGTTGACCATATTAACTTTGGCTTTATCCTTTTCTTTATTATTACCATTTTTAAACCTATCCTTAAACGCCCTATTATCCGGGAACCGGCTTTCTTGAGCTGACACACGATGAAGCAGATGACTCAAATCGGTGAACTCCTGTCCCCCAAACCTCTCTCTGAGTGGTGGAATTAACCCTTGGAAAGCCAAATCAGCGAGTTGGTTATCGGGTAACGTGTCACTAAAACATCGATTTCTTATCTCTGTAAATCTTTTAATATAATCAATTACCGATTCTCCAAATTTCTGGCGAACAGAGCTTAGATCGGAGATCCTGAGTTCTAAACTGCTTGAGAAAAAGTATTCATGAAATCGGCTTTCCAAATCGTTCCATAAGTGAACCGAATTCGGAGGCAGACAAGTAAACCAAGTAAAAGCTGCTCCTGATAATGACAATGGGAACAGTCTGATTTTCAATCCATCGAACTGAGCTGCTTCGCCGCATTGCGCGATAAAGCGTCCGACGTGCTCTAGGGTAGTAATCGAGTCGTCACCAAAGAATTTTGCAAAATCTGGGACTTTGAAATTGTGGGGATATGGCATGCGGTCTATGTAATCAGGATACGGCTTTCTATAGCCGATAACCTTCCCTTTTGGCTGTATGCCGAATTGAGCTCTTAAGACAGCAGAAATTTTATCGGCTCAATTTGCGTTATCGACCACTGGGATAGTAGGTCCTTGAAAATGCTGGTCACAATTGGCATTCTGCCCCCGAGTGCAAACTCGGGTTGCCAATTAGGTTGAGCCGATGGCAGGCGAGTGTATTGATCGTACCTATTGTTTCTAATTTGTGGTTCTGGTACTGGAACAAAAGGTTCTGAATAGGTCACTACCCTATGCGGACCTAGATTTCTAGGCAGGGTAGATTCATGACGTTGTGGGTATCTGTCAGGTTCAATCGACTGTGAAACCGATTGTGGAAAAGCATAGAATGGGGCTAACGGTGGTAGATTTGCCAATGCATCTAGTTTAGCAGCATCGGTGTAAGCCTGGTAATGGTTTACCCCACTCGACCGAGGATCTCTAGGCAGTATAATAGTGGGTTGAGTAGGCATCATGGTAGGGGGTCAAGTCGTAGCCGATGGTTTTGGATCGGCTAATGTGCTCTGCGTGTTTTGTGCTACTAAAAAAACAGGGTAACATGGCAGAACTTGCAACGGGTCTAGCAGACTTCCGGACGAGGTCAACTCCTGGGCGATGATTTTGACGCTATTTGTGATCATCGGCTTAAGGGTCGTGACAAGAGCCGATGACTGGTTTATCAGAGCATGGTGTACAGACTGATTAATCATAGCCGATAATTCAGCTTGAGCAGGTAGATATCGACTTACCGGTCCTTCTGTGACACCTGCATCTCCCAGGGCATTGACCGTCGGTAGAGCGGTTTTTTGAGTGACGCCACGTCTAGTCTTTTGATAACAGTTAAGCATCATCTCTTCCAGAGCAGTTTTCCGATCTTCGATTTCTCTACATTGTTCTAGCGTTAAATCGTCCATCGTCGGGACGATTATAGCCTCTGCGTTGAGATCGGACGGTGGAATCGACTTCCCTGCTGAAGACATTGTGGTCCCACTGGGCGTGCCAAGAGTGTGTTGACGTCAAAAACTTGAAGTAGGGCTTCTGACAACAGCACACCAGACGAACACCTGGTTTAGAGCGTGCCAATCGATTTGACCAGGAATAGACAAGGTAGAAATATGAAATTCACTCAAAGCCGATCGTGAAAATCAATCGGCTTATACTCAATTAGCTCAAAGCCGATTAAATCAAGATAAAAAGGGTAAATCTAACTAGCCGATTAAGGCTAATCAGAAGATAAAGGCAGATCGATTCTGAAGAAGGCGATGCGCAACAAAATCAGAATAAATCGAACCTGGGGCGTAATTTGAAGAAGATCAACAATCGGCGATGCGCAACTTTATTGATCAAAATCGAATTACAAAGACTAAATTACAAGAACTACTCCTAGTCGACAGGAAAAAGTAATGTAAATTGATGTTTGATTGTGTTGTCCCTTGTGGCTCGCGCTTGCCCTTCTTTTATACCCGTCGGCCGACCGTATCCAATTACAACACGTTACACAACCTGATCCGTATCGGCCTTAATTCGGATAGTTTTCCCTTAAAAGATCTTTATCGTTACCAAATATCTTCAAATCTTTCCAAATCGCCTGTTAGTTACCGCATGTTGACTTTCTTGCCGATTTTGACCATACTTGACAAATTCTGGTGCAAACAAAATCTCATTCAAATAACTACTTTTTCCCCTTTTGCATGAGATGCAATTGCAAGTTATTGAACAAGAACTAGGAATAGAATACAAACCTGAGGATCTTTTGGGTTATTGTAGAAAGAAGAAGCTGTATGAAATACACATTCACAACCGTGAACTACGGCATCAAAAGACCCTTCTTCTAATAAATGTGCATTAAAAAGCTGCAGCCTCTCAGCAGATCCATCTAGAGCACTAAAATGTTCTGTCTTCTTCGGATCATCTGAAACCAGTAAATGAATGAATTTTAAATTGCCTATTCTCTGCCAAAAGTAAAGGTGACAGAACACAACTTTGAACTATCATGTATAAATCAGAACTGTCAAATATTAAGAATTAAGAACATAAGATCTGTGGCCTCTAAGAAGTTTTATTCCTCTTCTGCATTATCCATGCTTAGGTTGTTATGATCTATGGAAATATATCATATGTGCATTGAAATTACTTCCTGGGAATTGGTTATCTCCATTATAATATAATATGGATCAGGTGGGAGCATGGGGTGATATGAGAGTAAAATCAGTGCTGAGGGAGATAGCCCAGCATAGTGTGCTGTTTAATCGAGGTGGTGAATTTTCATAACAATTCTCTTTATTATGTGGCATAGTAGGCTAGTACGGTATAACACTTTGTGCTTCTCTGTTTAACCTGACAAAGAAGTGAAACATTTCCATGGGTATTTACAGATTTTTATTGTTTTCTGATTTTTTTTCTGTAAATTTATTTTTAAGAATGTGACTCCTTTCTTTTCCTGGAACCATTGAACTTATATTAGGACTTTGGCGCTGAACTTTTCTCCAATGACCTAACATTTTGTTTCTTGAGCAGCTAGATCATTAGCAAGCATAACATTTTGTTTCTTGAGCAGCTAGATCATTAGCAAGCACAAAATAAGCCCTTGTCCCCTTAGTGATTTAAGGGGCATAATTTTGTATGCTTCTTTTAAATAGTAAGCCAACGTTGGTAACTGAAAAGGTCTAGTGAATTGGTGAGAATAATGAAGCCTTAAGAAAGATTCCATCCCAATGCCTTCCTGAAAACTATCCTCAACTCCCTCATCTTTCTCGTACCTAAAAATTATCTCCTATCCTAGTATCCTACCACAACTTAAATGCTGTCCCCATAATTCTCTCCACCAAACTACTTTAACAATTTTCCCCAAAATAAATTAGTTGCTGGCAACTAGAAACCTGTTAGTAATACCATTTCATCTATTTGTTGGATAGTTACCGGATTTGCTGTAAACCCATGCGAATTAGGAACCAGATTCGTCGAACCTGAGCCGGTTTAGGCTACAGGGTTCGTATCCGCATTGAAAATTGGAAGAAAAAGTGGCAAATCGCGAACCCGAATCCTGTACCGCGACTCGGACAAACTGCATTTCTGGTTACTATGATCTATTTTGTCATAGTATATGTAGTATATGTGGGATTAAGCAAACAAGGATGTTTCCTTGTCATTCTGGTTGGTTGACCTATTCTCGCAAATTATGTTGTGTGGTTGATGCATGATGATATTGCTCACTAAATTTTCTGAACTCCCCCAGGGCCAGGGCATTGGAGAGCCATCTGTAGGACCCCCTTTTCCCATGGAGCCAACCAGGCCAAACTTCTATTTTAGCACGCCCCCCCCCAAAATGGTCAGTTCGGCCACACATGTACTACACTACAAGTAGATAATGCACTGTCTCTGCAAATGCAATCCTCCTTCCCGTCAATCCGTCATTGCCGAAAATGCAAGACACAAGGCCATGGTAGAAGCAGCAGAAGACGCGGATGAACAAACATATGCAAAGGAGGAAGAGCACATGGACATCTCAATTGTGAAATAATATAAGGAGCTATCTGCACCTGTATTCTGAAACTAGAGTGGAAAACAGTATTGCTCCATGCTATCCATGAGCGATCAATACTCAATCACCTTCTCCCACTGCCTAAATTAGCTAACTACTACTACCAGTAACTTTCTAGCCATGTATAAGCATTGACTTTCCTTGCTCAAACAGTGGTTTTGACCAAATCAAGTGACTAGAAGGCCAGCAAATTCCACATGGTATGAGCATTCACGATAAGGCGATAATTTAAATCTCTAATTAATAACACAATCAAATCCACCACCGCTGCTTAGACAAGATAAGTACTACAACTACTAGTTTGCTTGCCTGCCGGCCGGTCACCAACTTAGTAGTAATTGCTGCAGTTTGTGGAACGAACGGAAGAGCGATCGATGGGATCAGCGGTGAGCCATCCCGCACGTGGCTGATGGCAGAGTCTGTCGGCCACCACTCATCCTCATCTCTCCGCCGCTTATCCGCTTGCAAAAACAGACAGATGGTCGAACCAAACTATGCTTTCGAATACTACCACGGCAGTACTACCCGCTGGGAATCGCCCCTGGTTTGCTTCAATTAATCGTACTACCTATTCTTTCTACTACCAGTTTGGTAGTAGAATGATCTAGCGTATATAAACAGTTGCGATCAACTGAAGACATGGCAAGTGCGCGTAGCACGATGCCTCGGCTCCGGCTTGGGGCAAGCAAACACGGCAAGTTGGCTAACAGAGGGGGTAAGAATCCATGAGACCAACAAGTACATATGTGCAAACGGCTGGAGGACGGACATACCGGGGTCGCGGAGGGTGCCGCGGACGGTGTAGCCGCGGTCGAGGAGGAGCTTGACGATCCACGACGCGATGAAGCCGCCCGCGCCAGTCACGCACACCACCTTCTTCTTCCTCGTCTCCATGCTTTCTTTGCTTCTCCGGAGTGGCCTCCTGTGCTGGTGAAAGGTTTCAAATTTCGGTTTCGGAATAAATTTCGTCCCAGTCCGGATAACGAAATTTCGGAATTATTTCGGACAAAATTTGAATTTGAAAATTCAAATCCGGTCCAATCCGGGAAAAAAAACCGAAATTCGGTGAAAAAACCCGAAATTTTGGGCGAAATTTCCGAAATTTCGGGTTTTTTTTGCACTGGTTGAAAAGTGGTCTAAACGTTATCAAAAAATTTTGAAAGTTTTTTGGAGATTCCTGACACAATGCTAATGTTCTCACAAAAAATTCAGCTGATGATCACATCTGAGGAATTTTTAAAAATTTGGAGAGTAGTACTGTCATGATAAAACACTGACCGACAAGTTTGATTGGAATGGAAAATGGTACAAATCAAGTTATAAACTGTTGAAATTTTTTGTGCATGGTTATGATCCATAACTAATGTTCTCATAAAAATTTCAGCTGATTTTCACATGTGAGGAATTTCTAAAAATTCGTAGAGTGGCGCTGTCCTGATAGAACACTGATCGACAAGTTTGATCCGAATGAAAAATGATACAAATGAAGTTAGAAACTATTGAAATTTTTTGTGCATGGTTATGATGTATATATAATGCTCTTATAAAATTTTCATATGATGATCAAACTGTATGAATTTTTGAAAATTTGAACAGTACTACTGTCATGTTAAAAGGCTTATCGGCAAACTTGAACAAAATGAAAAATTATGTAAACCATAAATTTTTTTGAAAATTTTAAATAATGGTGATAAGGAAGTTCTTAATATCCCATAAAAACTGTGATTCATGATCACACTTCAGTGAATTTATAAAATTTTTATAAGGCACATTATCATTTATGTTCTTTTCTTTTTGATTTTTGAAATATAATATAACAAACGAAGTTCAATGTTTACATAGATTTGATTGATCAAATAAACAAAGTTTAATTTTTTTAAAGAATTTATATAATGTTACTGAGTCAATTATTAATCTCTCAAAAAAAATTAGATCATAATCACACTCAACAAAATTTATAAAATTTTGAAAATATAACTGTCCCAATTATGTTCATTCGGTTTTTGATTTTTTAAAGATAACAAATGAAGTTAAATTATTTTTAAATTTTTTATGTATGATCCTAATCTACTAAGGATAGTACCATAAAAATCTAAGATTATTATCATGCTTGTAAAATTTTATAAAAATCTGACAGTGTTTCTGCCAAAATTTTAAAATGTTTAAAAAATTAGGTTTTTCAATAAATTTTCATAGGAGATGACTTTCCTAAGGGTTATTGGACCAAATCCGGTCCTAAAACTTTCAAAACCGGCCAAAAAAACACGAAATTCGCCCAAAAAACGAAATTTCGGATTTTACTGTAGCAATTTCAATTTTTTTTCCCGGCCGGTACTTGAGATTTCGGGGTGGTCCAAAATCCGAAATTTCGGTGAAATTTCGCCGAAATTTTGAACCTCGTTTGTGAGTGGTTTGTGTGCTGAGATTTTAGAAGGCAGAGAGAGGATGAAGTGAAGCAGGCAAAGCGTGCGGGGAACTAACTTGGCTTTTATGGAATCGGCTTAACGAGTTGGGTGTGGACTGTTGAATTAGAAAATATTAATCTATATTTTTCGAAAATACTATTTAAAAATACTACTATAGAAAAATTCAGACCTTGTTCAATGACCAGACAGTCTAGTCTATGAAGACTAAAGTTAAGCGAACTCGTAGAAAGTGCACGTATTATAACCCTACTATAGTTTGAAAAATCCCTAAAAGGGCTGCATGGCCACGTGTTATCTGAGTCGGCTCGGCTCGCGGCTCGGCTCGCAGCATGGCCACGTGTTATCTGAGCCGGCTCGGCTCGAGCCGCGAGCCAAGACGAGAAAATATTCACGGATGGGTCCTTTAGGTCCTTTTTCAGAAAATAAAATTACAATCGGGTCCTTGTCTGTAAAAAAAATTACAATTAGGTCCTTCTTCCAAAAAAAGAATATATATTACGCTTTGGCCCTTTATGCGTTTTTGAGGCTTGCGTTTGGGTCCTTTTCCACAAAAAAAAATTACGTCTAGGTCTTTTTACGTTACGAATAGGTCCTTTTTTGAAAAAAAAATATATATCACACTTTGGTCCTTTATGCGTTTTTAATGCTTGCGCTAGGGTCCTTTTCCACAGAATCAAAATTACGTTTAGGTCCTTTTTCGTCGGTAAAAAGAACACGTACGGATCCTTCTTAAAAAAAATATACATTTTTTTCCGCTTTTTTTTACCATTACGTTTAAGCCTTTTTTCCGAAAAAAAACTCAACTTTCTCGTATGGAGAGCGGCGCCCGCGGCGTGGCACGCCGCGTCCAAGTTCTTAGTTAAACATAGACCATGCAGGACTAGACTACCCGTGGAAGAAAGCTAGTTCTTATCTTTAAAGAGTGAGATTGCCGGCCTCTCACCCGTGCCACGTCGCTCCATCCGCAAAATAGGCCTCTGCAAAATTAAAAATTACGTTTAGATCCTTTTACCGGTTTTTTAATAAAATAGGCCAAAAAAATTGAAATTATGTTCAGGTCCCTCTGCGGTTTACGTTCAGGTCCTCACGCCGGTTTTTAGCGGAATAGACCCGAGAAAAAACGAAATTACGTTCAGGTCCCTCCGCGGTTTACATTCAGGTCCTCACGCTGGTTTTTAGCGAAATAGGCCCGAGAAAAAACGAAATTACGTTTAGATCCCGAAAAACTTTTTTTTCCTGAATTGACCCAAAAAAACAAAAATGCGTTTATATCCCTCCGTGGTTTTTTCCAGACAAATCCACTTGTTCACCACGGCTCATAGCAGTCCGTGGATTCGACGACGGAAAAAAAATGAAATTACGTTCAGTCCCGAAAGATGTTTTTTAGTTGAATTGAACCGAAAATGAAATTACGTTTATATCCCTCCGCGTTTTTTCGCAGAAAATATATCCCTCCGCGGTTTTTCCAGACAAATCCACGTATTCGCCAACGGCTCATAGCAGTCCGTGGATTCAACGACGGAAAAAACGAAATTATGTTTCGGTCCCAAAAGACGTTTTTAGTGGTACCACAGATTCACCGATGTCTCCAAGTTAACGCAAACCCCGGAGAAAAAAACGAGTTCACGTTTATATCCTCAGACCCATTTTCTCAAAAAATAATCATCGGACCAAATTTCGTGCGTTGCAACATCGCGCAACCAAATTTTGCACGATGCAGCGTAGCGCGCGACTCTATCGAGAGACCTTATCTCTGTTCGCATTGTCCACTTGTTATCCCGCGCATGCACTGCGTGGCCAATAGGAATTAAAGAGAGAGAATGCCGCTAGTATAGGCAATTAAACAAACAAATACAAGAGAACCTAAAAACAAATGAAAGAATTCTCGACCCTTAATCAATTAAGTAGAGATGAAAACGGAACGGAAACGGTCGGTAAATGGTTATTCCGTTTCCGTTTCCACATCTTTTACCGGTAACGAAAACGGAATCGGAAACTTCGGAAACGGATACGAAAACGAATAATGATCGAAACGGATACGGAACGGAGCGGAGCGGATACGGAAATGAAAGTGAAAAATTCTACAAGAACGTAATACATGATCACAATATACATGACCAAAAAACAATGTAATTCATTTCATCACAAAGGTGGATACAAGAATAATGTTATGTTCACCGGTATCACTAGAAAGTTTTTTCTCAAGTTTGTCAGTTGAAGGCTCGCTATTTGTCCCTCTGATCAAACCATCATATCCTCCTCCATATCATTATCATTGATATCCTCTCGCTCCTCCAACTATAAAGATGTAATGCCTTAAAGTTTGCATATTATTATTCAATGTTCATTTATGGTTTTCTGAGATTTATCCTGAATTTTCTGGAGTTTATAAATGCCATTATACTATTTTTAGATTTATATAATTAATTTATTCATGAAAAATTAAACAAAAATATATGCTAGAAATAATTTACCTAGGTTCAAAATGTTCGAAAGTATTTTTGAGAATTGTTTCGGAATTTTTGAACTCTATTTGATATTTTCTATAAAGCCATTTGTATTTCTGAAATTATTTTAATTCGAAAATAAATGTAAATTCTCCATTCACCTTTTTGTGCAAGTGGGCCAAGTTTCCGACGAAATTTCCGGTTTCACTTATACGGAATTTCCTCTCCCGTTTCCGTTTCTGACAAAAAATTTCCGTTTTCATTTCCGTACCGACATTTTCCGTTTCCGTTTTCGAAAAAAGATTTCCGTTTTTGTTTTTCTCCGGAACGGTCGGAAATTCCATTTCCGTTTTCACCCCTACAATTAAGTCCTTATTGCCACCCAAATAAAAACTAATAGTTTGCTTATTGCGTGAAACCGGACCTTCAATCAAACTAATGGGTTTTCCCTGTTATGAGATAGACGCACGCGCACCTCATACCACACCATACCCAAATGCATGCGAGTGTGCCCTTTTTAACGCACACCGAAATACAAAGACCGGAAATAAATCTGTGACCTTGTAAAGTTTTTACTACCGTGCACTTGTGTGTGTGAGTACCAAGATTTGAACCTTGATAGATACAGTCGTACACCCATGACTCCTGAGGTAGATCAGATGCCCAAAAAGAGGTGAATTGGGATTCCTTTTGCCAATGACCGAATTAAAATTCTAACCTTTTCTAGCCCAACCTATGGGCGCAAGGTTTCTAGTGTAGTTTTTGTAACCTAAGTACAAGTCTAGTGATCTAAGAATTGAAAGACATAAAAGTAAATGCCGAAACGTACAAAGGACAAGAGACAACCAAGTTTTTACTAAGATCTTGGAAATTCCGCGATCCCTCCTAATTCTCGCTAAAGCACTCTTGAAGAATATATTTCTTACTTAGAACCAGAGATGGACAAATGGGCCGCCCGGCACGGCACGATCCGATTAAAAATCGGCACGGCCCGTTTAGGCACGGCCCATTTAGGCCCGGCTTGTAAACGGGCCGTGCCGTGCCGGCCCACGTGTCGGGGTGGCGGCCTAGGCACGGCCAGCACGCCCGTCTGCGTGCCTCGCCGGTCCTTCATGCCAAACGGGCGAGTCGCCCGGTAGCATGTTTAGAGCCAGAAAATTTGAAAAAAATTAAAAGATTAAAAAAATAGATAAAGTATGGTAAAAAACGCAAACAAATATGAAAAAAATTCAGAAAAATGGTAAAATTTAGAATAATTAGAAAAACTCGAAGGATGAACAAAAACTTTTTAAATATATATAAATTAAGGAAAAGCTAAAATACGAGATAAATTCTAAAATGAGATAAATAATTTGAATTAAATAATAAGCTTTATTGATGTTTGGCTACCTCGTTAAAAACTTTGCCAAGTAAAAACTCAACACGAGAAAACCTTAGCAAAGAAAAAAGAGTACGGCCTATAGCTCAGTGATACAATAAAAAAGTGAAGATTACAATTATTCTTCCTCATTATCTAGATAAAGATTTTCGAACGTCTCCGCCAAATTTCAAGATTTTCGCAAAGTATGTTGAGCTCATTGATCAGCTTGTTCCCAATCTTTCACAGTGAGAAGTATTTCCACCATCTTACTAGTCAGATTTGTTCTTCTCTCCTCGATTATTCTTCCGGATAGACTACAAGCAGACTCCGAAAAAACCGTGGAGATAGGAACTGTTAACACATCCCGTGCTAGTATGTAAAGCACCAGATATGTTATCTTCTGCTCGTGCCACCACTGCAAAATGCTGAAGTCCTCCTCTTGCTTCTCTTGGTAGTTGACAGTGTCGCTGTTGAGATAGGCAGCTAGCTCCCGACCACTTGATGTGTCCGCACTTGTTGTTGATGTAGTCGAACTCCTTGAGGAAGAGCCACCTGCACCCCATATCTTTCCCCACGCGGTTTTCTTCTTACCTGTTGTGGGTGTTGGTGGAGGTAGCTGCATGCGAACTCTAGCAAACTTCTGATCGTACTTATCATAAACTTGAGATAAGTTAGCACGGACAGTTGAAAAATAACTAGAATAATCAGACCTACCGCATCACTTAGAAGTGAGAGAACATTAGAGAATCCCCGAATTTTAGCTCTAGGATCTAAAATAAATGCAAATGCATATAACATAGGAATTTCTTGCCAATATTTTAAAATTTTAGTTTTCATAGCATAAACAACTTCACGCAAGACATTATCATTTTCGTGGCTCTTTAAGTGGGTAGCAATTTCTAAAATATGATGCACAATTAAAGAAGAGGTTGCGTAATAAACTCCAGATAAAGCAACAATAGATTCAAAAAAAAGTTCCAAAAATGACAGCAAATATTTAGCAATATACCAATGTTACTCTGTGAGTATCGGTTGACTATTCCGTGTACGACAGTGCGTGTTAATAAAAACAGAAAATGTGCTCTCATATGAGATTAGATTCTTAAGCATCAAGTAAGTAGAGTTCCATCTAACAGGCATATCCGGACCAAACTTGCGCGGACGCACATTCATTGCAATACAATAAGTCTTAAATGCTGCTACTCGTTGATTAGAATAATTTAAGTAAGATATTGCAGTGCGAAAAGATTCAAGATACTGATCTAACCTCTTCAAACCAGATTTAACTATAAGATTAATAATATGGCAAGCACAACGCTGATGTAATAAGAAAGATTCAGTATAAGAATTGAAAAGTGGAGTAAGAATGTTCATGGTAGAAGTATTTGCAGAAGCATTTTCTAATGTTATTGCAAAAATCTTATCACTAAGACCAAAATCTTTTACAACTTTTACAATACAATCAGCAATATTTTCACCAGTATGTGCTACATCAATTAATTTGAATCCTATAATTGTCTTTTCTAGTTGCCAATCATCGTTTACATAATGAGCAACTACACTAAGGTAATCCTCTTTAGCTCTACCACTCCATATATCAGATGTCAAAGACACAGAAAAAGTACAGGTACTAAAATTTTCTTTTAGGTTATTGCGACAATTATTATAATATTTAATTAGATCTCTAGTTGTTGTCTGTCTAGAAACTGCAGAAAACCTAGGATTATGAGCGGTTCTAATATAGCTTTCAAACGCAGCTGACTCACCAAAGTTTAAAAGAAGATCTTGAGAAGCGATTAAACGACAAAGAGATTCATGAGCTACCTCAGGATTGTAGTCCCAGTTACGTACTGTACCGTCGGGGTTGTACTGCAGCTGCGTCTATCTCGAAGCCATCCCCACTTTTTTTCTATAGCTCTCAGCATGCCTCTTCAAGTGCACCGTTCCACCTGAAGATTTCACAGTTAATTTATGCTTGCAATATTTACAAACAGCATACCTGATCTGCAGGTCGTTTGATGTCTCAAAAATCTGGTCGAAATCTTCCCAGACTCCCGATGTACTGTGTCTTGTTCTTTTCGCCCCGGTGCTTGCCGACGAAGTAGCATTTGTAGAGCCTGAGGATGGCACAGCTCCTGCAGCTTCTTGGGCATATGATGCAAGAAGCTCCTCGGGTGAAATACCAAAATCAGAAGCTGGAAACGACGGAAAATGCCCAGGCTCCATAAAGCAAAGTAGCAATCTACAAGAAATAATGATGTAATTAATACTAAAATATGATTTAAAATACTAAAAAAATGAAAAAATAAATCACAATTATCACCTTGATTTCTTGATAGAAGTCGATAGCCGATTTTTGAATTTTTGGATTTTTTACAAAACTATTTATAATTTTTCCAAATTACCACTAAGAGCAAAAGAATTTTTACAAGAGAATGAGTAGAAGAGAATGCAATATTGCTGGTGTGGAAATGGGGAGGGGGCAGCCACCTATTTATAGGAAAAAATTCGGGATTTTTTTGAATATTTTTGGATTTTTCTGAATTTTTTAAGTCTGCAACGACTATTTTTTTAATGGGCTAAACGGGCCGTGCCATGCCGAGCCCGGCCTTAAACGGGCCGTGCCGCACCCTCAGCCCAAGCATGGCACGGTTGTTACATCGCGTCTTAAGACGACCGCTTAGCTCTGGCGCGCGTGCGTCTCGGACGCCGACAGTCAGCCGCGTCGCTGCGTCTTACCGCTTGTCCACCACTACTTAGAACCCACGCAAAGATGATGTTATATGACATTATTTCAAAGGAACAAAGAGCTTTTGTAGCTAATTGATGGAATTTTTTAAATAATATGTAAAAATTGAAAAATTACAGAAATAATATGCCGAATTTAAAAACTACAAATCTATCTCATTGTCGCCGTTTGAAACGGCGATAGAGAGTCTGTTGCCGTTTGAAACGACGACAGACCTTCTGTCGTCATTTCAAATGGCGATATACTCTCTGTCGCCATTTGAAATAGCAACAGAGGCTTGTCACCAAACCTCTATTGCCAATTCAAATGGCGATAGAGGACTGCATATATATATTTTTAAATAGTATGATTTTCTAATTCCTTTTTATTTTGTAATACCTGTTTAAAATAAAGTAGTGACCGAAATTTGCAGGTTAAAATGACAGCTGGGAAAAATATGCGGCGCAATATTTTTTTGTACTAACGCTAGTGTAAATTTTACATTCGAATTTTGTTTGTAATGACCAATGAATGGCATGAAAAATGGTTCGATGAGAAATGAGAAAACTACTGACGTCGACTCGCAAAATCACTAAAACGACAAACATAAGAAACACTTACCAATGAGTTTCGCGTAATGTATGCTGTATATTGGTCAATAATAGAAGTTTTAATGTATTTGGCTCGTTTCATTTTTGTTTTTTCATTTTTAGCTTCCGTTGCTGACTTGAAAAATGACAGAATACCTCCCTATCAGTTGAAACAAATGTCAACTTAATGATCGAACTGTTGATGTATTTCGCTCCCTTCTTTTCGTTTTTAAGTAGAAAATAGAAAATAACAAGGTGGAGATAAATTAGTTAGGAAAAATTCGTAGAAATAACGTTTAATGGCTCGTACGAAAGAAGATGACCTAGCATGTTGTACAAAACGACTAGAGAAAACATACGTATAAATATTGGGGTACATAGAATGACATAGAAATATTAGGATATATAACACGACATCGTGGACATAACATGACATAGAGACATGGACGACATGGCACGACAACATGGACGAATCATGAACGGAAACTATTGCTAAGGTACATGCGCGCCTTTTGGAAATGGAAAAAGTCGTACTTATAGTCGTAGACCCTATATGGAAGGATGTAAGATCGAGGATGCCGACTAGAGGGGGGTGAATAGGCGTCTATAAAAATTTCTTCTATGATTAATTAAAATCTCGTCTAAGTACTCTTATGTCAAAGCCTAAATGACAAAAGATGCGAAAGCATTAAACTACAGTTTTGAAAATGAAAAGCCTAAGTCAACTAGCCTCGCTAAGTGTACTAGCTAATTATGTTTCTAACAATCAATTACAATCCTAAAGACAAGCAAGCAATTTAATTCTAGGAATGTAAATTGTAACAATGTAAATAAGAAATTGCAAACATACATAAGGAGACACAATACTTTTTACCGTGGTGTTTCGAGACTTGTCGGTCTCCCCTAATCCACGTTAAGGCAAGCCCAAACCACTTTGGACTGGCTCCACGAATTAAGCACCTGCCCCGATTTCACTAGTGGTAGATCTTTCCCCCTCCAGGTAGGTGAGCTCCGACCTTCACAATTTTGCCAGGCCTTCTCACAATCTCCTTGAGAATGTCACCGCGTACGACACCTCCACACACCATCTAGGTGTCAGCAAACACTAAGAGTAACAAGTCAAGCTCTCTAGCTTGAACTCCACCAAGTATAACATATGTACAATAGTGATCACCGAGTGCAACACATGCACAAGGCTCCCCTCAAGTGCAACGCATACACAAGAGGCTCTCAATCCTCTCCTAATTGCAACACATGCAATTAGAGCTCACTCTTAGCTAAAAACCAAATTAGAGAGTGCAACATACACAACTCAACCACAAAGAGCAATGAACTCTCCAAAATCATAGCAACACCCAAATGCTAGCCCCCAAAGCTTCTTATATAGCCTCCACAAGAAAAACTAGCCGTTGAGGGGCAAATTGGGCAAAAATGCCTAGGAAACCCGGTCATATTGCCCTAGGGCCGGTATGACCGACCTCTGGTCCAACGGCTACAAAAAACTAACCGTTACTTAGAAAATCCGGTCATACCGGACCTATTTTCAATTTTTCGGGCTAAAAAACCTCTTCTCTGGAAAAACACACCAAGGTGACCCTAGTCATACCGTCGGTATGACCGGAGAGGGTCCGGTCATACCGGACTTGGGGTGTTATGATCGGGGTGACCGCGGTGATACCACTGCTATAGCCACTAAAATACTCATAACTTTTTACTCTGAACTCCAATTTAGGTGATCTTGGGATCTATGCGAAGCTTATCAAGAGGGTTACGATCTCCATCCTTTTTCAAGATTTAAGCAACTATAGATAGTTTAAATATCACAGAAACAAAGACTCTAATGTAGTCATTCAAGTCTAAAATCTGATTTCTCGAAATCCCTCACATAGACTTGATCAAGAGCGTGACTACAATCTAGAGAGAGTCAATAAGATCAAATATTGAGCCATGTGATGATCAACTCATGATCAAAACAATTTTATAAAACACATTTACAAATTCTAATCACATTCTCCAATATCAAATTCATGAACACCAATATTTTGCAAAATACATTTGCAAATATAAATCTTGCAAACAAGAGCAATCAAGATCATATCTTTGAGCCATGTGATGATCAATGCATGATCAAATCAATTTGCATACATATTTGCAAACCCTATTCACATGCTCCAAGATAAGATTCAATTAAATCATATTTTGGAAAAACTCATTTTGCAAACACAAAGCATAAACCTATCTTAGCCTTTGTGATGATCAATACATGATCAAGTCACAAGCTAAGACTCCATTGCATGAGCTCTCTATTTGCAACACATGCAAATATCTAACTCCATACAAACAACCACTTAAACCAACTTGTATAAGCTATCTCCCTTTTTGCAACACATGCTAATCCATAGCTCTATGCAAAAATCAAATCAAGATTCAATAAGAAGCAAGCATGAGTTCCCTTATTTGCAACACATGCAAATACTTAGCTCATGCAAGAAACAATCAAGAGATTGAGCTAGAGTGAACCGTATTGAGTTCATCAACACATGATGAAGCTCAAGCTATAAAACTCGACCCCTCTTAATAGTACGCAACCTATACTAGCAACCCGGTCTCCCATCCAAACACCGAAACCGGTAAAAGACTAGGAACACATCCTTAGCCCAAGCTAGTTATACCTTTGCCTCTCGCAACCACTCGGAGTTTTCACGATGACCAATCATCTTCTCTGTAAGTCGGGATCTTCATCTTGTTCATGAACATATGATGAACTTCCTCTCTTCTTCTTCTCTTTGGGATAACCTCTTGAAGCTCATCAACACTTGATGACTTCTTCTTCCTGATTCTTCATTTTCTTGGACTCAACCTACTTCACAACTCGTGAAAGATTGTTAGTCTAATAAACACGTGTCGGCGTTTCGTGCACCGGCAAGTAAATTTATAAGTCAAAAGGGGCTGCGCGCTCCCTCTCCTTGAATGGTTAGACTCAAGAGCCCAAGGTGTATACTGGTTCGGACCGAATGTTCCTACTCCAGTTCGTGTGGTGGTGCTGTATTGCTTAAGGTGCAGATGGCTGCACAGCATTTACAAGCAGGAGCTGAGAGCTCGAATATGAGAGAGTGTGAGAGAGCGTCTAAGAGAGAATGTGAGTCCCTATTCTAGAAGACCCTGCCTCCCTTTATATAGTCGGAGGGGGCAGGCTACATGGAAAGTCGAGAGAGGGAAGGGTGAAGATCTCTACGCTAGCTCTGACCCTTGGTCTTGGTTGTTGGTCGACCCCCTCTTCTGCCCATACCGGGTTGGTGGGCTCATCGAGTAGATCAGTTCTGCTCCATCGGGAAACAGCGCACCTGCCTTCTGTGAGCCTGACGGGCACTGACGCCATATTGTGGCTTCGGTGTTGCCTCGGGAGGGAGCGTATCTCCATGCTGTGCGTGACCGGATGATGAGACTGGAGTCTTGACTTTGGCAACCTTCGTGCCGTCTTGGGAAGGAGCCACTTACCCTCGCACGGTCACTTCGAGCGGTTGTGTCCGCAGACCACGTGGACGATAGCCGGCGGAGGCCTGACACCTGGACCTTGGCGATGATCGTCTCGGCTTTGTCGGAGCCGGTGGGGAGTCCGACCTATGGCGGGGTCGGACGCCCTGTTAGGTCGGAGACGAGTTTGGTGCAGCTCGCTAGGTCGGGGTCGAATGCCCTTGGCGGATCCGTGTGGCCTTTGGTTGGAGCTGGGCTTGGGACAACCCGTTCGCTATTCCGGGCCGCTGGGGTACCCATTTGTGAATACTCGTCAGTAGCCCCCGAACCCCCGAGCGAGTTCGTTAGATACGGTCGGGGGTTGAGTTTGGTCGGTAAAACATGGTCGAAGGCGGCGGCCGGATTTGGTTGGCTGGTCCGACTGACCTGGTTGGTTGGCTCCAGCTTGGTGTGCTTCGGGCGCATCCGGCGGCTGCTGAGGGACCCGTCGGGGGTACCCCCATCGCCGAAAGTTTTTTCGATCGCTTGGTTGTGCGTGTCGCGCATGGTTTTGCACGCTTTGACCGTTCGCCTTCTCGGCCACTTCGGGATTTGGCGAAGGGCGCTTCGTTTTCCTGCGCTTGGCATTTATGCGGAGTTGTTTGATCTTCCTTCCTCCAGGTATATAAGGGCACCACCGCTTGCTTGAATAGTTACCCCCAGCCTAGAATCCTTTTCGATCCGCCAATGGCTTCGACGCCTCCGCTGGTCTTTGGCTTTGGTGATGATGATGAGGTGGAAGAGGAAGATCCCTTGGCCGAGCTCTGGGCTGAGTATGATCAGGTGATGGCCGAGCTCGCGGAGGAGGAGGCCGTGGCCCGTGACATTGCTGATATCGACGCGCTGCTCGAGGTTGTTTCGAAGCTCTTTGTGGTGAGGAGCGCCCTCTTAGAGGCAATGGTGCATGCACGCCGGTAGCGGTCAGTGCGTCTGCACTGACGCAATCCGAAATTTGTGATATAATACTTGGTGCTGAAATAGCTCCAACATATCACGTAGCCTTGTATCGTGTAACATTGTGTAATGTTTGAGCTTGTCGACTTATAATGAAATTTCCTTTTCTTTTGCGATTGATGCATCTGTGTGACAACTTCACCTTAGGCGCTTTTTTGGACCACTCGTGCCCCCAAGGGTCGGCAGTCGGTGCGTGGCCGTTTTTCTTTAGTTTGGATACTCAAATGCCTTGGTCAGCACGGGCGATCACTCGGCCTTGGTCGGCGCGGATGACCAGATGCCTCTCGGGAGGTTCTGGTGTCCGAGTGCTCGTTTAACATCGTAGATGGACTCGGCCTCGGTCGGCGAGGACGACCAGATGCCTCTCGGGAGGTTCCGGTGTCCGAGTGCTCGTTTAACGTCGTAGCTGGACGGTGGCTCGTTTTAACGTCGTAGTTGGACGGTGGCTCGTTTTACGTCGTAGCTGGACAGTGCCTTAGGTCGGCTGGGATGACCAGATGCCTCTCGGGAGGTTCTGGTGTCCGAGTGCTCGTTTAACATCATAGCTGGATGGTGCGTTAGGTCGGCTGGGACGACCAGATGCCTCTCGGGAGGTTTTGGTGTCCCGAGTGCTCGTTTAACGTCATAGCTGGACGGTGGCTCGTTTTAACGTCGTAGCTGGACGGTGGCTCATTTTACATCGTAGCTGGACTTGGCCTTGGTCGGCGCGGACGACCAGATGCCTCTCGGGAGGTTCCGGTGTCCGAGTGCTCGTTTAACGTCGTAGCTGGACTCGGCCTTGGTCGGCGCGGACGACTAGATGCCTCTCGGGAGGTTCTGGTGTCCGAGTGCTGGTTTAACGTCGTAGCTAGACTCGGCCTTGGTCGGCGTGGACGACCAGATGCCTCTCGGGAGGTTCCGGTGTCCGAGTGCTCGTTTAACGTCGTAGCTGGACTCGGCCTTGGTCGGCGCGGACGACCAGATGCCTCTCGGGAGGTTCTAGTGGTCGTTTAACGTCGTAGCTAGACTGTGGCTCGTTTTACGTCGTAGCTGGACGTTGGCTCGTTTTGACGTCGTAGCTGGACGGTGGCTCGTTTTGACGTCGTAGCTGGACGGTGGCTCGTCGTAGCTGGACGGTGGCTCGTTTTACGTCGTAGCTAGACGGTGCCTTAGGTCGGCTGGGACGACCAGATGCCTCTCAGGAGGTTCTGGTGTCTGAGTGCTCGTTTAATGTCATAGCTGGACGGTGCCTTAGGTCGGCTGGGACGACCAGATGCCTCTCGGGAGGTTCTGGTGTCCGAGTGCTCATTTAACGTCATAGCTGGACGGTGGCTCGTTTTACGTCGTAGCTGGACGGTGGGCGTCCATCTCGAGTCCTCGTCTGGCGAGGGTAGCTACGAGAGGGGAGGCCACAGTCTGTCCCGCGTAGACGCCCCGTCCGCAGGTGTGGGACCTGGAGGGGGTGAGCGAACGCGTGTTTACCCGCGTTGGTTTGAACGCCGTGCTCGTGGAGCTAATAACGGGTGATCCGAGTGAGTCCTTGGAGGTCCCTCCCAAGGGGGACCCTTCCAAGCGGACGGTCCGAGCGTAGGGTGTCCGGCCCACTGGGGGCGGCCCATGAGAAACCTTTCTTTACTCGATCCCGTATCGGACTCTGGGTCATTCGCTGACCCAGAGCGCAGCTGGCTGCCACCCATCAATGGGCTCCGCGGGAGAGTGTGAAGTATGGTCTCGGACACGGGTCAAAGCGATTGGGTCGTTAGCCAACCCAACTGGAGTCCCACTGGGAGCTCGCCAGACTCGCCCATTGCTCAAGTTTTCCACTGGGGCGGCTCTGTGCCCACTTGGTGGGCCTGGCCTTCAGAACCCCCAGCTCTAGGCTGGGCCTCGGGCGCGAGCGTTTGGGCTCTTTTGCCGCTTTGAGGCCGCAGCGGCCCGGAGGGGCCTTTTAGACTCGTAACGGTGCAGCCGATCCAGCCGGAGGCGGCGAGAGGTTTACAGGACGACCGCCCGTCGGCGTCTATTCGCCTCTGCGATCTGCGGACTTAAATGCGTAGAGGGGAATTGAAATCGCGGGGTTACCGTTTCGCTCGGCGTGGCAGACGGAGGGACGGGACGCGCGATGGTTCGATCCAGGCGGTGTCTGTTCGGCTGGTGCCGGTTCGGCTGGCGCCTGCTCGGCCTTTATAAATCCGGCGCGGGGACTCTAAGGTGATTGCTTGCTTTTGCCTTTCCTCGTTTTCCTGCCTTTGCGTGAGACAGAAAAAGCAGAGAGCAGAAGCCAGAGAGGAGAAGAACTCCACCTTCCCCCTTCCTCACCTTTTCACTGCTCTTGTTCGAAAATGTCGTGGCCGGAGTGCTCTATCCAGTCGAGCCGTGCGCTCGGCCTGGTGAAGAAATGCTTCCTTCCACCGCAATGCGTCTCCAGCTGGAGGGTGCCAACGGGGGCCGCCATTCCCTCGCCAGGGGACGATGAGATCGTCGTGCCCACCTCGTTTTACGAGTGCGGGTTTGGTTTCCCTCTGCACCCGTTCGTCCGGGGGCTACTCTCCCACTACAAGGCGGAGGTGCAGCACCTTAACCCCAATGGCGTCCTCCACATCGCGATCTTCATGACGCTGTGCGAGGCGTTCTTGGGTATCGAGCCGCACTGGGCGCTGTAGCGGCATGTCTTCCACGCTCGGGCAAGGAAGGATAAGCCATCGGACGCCCCGACGCTTGTAGGCGGCTTGGCGCTTCAAATGCGCGTCGGTCGGGGGGCGGACTATATCGACGTGAAGTTGCCGTCGTCAAACCGGGGCTGGCACTCTGAGTGGTTCTATGTTCAGAATACTGGGGGCAGCGCCCTGGCCTTCACCGGTCGGTTGCTCGAGTGGGGGTCCGAGTGGACCTGGGGCGTCGCTAAGAAGGAGAGGGCCAAGGTGGCCGAGATTGTCGATCGGATCAGGGTCCAGAAAGAGCGGGGCCTGACCGGCGATGCTGTCGTGCGCACTTTTATGAAGATGCGCGTTCAGCCTCTCATGGATAGGCTGCTCCCCATGTTCCGATACGGGGGGATGTCTGACCCCATGAGGATGGCGGGGCCAGAGCTCCCCGACTCGGAGATCGGGGCCCGGGTGTCCATCGTCACGGGCAGAAGCGCCACTGGGGCGGTGGGTGGCTACCCCGAGCCATTCTCGGCAGCTCATCCCCCAGACCTGGTAATCCGAGCGAACTTCTTGTCTCCTCCCCCCTTCTCTTTTTCCTAGCGTTTGGTCTTTGACTGTTGTTTCTGTATTTCCTAGGGGCTTACCGGGATGGTCTCCCGGGTGTTGTTGCCAGGGGAGAAAGCGCTGAGGGCGGCGGTCCGCGCGGGCTCCGCTCAGCACGAGTCTGCGTGTAAGAAGCGCAGGGAGGAGAAGAGGAGGAAGAAGAAGAAGGAGCGTGCGGCGAGGGCCGCAAGCAGCGAGGAAGTGTCCGAAACAACCGCCGTCGAGACGGGCGGTGTGGGATCGACTTCCAGCGACGGCAGTGGGAGCAGCGGCGTCGACCCGTACTGCTGGTCCGATGTCGGGCCGTCGAGCGGCGGAGGTCCGGTGGAGGGCGACCGCGCGGGCGCCGTCGTCGCGCCCCAAGTGGAGGTGTCACCGGTGGAGGAGTCCCCGGGGAAGCGGAGAGCCGACTCGCCTCCGCGAGGGGGGTCGGCTAAGAGAGCGCGGCTGTCGCGCACCCGATCGGCGCAGTAAGTGCCTCCTTCCATCTTTGTCGTAAAAAAGGTCGCCCGAGCAGCCCCTGATCGCTTGTTGTGCGCAGCACCTACACAGGGGTGGCCGTATCTGCGGCGGCACGCCCGGCGGTGGACCTGCGTGGGCCGGCGCTGTCCCTGCAGCCGGTGGGGGTCGAGGAGTCGTTAGTGGAGTTAGAGCGGCCCGAGAAGGCGGTGGGCGCAACTAGCCCGGCAGGGGTCATGGTAGAGCTGGCGGCACCGGGGTCGACAATGATTGGGGCTCCGTAGGTGGTGTTGGAGCCGCTGGCGGGTCGGGAGTCGGCCGCAGCGGCAGAGGCCGAGTCGGGGCATGAGGGAGATCTGCCGACCCTTGATGAATCGGGGCTCCCTTCTGCGGTCGAGGGGGGTTGGGAGAATCTCCCGCCACCACCACCGTGGAGCCCACCGGCATACGCGGTTCGGTTCCCTGGGCCGACGCTCATGCCGCCGCCTGTGAGCCCGTCGGCGGGAGCGACCCAGGCGTCGGAGCTGATCCCCTTGGAGCCGCAGGGGGAGGCGCTGAGTGGCCTCCCGCGGACGCAGGCTACTGGCGTCGACCCAGGCGGGTCTGCTCAGCTGCCCTCGCCTGTGTTGATCTGGTCAGGAGACGACCAATCCGGCGGACCGCCCCTCCTGCTGGACGACCCGGCGGAGCGCAACGAGTGGGAGGCTTTTCGGGACGGCGTTAGGTGCGCCGTGACCGAGACGAAATAGATCCAGGAGGGTCTGGCGCTCGCACTCGATTACTCCAGCGGAGCGCTGGAGGCGGTCACCAAGGGGATTCTCCCGATTGGTGCGGTAAGTCGGCAAAACTTGGCTTTTGTATCTCTTGACGGATTTGTCGTATCGACAGAGTCTTTGTGCTTTGCCGCTTATGGTCCTTCGGTGGAAAAATCCCAGTTCCTCGAGTGCGGAAGGTCGGAAGCTGGACACTGAGGAGGAACGCGATCGACTGCGTCCCGAGCTACGCGACGCTCAGGAGGCCTTGGCTTGCGAGCGGAAGGCGGTGGAGGGGACTCGCCAGGAGCTGGGTCGGGCCACCTAGGTCCTGGCTGATGAGCGCCGGGCGAACCAGTCCCTGGCGGTGCGGGTGTCGGAGCTTGAGTCCCTCTTGGCGGTGGCCGGCAGCGCTAAGGACGCTGCCGTCGCCATCGAGGGGACCGCGCGGTCGGAGGCGGCCCGTCTTCAGGGCGAGTGGGATCGGACATGGGAGGGCGCTGAGCAGGCGCAATCCGAGCGCGACGCCGCTCGGGAGGAGCTGGCCAAGTCCAAGGAGGAGCTCCGCGACCTGACGAGCTCCGTGGCCGATAAGTGGCCGGACTCCTTAATCGATTTTGCAATTGCGGCTTGTTGGGCGCGCCTTCTGATGCCATCCCGATTTGCAGAGCTGCAGAAGAACCTTGGTGTCGCCGTGGAGGTGCGGAGAGAGGCGGTGGAGGCCCGCGACGCAGCGATCACAGCGCGGGATACGGCCTTGGCGGAGCTGCTGGTGGCCAAGGGAGAACGGTCCGACCTGGCCGCAGAGCTGGGGACCCTTCGCAAGGTCGGCTAGGACCTCTGCGACCGAGTGCTCGGTGCCGTGTCGGGCCCTAGCTCGCTTGCCATCGCGCTGGCCCGAGTGCCAGAAAACGTCGAGAGCTCGGTGAGCATAGGCGCCGTGCTCGGAGCTTCCTCGACGCTTGTCCACACCGTCACCTACTACGATGGCATCGATCTCGCCATCGTCAGCAGCGGGATCGCGGGGAACCGGACCGACGAGGAGGTAGACAGGCTCGAACTTCAGGTCGAGCCGCACGCCCGGCTGATCGCCGAAAGGATTCCGCCGGGGAGCATCCTCCACGAAAAATAGGGAGGAATCAGATGTTTTTCCTTTTCTTATTGTAAAAAAGACCTCAGCATGCAATAAATTGAGGGTTTGATGAGGTTCAATCTGTCTCTCGCACTCCCGTTATGATAAAACGCTTGGCGACCGTAGCTTTAGAAACCGCGGGGGTTGATCAAGCGTAGGTCGGAGTTTTACCATTTACGGGGGAGGCGTGAAGGGGACCGAAACTCTGGCTGTGAAGCACTTGCGCGTACTCGCACGGGATAGGAGTGTTCCCGACTGACCAATGGCCACCTGGTTCAGGCACTTCCTTCTTCTGCAGAGTGCCACTTAGTAACCGTAGCCGCTGGGGCGTAGGCCGTAGCACCTGGGTCGAGAGGGTTACCGCCTAGGAGGGGCCCTGTGGTTGGTCGGGTCACCAACCTATGTAAGTGTGCGAACTGGCTGTGCCCGCGCGGGAAGGGAGTGTTCCCGACCGCCCAAGGGCTGCTCCGTTCGGGTATTTCCTTCTTCCACAAAGTGTTACTTAGCAACCGTAGCCGCTGGGGCGTAGGCCGTAGCACTTGGGTCGAGAGGGTTACCATCTTGGAGGAGCCCTGTGGTTGGTCAGGTCACCGACCCGCGTGAGTGTGCCGAGCGGAAGTGACCTATGCGAGGGCCTCAACAAGCAGCCCCCGAGCACCTCGTGGCGTCCGGGCGCTTGAAAGGAGGGTAAAAAAGGCGCAAGGGGCAAGAAAGAGTTTTAAGGGTAGAAACGCCTTAACTTTTCTATGTTCCATGCGTTGGAGATGACGTTGCCATCCGTGTCCTTGAGTCGGAAGGTGCCAGGTCGGAGGACCTCCACAACGGTGAAGGGCCTTCCCGAGTGTGAGCTTGTGCTTGTCTTTCTTTGCCGGTGAACCCGTAGGACCGGTCGCCAGCGTTGAAGGGCCGGCCGGACACGACCGACGATCGTAGTAGCGTCGCAGCTCCTGCTGGTACTTGGCCGATCGTAGAATGGCCACATCACGCGCCTCGTCGAGCTGGTCGATGGCGTCTTGTTGCGAGACGAGTCCCCGAGCTTCGTCAAAGGCTTGTAGTCTTGGGGCACCGTATTCCAGGTCGGTCGGTAAGGCGGCCAAAGACCGATCACCATGAAGAATGGTGTAAACCGGTCGCCGGGTCGGTGCGATTTCACGAGCTCCGAGGACGGAAGGTAGCTCGGCCACCCATCGTCCGCGAATCTCTTGGCCGATCAAGATTCGTGGCTTGAGCCCTGGAGAATCATCTTGTTTGCTCGCTCGGCTGGCCGTTGGTCGCGGATGGGCCACGGCCGCATAATCGACGCGGATGTTGAAGTCATCGCAGAACTCAAAATTCCCTCCCGTGAACGCATGCCGTTGTCGGTGATGATGGAGTTCGGGACTCCAAAGCGGAAGGCGATGTCGCGGATGAAGTTGGCGCTGCAAAGTGATGCGGCAACCGCAGCTTCTATCCACTTGGTAAACTTATCCGCTGCGACAAAGAGGTGGGTAAAGCCCCGAGCGCTTTACGAAGGGCCCGACCGGATCGAGTCCCGGTGCGAATGGCCACGTGTGAGGATCGTCTGAAGGCTGTCTTGGGAAGATCGTCTGCCGGCGAAGAAGCGCATCCCTCGCGGTGCGAGCGACTTGCTCGGTGTCGACCAAGGCGGTCGGCCAATAGAAACCTTGCCGGAAAGCCTTTCCTACTTGGGACCGTGGTGCGGCGTGGTGGCCACAGATGCCACCATGGATATCGAGCAGCAGCCGCGCCCCTTGGTCGGCCAGGATGCACTTTTGGAGGACTCCTTTTGTAGAGATCTTCTTCGACCAGGACGAAAGATTTCGCCCGACGGGCAAGGCGCCGTGCCTCGGTCGGGTCGGTCGGGAGCGATCCGTCGCGATCCGTCGGTCAGGCGGTCGATGAAGGGCTTTCTCCAGTCAGAGTCGGCCGTTAGCACGTCGTGGCCCGATCTGGGCGACCCTGCACCTGACTGGTCGGCGGTCTGAGTGGTCGCATCGGACAGGGCGGACGGCCGCTCGGTCGCTGAGTCCAGCAGGACGGAAGGTTTTTGAAGATCACAGACAAAGATCCTAGGTGGGACTGGTCCTCTGCTGGAGGCGAGATTGGCTAGGTAATCGGCCTCACCGTTGTAGCGTTTGTAGCTATGGTGAAGCTCGAAACCTTTGAATTTTTCTTCGAGCTTGCGCACTTCCCGACAGTATGCGGCCATGCGGGCGTCTCGGGGCTCTACGGCCTTCATGACTTGGTCGATGATGAGCTTGGAGTCTCCGTGGACGTAGAGTCGGCGAGCGCCGAGGTCGGCAGCGATCCGGAGACCGTTGACGAGAGGCTCATACTCGGCGACGTTGTTGGTCGCATCGAAGAGGAGCCGAATGGCGTACTGGAGCTTGTTGCCGAATGGCTCATACTCCCGCACCAGCGTCGTTCTTGGTGTAGGACCCGTCGAAGTACATTGTCCAGTACTCGGGGTCTTCGAGCGCCGGCGGCTCCTGGGCTTCGGTCCACTCGGCGACGAACTCGGCCAGGGCCTGCGACTTAATCGCCGTTCGAGGAACGTACGATATGTCGTGGCCGTTGAGCTCGAGTGCCCACTTGACTATCCTTCCTGAGGCGTCACGGTTGTGGACGATTTCACCAAGTGGCGAGGAGGTCACCATGGAGATGGGGTGCTGGTCGAAGTAGTGGACCAGCTTCCTCTTTGTGATGAGCACTGCATAGAGCAGTTTTTGCACTTGCGGGTACCGAGCTTTTGACTCGGAGAGCACCTCGCTGACGAATTCGATCGGCCGCTGAACCTTGTGCACGTGGCCTTCTTCCTCTCGCTCTACAACGAGAGCCGCACTGACAACCTGGGTCGTAGCGGCGATGTAGAGCAGCAGCGGTTCCCAGTGCCGGGCGACCGGGACCGGGGTGGTCGAAATACCTTCATCGGGTGAGGATTCACGAGCCTCCGGGTCGGTGAAGTGATTGGACTTCTTGAGCAGCTTGTAAAGCGGCATTCCGCGCTCACCAAGGCGAGACACGAAACGTCTTAGGGCTGCAAGGCATCCTGTCAGCTTTTGGACCCCCTTTAGGTTGTTGATCGGACCCATCCTCATAATCGCTGAGATCTTTTCTTGGTTGGCGATCGGCGCTCGAGACGATGAAGCCGAGCAGCTTTCCCTTAGGGACCCCGAAAACACATTTCTCGGGGTTGAGCCTTATACGAAACCGTCAGAGATTCGCAAAGGTTTCTTCCAGGTCAGAGACGAGGTCATCGGCCTTCCTAGTCTTGATTACGATGTCGTCGACGTATGCTTCGACGTTACGGCCTATTTGGTCGTTAAAGCAGGTCTGCATACATCGCTGGTATGTAGCGCCCGCGTTTTTCAGACCAAACGGCATCGTTACGTAGCAATAGGAGCCGAAAGGGGTGATGAAAGAAGTTGCGGGCTGGTCGGACTCCTTCATCGCTATCTGGTGATAGCCTGAGTAAGCGTCCAGAAAGGACAGGGTTTCGCACCCTGCAGTGGAGTCAACGACTTGGTCGATGCGGGGCAGAGGGAACGGATCCTTGGGACACGCCTTGTTCAGGCTCATGTAGTCAATGCACATTCTCCATTGCCCGGTTTTCTTTTTTACAAGGACAGGGTTAGCTACCCACTCGGGGTAGCGTACCTCTTTTACAAACCTTGCGGCCAAAAGTTTGGCGATCTCCTCCCCTATGATCCTGCGCTTTTCGTCGTCGAAGTGGCGCAGGCGTTGGGCGACCGGCCTTGAGCCTGGTCGGACATTCAAGGAGTGCTCGGCGACTTCCTTTGGGATTCCTGGCATGTCGGAGGGCCTCCATGCGAAGACATCCTTGTTGGCGCGGAGGAAGACCTCCTTCGTATCCTCGGCGGATTTGAAGGATCCAGGCCCCGACTTGCTGGAGTCGGGGGCGGTCTCGGAGGTTTCCCTCTGGAGGTTCGCGAGCTCGGTGGAGGCAATGACTGCCGACGCCAGCTCGCAACTACTTCGTTCGCAGTTGTAGGTAAGCTGAAAGGAGGAGGCCACGGTGATCACTCCTTGTGGCCCAGGCATCTTCAGCTTGAGGTAGGTGTAGCTGGGGACCGCCATGAACTTGGCGTAGCATGGCCTCCCCAGGATGGCGTGGTAGGAGCCGGGAAAATCCAGAACCTCGAACGTGAGGGTTTCGGTGCGGAAGTTTCCCGGTCCTCCGAAGGTAACGGGCAGGTCGACCTGCCCGAGCGGGTGAGCCTGTTGGCCCAGGATGACGCCGTGGAAAGGCGCCTTGCTCGGTCGGAGACTCGAGCGGGGAACCCCCATGGCGTCGAGCGTCTCAACATAAAGGATGTTGAGACCGCTGCCGCCGTCCATGAGCACCTTTGTGAGGCGCTTCTTCCCCACGATGGGGTTGACCACCAGTGGGTACCTCCCCGGCTGTGGGACATGGTCGGGGTGGTCAGTCCGGTCGAAGGTGATCGGGGACTCCGACCACCGGAGGTAGTGGGGGACGGCCGGAGTGGCGGTGTAAACTTCGCGGAAGGCGAGCTTGAGCCAGCGTTTGTCGGTGTAGCATGCCGACCCGCCGAAGATCATGAGGCAGCCGTCGGGTTCGGGGAACCGTCGTCTACCCTTTTTCTTAAGCTGCGGTCTTTGGGTCACGCTTCTTTCCCTTCCCTTCGACGGCGTGGGGTGAGGAGGAAGTGCCAGACTTAGCGATCCGGTACTTGTGCTCGACGGGAATTCGTGGTTGAACACGGACTCTCCATCGATTTCGAAATGGTGGGCGCGGCGGTGGTCGCGCTGCTGCTGGGAGGGTGGTCGGCGGCTGCGACCGGTGGCCCTCTCGGACTGCTTCCCTGCGCTTTTCGCAGCCGGGGCGGTCGGAAGGAGGCGACCTGAGCGCTGGGCTCTTGTTTGGCCTTCCCCTTCTCGAAGATGGCCCCCACAGCCTCCTCGCCGAAGGCGTGGTTGGTGGCGATGTCAAGGAGCTCCTTGGTGGTCCTGGGTTTGACGTAACCCAGCTTGTGCACCAGGGCCTTGCAAGAGGTGCCGTAGATGAACGCCCCAACGACGTCGACGTCGGAGATGTCGGGGAGTTCGTTACATTGACGGGAGAAGCGTCGGATGTAATCCCAGAAGGTCTCCCCTGGCTGCTGTTTGCAGCTTTTCAGGTCCCAGGAGTTCCCAAGGCGGTTGTAGGTGCCCTGGAAGTTACCGACGAAGAGATTCTTCAGGTCCCCCCAGTTCCTGATGGTCCTCGCGGGCAAGTACTCGAGCCAGGGTCGAGCCGAGTCTGCAAGGTAGATGGGGAGGTACTGGATGATGAAGAGGTCATCCGTAGCTCCTCCCGCCAGGCATGCGAGCCGGTAGTCTTCCAGCCAGACACCGGGGTTCGTGGCCCCAGTGTATTTGGCTATGTTGATCGGTGCCCTGAACCTGGCAGGGAAATCCGCGTGGCGGATCCCCTGACAGAAGGCCCGTGGTCCTGGACCATCGGGGCTTGGGCTGCGGTCGTTGCGGCGTCCGCTATCTACGACCCGTGAACGGGCTGCTTTGTCCGCCGCCTTTCACCGCTCCTCGAGGGTGGCGCGGACGTCGTAGTCGTTGCCGAGGCGCTGGCGCACCGGGGCGCATGAGGCCTGGGGCTGTTCGCGTTGTGCCGCCGCCTTTGTTGGACCCAGCCAGCTTCGAGCGGCGGTGCGGCTCCGGCGGCTGGAGGAGGCGTCCGAGTGGTGGGGCGGAGCCACCGCATATCTTGCGGCGGCGCATTCCACCAGCCCGAAGGTTACGGTATCTTGCCAGCCTCGGTCGTCGGTTCGGGAATGCCGCGGAGCAGCATCGCAGCTGCGGCCACGTTTTGACTTGCGTGAGGAAAAAACTGAGGGCCCTTGAATTCCTCCGCCAGCTGGTGGTGTACCTGACGCGCGCGTGCGCGCGCGGTGTTAGGCACAAGCGGGGGTGTGGGCTGGCTCTGCTCCAGGTCGGCCTGGAGTCTGTCAAGCTCAGCCCTCCGGGCCTCCAACTCCTCGCGCTATTGCTGGAGCTCAGCGCGGCGCGCTTGGGCGCGTTCAGCGCGCTCGTGCTGAGCTTCTTCTTCCTGCGCTCTGGTGCGCTGGACGAGAGCTCCCGTGGTCGCGGGGGTCGCGGTCAGGTCGACCATACTCGCCATGTTGCACTCACGAGAGTGCAGTCCGTCGGCGACGCGCTCCGCGTCGGAGCTGGAGCCGTGGCTGGAGGAGTCCTCCAGCAAGTCGTGGACAGATGTCGGCGCGTAGCCGATCATTGACACGAATTGTGAGCCCGCGGGAGGTGACGCGGTCACCTGCGTGTGCTCACGTATGCTACTGCCGGAGGAGGCGCAGCACTCGGTGTGCCTCAGCCTCGGGGTCCGTACGGGGTCCTCGAGCCGGAGTTTGGCGAGGTCGTGGGAGATGGAGTGCAGGCTTCCAGCGGACGCCTGGTCTCTAGAGGTGACGAGGACGAGTGCGAGCTCTCCCACCGAAGTGGCGATGAAGTCGAGGGAGCCGAAACGAATTCGGCTCCTCGACGCGGGCACGCCGTCGTGGGTGAAGAATGCCATCAAGGAAGCAAATGGGAATCCGGAGATGTCGATGAAGACGGGCGGAGGCCCCTACCTGGCGCGCCAACTGTCGGTGTTTCATGCACCGACAAGTAAATTTATAAGTCAAAAGGGGCCGCGCGCTCCCTCTCCTTGAATGGTTAGACTCAAGAGCCCACGGTGTTATACTGGTTCGAGCCGAATGTCCCTACTCCAGTTCGTGTGGTGGTGCTGTATTGCTTAAGGTGCAGATTGCTGCACATTGTTTACAAGCAGGAGCTGAGAGCTCGAATACGAGAGAGTGTGAGAGAGTGTCTAAGAGAGAATGTGAGTCCCTGTTCTAGAAGACCGTGCCTCCCTTTATATAGTCGAAGGGGGCAGGCTACATGGAAAGTCGAGAGAGGGAAGGGTGAAGATCTCTACGCTAGCTCTAACCCTTGGTCTTGGTTGTTGGTCGACCCCTTCTTCTGCCCATACTGGGTTGGTGGGCTCATCGAGTAGATCAGTTCTGCTCCATCGAAAAATAGCGCACCTGCCTTCTGTGAGCCTGACGGGCGCTGACGCCATATTGTGGCTTCGGTGTTGCCTCGGGAGGGAGCGTATCTCCATGCTGTGCGTGACCGGACGATGAGACTGGAGTCTTGACTTTGGTAACCTTCGTACCGTCTTGGGAAGGAGCCACTTACCCTCGCACGGTCAGTTCGAGCGGTTGTGTTCGCAGACCACGTGGTCGATAGCCGGCAGAGGCCTGACACCTGGACCTTGGCGATGATCGTCTCGGCTTTGTCGGAGCCGGTGGGGAGTCCGACCTATGGCGGGGGTCGGACGCCCTGTTAGGTCGGGGACGAGTTTGGTGCAGCTCGCTAGGTCGGGGTTGAATGCCCTTGGCGGATCCGTGTGGCCTTTGGTCGGAGCTGGGCTTGGGACAGCCCGTTCGCTATTCCGGGCCGCTGGGGTACCCATTGTGTGAATACTCATCAACACGGTTGTCTCAATCATCAGTTGCACTCCATTAACACGTAATGGATGCCCCCGAGATTGACTGAGCACAACCCAAAGACAATTGATTGAGAGATTAATTATGTCTTGAGTATTTTGATACAATTAATGCTTCATTATACTGAAGAACTTTTCGTTTATCCTTAATCAATCAAAAGAACACCATCAACACATGATGAAGTGTTCTTTGATGATTAAAAGAACAACCAAACTCAATTTAAATTTCATTTAAATTGATACGAGTATATATTAACTACACAAGTTTCATATACTCAATTCGATGGAATCTAAAAGTAATGATCCAATTTCTATGGAGTGGTGGAAAAGGATCAATACTCTTAATACCATTAATTACAGAATAAACTCCGTTGGATGTGTGCATACAAATAATTGAACTTGAATCAATATGGACATATTCAATTTTTGATTGCTTTGGAGTTTATCATATATTGTGAAGGACCATGTGGAGGTCCATCCATGTTTGTGTGAGTATTTGACTTTATTTGAGCAAGGTCTGCTCAGGTTTGAGTTTGATTTGAATTGGAATTCTAAAGGAAGCAATTTGAGTTGTGTTAGCTTCTTGCGATACTACCGGCCTGTGGCTGGCGGTAGAACCAACTGATGATTGAGACATAATTAATTGTGAGCATTTGTGATGATTGAACATTGCTATGTGAGGAGTTTCCTTGTTTTTGATGGTTGCACGTCGACGATGCTAGATCATGGTGAGGCGAAGGATGACCAGGACTAGGCGAGGAGCGTCGGAGGTCCAGACGGTCGATGATCGCCGGAAGATGATCGGAGACGGAGTCGTGGCAAGTCATGAAGACAAGGAACAGATGAGATGCTAGCTAGGCGCTGCGTGGATCAATGAGGACTATTGGATCTTGGTCTAGTTGATAGGTTAGCGGGTCTAATTAGTTTGCTTTGAGAACCGTGCAAGAAAACCCATTATGTGTTGTGGGTTTTGGGTGAACCCTTGCATGGCTGGTTGAGTGAGTTAATCCTAGTCCTTGATGGATGCTCTAGGGTTTAGAGGCTCATCCAAGGGTTGTAGGCGGCCCAAGAGTTGTATAAATAGGGGTGGAGTGGTAGCCTTCCTCCTTGAAGGTTTTGATTTTTTGATGCTCCTTTGAGCTTTGCCCACATGAATGTGAGGCTTTGTAACCTCTCCTTTCAGAAAATACAAAAATTTTCTTTACCTTATTGTGAATTTAAATTGCGCATTTACATTATGTCTTTACTTTATGCAATTTAAATTCATCATTTACTTTCCCGCATTTATATTCTCGCAATTTACTTTCTCGTAATTTGGATTTGCCTCCCCTCCTTCTAAATGATGTTCTTATAGGATGTCTTGAGGGTGTTCATATGGTTTTACATCTTTCTTGCACCCTAGGATAGAGTAGAGTTCAAGTTTTTATCGAATTGCAAATCTGTCCAGAACTTGTTCTTCGCGCAGCAGTCAGTCTTTGATTTTTATAAGCATCTATAAACATCATTTTTAAGTGATTCTTATTGGATAAGGTGCGTGACTCATATATACATCTCTGGAAATTTTTTTGAGTCCACGGGTTGCACCGTTTGAGCGCTATGAAGTGAAAGCCGAGCCTCAAACATTCTGGTCGAAGTTCCTGACTGTATGTAATGCTTGATTTTTCATGTTTATTCTACAAAGATTTTTGAAGTGATTTTTGCTGTACTATTTCACGACTCAACTACTCACAGGGAAAAAAATTTCCAAAAATTTTAGAGGAACCACCTGCTCCAATTGAGGATAATTCCTGAAAAATCTGCTTTTACTTTTCTTTAAAGAGACTTTGGTATTTTAGCTTTGTCTCTTTTAGAAAAGTAGTCTTTGAATTGATTCTTCTTTGTTTGGACACTTGACAACCAGGATTGTGATTAAAAAAATCCCTCACATGATTCATGGTTCTCATCCTTGCAAGCTAGGGGTACACATAGTTGTCTAATTGTTCGGGTTTTGGAGGGTGTGCGAATCTGAGAAACACTAGTTTGAAGGAAAATCTTTGGGTGTTTCAGATTTTTATTGCGAGATTGTTTGGAGTACTTTGAGTGGGGAAAGTTTTATTTGGTATCATTCACCCCCCTCTGATCGCCATTTCGGTCCTTCAATTGGTATCAGAGCTGGTTTTGCTCTTTATAGATCTTGACCAGTCTCAAGAGCCTTGGCGATAGACAAGTATTCCTCCAAGCCTCCTATTTTTGCTGGAGTTGATTTTCCATTTTGGAAATCGCGGATGGAGTCATAAATCACTGCCAGGGCTTCCTGATATAGCAAAAGGTGAAACTCCTGTATGAGGTTCATGCTGATGAAAACATCACGGCCGGAAATATGGCTGACGTTGAGGCAAACGCTAAGGCAAGGAACATTCTCATACAGGGTCTTAGCCGTAGTGAGTATGTTAGGATTTCTCACATCCGTTCCGCTCACGAGATTTGGGTGACCCTCGATGCTTACCATGAGGGCACTACTCAAATCAAGACCGTGAGGCAGGACCAGTTCAAGCGTGAGTTCAACAAGTTTGAACAACACGCTGGTGAGAGTCTTGACGAGTGCTTTGGTTGGTTTACGAAGATTTTGAGCGACCTCCGAGCAGTTGGTTGCATATACCATGACTCGGATAATGCTCGATATTTCTTGACCGCACTCGATCTTCGAGTTTGGGAAATAAAAGTGACCACCATCAAGGACACTACCGACTTGTCGACCTTGACTCTTGATGGGCTTTACTCCCGTCTCAAGACTCATGAGATCGACGTCGTCTCTCGCAAGACAAAATCTCAGTCAATGGCCTTGGTCACTGATCCCACTGGATCTTTCCTTGGTCTTTCTACTGGTTTCTCTCTTTTCGCCCTTTGCGAGCTAAGGGATGACCAACTGGAAAAATTTCTAGAAAATAAGCTTGCTCTTCTTGCTCGCAAATTTTCACATGCATACAAGAGGGTGAGAGAGAGGAAGAGAGGTGGCATGATCACATGCTTCGAGTGTGGTGGCCCCAACCACATTCGGGCTAATTGCCCCAAACTGGAGAAGGCAAAGAATGACGTTGGCGGTTCGGTGAAGAACGACTACATCGACAAGAACCGCAACAAGAAGCCTCCAGTTCGCGAGCTGGCGCATGAGAAGAAGTACCGCAACTTCTCCAAGAACAAGAAGCCCTTCCACCACGTCCTCGCCGTGCTTGACGACAACAACATCTCCGACACGGAGACATGGAGCGACGAGGGCGAGGATGAACCAATCCAAGATTAGTAGATTCAATCAAGGTCTAGGATTTGATCCCTTGGAGCACGCTCGGGCGCATCCTCCCACCATTGTGCGCGGCTCCAAGAGTGGTGAGATTGTGGTTGCTCCCAGAGTGAGTACCACTGTGTTTAGGTCTACTGGGGTTGTCCATGGGACTTCTGATCAGAAGGTCGTTACTCCTGTTGCTTCTGCCTCTAGTAAGGCGAAGTATATATGCACCTTTTGTAAGAAAGATGGTCACCTAGTAGATTTCTGTTTCAAGCGCACCAAGAACACTCGCGTGAGCGTGTTGCCGCTCTTAGGGGTATTAAGGGTCATCCCCAAACTTTGAATGCTCCTAAGGCACACACTACTTCTAGATAGGTTAGAGAGTCTCCTGTTTTTGGGCAGCGTCCAGGACTCGGTTTTCATGCTATTTCTTCGAGTTTTAGTCCTGGAGTTGTTCGTGGTCAGTCTTTTCGCCGTCCTCTTGATATTCCTCATTTTTCTCACCGAGGTAGATATCAGTGGCGTGAGGTGTTTTCTGGTAGGAGTTTTAGGCAGCCTCACTGGGGTGGTTCGTCCTTTGCACCACGGCAGGCCAACCCAGTTTCAGCTCCTAGATCATCTACTAGAGTTTCTACTAATCTTGTTAGGGTTAAATGTCAGGGAGACACTCGAGTCCAGTCTTCTTCTGTGGCTGGTACTCTGAGGCGTCGCGTGGTTCAGTATTGGGTTCCTAAGTCTTCACTCTATCCCAGTACTGAGTCACCTTTCTCTCTTGTGTCTTGATCAGGTTCGTTGGATGGGGAAGGGAGATGTTTGGATTGTCGACTCTGGTTGTTCTCGTCATATGACTGGAGATTCTCGATGGTTCTCTTCCCTAATCCAAGCCCCCGGTGATGAGTTGATCACTTTCGGGGATGCTTCTTCAAGTAGAGTCATTGCTAAAGGTACCATCTGCATTAATGATAATTTCATTCTTAAAGATGTTGCCTTAGTGAGTAAGCTGCAATACAATTTGCTTTATGTTGTCAGCTTACTGATGACTCTTTCAAGGTGAGTTTCAAGAGTAGTGCCTGTAGAATCCTCGATTCTTCTGGAAGGTTAGTTTACGGGATTTCTAGATATGGGAGTCTTTCGTGCTGATTTTTCTGCTTCTTCTGAAGCCTCTCTTCGTTGTTTGTTTGCTTTAGAGTCCTGTGATCTCTCCTTCTCGCATAGGAGACTTGGTCACATTGGTTTTGATCATTTGACCCGATTCAGCAGCCATGATCTCATTCGTGGATTGCCCAAACTCAAGAAGGTCAAAGACTTAGTTTGCTCTCCTTGCCGACATAGCAAGATAGTTGCTGCTTCTCATCCACCAGTCACCGTTGTGATGACTGATGCACCAGGACAGCTTTTACATATGGACACTGTTGGTCTTGCTAGAGTGCAATCAGTGGGTGGGAAGTGGTATGTCCTTGTCATCATTGATGATTTTTCGAGGTACTCTTGGGTGTTTTTCATGTCCTCGAAGGTTAAGACTTTTACCCATTTTATGGGTTTGGTTCATAGGTTGTCTTTTGAGCTCCCTGGTGCCCTACGAGCTATACGCAGTGACAATGGCACAGAGTTCAAGAACTCCTATTTTGAGAGTTTCTGTGTGGAGTCTGGTTTAGAGCATCAGTTCTCCTCTCCCTACACCCCTCAGCAAAATGGTGTAGTGGAAAGGAAGAACAGGACCCTGGTAGAGATGGCCAGGACAATGCTAGAAGAGTACATTACTCCCAGAAAGTTTTGGGCTGAGGCTATAGCTACTGCTTGTCATGTTTCAAATCGCGTATTCTTGAGAGCACATTTGCACCGCACTTCTTATGTGTTGAGGTATGGCCGAAAGCCCAGTGTTTATTATTTTCGTGTGTTTGGTTGCAAATGTTTATTTTGAAGTCTGGTAACCTGGATAAATTTGAGTCTCATTCTTCTGATGGTATCTTTCTGGGTTATTTGACTTCTTCTCGTAGCTATAGGGTCTGGAGTTGCGATGCACATAGAATCATAGAAACCTGTGAAGTGACCTTTGATGAGGCTAGCCCAGGAGATAGACCTGACATTTTAGGCTCTTCTTCTTCCTCCGAGACCATCTTTGTAGAGGATGAGGATGATGGAGATGATGGTGTTTCACCTGATCCGGTCCCCTCTACACCTGAGGTGCCACCTGTTTCCATTTCTGCACCTCAAGAAGGCCATCCCTTGCCTTCTGACTATCATGCAGCTAGTGGCTCTGCTCCTACCTCTTCTGTGCATGAGGTAGAGGCCACCTCTGCTTCTGGACCTCCCCGTCATATTCAGCGTTCTCATCCACCTAATCAGATCATCGGCGATCTGTTTGAGAGGGTTACTCGCTCAAAATCAAGTTTGTCCAGTTTCTGCCTTCACTCTGCTTTTGTTGCCTCGTTTGAGCTGAAGGATGTGACTCATGCATTATCTGACGAGTCTTGGACTAATGCTATGCATGAGGAACTTGAAAACTTCGAGAGGAACAAATTCTGGTAGCTTGTAGAACGTCCATCTGGTCATAATGTCATTGGGACCAAGTGGGTGTTCAAAAACAAGCAGAGTGAGGATGGAGTTGTCATTCGCAACAAGGCTAGGCTAGTTGCACAAGGCTTTTCTCAGGTTGAGGGTCTTAACTTTGAGGAGACTTTTGCCCCTGTAGCTAGACTAGAGGCTATCAAGATCATGCTTGCATTCTCTGCTTCTCAGGGCTTCAAGCTCTATCAAATGGATGTCAAGAGTGCATTCCTCAATGGCTATATTGAGGAAGAGGTTTATGTCAAAGAACCTCCAGGATTTGAGAACCCAAAGTTTCCGAGTCATGTATGCAAGCTTTCCAAAGCTCTGTATGGACTCAAGCAGGCCCCCAGAGCATGGTATGAGAGGCTCAAGTCTTATCTTCTCAGCCATGACTTCAAGATGGGCAGAGTAGACAAGACTCTGTTCATCAAACACCATGAGTCGCATTTTTTTCTCGTCCAAATCTATTTGGACGATATCATTTTTGGTGGCTCATCTTATTCGCTTGTGTCTCAGTTTTCTGAGGTGATGAGCACAGAGTTTGAGATGAGTATGATGGGCGAGTTGAGCTACTTTCTTGGCTTCCAAATCAAGCAGACTCGGGAGGGTACTTTCTTGCATCAAGGCAAGTATACCCGTGACCTCCTGAGGCATTTCGATATGTCTGACGGGAAGCTGGTGATGACTCCTATGGCCACCACTGCTGTCCTCGAGTCGGATGAGGATGGTGAGCCTGCTGAGCAAAAGGAGTTTCAGAGTATGATCGGCTCCCTCTTGTACCTCACTGCTTCGAGGTCGAACATACATTTCACTGTTTGGCTCCCTCTTGTACCTCACTGCTTCGAGGTCGGACATACATTTCACTGTTTGTCTATGCGCTCGATTTTAGGCTTCTCCTCGCGCCTCTCACCACTGGGCGGTGAAGCGCATCTTCAGGTACTTTTATGCTACCATTGATTATGGTATTTGGTACTCTTCCTCTTCTTGTCTGTCCCTGAGAGCCGTTTCCGATGCTGACTTTGCTGGCTATAGGATAGATAGGAAGAGAACTTCTGGCACTTGCCAATTCATCAGCACTTCTCTTGTTTCTTGGTCATCTAGGAACTAGTCTGAAGTTGCACAGTCCACCGCTAAGACCGAGTATGTTGCCGCAGCCAGTTGCTGTAGCCAGGTGCTCTGGATGAGATCGACCTTACGGGACTTTGGGTTAGAGATAGAGAGTGTGCCACTTTTCTGTGACAACACTTCTGCTATTTGCATTGCTAAGAACCCAGTGCAGCATTCCCAAACCAAGCACATTGATATTAGATATCACTTCCTTAGAGACCATGTGGAGAAGGGTGATATCGCGCTTCAGTTTATAGAGAGTGACCTTCAGTTAGCCGATATTTTCACTAAGCCTTTGGATAGCTCCAGATTTGTTGCCTTGAGGAGTGAGCTTGGAGTCGTGAGCCCTTACGGCCTTTCGTGAGGGGGAGCTGGCTTGTATATTATGTATTATATGTTTTCTTCCAGTTTTTTTCTTTTCTTTTGTGTTCCTTCTGGGTGGCTTGTTTTCTTGAGTTGAGTTCACTCACTTAGACTTCTGACATGCCTTGCATGGACCTCTTATCTTGTGCTTTAGGTTGCTATCATGCGTGATTAGCTGTTCACTCTTCTCTCTAGGTTGAGTTCCCTCACAGTCTTATAAGTCTAGCAGGTTTTGGGCCACCTGGGTAGACAAGGTCTGTGTGCACTCCTTAGTTGGGATCTAGAGTCAGCTTTCCTATGTCAGTCACTGGGGAAGATAAGAGCGAGTCTGAGCCGTAGTGAGTCTCTTCTATCTTTTCTATGCTCTATAGCCATCCAGTTTTGCAGTTTCTCGACTTCTCCTCATTCTGTTTTTCTGGTTGTTATTGAGTTCATTTGGGTTTTCTTTATGCCTAATCTTAATAATAACTCAAATTTAACCAGATTTGAGCTTAAAATTGATTCATTTGTTGAGGGGGAGTTTGGGAATTGTTCATGCATTACATTTAGACTGCATTTTCTGTTTTATGAGCTTTGTCTATTATGCAATTGACTAAATCTTCATGAAATACATCATGCTATATCTTTTGAAGAAAATCACTAGCTTAGATATGTACAAGTTCATTTATCATGCTAAGCTTAATTAAAATCTAAAAACTTGAAAGCTTTAAATGAAAACTTGATGAAACATGTTGCTTTTACTTACTAAGTTTCTTCTTTAGGGGCTTTTACCATGAATTGTGAAATTTTGGATTTCTCTAGAGTCCATATAGCAACTTGGGTGAAATTTGGTTGATCCATATTTGAGTCCTTCAGAATTGCTCATATGTGCTAAATTGAAATCAAGAAAAAATTGACTCTTTTGTGCAAAATTGATTTCAACACTTTATTCATGAGACTGCTTCCATTGCATTTGGGATGAACTTGGAATATATTGTGTATGACCAAGATCATTCTCTTAAGAGTTACTCTTGAGATGATCGAAAATGGCTTGAGTCAATCAATAAAAAATGCAAATATCAAACACATAAGTGGGTAAAGAATGCAAATAATGTCAAACATTTGCACCCCGCTATGTTTTTCAAAGTCTTAAAGAAAATTTGCATAAATTGAAAAATGAGCTCGAAGGACCTTATGTGCACTTCAAAATTCCTCAAAGTGTTGAGTAGGTTGAACTCTAGGTTTTCCATTTGATCCTTGAGTGGTTTTGCTTCTAGCTTTGAAACTTTGCTAAGTTCTGCATTTGTCAAATCTTGCTAAAAATGACACATTTTCAAAACTAAGCTTATGAGCAAAATTTGTTATTTGCCCTTGGACATGTCTTAGACTAGTCTAATATAAAAATTGACTATCTTGGTGTCATATCTTGTTATTATCAATTGGATAATCTTCAAAGCTCCCTTAGCTTGCATTTCATGCATACATAAAAAAGGGGAGACAATGTCATGTTGATGCCTATATTGCCAAAAGAGGGAGAAAACGTAGAAAAGGCATCTTATAGGGAAGAAAAATTTTAAAAAATGCTTTCTCATGATCAAGTTGAACAATTGTCCTTACATTTGGGTCATGAGTAATATTGAGCTTTTTGAGAGATTTCTTGGTTTTTGGAGCTCTTGTCGAAAAATTGTTCTTTCATTGACTTGCTTTCTCTTTCAATTGGAACAAGTACGATTTTTGCAATCAAATTGCTTTTCTTATTTTATTTTCAAACTCAAATTTATGCCTTTTGTGTGGTTTGTCAATATACTCATTAAGGGGGAGATTGTTGTAGAGGTCCATCCATGTTTGTGATGAGTATTTTACTTTATTTGAGCAAGGTGTGCTCAGGTTTGAGTTTGATTTGAATTGGAATTCAAAAGGAAGCATTTTGAGTTATGTTAGCTTCTTGCGGTACTACCGACCTATGGCTGGCGGTAGAACCGACTGATGATTGAGACATAATTAATTGTGAGCATTTGTGATGATTGAACATTGCTATGTGAGGAGTTTCCTTGTTTTTGATGGTTGCAGGTCGACGATACTAGATCACGGTGAGGCGAAGGATGACTGGGACTAGGCGAGGAGCGTCGGAGGTCCAAACGGTCGGTGATCGCCGAAAGATGATCGGAGACGGAGTTGTGGCAAGCCATGAATACAAGGAATGGATGAGATGCTAGCTAGGCACTGCGTGGATCAGTGAGGACTATTGGATCTTAGTCTAGTTGATAGGTTAGCGGGTCTAGTTAGTGTGCTTTGAGAACCGTGTAAAAAAACCCATTATGTGTTGTGGGTTTTAGGTGAACCCTTGCATGGCTGGTTGAGTGAGTTAATCCTAGTCCTTGATGGATGCTTTAGGGTTTAGAGGCTCATGCAAGGGTGGTAGGTGGCCCAAGAGTTGTATAAAATAGGGGTGGAGGGGTAGCCTTCCCCTCTTGAAGGTTTTGAGGTTTTTGATACTCCTTTGAGCTTTGCCCACAAGAATGTGAGGCTTTGTAACCTCTCCTTCCAGAAAATACAAAAATTTTCTTTACCTTATTGTGAATTTAAATTGCGCATTTACATTATGTCTTGACTTTACGCAATTTAAATTCAGAATTTACTTTCCCGCATTTACATTCTCGCAATTTACTTTCTTGCAATTTGGATTTGCCTCCCCTCCTTCTATATTCTGTTCTTCTAGGATGTCTTCAGGGTGTTCATATGGTTTTACATCTTTCTTGCACCCTAGGATAGAGTAGAGATCAAGTTTTTATCGAATTGCAAATCTATCCAGAATTTGTTCTTCGCGCAGAAGTCAGTCTTTGATTTTTATAAAAATCTAGAAACATCCTTTTTAATTGATTCTTATTAGAGAAGGTGCGTGACTCATATATCCATCTCTAAATTTTTTTTGAGTCCACTGGTTGCACCGTTTGAGTGCTATGAAGTGAAAACCAAGCCTCAAACATTCTGATCGAAGTTCGTGAATGTATGTAATGCTTGATTTTTCGTGTTTATTCTACAAACATTTTCGCGGTGATTTTTAGTGGACTGTTTCATGACTCAACTGCTCACAGGGAGAAAAATTACCTAAATTTGTAGAGAAACAGAAACTCACCAACCACCTGCTCCAATTGAGGACAATTACTGGAAAATCTGCTTTTACTTTTCTGGAATAAGACTTTGGTGTTTTGGCTTTATCTCTTTTAGAAAAGTAGTCTTTGAATTGATTCCTCTTTGTTTGGACACTTGACAACCAGGATTTTGATTAAAAAATCCCTCACATGATTCATGGTTCTCATCCATGCAAGCTAGGGGTACACATAGTTGTCTAATTGTTCGGGTTTTGGAGGGTGTGCGAATCTGAGAAACACTAGTTTGAAGGAAAATCTTTGGGTGTTTCAGATTTTTATTGCGAGATTGTTTGGAGTACTTTGAGTGGGGGAAAATTTTATTTGGGATCATTCACCCCCCCCTCTGATCGCCATTTCGGTCCTTCATATTGCCATGAGTATACTACAACTACACAAGTTAAATATACTCAAAGGATTGTTTCAAAGTCTTGATCCTGTATGTTGTTTGGCAAGAGGAAATGGATCAATACTATTGAAACATCAAGATAAAGTATGAACTCTCCCTAAATGTGTGCATTCATGTATATATGGAATTGAAACATTAATACACATCTTGAGATCTAAATAATGGTAGAGTTCATCTTATAACTTGAATCCAAAATATGCATTAAGATATCATAAACTGAATACGAGTGCATATCTTGGGTTTTCTATTTTTCAATGAGATGAGACTAATCAACGATATACTTAAATAAATGAGTTAGTCTCATATTTGGATTTATCAATATGATCATGAATATTATATCCAAGGAATGCAACAAGATATGATAATATGAATTCGAATGCATACCTTTGATGTTTTGATCTTTTTCATCCAAAAGAAACTAATAAGAGTTAAGCTCAACAAAAGAGTTAATCTCAATATTAGATTTTTCAGTAACACCAAAACCAAACTAATGGAGCTTGAACTTTCAAAGGATCTATCGACACCTTCCCCTTTACTTGCGCGAGATGCAGGGCCTTCGCCTCCATCCAATTAGGCCTGTACACATCGACCCCAATAATAGTCTTCTCGAGGGATCTTCGACTCCTCACAGTCACGTCTGTCCCGCTTGTCGACTATCTCCTTCATCTTCTTGCGATGTGCCTGATGCTTCTTTAGTGCCTTCCACAAGTGCACATTGTCGTCCCGGTAGCGCGGTCATTTTGGTTTGTCTTCCGCGGTCTGAGGCTCAAGCTTCCAACGTTGGAAGTTCTCGGGGAGAACTACGAAGTGCAGGAACTCTTTGTGCTATAAGTACGCCCTATCATACTTGACGAATACTCATACCAGGGGTACCCCAATGCCGGGATGACAAGCGGTGCGTCAAGCCCAGCTCGACCCAACGAGCGCCCCAGGCCCGGCTCCGACCAAGGGACTGTGGGGCCACAAAGGGCGCCCGTCCCGACCAAATCAAGGCAAGCGATCCCGACCAAGTGGGACGCCGACCCCCGTCATAGGTCGGGCTCCCCCAAGCCCGACCAAGCCGAGGCAACCTTCGGCGAGGGCCACGTGCCCCACGGATAGGATCATTCGAGCGGCCGTGCAGGCGGTGGCCCCTTCGGCGGCATGAGGTTGCCCAAGTCAAAACTCGATCCCATCGCCGATCCACACAGTATGGGCTCCCTCGGCGGCGCGAGGCCACGCTCGCAACATCGGCACAGCGAGTTCCCGAGGCGGTGCGCGCTTCAAGAAGCGGTGGTGCTCCTTTGCCAAACCCGGTGTGGGCAAAGGCGGACGACGACCGATCACCAAGACAAGAGACTAGGGCTCCTAGCGTAGGGTCCCATCGTCCTTCCTTCTCCTAATTCCCAATGTAACCTGCTCCTTCCGACTGTATAAAGGAGGGCAGGGTCTCTCCTCTTAAAAAGGAGGGGGAGGTCTTGGCGAACAAACGACAAAAAAAACACTCTTGTTTTCAATCCCTCAGCCCTCACTTGTAATCATTTGTGCGGTAAATGCGCACCAAAAGCAATACAACACCGCCACAATGGAGTAGGGACATTCGGCCCGAACCAGTATACACCTTGGACTTTTGAGTCTAACCATTCAGGGAGAGGGAACGCGTGGCCCCTTAGACTTACAAATTTACTTGCCGGTGCTCGAAACGCCAACAGTACTTTTCCGGGCCATCGATCCATTGGAAGAAGTGGCAACTGTCTTCTCCTTGATGTTATGCGAGCACAAAGTTAGAAGTCTCAAAAACGCATCACGGAATATACATGCATGTCATTAACTTACGCGTATTTCCCAGTGGCACATGTAGTATGCCTGAGCAGCGGTGTCGGGATGTTTGGACTGCTTTATCCTCACCTGTTCATCGTAGTCGCAGTTTGGGCGGGGAAACTCCGGTGGCACAGGTGCATCCTTGCAAGAAATATTTGGGTAGTTTTCCCCTTCTCGGTAAGCCACTTGCGCCTAAGAAGAACCGCTGCGTAGTCAGCCATCGTGAGCACGCTGGTGAAGGGGGCTGTGGTGCTAGTAGGGATGTGGTGTTCGGTGTGGAGGTTGGCTTAGTGTTGTGTGGAATGTGTATGCTGGACATGGCATCGTATTTATAGTAAGTTTTTGGTGGTAGTGTGTTGTCCTAGTGCCCTGAGAAAGTTGCTAATCGCGAGATGTTAAATCGGTCGGACAAAGCTGCTGCCCGTGAGTTGTCTAATCGGCCTGACAAAACTGCTGCCCGTGAGTTGTCAACTTAGTCTGAGAAAGCAATAGCCAGTGTGTGGTCACTTTGCTCTGAGAAAGAGGGGGCATCGTGTGGTCTCATCGGCTTTTTTTTCGGCCGATGCGAGAACACACTGCCAGCAACTTTGTCAGGCTGATTAAAGAAATGAAGAAATAGGCAGTGTGCTATCACTTCGCGGTGCGCAGAGTCTTGTCAAATCGGCCTAAAAAAGCATAAAGCGGTGGGCAGAGTGTTGTTACTACGAGGAGATAATTACTTAATAGGTAAGTTAACAAAGCAAAATATCGTATCCGAATAATACATAAGTTAACAAAGCAAAATACCATATTGAAATAGTACATAATGTAAGAAAGGAAAACACCATATCCGATTAGTGCATCAGGCTTGAAAGAAAAAATAAACTAGTTGGGGTTCTTACGCGGTGTGACCCCTCGTGTCGTCCCAAGCCTCCTTCGACGCTACACAAGCCCGGAGGGATACGTGAGCTGGTTAGGTGCATATCCACGAGTACTCCTAGCAGGCTGTATTGGTGCCGACGGACCAAGGACGACACCTGGCGACTGTTGGTGTGGATCCATGAACCACTGGTCGATGACGACATCATCGAGGGGGGACAAGTCACCAGAGTGGGTTGCGCTGTGGTTAGGAGCTTCATCGACAGCTGCTGACAAAATTTTCATATTAGTACACCACACAACGTAAAGGACATAATAGCTGAAAGGAGACCACGAAGGTGTACCTGGAGTCATGTGAACGTACGATGCAGAACACTGCCAGCTGGAGCCTCCTGGCACGTTCGGAGGAGGGGCGGTCTGAGTGTTCGATGTCCCAGCTGCGGTGTATGACGTGTGTCGACCCCTACAGCTGAGGCACGCCTGTAGACTTGTATGACGTCATCGTCCCTAGGCCTACAGGATGTAAGCTAGACGATACGAGCGATCTTCTGGCCTACGCGCTGTAACGCCCCTCTACGAAGTCCATCGTGACCTCCAACTTGTCCCCTCAGTCGATCCGGCCAGCAGTGCGTCGACCTCCTCTGTAGCCTCCCTGGCAAGGTCGCTCTGCGAATGCATTGAAAGGCTTGTTAGTTGTTAAATTTGTATTAACTGTACATCATGTGCTATATGAAAAGAAGTAGTTTGGCTAAGTGGGGTAGGTATTCACCGTCGAGGGAACGTGCCTCAGAGGTGAGTCGATGACACGCACAACGCGAACACGTGTGCACAGGCTAAATCACTGGATGTACTAGTCGTACGTGTTGTGGTCGTAAGGGGCAGCCTCCTCGTGAACGTCCGCTAAAGCCTACGCCCACTGCTGAGCATGAGGCAACATACGTGCCGTCCAGCTTGCACCACCAACGAAGCCCTTGCGTGTGAGCCTGCATAAAAAGATTGGCAACGTAACATCATTAGTAAGGACATCACGAAGAGTGATGCAATTTGAAGTGATGTGAAAGAGTACTAATGTGTGCACGCTCGACGAGACGATGTCACCGATGGGGATGGGGAATGCTTGCCGAAGACCGAACTGCCTCATGATACGTTGGATGGCGTAGGTCTCCACGTACACGTCGAAAACCAGGTGACACCGTGTTAGCCAGAAGGCGACGTCACTGGTGCATTGCAGCGACAGGCCTTGAGGTGCTCGCGCACCAACTAGCTCCAGGAGGTACGGACACCAGATAACGTGATCATTCATCAGCTGGTCAAACATCGCTACGTACTCGGGGTACGAAGCGTGTGATGTGACAGGCGTGAAAGTTGGCTGCAAAAAAACGAAATAGGCGACCGTTATATTATGACCTTATGTAAGGCCATGTGAATGTCAATCCATGGATGTGTGATGAGTATTTGACATTTTTTAGGCTTGTGTCGATTTGTGTGAGTTTGTTTGGGTCTGGAAAACTGAATTTGCAATTTTGGGCTACTGTCATTGATTAAATGTTGCATAGTATGTTGAGCAATACTATGTGATGTTTTGCTTGTATGTGATGGTTGCAGGACATGGCGAGGCAGAGGAGAGACCAAAACTAGGCTAGAAAGCTGAGGTTCAGACAGTCAAGGTGATGCCGGAAGATGACTAAGGTTGGAGAGTTGCTGCAAGCCAGGATGACAAGTGGATAGATGAGATGCTAACTTAAGCCATACTCAAGTGAAGGAGGATCGTTGGATCAAGGGTTTGAGCGTGGAATAGTGGTTAAGTTAGTGTTAAATGGTTAAAACCCATTATATTGTTGGGTTGCAGGTTAGCCCATGTATGAGTGAGAGAGTGAATCTCAACCCTTGATGAGGTTTCTTGAGGGCCAAGAAGGTCATCCAAGGGTAGAGGTTGCTCTTAGTATGCTATAGAGGGGTGGAGGGATGAATCCATGCTAAGTTTTAGAGAAGGATTTTTAGTTTCCTTACACTGCTTTGAGCTTTGCCCACCAAGAAGTGTGGCTTTGTAACCATTCCTCTCTAAGTAATGCAAGATTCAAGTACATCTATGTTCTGAAATTTATTTTATTTTTTGCATTTTGGCTTTATTCTTTCATGCAACTTGAGCTTTGCTTCCCCTCTTTCTACTTGCTGTAGTTCTATTGGATCTAGGACATGTACAAGGTTGAGGAACTCATCTAGATCATGTATTAACCTAGCAAGATCCATTACAACTCATTCTTGCTCAAGTTATGCTTGCAATATCATATTCTTGAGTTAAAATCGTTGTTTTTGTTGCAACTTGAACTATTTGCATAAAAGGTTGACACCTTGAGCTTATCCTTGTAATTCCTTTTGGAATCATAGTTCTAAGGTCATTTTCTAGTCATAGTTCAAGTTTTATCAAGTTTGGTTGGATAGATCAAAAGTTATTGAGGTTTGTTCTTGGTCAAAGTTTTTGAAACCTCTATTTTTCTACAGCGTGAATGTTAAGCTTGATAAGTCACTCATTTAGGCTTTGTTTTGAAATTACTTTTGGAATCATGACCCTGAGGACCTTATCTTGCTATGTTTCAAGTTTCATCAATTTTTGATGAGTAGATCAAAAGTTATTGAGGTTTCTTCGCACACAAGTTTCTAAAACCTCTATTTTGTGCATCGTGGATGTTGAGTTAGATAGGTCTCTCTTTTCATCAATTTTGGATGAGTAGATGTAATGTTATTCATATTTCCTGATGGCCAAGTTTGATATTTCTGCTCATCCGAGTTGCTGAAATTCTTGCTCCATTCATTTTGTTTTTAGTGTTCTTGAATCTAGTGTTTGCTCCATAGCACTAGTATTCTTGAAGTAATTTTTGAGAGGGAAATTTTATTTGGCTCCTATTTACCCTCCCTCTAGTTGTCGGTTTCGGTCCTTCACCTTTATGGTTGAGTTATACTTTATTATGCTATGTAGGGTTTAGATACTAGATAAAGAACTTTAGCGAAAAAATAAATACACTTCGATGTGACTCATCTACGTGCCACAGGTAATGACTAGGACTCAAATCCTAGTAATCGGCCTCTTCACAGTACTCCTCCAAAGTAGGTGTTGACTCCTCTTCACCAACTGAGTGATGCTTATTGTAAAGGTGATCACATGAGTACTCAAAAAGCTGTGCATAGAATGCAAGTCTAAATAACTATAATCATGGCTTATTACAAAGGATGGCTGATATGGTTCATTTTTGCATAAAGTATCATTTTTAGTTTAAATACAAATAATAGATTGAAAGTATAAGTAAAGCAAATAGAAGTAATAATAACATTTGAGGACTTTCACAAAAAAACACACAACCTTGATCAATTCTTTCCCTTAGTCTTGCATCCAATTTTATTTTATAAAATCTAACTTTCATATGAAATTGTCAAGCATTGTCCATAACCAGGGACACTGCTATTCAAATAGTTTTACACTCTACAGATATTGTATATTTTGCCCACAAGATGCAATCCACTTGATTAGAGAAGATCACTACAAAGCTTTTTCGAAACATCATCACACCAATTGGCCCTCCCAGCGAACTTTGAACTGGTAAACCAATCTCACACAAAGAATTGGGCTAAAGCACACCGTTGGATTAAAGAACACAAACCATTCATGATGCATATCACCAAGTGAGACTACACCCTCCAACCAAGTACACAAGCCAGAGCCTACCTCCTGAGGCAACCAACGATGAAAGTCCGTAACTTACTAAGCTTGGTTTGTCCAATACAAGACATGTGATTGTATGATTAGCTCAGTTTAATAGCTTACAAGATTAAGTCTTAATTGACTAGGGCAATACTACCCAATCAACTACATCTATTCACATAGAATTATAAGGATTCACACAGAATCATCTTTACTGATTAACACAAAATCATATTAGCCCAGTTTTACACAGAATCATCAGTGCACAGCTTCTTGCCACTTGCCCCAGTCTAAATCATTTCTCACCTGTTGATTACCATTCAACACATGCCATCAACATATCATCGTGTGACAATACATGACACACCCTTTTTCACAAAAGATGTTCCATAATCACCTAGTCATATATGAATTTGCAACATCAAAATGATGTCAATAACCCATTGCATTACTAAGCATACTAATCACGTCTAAACCAACCCATGTTGGTTCTATATTATTGACCAAATAATAATTAATCAATCTAGGGTGACAAATGGTCACATCTTACAAATGACAAGGTAGACGTAACTCAAATAGGTTGCATAACTAATCCTAAAATAATTAAACAGTTGGTAATTTGAACTAGCATGAAATAATTTTAAAAAGGATAATTTTTGTAAAAACTGGGTGCAACATGATCAAGCCACAAGTTGCCTAGGAATAAATTCTGATCTTGAACTTGAGCAAACTCTTCTTCCTCAAATGCTCCTAGCACTTTAATATCCATATGAAACAAGCGATATAAAAGTAAAACTCCAAAAATCAAAATAAATACACTGGAAGGTAGGGTTTGATTTTAGATGAATTTAAAAACTTGAAAAGACTAATTTGGATTTTGCATGAAGGAGAATAAACTCTCGAAAGTTTTATCAAAAAAGAAAATACTGAAAATTGAGAGAGAAAGGAGAATATTCTTTCAGTTGAGACTGAAAGGTGGGACCAGGGATTATTTCGAGAATATTTAATTTTTTGAAAGTATGAAAAATAACAAAGACACTAACAAGTGGGACCAACATGTCATATACTCGGTCCATGGTAGGTCACGTCTACGGAGCTAGTCTAGGGTTAGGCTTGCGTGGCGGCTAAATTGAGGCAATGACATTGTAAGGACTCGAATCCACTGATTCGAACCCACTGTGTTTACTGCACTAGTCCCAGGATCAACGATAGTGCACACAGCTCAACATTGGTACATATCACATCATACTCAACGATAATAGAATAATACTCCATTTATTAATATAGCTAAGTGTATGATCTTATGACCAACTTACATTATTAAGCCACGCAGGGCAAGACTTGAAATATAAGCTAAGAATTAAGCAGCGGAAAGTAGAAAACGTAGATAGCTCATCAGTTCACCACAGGCAACCGACAAGGCTCGTACCCTAATGACTCGCGTCCTCTTGGAACTCCTCCTCCGACACAGGTGTAGATTCCTCGACTGTTGATTAATGTTGTTGGCAAGGATGAGTACTTAAAGCACTCAACAAGTTGTGCACAGAATGCAGTTCTATGTAACTATATGCAAGGCTTATTCCAAAGGATAGGCTATCATGGCTATTTTGCAATAAGCAACATTTATGAACAAATACAATGAATAGATCATAAAGACTGTAAAACAAATAACAGTCGTAAATAGATTCGGTGTTTCTCAAGTAAACCAAGTTTCTAATCCTAAATCAAATTCCATCTTCCACATGGCATCCTGCCATCCCAGCCAAGTTTTCCATTTTAATTAAGCTAACCCTTAACTGTAATTCCCGAGCATTGCTCAATACCGTGAGCACGGCTATTCGAACAGTTTTACACTCTGCAGAGGTTATGCACTTTACCCACGCAATACAACCATACACCACAAAGGCGAGTGATTATAACAAAGCCTTTACAATGCGCTGCCTTAACCCGGTACCACCCGCTAAGGTTTCAACACTGGTGGGACTGGTTACCACATCTAGGGCCCCCCTCTTGCGCCATGTGAATTACTCCATAACTCGGGAACTCACACCGACCAAGATAGTACCAAAGTTAAGACATTGCAAATTAATCAGCTAGGCTGGCCCATACCAGACATGTGGTTGCATGATTGACTCAGGTCAAAGGCATGCAAGGTTAAGTCCTTAGAGTGATCAAGGCAAGACATCCACATACCCTCTGTCCATTGGGCCCACCTTGGCATACTCGCCCCATGTCACTTGCCCCAATCTAAGTGATTATCACCCAAGTTGATTACCAAGCACCACGTGCCATCAACAAATCAACATCGTTGCGTGACATGACTCGCCACTACAACTCAATCTCATTGTGTGATCTCACATGACACACAAGTTCACATCATTGTTCCATATTCCATTAGTCAAGATTAATTATCAGTGATTCAAGTACACGTGATGACGTAGCATGGCTAAGCAACTAATACGGTCTAACATCCCATGTTGATTATCATTACTAACCAACTATAATGAACCAATCTAGGGTGACAATAGATCATGGCATACAATGACAAGGTAGGGTATAGATTAAATCGGTATCTTAACTAGATCCCAATTTAAGTTGAAACAATTGTATACTTGAAATACCATGCAATAGAGTAAAACAATATAGCATTTGTATAAACATGGGTTCAACATGATCAAAGCACAACTTGCCTTGGAATAGGTCCTGATCTTGATCTGGAGCTTGCTCTTGAGTTGTTGGATCTTCCTCCGAAACGTCACACAATTCAACATCTACGCGTACCGAAGATGAAAAGCAAATAAATACCAAAACAGAGAGCAAATGAACTCCAAAGATCAAATAAAATTTACCATTAAATATATCTCAATTTTATAAATTTTTAGAAATTTGAATCACTCAAATCCGAGTTGAAATGCAAAAGTTATAGCCTTTTGAAGTTTGAATAAATACTGAAAATACAGAAATTAGAAAATCAGAATTAACCGAATTATTTTTAGATTGAAAAACCGATTTACTGCGTCATGCGGCGTCGGTGACATCATCACGAGCTGGCCAATCGAGCAGCGCCACACGTCTCGGCGTATGGACTCGATCCACGGCCCGCACGATTCCGGTGGACGTGGCTCACGGCGCTACGGTTCTGCGCCCGACACGCGGCGGCACGCGATTGGTCGCGGCACGATTGCTGTCGGCGCGCATGATCCGATCGAGCGGCGGCGGGGAACACGTGGCTACGCCTCGATCGCACGATCGAAACCGACGCTACCGGTGCGAGATGCTTACCCGCGCGCACGATCCGGGCGTCAAGCGAATCGAGCGGTGGCGAGCAAAACCGGCGATGGCGGTGCGGTGGCGCACTTCACCGGCAGCGGAGAAGACGACATCGGCGACGGCGTTTCTGCGACGATCCGGCGGCATGGAACGGCGAGGTAGATGCGTCACGGTCCAAGGGTCACGGATCTGGAACCAGAACGGTGAAAAGAGGCTCGGCGACGGCGGAAAAAGGACGAAAACACGGCGGGGCCCGGCAACCGGCGAGCTTCGCGCAGGCGAGCAAGGCGTCTCGGCGTGCAAGAATTGACCAAAGTGCGGCGCGGGTGAGGATTCGGCGCCGTGGCGGCGCTTAAATAAGCGCCGCGAGGCGTCGCGTGGCGGAGGTCGGAGAGCGGTTTCGTGGCGGCGGCGGACTCGGGCGTCACGGAGAGCGGCGGCCTCATCCGGAGCGTCCATGCGGCCTCCATCAAGCGAGCTGCAGCGGCGAGCGACGCGGCGGAAGCGGTGTTGGATCTCAATCCAACGGTCGGCGGATTAGGTTAGGGTTCCGCGATAAGCGGTGTCTTGGGCTGACTTGGGCGCACAATGCATGGGCCGACCGTTCTGTTCATCTGAGTTTTAAAAGGGTTTTTCATTTAAAATAATTACAGAAAATCATTTGATTTGTTTCAGGCAATAAAATAATCAAAAAAATTTCAAGAAAATTCTCAAAAATACTTTGAGACATTTTGAACTCAGATAAAATATTTTTTGCAAAACTTTATTTTAACTTTGCATAAACTTAAATAGTTTTTGACAAAGGAATAATACACTTAATTCAAAGTAAATTCAAATAAATCCGGAAAAATCCAATAAATTCCAGAAAAACATAAAATGGACAAATAACCAATAAAATGATATTAAAGCAGATTTTGGGATGTTACAGACATGGTGCTAGCATGTTAACACATGGCGATGATGTGGCGGCTAACATCGATGGAGGTGGAATAGGGACCTAGGGTCGATGGCGGATGGTAATGCTACTCGGGATACAGCAGAGACGATGTATTTTCTGGTAAGCAGAGGTATAGATGGAAGAACTCAATGATGTGAACATGATGACATGGGTTGTGACATCCAATGAATGGCAGCATGACACAAGCAGCGGCGATGACGAACTCAATGTCGGGCCAACTACGGGTGGCAGTTTGGCGATGAGAAGGTGCGCATCAGGTAGAATGCGGGGCTGCGACCACAATGGTGAAGAAAATGATGGCGAAGATCCAGCGGTGATGGTGAAATCAAACAGCCCAGTACTATTTACAACGATTTTTATCGGGGTTTTGATTTAAAATAATTACAGAAATTAGTTTATTAGTTTTAGGCTATAAAATAATCAGGAAAAATCCAAGAAAAATCTCACAAATACTTTTGAACTCAAATAAAATATTTTTGACAAAACTTATATTGGCTTTGACTATATTTAATAAATTTTCACAAAAGGGCCAATATACATTATTTGAATTAACTTCAAATAAATTCTAGAAAAATCCAATAAGTTCAGAAAAATCACAAAATGCACAATTAGCAATAAAATAATAATATAGGTAAATTTTGGGATGTTACAAACCTCCTCCCTTAACAGAATCTCAACCTCGAGATTCAGGGCTAACTAAGGAATAGGTTTGGAAATTCTGACTTCAGATCCTCCTCACACTCCCAGGTTGCCTCATTCTCAGAATGATTACTCCACTGAACTCTGCAAAAGTGAACGGACTTATTCCTAGTCCTGCGATCCATGACATCTAAAATTTTGATTGGTTGCTCCTTGTAGGTCAAATCCTTCTGCAGTTCAATTGTTTCTAAAAACATCTGCTCCGCTGGCACTCGAAAACACTTCTTAAGCTATGACACATAAAACACATCTGCACACCTGCCAACGACTGCTGTAGTTCCAATTGCTAAGCAACCTCTCCTCGACGGCTCAAAATCTTGAATGGGCCAATATACCTTGGGGCAAGCTTTCCCTTGGCGTGAAACCTTCTAACACCTTTCAAAGGGGTAACTCTAAGATACATAAAATCATTTGGCTCGAAGCTCAAATCACGACGTCGATTGTCAGCACAGCTCTTTTGCCTTCACTACGCAATTTTCAACCTTTCTTTTATCATAGCAACTTGCTCTTCGGCTTCCTTGAGAATATCAGTTCCAAACACCAAACGCTCTCCCATTTCATTCCAGTTCAACGGGGTACGACAAGCACGACCATATAAAGCCTCAAATGGTGACATATGCAAACTAGCCTGATAACTATTATTATAGCTGAACTCTTCATATGGCAAACATTTATCCTATGAAGTAGTATAAGCTAATGCACAAGCTCGTAACATATCTTCGAGAATCTGATTCACCCTTTCAGTCTGACCATCTGTCTGCGGATGATATGCTGTACTAAAGTTCAATCGTGTCCCCATGGCTTCATGTAACTTATCCCAAAACCTCGAGGTAAATTGAGTACCCCTGTCCGACACTATCTTCTTAGGCACACCATGTAAACACACAATTCTGGCCATATATAACTGTGCTAATCGATCTCCTGAGTAAGTTGTCTTGACCAGAATAAAGTGAGTAACTTTGGTTAATTGGTCCACAATGACCCATATAGAATCATACCCACCTTGAGTTCTTAGCAAACCGGTAATAAAATCCATACCGATTTCTTCCCATTTCCATTTAGGAACTTTTAACGACTGTAACAAACCTGCTAGCCTCTAGTGTATTGCCTTAACCCTCTGGCATACATCACACAAGGAAACATACTCAGCAACTTCATGCTTCATTTTAGGCCACCAAAACCTCTCCTTTAGGACTTGATACATCTTAGCGCTTCCAGGATGAATCGAATACTTGGAATTGTGAGCCTCTTCTAAGATCAACTGCTTAAGCTCTGATTTTTTGGCACACAAATTCGACCCTTGAACCACATGGTACCTTCATCATCCACAATAAAATCTACAGTTAATCCTTCATCCTTTTTAGACTTGATTCGATTGATTTTCTCGTCCTCTTTTTGTCCTTCTCGAATCTGATCCTCAAGCATCGGCTTGACTTCCAGTGCAGCTATGAATCCCTCTGGAACCATTTCCAATTTTAACCTCTGAAATTCCTTACACAGCTTGAACTGTTCTTCTTGCACCATCATATTTGCAACGTGGCTTTTACGACTCAAGGCATCAGCCACCACATTTGCCTTTCCCGGATGGTAATGGATTCCAACATTGTAGTCCTTTATTAGTTCCAACCAACTTCTTTGCCTCATATTAAGGTCCGACTGAGTAAAAATATATTTCAGACTCTTGTGGTCAGTATATATTTCACATCTATCACCAATAAGATAATGACACCACAATTTCAGAGCATGCACTACAATAGCCAACTCCAAATCATGCGTAGGATAATTTCCTTCATGTGGCCTTAACTGCCTTGACGCATATACGATCACCTTACCATTCCGCATTAACATGCAACCGAGGTCCTGTCTTGACACGTCACAATATATATCAGAACTACTCTGAACATCAGGCAATACTAGCACTGGGGCTATCGTCAAATGCTTCTTTAATTCCTCAAAGCTTTTCTCGCACTCTGGCGTCCATGTAAACTTGTTTTTCTTTTTCATCAATTGCGTAAGAGGTCTCGTAATCGTTGAAAATCCCTCTATAAACTGGCGATAATAACCCGCCATTCCCAGAAAACTACGAACCTGGGTAACGGACTTTGGTTGCTCCCAATGTAATACTGCTTCCACTTTACTTGGGTCAACAGCAACTCCCTCAATAGTCATGACATGACCAAGGAATTCCACTTGTCCAGGTACTCCATAAAAACCTTGTTCATCATGTTCATGAAATATGCCGGAGCATTAGTTAATCCAAAAGACATGACCGTAAAATCATAATGTCCATATCTTGTAGAGAATGCGGTCTTTGGCACATCTTCCACTCAAATCTTCAGCTGATGATACCCTGAACGAAGATCTATCTTGGAGAAAACTCCAGCTCCTCTCAACTGATCAAACAAATCATCAATTCTTGGCAATGGATACTTGTTTTTAATCGTCACCTCATTAAGTGCACGATAATCAATACACATTCTGAGACTTCTGTCCTTTTTCCTGACAAACAAAACTGGCGCTCCCTATGGCGACGAACTTGGCCTTATAAAACCTTTTTCTAACAACTCCTCGATCTGCTTCTTCATTTTCACCAATTCATCGGTAGGCATCTGATAAGGTCTCTTTGCTATCGGTGCTGTCCCAGGTACTAACTCAATGACAAATTCAATGTTACGATCTGGTGGCATACCAGGTAAATCTTCTGAAAACACATCCGGATATTCCCTGACTACTGGTACACCTTCTATGCTGACGGCTTTCACGCTATTGACCATTAGTTGTCCATCTCGAACTGCGGTCACTCGGAATTCCACCTTCTCTCCTCTAGGGCTCTCAATAGATACAACCCTTTGACCAAAATCTAAAACAGTCTTATGCTTGGACAACCAGTCCATCCCAAGAATAACGTCTAAGGCTCGGGTATCCAAAATGATCAAGTTTGCTAGGAACTCTACCCCATTAATTAGCAGCTTAACTCCCAAACACCCAAGGCTAGATCTTAACTCAGATCCTGGGGCTTGGACTAACATCACACATTTAAGATTTTTCACACTTAAACCATTTTCAGTTGCAAAAGCTTGAGAGACAAATGAATGCGAAGCTCCAGAATCAAATAAAACTGTTGCAGGTAATGAGTTTACCAAAAACTTACCCATTACGACGTCCGATGCCTCCTGAGCTCCATCTGCAGCAATGTGGTTGACTCTTCCACGGACGATCGTCTGCGATGTTCCTCCAGCTTGACCTGTGGCATGGTTGCCTCCAGAAATAGGCGCCTTAGCAGGTGTAGTCCCCAGATTAAAACGAACTAGCATGATACTCCCTTCTACGGACACTAATTGGCAAAATGGCCCATTTCATTACAACTATAGCACCTCCTAGCGACTGTCTGCTGCCCACTTCCTTGCACATTATTTTCGTGGGCTGGTGTTTGATAACTCAGTCCTGATGGTCGTAGCGCAGATGTTGTCATCTTATTGGCGTGAGGTTGAAACCTGGCAAACTATTGAGGTGTCATTCTCAATCGTAGGTGGTTAGGACGTCCACCCTGATTGGACATCAAACGCTTACGGTTCTCTCCCAACTATTTACACCTGTCCTCAAGTATCACAGCTTTATTCACCGGTTCCTGGAAGTCTGGAAAATTGTGGGTGATCAACCCAACTTGCAGTCCTGAATTCAATCCTTTCATGAAGCGTGACTACCTTGCTTTATCTGTCGCTACATCTTCAGGGGCATAGCGAGATAACTGAGTGAATTAGTTCAAATAGTCAGCCACTGATTGACCTCCTTGCTTCAGAGCCCTAAACTCCTCCTTCTTTAGGTCCATCATTCCCTTAGGTACATGGTACTAGCAGAACGTTGTTGTGAATTGCTCCCAAGTGATTTCTAATGGCGCCTCATGAGCAGCACAGTAGTTCTCTCACCATTTTGCTGCGGTGCCCTCTAGCTGATGGGATGCGTAAAGAACCTTCTCATTTCCCTCGCATTGAGTGATATGCAGCTTCCTTTCAATAGTCCTTAGCCAATCATCAGCTTACAAGGGATTAACATTTCTTGAGAATGTTGGCGGTCGTGTCCTCATAAAATCTGCTAACTTTGAGTAAGGACGGTGTCCACCATTTTTGTTCTGAGCAACAGGATTATTGTTGGTTGTAGCCCTGTTGGTCATTTGCTGCATATGCTGCATCATAGTCTGCATCAACTGTGTTTGCGCAGCAAGAAAAGCTCCCAAATTCTGCATATCCACTGGTTGCGCCAGTTGCGGTGCTTCCCCATCATTATAGTTGTTGGCTGAGCGTAGACCACTTCCTGAAGCTCCGTTGTTGCCACGAGTGTTCACCATTTGTTGATTATTGCTTGGGTTAGGAAAGGTAGATGTAGCATAGATGAGATGCAAGAATTTCTAATGCGGGGAAACAGGTTAAACCCAAACTTAATTTATCTTTATTAATACTTGGTATGGTTGCTTATAATGCCTAAAGGCTTTGCAACACATACTACACACCCAGCAAACATAAAGAACCAAACTAAACACACAACCTTAACGTTTACAAAAAGGTAAAGACTAACTTAAAGAGACGACTCAACACTTGAGTCTCAACCCAACTCTAAGACTCTCTCTCACTCATCCAACCACCCTGGCTGAGACTGACCCGGCGCATACACCGGTGGGTGGGCTGGTATGGGTGCAAACCTATCCTGATGACCCACTGCTGGCTCCTCTGGCTCTATCACTCGCTCCTTTGGATCCTCCTCTTCTTCTCCTTCGGCTCTCTCAACTGGCTCCTGAACGACCTGAGCTACCTGGTCTTCGGCTTCCTGCAAAGCCTCCTCTAGCTCCTCGATCACTCTAGCGGCTGCAACACGAGTCTCACGAAGCTCCTGCTCTGTCACTCTCAGCGCCTCATATACTGTTTCCAGCTCCTGAGCGGTGTCCCTCATGTGCTCCTCCTGGGCGATGGTAAACTCAGCAAGATGCATTGCAGTAGCACACTCCTGCTCTACGATCCGTCGATGTCGGAACACTCGTACAGCTGGGTGAAGCATGAACACCGTGTCGTGAAGCTCGTCGGCGTAGTTGTGGCAGATGTGGCGAAGTGCAAGTCGAGCACCCTCCTGGATCCCAACCCCATACGAAAACCTCCTCACAGTGATGTGGATCGGCAAGCTGGCTTCCTCGTTCTCCCGGGCGTAGATGATCACCTTGCAAATGAACCCTCGATGCACACCGTTGACTAACCAACTGCCTCCTTGGTAGAGTGGACGATAGAAACCTCCGAGCACCTGAAGAACTCTCCACAGCTCCATGGCATAGCCACCCTCTCTCTCCTCAAAAGTCTGAAAGATCGGCTTCTATTCAAAACAAACTTTGCATAAGTCCTCCACTTGAAACGGCAACGAGAAAATAGAAATTTCAGCAAAGACGAGAATAGGAGAACAAGATGAGTCAAGAGTTCCTTATTAGTCAAGTTTGTATTTTTCTTTTAGAAAATAATTTTGGACACTCCTATAAGATAACCAAGCTACCTAGGGCCAAGACCTACAGTCAGTATGGCTCTGATACCACCTCTGTCGGGACCCAAATATGCAAATCCGGACCCTCTGTATATATCACACTAGTCCAGGATCACACTAGTGCATACAGGCTCAACATAGATGTTATCACAATCATACACAGAGGAATATATCATAAACTTCATTAGTTAATAATAACTGTTGTCTTACATGATCAGTGCCACGCAGGGCTTAACTAAGAAATAATAAATATGCAGCAGTGGAAAAAAGTAAACGTAGTAGCTCCTCGGTCCACCATAGGCAACTGACGAGTCTCGGACCCTAAGCATTCGCATCGTCACGATACTCCTCCAAGGCTGGCGTAGCCTCTTGCTCTTCTGAAGTTGTTGTTGTGGGGTGAGTACAAAAAGCACTCAACAAGTTGTGCACAGAAATGCAAGTCTAATATTCTATATGCATGGCTTATTCCAAGGAATGGCTTAACATGACTATTTTGCAGTAAAGCAATATTTATGAAAGAATACAGTAAATAGATTGAAAGGCAGTAAAACAAATAAAAATAATAAATATATTCAACTTTTCATGTAAATCAGGTATTCCATCCTAAGTCAAATTTCAACCTTCCGTGGCAAACTGCCAACCCAACCAAATTTTCTTTTAATAGAAATCTAACCATTGACTGTAATTCCCGAGCATTTCCCAATACCGCGAGCACGGCTATCCGAATAGATAATACACTCTGTAGATGTTATGCACTTTACCCTCACGATGCAACCAAACACCACAAAGGCGAGTGATCGTAACAAAGCCTTTATAATGCTCTGCCTAGACCCAGTACTGTTCGCTAAGGTTTCAACACTGAAGGGTTAAACCACCACAACAGGGCCCTCTCTTGCGCCATGTGAGTTGCTCCGTAAACCCGAAACTAACTATACACCACAGTAGCATCAAAATCTAAACATTACAAATTAGTCAGCTAGATTGTCCCATTTCAGACGTGTGGTTGCATGAAAGATTCAGGTCAAAGGCTTGCCCATGCCAGACGTGTGATCGGGGCAAGACTTTCACATACCCTCTGCCATACGGCCCACCTTGGCATACTGCCCCTTGCCACTTGCCCCAATCTAAATCATAACCACCCCAATTGATTACCATGCACCACGTGCCATCAACAATTCAATATCGTTCTGTGACATCCTTTGCCACAACAACTCAACCTCATCGTGTGACCACACATTACACACAAATTCATAACATTGTTCCATATTCCATTAGTCAAGATTAAGTTTCAGCATTCCAAATAGGTGACATGTATGTGGCATGGCTAAGCAGACTAACACGATCTAACTAACCCATGTTGATTGCTAATATTAACCAACTAGTAATTTAACCATCCTATGATGACAATTAGATCATGGCATACAATTGGTAAGATAGGGAGTAATTCAACTAGGCATATTACCTAGATCCCAAAGTAATCAAAATCCCATGTACCAATTAAATACCATGCATTAAATTAAAAGACAACATAGAAAATTTGTAAAATTAGGTGCAACATGATCAAAGCACAACTTGCCTTGGAATAGGTTTTGATCTTGCTCTAGACTTGGGTCTTGAAGCGATGAATCCTCCTCCGGAACACCAAACAATTCAACGTCTACGCGAATCGAGACAAAATAGCAAATAAACATCAAAACCGAGATCAAACAGACTCCAAAAATCAAATAAATTCACCATTAAGTAGATCTTGATTTTGCAAATTTTTAGAAATTTGAATAACCAAAATTTGAGTTTAAATGCGAAAGATATAGCTATTCAAAGTTTTAATAAATTCTAAAAATACTGAAATTAGAAATTCTGATTTTCCCGAATTATTTTTATAAGGAAAACTCGTATTATTGCGCAAGCGACACATGGACCAGTCACAGATCGACACGCCACCTCAATCTACAGACCCGGTCCACGGAACCTCCTCTGGTCCAACGTGAACCCAGTGCACGACGCATCGGTTCCCGCACTGCCAAGCGTCAACACACCACTGGCCGATCCGAGCGACGCGATCTAATCCGCACAAATGCAATCCAACGGTTACCGATCTAAGCCTACGAGGAAATATCCCAACTGCTCAATTAGATCCAACGGCACACATTAGAAGATGATGTTTACTGTTGACGAGGTGACTTAGCGCGATCTTGGCGGTTCGACGAAGATCCAACGGTCAACAGCTCTCGAACCCAGTGATGGTAGCACGGCGGTGCAACTCCACCGGACGCGAAGATGATGACGCTTCTAACAGCACTACGGCGACTTCCTGGCGATGAGATGAAGCAGATCCGACGTGGCATGCTCTGTTAACTCAGATCCAGAACCCAAGCGGGGGAGGGAGCTTGACGGCGACGGAAGGCGGAGAAAACAAACGGTGATGCCTTGGGAACGGTGGCGCTAGCGCGCGAGCAGCAGACACAGTGATGGCGGCTAGGGCTCTGAGATGCGCGCTGGGGCGGCGAACCTCGGGCGGCAACTCTCCCCTTTTATAGCCTTGGCAAATGAACGCAAAACGGAAACATAGCTCAATATGGTTGCGGCGACGCAACGGCGGCGGATCCGGAGTCCGATCGGAAACGATGATCGAGGACCACCCGATTTGTGATCAATGACTGAGATTCCATCCGAGACGATACGATCTGCTCAGCACCTTCCAAAACCAATGGACGCGATCTAATCTTTCCAAATCAACGCGACTCCACCTTCATCGTCCAATCTTGATCCGATGGCTCACAAGCGCTAGGGTTTCCGGTTTCATCTTCAAATCGCAAGCGTTCCTTCTCGATCCGACGGTCTATCCAGCACCGGTGACGTGGCTTGATGAAGACCTTGGGATGATGATCCAACGGTCGGTGGCAACTATGCGGAGAATGCAGGCTGAACAGGCCGCACACACACAGTGCTGGGCTTTGGCCTAGTACTGTTTACAACGATTTTATCAGGTTTTGATTTAAAATAATTACAAAAATTAGTTTAATTAGTTTTAGGCTATAAAATAATCAAGAAAAATCCCAAAAAATTCTCACAAATACTTTGAGACATTTTGAACTCAAATAAAATATTTTTGACAAAACTTTATATTATCTTTGACTATATTTAATAAATTTTCACAAAAGGCCAATATATATATTATTTGAATTAACTTCAAATAAATTCCAGAAAAATCCAATAAGTTCAAAAAAAAATCACAAAATACACAATTAGCAATAAAATAATATTATAGGTAAACTTTGGGATGTTACATCACTATTCCTAGTTGACTGAAACTAACAAGAAACAAAACATAGAAGATAGCGATGCTCCCTCGCATGTGCTGCACCCATGTGACTAGAACAACGACCGATAGGAGTACCAAGCTGCCTCTTCTTTTGGAATTTGGACGCAAAACATCGATGTCTCATTGAAGTACAATGGATTCTGAAAATGTCACGTCACTGCAGTAAGCATCCTTTGAGTTGGTCAAACTGACAATAACCAGATCCAGACATGTAGAATAATAATGTGTATGGTGTACATCCAGATGCATGCTATATGGATGCTCTAGACAAACCCTAGTGATCAAGTGAGGTACAGAAGCCTCCATCTCATGTTACATTTCAACTCAATGGAATACCTAACCGTGCATATCTCTGCAGATCAAGAATACAACACACAGAAAGACTAAAGAGTTAACCTAGTTCTCTATTTTAGATACCTAATACCGTGATCTATCTGGCACTACCTTGAAAAAGGCCATCAGTGGCGGTTCATAATTGCCATCAGTGGCGGTTTTTGAACCGTCATAGATTTAGTGCCACTGATAATCGAGGATTATCAGTGATGGTTCTAGAACCGCCACAGATAACACTATCTGTGGCGGTTTTTGGCTAGAACAGCCACTGATATTCGGGTATCAGTGATGGTTCGAGCCAAAAACCACCACTAATAATTCAAGTATCAGTGGCGGTTTTTTGATAGAACCGTCACAGATAGGCCTAGTATCAGTGACGGTTTTTTGATAGAACCGTCACAGATATTACGTCAGTAGCGGTTTTGGGCTAAAACCGCCGCTGATATTCCCACACACGAAAATAAAAAGCGGCATTTGTGGCTAGCCTCGAGCGGCGCTAGCCATGCCTCTTCATTATGTACACAGCGGTAAGAATACATTGAATTATTGAAATTTGAGTATACATATTAGTACCTATTCTTTGTTATAGACTAACCAATATAATCGAAATAACATGTATTGCTAACTGCTGATCCAAACCATCCAGGAAAGAAAGGAGGAAAAAGAGAGCTGCTTACCTCTAGCTGCATAGTGCAAAGCTCATAAATGATATGGATAACACAGAGCAGTGAAGTTTGCAGGAAGAGACACAAATTTCTAGAAATACAAAAAAATGAAGCATCTAGGAGATAGTACATGGTAGCAATTAAAGTGACTGAAGAATCCAATATACTGTACCTGAAGAAAGACAAAGGCATGAGCTAAATACAAAAATTCCATACCTCCGTAGTAGCAAGGTTCTTTTTTTGGGAGTTCCTTACAGAGACCACTTTGACTGACATGGTTTGCCATTGTTTCATACATCATAAACTGAATTGATGGTTTACATACCTAACAATTTACACGGTTCAACCTATGGAACTACATATATAGCCATTAAATTTTGGTTCTGATGTTCTGAAAAATAGACAACCAAGTATGATTACTGTCACAACAAGTCCTTTTCAGAATCCTCCTATGCCTGCCAAGCTTGCAATTCTTGCACACAAATTTCATGTAGCAGTGAGGACCTATGCACATGCGTATATGGATTGACATGTCAAAGATATTGTATTTAAGTAAGTGAACCGATCTAGTCCTCTTTTTGTTTATTAAAAAACAGACCTATAAGAAACACATAATATTTGGTTGTAGCCCATTGATTTGTAATATAAGTATGGCTTATTTGCACATAATATCATGAGACATGATATACATAAACCAACTAACAATTATAAATCTACACTCATGTATAAGATTGAGTTGTCTTATTTGCCTCCAAAAACAATTTTACATATGTAACCAAACGCAGTTTGGAACCACAATACAAACATAGCAAACTTTGAAGCGTGAGGATTGCGAACATCACGGAAGATCAAAGCATCCAAGTAGCTTACTAAAAATATGAAATAAGAGATCGTTCATCTTATATGCACAACATACCCACACACTAACCTATGCCCTACATGGTATGCCCATACCTATGGTTGTTATATAATTAAGAAGATAACCTATAAGAAGATGCATTTTGACTACTTGTACCATGCTATTCCATTAGCTCCTTGATTGTGATCTTGGAAATGTAGAAATTTTCTCTACTCCACAAAGCAAATATATAATATAGAACTAAAGAGAATGGCAAATACAACTCCATATTCGATTTATTTGGACGGAGAAACAACAAAGCTCTACCTTAGCATCAACCGGGCATAAAGGCTGCGGCGTTTATATGCAATAGGAAAAGAAGTAACAAACTGAGTAGCTATTGCATTAAACACAAACAAAACATTAGTCTTGACAATAGAATAATCAAACTAACCATTCCTTTCTTTATAACCCTCCCAAATAACGACATCGAAGATATCTTCATCATTTGACCAACATTGAAGATGTTACCAAACAAATCAGATCCATCATTTGACCAACATACTCATGTATTATCAAGAAATTAGAAAAAATCTTGAAGGATAAGCTGTACTGTTGAGGTGGTAACTTGCTAGAATAACATGAATTTAGCTTTGTATACTTCAATTGAGCCATGTACGAGAAAATTGCGGGCAAAGTGTCAACCAACTGCGAGAAGAACAGATTAGTTTGGGCAGCATTTGTTCAACAAAAGCATGCAAAATGAAGTAATATAAAGAATATTGAAGAAATGAGTATGTCACACCTTGTATAAGTTATTGGCGGTAGCAAACCAGAATATGCACATCGGATCGTTTCATTTCAGTCAAGGCAAAGCGTAATAGCAAACCGAAACATATAATATTGTAAGACAAGACAAACAAAAACACCAATTTACCTTCTTTGTATACAACCTTTGAAATCCTAAGATCGGCTAAAAGCAGAATACTCTGACATGTTCACGGTGGCGCTTGCTACTGTGATAGTTCCCCTCTAATTGGCGGCTATTTGAGTATTTTGGTGAGATCATTCATAATTCTAACGAGAAAATAATATATTGAAATGGTATGGCTATATATCTATATAATAGATATACAAGGTGGTCGATCCATGACCGACAAAAGGTTCATATAGCTCACGTATATAAATGTTCCTATCGATTACAGGAAGTCATAATATCAGGATGTGATGATAACACGATGCTCAAATAGTCATATATAAGACAATATACAAAATATCTATGAGAATACGTGCATCCAAAACGCTTGCACAACCAACGACAAAAGAAGTGGCATTGACAAAGAAGGGTTCCCATTTGAAAGGAACAAAGAGTTATTTACACTTTGTAATGAAAGCAGAATTGAAGTAAAAAGCCTAAACTAGTGGAGGTAAACTAGAAGCCTATGGGTCTTCGGAGGTTGAAGACACGTGATTTGAGACAAGAGTATGGATGACTGGATCGTTGTTGTCTTCGTCATAAAACTCGCCATTTTGTTGATTATTTCCTTCATGATGAAGTAGGCGAGTGGCCTGAATGGCTTGGATTTGGAAGGAAGCGATCCTAACGTAGACAACTTGAGGTATTGTAAGTATAAAAACAAAATTAAGAGAGAATATAGAAATTGAGTGGTGCGAATCGTGTGTCATGTCGGCATGGTGACCTCTACGTCATTGTCTTTTATTGTGCATGATAAGATTTGCGCATGTCTTGGCACACGAAGTACCCACATAAATTTGTTCCTTTTGGCTGCTTGTGACACTGCAAAAATCGAATGAACTAAGATGTCGTCGAAGGAGCTATTTACTATGAAATATGATATAAGAGTATTCCTTTCGTGCGTACCGAAAACTTAGTACGGATTGTAAGGGATTTGTGGTATGGGCGGTATCTCGAGCTTTTCTGACAATATCTTTTGAACGCCTCATTCACTAAATGTGTCATCTCTTCAAAGTCTTTTTTAGGTTTATCCAGTGGATCCATGATCAACATCTTGCTCTTTTCTGGATGAATTATTACGAGAATCGATGGAAGCTACATACACATGCATGATGCGGTCATTAGTCCTTACATCGAGTAAATAACGAAATAAGCGAGTAATTTAACTAGCTAGTGAGCAACTTACTTAAAATGGTATGGCAAAGTATAAACTCCTTGTCTTGTAGTTTAATCAAAACTTTATATCGTACTCCTCGACCTCCTTTGGTCTTGTTTTGATTTCATGTTGGCAAACCGTTTACGGGTCGAGAATCCCACCGCCCCTTGGTTCTTCGTACTTCAATCATCTCGTATCTATATAACGAATTAGTTAGACATGATATTTATCGGTATTACGTGAATGTAGGCCAAGATTGATATATTAGACACTTACAGTGACCAGCATCTCAAAAAAGATATGTTGAGGGCGTCGTGATAGAACAAGTTGTGCAAGTTATCGAATTCTATTAAGAAGTAGCCATGGCCCTCATGGTGAAAATGTTCCTCATGGAAAATTGCAGTGATCACCTTCGGGAGTACGTCTTGGTTGGATCGATCTAAGTACCATGCATGTAATCGCTGCATCATGGGTGTTAGACTTTTTAACTTCGAAACGGTGACAAAGGGCTTCCCTACCTCGAATTTCAATCTTTGTTGATCATCTTGGTCATCAGACTGCGCCTTGCCCTTACTTTTTTATCGCATGACATCATACTCGGTCCTGGCCTCGCCTGATCTGGCTGATACGGCTTGTCTAATGTGCCAATTTTTGGGATCAGGGGTTGTAGGTTTGTCCTTTGAAGTACCAGGTGTTATATGTTTCTGCTTTGGAGTACTAATAGTGGCCATCTTGATGGGGTCCTCAATGCATTTCTTTTCTACCTCATTTTGCTTCTTCCCCGTTTCACTCTCAGTCTTTGGTGGCGGATCACGAGGATTATCTGCGGGAGAGGCGGCATCGCATTGTCAAGATGATGTCACGCTTGCGCCATTGGATGAATGAGTGGGCGGCACTTCCTAGAGTTGTTATCTCATCATTGGCGGGTTTTCGGTCCGATCTCGATCTCAAAGCTATGCAAGTACCGTGTCCACTTGGACCTTTGCATAACTTTGACGCTTCTCGGGGTATTGTGCAGACACCCCTTCTTGGCACGGATATACTACCCTCAGCGGCATGTACAATTATGTTCATCACGACACGTTGGTGGCGAGGTGTGGGGTCTGTATGTCGTCCACGGGATAATGGTTGTTGTCCGCTTACGCCAATGGCGTGGGCGTGCAAGCTCGCTGCGACGACTGTAGGATGGAGAAAGCGTTGTGGGCTGCGATCGCTCAAGGCTTGTTGTACTTGTCGTTCAACTTGTTCTTCAATGGTGCCTTGTATTTCTCGCAGAACACTTTCCTTCATCATTTTCATTTCCTTCTCAGCCCGCTCTTCTTTAGCTCTCTTTCGACTCCTATAAGAGTCTCCGTGCTCAGGGAATCCACTCCTCCATGGAACCTTGACCCCGACGCCTCGTGTCCGACCAAGGTGCTCTTTGTTTCCTAGGGCCTTTGTTAGCTCGTCTTTCTCCCATGCAGGTGAAAAGATCCTTGGGTGGGTAGGCGTGAAACTCATGAACTCTTTGTGTCATTGCTTCATCTTCTTGCTCTTGAATGATAAACCCCGATGAACAACATATCTGCCCTCACTAGCACGTAGTGCTTCACTCGGTCTGGTAGTCCGATCAAGGGACTTGTGCCAGCCAATTGGACCGCTTCTAATTCCTGCCTCTCCCATTGAGCAATTTTACCCGCTTACCCACTCGTGCCAAGTCTGTGGGGGTGAGTATTCCTTCTTGCGATGCTAATGTGGTCCTCACTGGACTTCCTTCTTTGCTTCGATTGCTTCATCGCCACAAACTCATCCCAATATGGCTCCAATCTTGGGTACTCTCCGATGGCTGGCCGGTTTTGCTTCACATAATTTGTGTTCAGCCTCGCCTTGAAGTTTCTCCACGCCGCATCCATGGTCATCAATGCATCGCGACGCACAAGATCTTCGGCTCCTTCGAGGAATTCGAAGGTTTCTTTGAGCTCTATCCACAGATCCTCTTTAGTGGCTCCGGGCACTTTATGCCAATCCGAATAGGTGATTGGCACTTTATCCCTTACGATGCACCCGCATGTTGACCTGTATTTTGCTGCTGATTTTCTCGGTGCAACAGGGGCCCCAATATTTAAGACCTCTAAGATGGTGTACCGGCCTTCAGGCTTCTTAGTTTTCCCTCGTCCTCGGTGTCTTGCAACAGGAGCATCATCTGCAACAGCGGTGGAGGTCTCGGCACCTTCGGTGGTTGGGTGGAGGGTAAGGTACCTGCTCGGGCTCTCCTCCACTATAGGCTCGGTTTCGGGCTCCATTAGAACTCTGATTCGACCGAAACATAATTTTAAATCAATTATTACAGAATCATCTCATGGAATTTCAAAGTAAAGATGTACTGTCCTGTGTGTAATATTGTGTGGTGCTAAGATGAAAATGATTTTGCAAGAGTAAGAGACTTAATTAGATCAGAACAAGTGGAAGAATGCAAATTTTTACTTGTTAATTTGAAATTTCTAGTAAACTTGCTAGGAATGGCCTCCGACGAAGGACAAGTGCCGGAGGGAGTTGGGCCCTCAAATATGGACAAAGGAGGAAGGGGTAGCCCGAACAATATCCCAACGTCCTATCTGAACTTGCAAGATCCAGTTAGATGCTAGCAGGATTTTTGTCTTGGACTCCTGGAGAAAACAAACTAATCTATACCAAGACCTTTGGGACATGCTGAACAGGTAAACTCGATCGTTGCGTTATTACTCTAGCAAAATTGTATTCTATTGCATTTAAGTTTAATTACTATTCAAAATCATTCACAGGGCTTTCTCACGGTACTGCAAGAAAAGTGTTCGGTATCGTCCATACATGAAAAATTTTGAAATAATAAATGACTTTCCATGCATGAGGCAGGACCCCGGAAACAATTTATGTGCATACTATGTATGTACAAATATGCATTCAATTGTCACGGAGAGTGTCGGCTATAACGAAGCCATGGTACGTAATTACACATTGATGCCTTTTTTTATTTAACAAATATCATCATTAATTAACTTCCTTTTTTGTTCAAAAACAGCGCTCCAAACTGAGAACCAATAAGTTATTACTGATAGAAATTATAGCAATTCAAGAACAGATCGCCGGATTCATTCATGATGAGATCATCAATCCAAACGGCGAGTTCCATGAGTAGCCTCATCGCCCTCATTCCTACGACCTAGACGCGTGACATGTCTACTTGACTTTTGTAAAATCAAGCGAATGGGATGAGATGTAGTCGAGCTACATTTGTAAACAAATCATTGTAAAAACAATTTATGTGATGCTTAATTTAATATATTTGAATTATGATTGTAACGATGCTTCATATATACATGGATATATTTGAATTATGATTTGAACGATGCTTTATATACTACATATGGACACTGTATAAACAATCGTATAAAAATATATATATTGCACAAAAAATATGCAAGCTTGTCACTGCCAGTTCTTGGAGAAAACCGGCAGTGATATGTACATATCACTGCCGGTTTTATGTATAACCTGCAGTGATAATTATCATCGCTGCCGGATTTCGGTTTGATCCGGCGGTGATAGTTCAATATCACTGCCGGTTGTAGATAGAACCGGCAATGATAGTTCAATATCACTGCCGGTTGTAGGTAGAACCGGCAGTGATAATCCTTATCACTGCCGGTCCCTGAGCCGACAGTGATAATCCCCGAGTATCACTGCCGACCAATCACTGCCGGCGCCAATGACCGGCAGTGATGGGGTTTTTGAACCGGCAGTGATGTGCTGTTCTGTAGTAGTGGAATTTCGTACCATTATGAGAGTCAAATTCCCAATAATCTTAGGAAAGCAGGCATTGCTATCATATTCTCCAATGTTCATGTTCAATTATGATTCCCTACTACTTTGACCAACCTAGGGTAATATGTCTACATGTGAAAATGTTATATGTTTAAGTGAAAACCTTGGGGGTTTATGATTTCCCTAGTCTTTTGTTCTCCACCATAGAAACTCAATAGAGCATCCAAGTAGGGTTGCTGATACTAGTACTAAATATATCAGGATTTCACTTTGCGATAGCAATGAAGAGAAAAGAAAGGAACACGATTAGTTTGGTAGCAAGGGGATTTTGGTCAGTGACCTCACAAATCTGGCCTTGCCTCATATGAGCCTCATGAGAAAATAGGGCACTATTTGGATGATGAGTTGGTGAGTTCAAGCATCATCAGAATAATTGCATCAAAACATACACCTCGTGTAAGGTGCTAGGAAAATATGAGCATCACTCAAGGCACGGCCCAATATGCCAACAGAGAAACTGATTAAAAAGTTGTTTAATAAATTTGATAGAAAATATTTCTCAAAGTGAGGTTAATTAAAAATCAAGGCAACTTAAGGGATACCTCTTTGTAGTGAGGAGCTGAGAACACCAGCCAAACAGATTCTCTTTAATGAGGATGGTCAGAGTAAAATGCATCCATGCCTAGTATGCGTACATGTGCTAACCTCTGCATCGGCACAGATAAGCACTATGTAAATAGAGAACTTAAACCATAGAGATTATGTTGGTATGAGAACGAGCCCAGCTCGGAATAGAAGTTTGGGATATAGTCCAGTTAGATTGTAATTCAGATGCAAATTAATGGTATAAATAAAGGGTGTGGGGATCCGGTAGGACACACAATTTTTCGATCTACATGACATCAGAGCTTTGTCCCTGAGCCGCCACTGTTCTTGATCCGATTCGTTGTCGTCATCCGTCGGGCCATCTCTGACCTGATCGGCCTCCATCGTCGCCTCCTAGTCCCTGATCTGCAACCTCCATCTCCTCCTTACTTCACCTCGGGGGAGCCAGACCACCCGCGCCGCTCGGGGGTGTCGGGCCACAGCTACCCTCAGGGTCGCCTGATTGTTGTTGCCATGTGGGGGTGCCTGGCCGCAGTTGCCTCGAGACCACCAAGTCGACATTGTCGTTGCGGCAACACAGCGAAGCCATCGTCGCTAGGCCGCCGAGTCACCGTCGCCACTGAGGCTGCTACCCCCAGCCATCATCGCCGCCGAGTTCTACTGAGAGAGAATAGAGAGTGAATGCAAGAGCCGACAGGGAGAAAAGAAAAATGAGAGAAATGGAAGAAGAGAGAAAGATGAAAAGAGAAGAAAAAAAGAAGAGATAGAGAGGGAAAAAAGAAAAAAAAATAGGAAAACGAAAGGGATAGAGGAAAGATGTGTCTTTGTTCAGCCAATGCACATGCATGTGTACCATGTTAGAACCGATAATTACTCACACGATCACAGTGGACACAACTATCACTTTCGCGTGGAACTCAATGAAGAAGAAACACAGAGAAAGTTTTTTAGCACAACACACCTAGTACCTCTTTCTTGCTTCTTCTTTTTTATTTCACTAAGTACATAGTTTAAATAGGACATACATGTGTGTATATGCGCAGCCACGAGCCCACGTCACGCATGCACCACACGCCTCCACGTCGTGCATTGCGCCTGAGGACTCGGCTGCCCACATCTTCAGCCACACGCCTCTACGCAAAACCCACGATCTTGAGGACTTGGCCAACAACGACACAGCTATTTACTAGCTCCACCATGCAACATGATACTAAACTCAAACATGCAGTACACTAACTTCTAACTATACGTGACTCCCTAGTGACCAAATTAAATAACTAATAAACTTAAAAGAACACTTAACAACAAGATTAATTTCCAATAATCACCCCCTTAATCTTGTCGTCCTTTATTTGAGCACCCCTTGCTGAACTTCAAAGCAACGCCGGCTCCTCGTCCGCATCAACAAGAAGTGCCTCCTCCTTCTTCGGCTTGCGACACTCCTTTGCAAAGTGCCCGTACCCTTGACAATTGTAGCAACGCACCTTCGCCTTGTCAAAGGTACTATTCTTCTTGCCGAAACTTGAACCGCCATCCTTGTTCTTGTACCTAGACTCCCATTGAGCACGAGTGAGGAGAAGATGTTCGTCATTGTTGTCGATGTCGTGGACGCGCACACGCTCCTCGTACGCCTTGAGCCGCCCGACCGCTTCTTCCACCGTCATTGTCTTCATGTCCCCAAATTGCTCGATGGTGGAGACAATCTGCAGGTACTTGTTAGGAACAGCTCGGAGAAGTTTTTGCACGATGTAGCTCTCCTCCATCTTGTCGCCAAGGCCACGAATTTGATTGACGAGAGTCGTCAATCTCATGGCGAAGTCATCTACCGACTCCGTGTCCTTCATGCGCAAACCCTCGAATGCACTTTTGAGGGTTTGTGCGCGCGCCTCCTTAACACGGTCGGCACCAATGTACATGCTTTTCAGCGCCTCCCATGCTTCTTTCGCCGTCTTCTCGGCCAACATGAAGAGCATCTCGTCGGGGATCCCTTGGTAGATGGCCGCCAATGCCATCTGGTCCAAGCGCGTGTTAGTGACCCCGGGCTCGACAGCATCCCACACGCCTTGTGCCTTCATGTACACCTTCACCTTGATAGCCCAAGCAGCATAGTTACTCTTGGAGAGCATTGGGTAATGAAAGCTCACTCGCCTTCCTCGTCGGCGCCTTGACGAGGCCTCTCCATCACCGGTGACTCCACTGCCGGTGATCGCGGCATGATCTTGGGCATGTAAGGATGAAGAACTCGAGCTCGATACCAAATGTTAGAACCGATAATTACTCACACGATCACGATGGACACAACTATCACTTTCGCGTGGAACTCAATGAAGAAGAAACACGAGAAAGTTTTTAGCACAACACACCTAGTACCTCTTTCTTGCTTCTTCTTTTTATTTCACTAAGTACATAGTTTAAATAGGACATACATGTGTGTATATGCATGACCACGAGCCCACGCCCCGCATGCGACCACACGCCTCCACGTCGTGCATTGCGCCTGAGGACTCGGCTGCCCACATCTTCAGCCACACTCCTCTACGCAAAACCCACGATCTTGAGGACTTGGCCAACAACGACACAGCTATTTACTAGCTCCACCATGCAACATGATACTAAACTCAAACATGCAGTACACTAGCTTCTAACTATACGTGACTCCCTAGTGACCAAATTAAATAACTAATAAACTTAAAAGAACACTTAACAACAAGATTAATTTCCAATATACCAAAGGTACTACGTCTATAATTTGTGTTGACATTAATGCTTGAAGGATTGCTGTGATCGTGGAGAAACACGCGGCATAGTTTTGTGATTGGCATTGCTCACTCCAGTTGTTCAGACGAGATGACTCCTGAGGAGATTGAGACCGAAGAGATGATGAGGTTGATTGTTGCGTCAACTTCCTCACTAGTCATACAAGGTGACATGATAAGCATGTTACAGGACCTCTTAGAAATGAATATGATTGATCGAAGGGCTAGTAGAAGATCATTCGAGTTGAAACTGGAGCTGATGCTAAATGATGTGAAGTTAGAAGGGAGTAAGAATTATCAAAGTTTTAAGGATGAAGGGAGTGGAGCACTACCTGCAGGAGACATGTTGAGACTGTAGACAAGGCAAGCATGGTTTGGAAGATGTGGAACACCACCAACTCTATGATGGTGACTTGGTTGATGACTTCGATATTTCCAATGATCGCTCGAATGGTGAAGAGGATGCTGATTGCCATAGACATGTGGAAGACGTTGAGAAACATGTACTTTGGAGCAGGCAATGTGATGATAATGGTGGAGGTTCAGGGTGAGGTGGAGGTCATAAAACAAGAGGACAAGACCATCCAAGAGTATGTTAGTGAGTTGCAGAAGCTATGGGCAGACTGATCACTATGATGCACTACAATTGACATGTGCTGGTGATGTTGAAATTGGTAGATTATGGATTGAACACAAACGGGTCATACACTTCCCGAAGGAGCTAAACCCAGAATTTGGGAGCAGGAGAGTTGCCATGTTAGACTTGGCAAACGTACCTATTATGGAGGCTATTTCAACTATGGTGCTAGGGAAAGTTCGTCTGCAAGTGATGTGGAGCAACAACCTAGTCAGATCTGCCTATATCATAACTGATGATAGGGAGTGCTAGCTACAACTGTAATGTAAGGGGCAGGGGTGGCCCTAGAGCCAACATGGCCATAGTAGAAGAAAACATGTTTGTTACCCTAACAAGTGAGCAGGCTATGTAGTGAGAGCAATTGAAGAAGGGCAAAGCATTAGAGTCATCTCAAGATTCCATGACAGCACCTACCACCTTCTTGGTAACTTTGCCAACTATGTTGAAGAAGGTACTCAGGCACATGCTTTTGCATTCACATATAAACACCCTTATGCTGATTTTTTTACTGAAAACAACAGGAGAGGCTCCTACTATTGTAGGTATATATTGATAATAATAAAAATATAAATGTACAAGCCATCCCAAATAAGCTCGAACGGTAAGAAAAACAAGAAACAAGAGAGGAAAATAAAAGGAGGACACAACTTTACAAATGATAAGCATTAGTTACAACATAGGATCACTTGGTAATGCTGCAAAGTCATGGTGATGGATGAAGAATGCTCCATCGACTTCCTTAGTTTTGACTTGGTGCTCCCATAAGGATAGTCGAATAGACAACCATGTTAATTCAAGGATTGGCAAGACAGGCCAAGATGAGGGGGGCTCTAAAGGATACCTTGACCCTAACCAAATGTGATTTAACGTCGACAACAAAATCCACTTTCCAAACAGGGACACTGACATTGATCTGGTGGAAGATATTTTTATTGCGTTGCTTCCATATGTCCCAGGCGGCCATGATGAATATGTCCATGAAAAATTACAGTGATGAACTATGTTTTGCTCTCTAAAGCATGAGGAGTATGTCTATCAAAGTATCCCAATGAATACACAGCATGCGCCAGCATTGTTTGTTGAAATCACAGGAAAAGAAAAGATGTTTAGTGGTTTCTTGTTCCATGTGCTAACATAGCACACATAAAGTGTCATATCCTGTGTACCACCCTCTTCTAGCTAGCATGGTGCTGGTATTGAGACAATCTTGGAGAAGAAGCCATGTGAAAAAATGTAACTTAGGGACACAATAGGATTTCCAAATCCAAATGAAAGGGGTCGGTGTTGTGGTTCCATGATAAAGATGCAAATAATATCTTTTCTGAGTGTAGGAAGAATGTCCCCAAATATAAGACTATTGATTATTTTGGGTTGGGTTGCAGAATACCTAGTGTAGTAAGATCTGTAACTCATGAGATTATGAGTTTGCTTGCTCCGATAGTGGCAAGTGAAAATGATTTGCCCAGTTTGGATAATGGAGGAAAGAGGAATAAAGAATTAGAAACTTGAAGCATAGCAGATGATTATTCTACAGATCTTTCCAGAAACTCATTATTGTTCCTGAGCCAATTACAGGTTTTACAATCCCTTGATATTCTTTAATAAATTTCATAATGTCTTTCCACCAGAAAGATCCAATAGATGTTGAGGAGTGGGGTATACAATTCTAATAATAAGCATCCCACACCAGATGCACTCACGGGATATCTTTCTAATTATAAAAATTATGAAGATGTTTAAGAAGTAAAACTTTGTTTTGGATATTGAGGTTTAAGATTCCCATTCCTCCCTTATTTTTTGGTTTACAAACCATGTCCCAAGCAGCCAAAGAAGGACTCCTTTGAAGATCCTCTGATCTCCTCCAAATGGCCTGCATGCTTGCCAATATAATTGATGACCATGGTAGACAGTCTTAGAGTACACATGTGATATATGGGGAGGAGGGACATAACCGAGTTAACCATTGTGAGTGTTCCCCTGTAGGAAAGAAAGATGGAATTACACAATATACGCTTTTCAAGTCCTTAATCTTTGGCTGTGAAGTTCCCAGAGGCAAGCCTAGATAGGTGAAAGGCATTGTCCCTTTAGCACACCCAAAGGTGTTCGCTAAAATAGAGAGTTGGTCATCGGTGACGTTTATGGGATACATAGATGATTTCTAATAATTTACTGTGAGACCAGTTGATTCAGTAAAGGTATTTAAGAGATTTTTCATGGAAATCAGTCATGTTGCACTGGCTAGCATAACGAGAAGGGTATCATCCGTGTATTGGACTATAGGGTAGTCTGTGGCACTGTGATTTGAGATAGGGAACTGGATAAGACCCCTTTGGGTAGCTTTTTGACCATAGATTGTAGAAGATTCATAGCTAGAACAAACAACAAGGGTGACAATGGATATCCTCGTCTTACTCCTCTTTCGTAGAGAAAAGGTTTACCAGGCACTCATTTAGTCGGACCGAGGAGTGGGCCGTGGAAAGAATCTGGTGAATCCAGTTGATCCATCGATGTGGAAATCCTCTGTGAACCATGGCTATAGTAATGACCGAGTGCTCAATCTTGTCGAAAGCCTTTTCAAAATCTAATTTGAGGATCACTATCTGGTTCCAGCTGTGATGACATAGGTGTATATATTCAAAAGCCCAAGCGAGGTAGTCTTGAATGGTGCTAGTCTTTAGGAAGCTATATTGATTGCAATGTACTAGCTGTAAAATAACCTCTTGTAATTTGTTTGCCAAGATCATTGTGATAAGTTTTATTTTAGAATTCAACAAAGATATGGGCCTGTAGTCATGTACTATCTGAGGTGAATGTTTCTTTGGGAGAAGAATGATGAATGATCGATTTATGCTACCAACATCTAGCCATGTGGATTGAAATTGATTGCAAAGTGAGTAGAAGTCTTTGGAAATAATGTGCCAGTATTTTTTGATGAACATACCATTGAACCCATTTGGACCTGGTGCCTTGTCATTGGTAAAGAACAAACGACGTTGTCGATTTCTTCCTCTTGAAAGGCCTGTCTATTGAATCCAGGCATTCAACAAGAAGGATTAATTCTCGGAGATAAAAGTACATATTTAGTTCGGTTGAGGCTCCCATTCTATTTTTGAAGGAGTACCAAAGAGGAGTTGCTTTAGCTTGGTGGTTTGTGAGAATCGTTCCATCGTCCAGATGCAGATGTGTAATTTTATTTTTTTCTGTATTTCTTAGTAGCTATGGCATGGAAAAATTTTGTATTCTTATCGCCTAGTTCGTCCATCTGATTGTGCTTCTCTTTCTCCAGTACATTTGTTTGTAGTAAAGCAGATGGGATAGATGATTTTTGATGACAATCCTGAAGTTATATTATGTTTGGAACAACCTCCTGTGTTCTTCCAACTTGTCCATGAAAAGAATGACTGTGTTGCAATTTTTGATCAATACAAAAAGATTAGATAGGTGCTTGCTCCACCTTCTTAGATGTCTTTAGAGATTTTTGAACTTTTCACTTAGCTTATTAGCTGCATTGGTCCTAGAAACTTGCATATTCAAGGAGGATTGAATTACGTCCAAGAACCCTGGATGATTAGCCTACAAATTTTCAAAATGGAACTGGTTGGATTTAGGAATATTTGTCTCTATGCTGATAACACAAGGGGAGTGATCGGAAACACACTTGGCCAGAGCCTCAACTGTGGTGTTAGGATAGGAAATAGTCTAATCAGGGGTTGTGAAAAAACAGTCCAATTGCTGGACCAAAGGATCATGCTGCATGTTACTCCATGTAAATTGCGTCCTTTCAGCGGGAGCTCGATTAAACCAAGCTAGGTAATAGTGTTGTTAAAAGTCAAGGTATCTTGGATGTTGCCCCCGATCTATTTCTATTGTGAGATGATCGAATAAAATTAAAATCTCCCATGAGAATCCAATAGAGGTATTGAGAGGTATCTAGTTGAGAAAGCCAGAGAAGGAAATCGTTTCTCATAGGAATGGCACAAGGGCCATAAATGTTGATTAAGGTCCAGGGCGCCGCATTGTGACTGGAAACAAAATCAATAGTAATGGCATAGGAACACTAGAAAACAACGGTGCTAGTAAATAAAGAGCCAACCCGAGCTGTAAGAAGGCCACTAGAGCTCCTAGAGGAAGGGGAGAAGCAGTATTTATCAAAAGCCCTGGGAAGGAAGGTTTGGAGAGTAGAGTGATGAAAGGATTCTATTTTAGTTTCCTGAAGGAAAACTATAGAACAACCACTTTCTTCTACTTTATCCCTGATCGCTTTGAGTTTTAAGTCAGAATCATACCCCCTGACATTACAACAAAGGATTTTCCAATTGCTACCATTAGAAGGCATGCTGAGAGTAGGCGTAAAGAAGAGTGTTGACACTGATACCAACAAAGGGTGTCACAAAAAAACATAATTGTGTTTCTGAGCCAGGCGTAAGTAGAAGAGAGAATCTAGTAGGGTATCGCACATGATAGACTGTAGCAAAACATCTGAGTATAGTGAACTGTAATAGAAAGCAAAAGCCTAAAAGTTCCTTGATCTGATGGCAAACCAGTGATGTCACTCCTAATTATGAGTCTGAGAAGAGTTGCCAGCATCATATTAAGTTCTTGTGATAAGTTTATCAGTAGAAAGCTCTGAGGAAGGCATTCCACAGGGACTGATACCCCAGTGTTGCATTGTTTCCATTGGAAGTTCTGGGAGAACAGATATGGTTGTCATTGCTGTATTTGTCTCTTCCTGTGCCGACGTCTGTGCAGGAGTATTTTGCAATACTAGGGTGATCATCTGCTTTGGACGCTTCCTCCGGATTGATTGGTGTAGCTTGATACCTCCATGAAGAGCTGCAAGCCTTGGGCTGCGTCGCAGAGATTGGTGATGAGGACATCCCAACCAAGATACAACCGCTACCCCTTTTTCCTCTACGACCGCTACTTCGTCTACGACGTCTAGAAGGCTTAATTCGGAAGCAAGTCCTTTCTATCCACCTTTTCTGGACCAGCACGTCAAGAACATCCACCGAGGACAGCCCACGCGCCAAGGAAGGCCCAAGATAAAGTCCAATTCGTCGCCGAGTCCGGTTCGGCCATCCAGAGGCAGCAGTACTTCAAACGGACGCCACGGTCACATCAGAACTCCGTTTTCGACGTTCGACAACTCGTTTGAAAGGTATTGAGATAACCTTTCCAATGGATCTAATCCTGAGGCCAAATTCCTCATGGAGCGAAGCAAAATCACAGAACAATCTCACGGGACAAAAATTCCACGTGCTGCGCCATCTTTGTTTTGGGCCCAAGGCCCATGTACTTTTAGGGTTCCACCCCTCCTTTGGCCGGCGCCCCTCTCCTGGCTGCCGCACTCCTCTTGGGCGGCTCCCCTTGTGTGGGTACCCCTTTATATTGGGTTCTCACCCCTGTTCTTCATTTTTTAGGTTTTGTTGTGTTTTGGTAGACCCCGTGTGCGTCCCTCAATCTTACGTGTGTCGACTAGACCACCCGAGTTGAGAAACAGAACCTCACCTTGTTTTTATTTGAGATTATTGGTTTGAAAATTGCTATCACCTTGTTCTTGCTTGTTCTTGGTTGCAGCAGGTTCAAGGGTCGATCGGGTCTTTGATTCGGTTGCTCGCCTCGTGTGGTGACGTTGCGATTGTTTGGTTGCTGATCTTGTGGTCCAGCGTATCGTTCTCATCAGAAGATCGGGACAACCCTAGTGCGCATCAGGTGGTATCAGAGCGACGGTTGCCTGGTGAGAACACCCTTATCCTTGTTCAGTTCATCTTGTTTGTCCTAGAGTCTAGAAAAATAGCCCAAAAAAAATATATGTTCACCGTGTATTCGATCTAATCCGAGCCCCCTTTTAGCTTTACTATTACTACCTAGTTTATTTCTAGTTTAATTTGTGTTGCATCGTTGTGTCGTTGCTGGTCTTAGCGTTTGGTCTTTAGAGTTTCGAGTTCTATTCATATTTTTGTCACAGCGTCGTGTTGTTTGTGCATCTGTTGTGTTGCCATCTTCCTTCCACAAAACCGAAAGCCTTCCACCAGAACGCCCCAATTTCCATCAAACCGAGCAGCCTGCAAGATTCCTTCCAATCCAACTCGGTTCCTTCCTTCCAATCCGTATTCCACCAAAACTCACCGACGTTTCCATATATAGCCAACGCATCCAGTGGTATCCAAACAGAGAAGGAATTGAGATCCTCCTCCTTGCCATATCTACCTTTTCCCTCCAAATATAGCATGCATCCAGTGGTCATTGCCGTATATTTAGCGTTTGTTCTGTTGCCATCCATATCCATATCAAACCGTGCCAGCCTTTCCTTCCAAAAAAAAGAAAAAAAGAGAGAAGGAAATCCGAGCCGACCCATCTCTCTGCTCTCTCCACGCTATCTTGCTGCACTTGACAATCCATCAAATTTTGGTGCACAGATCAAAGACTAGAGAGAGAGAGAGAGAAAAGGGTGTGTGGTGAATACTTCTCTGGAGTCCTTTTTTTGAGTCTTGTTTCTAGTCTAGGCATCCCACAAAAAAAATTGGAAAAAAAATTCAAAAAAAATTCAGCAAAAAAAAAGAGGGAAGAAAGGAGCCCTAGCTGTTGCTTGTGCATTGATAACGTCCTGGTTGCTGTTCTGTGACTTCTTTAGTGTCTAGGCTCGCGTCTCTAGCACGGTCTAGCCTAGGACCAGCACGTACCGCCGTTGAACATTCTTTCAACTTGTTTTGACTAGTGTGGTTCTAGTTTTTCCTTTGCTACAAATAATACCTGTCCAAACTCCACTTACTATTAACCACAGGAAAAGTGCCTTGCAATTGCTTTGTCACCTCTGAGTGCAGGTTACCATCATTATTCGATCGGACCTTGATAAGCTGTAGGGTAAGAACTGGTAAAAACTTTGTGTTAGCTTGAGCGCGTGAGACCATCCACGGCACATATATTAGTAGTCCATAGGAACTAACCCTCTTGTGAGTTCTCTGTTTTGTTGCTCCTAACCATGGCAGGTAGTCCAAGCAATCGTGGGAGTAACGTCGGCAGTGGGAGTGAACATGAGGACCGCCTAATGCCAAAAGAACGGCGTTGGGTCACTCATTTCGAGAGGATGCACAATCAGCATGAGATGCGAACTCGTGAAACTCTTGATGCGATTCAGGCGCAATTGGCACCCCTCACTGAGCTTCAAGCACAGCTAGCACAACTTCTTCAAGGTGCTACTCCCAACAATGGTGCCGCTGGTCATGCTTTGGGCCAACGCGGGGCCCCACTGGTTGTCCCTGTTAATTTAAATGGGGTGGATCAAGAGGAGAACAACTACGTCGCTGATACCGAGGACGACTACAGGGTAAATGTGAACAACGACCGACCTCATCGTCGACTCCGGAATAACAGACAAGGTATGGCTAGAAATCAACATGATCAAAGGGAAGAACATGATGACTCTATGGCAAAAATGAAATTTACTATGCTTCCTTTTGATGGTACTTATAATCCTGATGTTTATCTAGATTGGGAGTTGGCGGTAGATCAAAAAATTTCTTGCTATGACTTCTTTGAGCGTAGAAGGGTTCACGCTGCCACTAATGAATTTACTGGTTTTGCATCTATTTGGTGGAAAGAACTTTGTAGATCCAACCGTGATGTACCTACAACTTGGGATGGGTTGAAGCGTGTCATGAGGGCTAGATTTGTTCCTACATACTATGCTCGTGATTTATTGAATAAAATGCAGCGCTTTAATCAAGGTGATAAAACGGTTGAGGAATATTATCAGGAATTGCAAATTGGCATGTTGCGCTCTGGGTTAGAAGAGAGTGAAGATGCAAAAATGGCTAGGTTCTTGGGTGGGCTTAACCGAGAGATACAGGATATACTTGACTATAAAGAATACAATTCTATCACTCGTTTGTACCATCTTGCTTTGAAAGCAGAAAGGAAGTGCGGGTCGACGATCGACAATGCGAGGTAATATTGGAGGCTCTTCCACGTCCAAGTCGGTCGAGATCCATACCAAGGCATCATCTTCCATACGGGCGTGTACCTACACCCATTGTTCCAACTACTTGACGTCATCACGCATTCGGAGGCAAACAAGTCGATCACTCTTCAAGCACCCGCCAAGAGTGCTTCCTCGATTACCTCCACCGGTCGAGCGGAAACACAATGCTTTCGATGCAAAGGAATGGGGCACGTGATGCGAGACTGTCCTAATCAACGTGCTCTAATAATCAGAGAAAATGGTGAGTACACTAGTGATAGTGACATTGATGAAATTGAATATGCTCTTGTTGCCACTAATACTGTAGAGCCAACAGAAGAGATTATCACTTCTGCAGCATCCGATAAATATCCGGCTCTTGTTGTCGCACGTGTACTTAGCGCACAGCCTGCACGCGATGAACAAAATCAACGCCATAATATCTTTCAGACAAGGTGTGTGGTGAATGAACGCGTTGTGCATGTCGTTGTTGATGGAGGTAGCTGCAACAATTTTGCGAGTGTAGACATGGTCGAGAAGCTTGGCTTGACCACAAATCCACTTCCTCAATAGTATGAAATTGAATGGCTCAATTCCACTGGTAAGGTTCAAGTAACAAAAACCGTTCAAGTACCTATCTCGATTGGTTCTTATCATGATAATGTTGTTTGCGATGTTGTACCCATGGATGCTTGCTCTCTTTTATTGGGTAGACCATGGATCTATGATATGGATGCTACACATCATGGTAGGACCAAGAGTATAGTTTCTTGTATAAGGATGAGAAAATTATTTTGAAACCCATGAGCCCTACAGAACTAAGAAACATTGATGTTAAAAGAGCTCAAAAAGAAAAAGAAGAGAGTGGAATTAAAAGTGTAGCTAGTAAATCAACCCATTCAACTACACCAGTTGCTCAAAAACTTGATCTTAAGTTGAAGGGTAAAGTATTGTTGGCTGCAAAAGTTCTCTCACAAGATAACATGGATAGTATAGAACCATTGCCATTCTCTGTTGCTTTGTCTTCTATTATTACTAATGCTTTGAAGGATAATGAGATGGAGTCAAGGACGACTCCAATTCAAGAAGGGGAGAATGATGAGGATATCCCAACCAAGGATACAACTGCTGCCCCTTTTTCCTCTACGACCGCTACTTCGTCTACGACGTCTAGAGGGCTTAATCCAGAAGCAAGTCCTTTCCATCCACCTTTTCTGGACCAGCACGTCAATAACATCCACCGAGGACAGCCCACGCACCAAGGAAGGCCCAAGATAAAGCCCAATTCGTCCCCGAGTCCGGTTCGGCCATCCAGGAGCAGCAGTACTTCAAACGGACGCCACGGCCACATCCGAACTCCGTTTTCGACGTTCGACAACTCGTTTGAAAGGTATCGAGATAACCTTACCAATGGATCTAATCCTGAGGCCAAATTCCTCATGGAGCGAAGGGAAATCAGAGAACAATCTCACGGGACAGAAATTCCAGGTGCTGCGCCACCTTTCTTTTGGGCCCAAGGCCCATGTACTTTTAGGGTTCCACCCCTCCTTTGGCCGGTGCCCCTCTCCTGGCTGCCGCACTCCTCTTGGGCGGCTCCCCTTGTGTGGGTACCCCTTTATATTGGGTTCTCACCCCTGTTCTTCATTTTTTAGGTTTTGTTGTGTTTTGGTAGACCCCGTGTGCGTCCCTCCTCAATCTTGCGTGTGTCGACTAGACCATCCGAGTTGAGAAACAGAACCTCACCTTGTTTTTATTTGAGATTATTGGTTTGAAAATTGCTATCACCTTGTTCTTGCTTGTTCTTGGTTGCAGCAGGTTCAAGGGTCGATCGGGTCTTTGATTCGGTTGCTCGCCTCGTGTGGTGACGTTGCGATTGTTTGGTTGCTGATCTTGTGGTCCAGCGTATCGTTCTCATCAGAAGATCGGGACAACCCTAGTGCGCATCAATTGGGCCGAGAAAGGAGTTTTGATTTTTTTGGACTTAGACCTCATTGGAGTAACTACCACTTGTTGTTGTTGGGGAGACAACACTTGTTGCAACTGGGGGAGCGGGCTTTAGACCTGATTGTTGTCTGAGCCAATGTTCGCCATACGTATGTCAATGGAGTTCTTTTTTCTGGGAAAGAACTGTGTTTGGACCAGAGACCAGCTTAGCAAATTGGACAACATGAGAAAGGCATAAATAAATGCCATGGTCCATGACCTCCTCGGAGACAGGGCAGAGAAATCTGCTTGTATCATGCTGAGAGGGATGTTGAGGCTGTTGTAAACAACGGGCTGGATAGGACCACCTGTTAGAAGAGAATTATACACCTGGGACAACATATGAAGAATATGGATACTCTAGAATGGCACAACTGTCCGGTTTTGATAAGGAATTAGTGCCATGGCCACCTTGTTGACACTCGAAGACTCTGAACTCTATTAAGAAGACTCACTATCAAAGTCTTGATGGAATACCGAATTGTCCTCAAAGGGAATGGAAACCGAAGCTTCTTCATGAAGTCCCAAACCGGGTGCCAAGGCCGGAGTCCATTAATCCCATTGAGGATCATTTGCTGGTTGATCAGGCGACTGGAAATGCTAATTGTCTACTTGATGATCTTAATTTGGAGCTCCCTATTGATTCATGTTATTCCCCTGAGGATGATGGTCCGGAGGCAACTCATCCAGTGGGAAATTGTCTGGGAATTGTGTGTTTAGAATCAGTACATGGACAATCCAAGATTTTCCATGTCCACCCAAAGTATTGCCTTTCTTGATAACTAGCCGGTGGGGGATCGCAAGTAAGTCTTTCACTAGGACCATGTAGATAATTCTGCGTTTAACTTGATCTCCCTCAAATCAGTGAAGCAAACTCCCAAAGGAGGAACAAGAGTGGGAAATGCAATGAAAATGTCTATAATCCAGAGGGAAACCCAGGAACATGACCCATCCAATCTGATTGAATGCTGTGTTTCTCCAGTTTGGACCTTCGTCATGTTTGATGAACTGCAAAATTTGATTACCGAGTTGGTAGGGGTTCCCAAAGACCCTGATATCCCGATGTATTTTTGAAGCAAATTGGAAAAGGCCAACACCAAATGGATGATGGGAGCATGAAAGGACACGAACCCGAAGCACTTGTTCAATGTAGTCGCGGACATCAACTAGCAACTGTTGTAGCTACTCTCCTTGTGGTTGAGGCTCCACAATCGCAATGGCGTGATCGTCATGAGACCTAGGATTTCCTCCAAAGACGAGGTCAACCCGGTCTCATCAGAACACCCTGCCATCTTCGACCTGTAGCCCCTCTGGAATGAAACGATTAGGTTCTACTAGTTGAAAATTCACCATGGATGCTGGTGAAGAGAGAATCGCTTGCTCAAAGCCCAAGTAGCGAGAAAGAGGGAGTGGAGAGAGGAGTGTCTTGGAAATTGAAGGCGAACCTCCAATGGGAAGAACACCAGGAGGAACCGATTGAGCACCAGAAACAACCACCGCTAGGCTTTGGGCCATAATCCTAGGATTTTGGATGATCGGCCTCCAGATCTTGCCCCTTAATCATCTCAAGATTAGACATTTCTTGAGCAAATGGCCATAACAGACGCACCCAAAACATCTGACACCATTAATGCAGTCGGCTGCAGAGTGTCCTACCCCAAGGCAACATGACCAATGATAAAAGGAATGACTACCCTGAAGCCCTAAAGAGAAGTCCAGATTTGAAATTGCTGAAGGGATATGGGTAGGCTACACTAGCACACAATTAAAAAATTCTACCTCATAAACCAGAAAGCCACGCAAGTAAATGATCATAGATCGTTACCACTAGACGCGCAGTGCAGCGGAAGGAAGTTGATGCAGCCCGAATCAACGAAGTGCGCGTCCTGTTGCAGTGGTTGATCTTTCTCGTGCGGTGGCCGATCCTCCTCGCACGGTGGTCGATCGTCCCGATCAGTGTCGCAGTAGCAGAAACACCTCTACTAGTGTCCACACGTTTGGGAAAAGAACGCCGTGCATTGGTGTGCCAGCACCAGCGCGCACGGGAAGGCTCAAGTAGAGACTGCTAGGGTTTCGGTGGCTACGCCCTCTCACATTCCAATTGCAACCACGAACTCCCTTTATATAGCCATCCCCTCCCCTGCGGTGGAACTCTACATTAGGGCCAAACTGAAGGACAAAGCCCACTTGGTCCATTAGTGATGGATCCAATCTATACCACTATGTTCCAACCCCTTAAGTGTGTGACCCTGTAGGTTCATGTATATTTGGACACGACTCAAAAACACCTTTCCGATCGATAATTGATAGCGGTACCTAGCAGTACATATCGATTCCCAAATATCCATAAAGCATTGGACGAACCTACTATAGTATGATAATGTAATGTTCCCTTTGCTTGACAATATCAGATCGAGCTCAAGGCGAGAGTCGTGTCATCCTATGACAGCTCGATCTCTTCACTCATACTATAGTGGAATAATTTATTTGGATTGACTCTCAATCACATTCGGCATGGCCATGCACTTCCTTAATCCATCTACCTTGAGGGGCCCAGAAATATCTCTCCGTTATATAGGAAGAGCAAATTCCATCTTGATCATTCATGTACCTCAGCATGTTTCATGGTAAACCCGAAAGCTTCTTTTATAACTACCTGGTTAAAGAATAGCGTTTGGGAGCTCCTAAGTGAACCATTACACATCTAGGAAACCAATGACAATCTCAGGTCTAAGGATCATACAAACACTGTGCATGAGATCAACTGATGACACATAAGAACAATTCTCGCAGTGTCTCATATGGGTCTATCCAATGCATGTTCCCTAACATGTGTCCACATTATTGATTAGATATCTCCATATCTCTATGACCCGTGAAACTTGGTCATTAATCAATACATGTGCTGATCTATAAAGCATAATTGTCCTATATTATGATAACCGATCAGGGATAACTTGAATAACATCGATATATGGAAAAAGTTGCACGAACAATTCACTTACTTGTTGATTAATGAAATCAATATTTATTCAAAGGACAAACAATTATACTGTTTTATAAACATAAGGCGTGATACAATCATCTTTATGATTGCCTCTAGGGCATATCACCAACAATTGCATGCTATGAACTTGAACACAACTGAGCAAAGGCGAAGAAGACTGAACTTGATTAATCCCTTTAGAATATAATCTCGACGCAATAAGTAGAGGATATCTAAGATCACAATAGTCTTGTAAGACGGGCACATCAATGGACCCGATTTTGATTTGGGACAAACTGAGAGGAGCATCAGGATTGGAATCCAGCAGAGATTGAGAGGATACTGTTTTTCTCTGTGAAGCTTGCGCCTTGTTGCCTCGATAACAAGCTCTAGAAGATACTACTGTCTAGTCATTTTAATGTTCATCTGTCCAAAGCTTGAACTCCCTACGCTAGTTAGGCCCCCATCTCTCCAAAGATGAAAATGCACACAGAAATGTTTGGATGCAAATTGTTTGAGCGAATAGACAAAGAATCCCACTGCTTTAGAAGATACTGAGAACCAAAATTCATAGTCATAAGCTTTTGTTACATGAAATCCAGCTGGGTTGCCTCCAAGAGCACATCCAAGAGCTATGCTAACCAACTCTTTGGTCAAACGAAAAGTAAATCTTGAGAAGGTGGTAAGAAGAAGAAAGCCTACAGAAGATGAGGAACCAAGATTCTCAAAAGAGCTAAACCGACTAGAGATCTCACCGACAAGCTCAATCCCTTTGGAGAAATCCCAGTCCGAGGAGACCACAGGCATTCTAGCCTAACTTAATTATTACACAGTTACAGCCAAACTGATTTTGACTCTATTTTGAACGCGGGATTCTCACAGAAATTTTGTATGAGTCCCAACTAGTGAGAGAGCTGATGTTGTCTTTTCCTGTTATGTGTTTCCAATGGGAGCATACACTACAAATGTATGAGAGGTGCTTCTATACATCTCAGCCTGACGATATGTTCTACGGCGCTGGTGCTGAGTAGCTTCGTGGCTGGCGAATAGAGTTGGACCTATGCGTGCCCAGCAGCCTCTACCAATTGAGTGGTCATTACACCCTTATGTTGATTGGATCATAGATTTTGGGGCATCTAAGCATGTCACATTTTTTCTTAGTGCATTTGCATCCTGCATTCCATATACACATTCTGAAACCATTTAGATAGATGATGGGACATTTGAGCTTATTCAGGGTGTAGGATCTATAGAGTGCACACCATCAATTGCTTTATCCTTGGTCTTGCATGTCCATTCTTTTTGGTTAATCTCCTCTGAGTTAGTTTCATCATCGATCAATTCAAACGCACTGTCTTATTTGATGATGATTCTTGTCTGTTCCAAGAGAAGAGAACTAGGAAGAGAATTGGGACTGGAATCTGGTGTAATGGACCGTTGATCTAACTATGAGTGGTTTTAACTGGTTTGTCACATTTATTGATTGCTATACTTGTATGACTTGGATCTATATGATGAAGCATAAGAGTGAGGCCCTTCGATGATCAAATTCTTCGAACAGACAATGGAACTGAGTATGTTAACAAGGAGTTTGCAACATATCTTTTGGGGAATGGGATACTTCAGCAAACCAGTTGGTAAGGAACCCTGCCTCAGAATGGGGTGCATGAGAGGAAGAATCGATATATTTTAGAGGTAGCACGTTCACTCATGTTTCAGATGAATATGTTGAAGAGATTCTAAAGCGAGTAGGTGAGATGGCTGCATATTTTATAAATTGCATGCCGTCTTGAATACTAGGGATGAAGTCTCCAGTTGAACTTCTTTTGGGTCAATAGGAGTTAAAGGTCTCCCCTAAGGTGTTTGATTATGCGTGCTTTGTATGGGATCACCGCCAAACAGTTGGCAAATTGGATCCTCAGGCTGTAAAGTGTATCTTTGTAGGATATTCATATAGCCATACGGGATATAAGTGCTAGAACCCAATTGAGTAAAAATTGTTCGTGAGTATAGATGTTGTAACACCCCAGCACTCCAGGTGCCCTGAATGTTATACCCTTATACACTAGAAAATTTTGCCCGAAACGAACGAACATACTAGTGGGTTGTTGAATAAAACTAAAAAAATTTCGGCAGCACCTTCCCTAAAACTTGGACATCAATGCAACAGACAAAAGACAACAATTCAAAATAAACAACATACAAAAGCTATTCACGATATGTAATCTAGTAAGCGTAACCAACTAAGCATGATCAACTAAGCAAATTATCCAAAAGACCGCCATGATGCACAGAACAAGGAGCCACAAGTAGAGACCACAAAACCAACATACCAACAACTACTTACAAATTAACTACTAAACAAAAATCAAGTTCATTAAACCTAGCACCTCTTCTAGAGGAGATGTTACACTATTCTAACAACATGAAGTCATTGTGAGTGAAGTGTGCTAGCCCGTCTCCCAAAATGCCGCCCTGGAGGTACCTAAAATGAAAACATCAAAGCACAAGCGTGAGTTCATCACTCAGCAAAGTGTATTACTACAATACAACAGGACATAAACAGATAGTAAACATTTATGCACAATTATTTTAACCATGTAAAGGAAAAACACATATTAAATCATCATTTGGCATTTCTTTCTCCATAGGATGCAACACGCATGCTCATGAATGCCCTTTTTCTTAGCTCATACCGGTATTGCCGAGTGCACACCCGTCGGTGTGCACCCTCTCATTCCCTTCCATCCCGTGGAAGGGCCTACTCTTATTGTCTCGCTCCCATACATCCGTGTGTATGGGACTACGAGGTAGGATTTCTCGTGCTCACTACTTGTGAGAACAGAGGCCCGCATCAGAATGGGTCGCCTCTTCCTTTATGAATGCACAAATGCAATTGACGCAAATAAATTTCAAACTACATTCATTTCTAACCTTATTGCATAGTCATAACCAAATGCATAAACATAGCCAATTCTCACATTCGTAAGTTATCATCCATACTAGTCTAATCAAATACAAGAATAAAACATGGCAACACATCATATCACACGATTAGATCACAACGATAAGCAATCATAAGGCCACCAAGCCGTATTCTTCACAATCCACTTGCCTCAACCGCGGGGAGGGGGGTGGCGTAAGGATGATGCCGTGGTCCTGAGGATACACCACCTGAAAATAGCATTTGCAAATTCATTTTTATAAACTATATACTTCACACAACCTACAATACTTCTACACCCTAATTCAAAATAGCCCCCCAAGTTCCAACAATAGGGATTTAACATATCTCCCAAATGGCTAAGCTAAATTTTGAGTTCTTATACTATAAACGACCACAAGAGGATAATCTAACTTTTATTCTACAGCCAACCATTCAAAATGTGCCTCACACAGTCCCAGAATTGAAATGAACACATGCTACAAGTGTTAAACATTCAGTCTGGACAGTGTTTACTAGAACAAGCATATCTTTTGATTAGTTTAACCAAAATGAGTGTTCTTGTGCTCTAATTGACCATAAAATGATAAAATATCATTTCCCACAGCCATTCATTCAGAAGATGTACCAAAAATTCCCAGATCACAGATGAACAGAGACTGCACATTTTAAACCTAACTCAGGACAGTCTATACTAAAATGGGCATAACGTTTAATTGACTAAGCCAACAATTGAGTTCTTGGGCTCTAAATTACCACAAGAGGATAACCTACAATTAGCCCCTAGCCATTCACTCAGAAACGGAGCTTAAAGTCCTCAACTTGCACTTTTAGTTTCAGTTCAGATTCTGAATTTTTCAGCATATTGCAGTTTTAGGGTAGTGACTTCAAAATAGCATAACTTTTGATTCCTGAACCCAAATCAATCAAAAAAGGAAATTTTCTTGATCTACAGGAAATTTCCTAACTTTATTTAGGCAACCAAAAATTCTAATTCGACTTGCAAATAACCCTAAACGGTAGTTCAAAATCTCAGCTACCAACCCGAACTAAATTAGAGCAGCCTGCACTAAAAAGGTCATAACTTTTAATTGGCTGAATGGAATTTTGTGTTCTTATACTCTACAGAAACCTAAGAACACTAGCTAAAACTTCCTCTACAGTCAACTACTCAGGAAATGATTCTATATTTCCCAAATCACAGTCGTAAAGCTGGTCTGTGCACAGCTCGAAAACTGAACAGTGTTCCCCCAATCCTAGAGCCATTTTCCCTCCAAAATCCCCAAATCCAAGAACCCTATAACCATCCCCACCTTCTAGGACCCCCATTAGCACAGCAAGAACCAAGAAAAAGTTGAATGCACTCACCACCAAAGGAAGAAATGAAAGGGGAACTACTGTTGTTCTGCTGCTACTTGTTGGCTGCTTGCTGTGCTCAAGAGGGAGGGGGAGGCGCCACCAAGAGGTAAAAGGGGAGGAGCCTGCTGGAGGGAGAGCCAGGGAAAGGAGAGGGATTCGGTCAGGGAGAGAGCCAGGAGGAGAAGAAGGTGTTGGGGCTGAGGAGGAAAAGAAAAGGGGCTGGCACAGGTGGGGAGGGGAAAAAGAGAAGGGTAGGTGGGGGAAAAAGGAACCCAGGTGTTTCCCCCACATGACTGCAGTTTTCGCTTGGAGATCGCCGTGAAGCCACCAGCTATCTGGCCACGAATTTTGATCTGTAATATTACAGATGTAACTTTTCAGAAGTTCATGCCGTACTACACAAGTAGTGATGATCTTGGTCAACTCTTAGATGAATTCTTTCCTATCACCCACGGTGACAGTGGAGAGGGGGAGTACAAGGAGAGTGATAAATGAGGGGAAGAAGTTATTGTGGGGACAATTCTATGTCCCTCTCTGATCCTAAGCCTAATGAAATGTGAGAGAGATGTGATAGATCGAGAAGAACTGAAGGTGTATCAAAGAAGACGCTTTGGGAGATATGGCAGAAACAATTGTCGCTGTCAGCAATTATCTCACGAGATGAGGAAGTTCACCAAATGTGATGAGAACATCAACCCGAAGGATACGACCGCTGCCACTATTTCCCCTCTGGCTGCGACATCTTCATCGTAAAAGGGCCTTAATCCAGAAGCTCAGCCTTTTAAGCCCAAGACAAAGAACCAGCGCCTCAAGCACACATGCCAAGGACAGCCCACGCACCAAGGAAGACTCGTTTGGAAACCCAAAAACCCGGTTCGGCCATCCTGCAGCACGCCAACTTCAAATGGATGTAACTCGGGCTCCCGGACTCCATTTTTGGCGTGTGACCACCCGTTTGAAAGCTTAGGAGATAAGATTTCCAATAGATACAGCCTCACCTTGCAATTCTCTCCAGATAGACAGGAACACGCAGAACAATATCACGGGCCAAATCTGTCAGGTGCTGCGTCACCATATTTTTGGTCCCATGGCCTATGCGTAAGGGTTGCGTGGTGGCCGACCCTATTTTGGGCGCCCCAAGTCTAGTCTCTACCCTATATAATGCCCCTGTCATCATACTTTGGGGTTTAGGTTTTGTTGTGTTTTGGTAGACCCCGTGTGCGTCCCTCCTCAATCTTGCGTGTGTCGACTAGACCACCCGAGTTGAGAAAGAGAACCTCACCTTGTTTTTCTTTGAGATTATTGGATTGAATTTGCTATCACCTTGTTCTTGCATTTTCTTGGTTGCAGCAGGTTCAAGGATCGATCAGGTCTTTGATTCGGTTGATCGCCTCGTACGGTGATGTTGCGATTGTTTGGTTGCTGATCTTGTGATTCATCATATTGTTCTCATCAGAAGGTCGGGACAACCCTAGTGTACATCAAAATGATCTAGTGAAACAGGGGGAGAAACAACACATGTCGTCGGCACCTGCTTCGTCAGATGAGCAAATTCTTCTAGAGGAACCACAACCTGAACAACTAGTCATTCTAATTGATTCAGTCCCAAATCTCTACTCAAGTAAATCTCCATCAAGTTCCTTGCCCCTTCTTGGGGCAAGTGATAATGTTCCTTCTGATTCCTCTCATTTAGAGTTACCTCTTACACAACATAGATTAATTAGGGCTAATATCAAAAAGCCTCCACCGCGGTATGGCTTTGAGCATGACATTGCAAATTTGTTCTCATTCTCATGCATACAAAGCATTCATTGCATATCTCAAGATAGTGCTTGTTCCAAAGGATTGACCGATTGCTAAGCAGAATCCTAAATGGATGGATGCCATGAAAGAGGAGTTTGGTGTACTTTCGAAGGACAATACATGGGATCATGTTCCACTTCCAGCAGGAAAGAAAGAAGTGGAGTGCAAATGGGTATTTACGGTGAAACAAACTCATGAAGGCAAGGTGGATAGATACAAGGTGAGGTTGGTTGCAAAAGGTTATAGTCAGATATAAAGGATAGACTATGATGAGACTTTTTGCATTGATAGCGAAGATGAGCACAGTAAGGACATTGATTTATTGTGCTGTTAATTTTGGGTGGCCTCTTCATCGATTGGATGTGAAGAATGTATTTCTCCATGGAGATATACAAGATGAGGTATATATGGAGATACCTTTGGCTTTGAGAATAAGTAGACTACCAGAAAGGTGTGTAAGCTTAAAAAGTATTTATATTACCTGAAGTAATCTACACGAGCATGGTGTGACAGATTCAAAAGTGCAGTTTGTGGTATGGGCTATTTCCAATGCAATTGGGATCATACAGTGTTTTATAAGCATAGAAGGAACATTATCACTTGCCCCAAGAAGATCATATATCACCATAGTAGTAGTCTATGTTAATAATACTGTGTTAACTGGAGATGATAGTGAAGAAATCAAGTGCCTTAAGGAGAGGCTAGGAGAAGCATTTGAGTGAAGGGCCTTGGACCTTTTCGATACTTTCCTAGAATTGAGATTGCTTGGTCTCCAAAAGGGATAGCTCTCAAAGAAGTATGTCCTTGATATGTTAGCAGGGACAAGTTTGCTTGGGTGTCACCCTATTGCTTCACCTATTGATAGGAATCACAAACTCTATGCCAAGTTTGGTGATTCAGTTGACAAGAAGGCTTATCAAAGGCGATGGTTGGGCATCTCATATATTTATGTCATACAAGATCTGATATTTCATATGCAATAAGTGTGATAAGTCGATATATGTATGATCCTAGAATGGGGCACATAGAAGCTGTCTTTCGGATCACACGTACTTGAAGAATTGTAACACCCTAATTTTTGCTCTAATTTAAAATTTGAAGTATTTTTGATTTTTGAGAAATTTTGGAAATTTATTGAAATTTATTTGGAATTGTTCAAATATAGCCTTTCTTGAAAACAAATTAAATAAAGGAAAAGTTTTTGCAAAGTTTTATTGAAAATATTTTAATGGAGTTCTAAACATCTCAAAGTATTTTCCAGAATTTTTCTGGAATTTTTCAGATATTTTTACTACTTTCTTTGGCCAAAACTAATTTCCCGAATTTTTTTTTATTCGAAAAGGATTTAAAAATCCGAGCGTTGTCTGGGCGAAATCGTTGGCGGCCCGATCGCGTGCTCGCCCAGCTCGTGACTCGGCCCACGCAGCCGCCCGCGAAACCCTAGCGCCGCCTAGCCAAGCCGTCCGTCCGGATCGCGACGCTGTCGCGTGTGCCACGTCGCCGTCTTGCGTGAGCCTTGGTCATCGCCGCGACGAGCGCACGAGATCGCGCCACGTCGCCGTCCCCACGAGATCATCGAGAGCGTGGGTGTTGATGGCCGTGACTTCCGCCGGCCGTTCGCGCGCGTCGAGGCAGCCCTTAAGTCCCGTTGAAGGCATCGTGCGAGGCCTTCGCCCGCATCTTTGACTCCTCACGCACGCCGAGACTCCCTCTAGAGCCCGTGAGAGCTCGTCGTAGTTTCCTTCCTTCGCCACCGTTGTTTTGCTTCCTCCCATCGTCGTCCGAGCCGCTCCGCGTGCTCGACCCCTTCTGAGTTCACGAAGCCGGTGCATCGAGTGGACCACTTCATCACGCAGAGAAGCCCCCGCAGCGCGTTGCACATCGTCTTCATCCTCTCCGGCAAGATCTGCGCCACCGTGACATCGTCGCCAAGACGAGCCGCCCACCGTCCGTCGCCGCCGAACGCACAGATTCATCCACGTCGCCAATCAACGGTAATCCTCATCTTCACCCCTCACCGTTAGATCTAATCAGCGGTCTAGATTGCCGATTAGTTTCACGATTAGTTTATTTCACCGTTAGATCTAGATCGTAGGGTTTATTTTTTACCGCGTCGCGTAAAGGTCACACCGTCGGATGCGCCGGCCGCCTTGGATTGTGCGCGTGTCGCGCCGCGAAGAGGCTAGAGCCGATAGCCTTGGCTCATCGCGGCCGTCCGCTTGAATCGGCGGATGAGATCGCACCGTGCATCGGGCGATCTGTGTTGACGCGTGACGCGCGAAACCGAGGAGTCGGCCGCCGTTCGCCGACGCGTCACCCGAGTAATCGTGACCGTTCGATCTGGATCAAGGGTCACGGTGAAGCCACGTGTTGGCTCCGCGGTAGAGGTGAGGCGAAAGTCGCATGAATCTCGGCCGTTCGCTTTAAATCGAAGGACGAGATTGAATCGAGTTTCGCGATTAGTTTAGCGCCGCGTGTCGCGTTAGGATTGGCTGCGAGCCGTCACGACGCCACGGCTTGCGTCACCGGCACGAAACGCAGTCCGCCGGTCCACGGTGGACCGAGCCAACCCGTGGACCCGGCCCATAGACAGAGCGGCGTGGCGGCCTGCAGGCGTGCCGCGTGTCGAGATGGCGTCGATGATAGCGTCATAAATATTTTATATATAAAAATATTTCGACCGAAACTCATTTCTGTGCTGACGTCATCATGACGCGATGCTGACGTCATAAATGCGAATTTCCAGTGTAAAAATATTTCAGAAAAATCGAATTTTCTTAATTTTCGCATTTTCAGATTTTATTCAAACTTCAAATGACTATAACTTTTGCATTTTAACTCGGATTTGGATGATTCAAATTTATAAAAATTCATAAAATTATGAGCTATTTAATGGTGAATTTAATTTGAATTTTTGGGGTCATTTAGTCTTCTATATTAGTTATTTATTGCATATTTTGTTTGTACGCGTAGACGCAAATTTGCCGGAAAGTTTCAAGGAAGATTTCGTCGCTCAAGACCAAGCTTCGGAACAAGACCAGCAACTCTTTGAAGGCAAGTGATGCTTTGATCATTTTGATCCCAGATTTTAAAATGTAATTTATGCTTTGAAACTATGCATGCTAATTATTTAAAATGAAATTAAATTGATTTGGGATAATGTAGATAATCAACCCATTTTGTTATGCCACCTTGAATTATTAATTGTATGCCCTAAACCATTGTCACCCTAAGTTTGATTATATTAGTTGGATGCTAATATTGTGCCAACACGGAGGCTAGACCGTGAGTAGATGCTTAGCCTTGCAACGAATCATGAGTGATCTTTCGGAAAAATGCTACAATCATCGACTAAAGACATATTGAATGTATTTTGAAAAGTGGTGTGATGATGCCATATGATGAGATTGAGGTACCGCGACTGTGGTTCGTCATCGATGTTGAGTTATTCTTGGCATGTGTTGCACAATAATCAACTGGTGGGAAAAGATTTAGGCTGGGGCAAGTGGCAAGAGGTCAGTGTGCTGGTGGGCTGTGTGGCATTGGGTTGATGAGTGATGTGAGTCTGTGTGCCACATTGGGCTGTGTGCCACTGTTGAGTGTTGGAAGTCTTGCCTTGGTCAGCTAAGGACTTCACCTTGCAAGCCTTTGATCTGAGTCACCCGTACAACCACATGTCTGATATGGGACAGACCTAGATGACTAGGGTTCTGATATCTTTCCTCTGATACCTCGGGGTGACAGTACACAGGGGTGTATCTGTATGGAGGAGCGTACCTGTGCTACGGCTTGGTGCCCATCCAACGGTGATTGGCCGGTCCTATACTTCGGCTCTGTGTGAGGGAAGTGATAGTGAAGGCAATACCGGAGAGGTTCTTTGGTTAAAGTAGAAGTTCCTGAAAAGCCTTGTTCTGGTCAATCACCTGTGTGGTGAGCGGCTGTATCTTGTGAGCAGAGTGTCAAAACTATTTGAATAGCCGTGCTCACGGTATTGAGCATTGCTCGGGGATTACAGTCAAGGGGTAGATTTCCATAAACAATATGTGGGAAGGGTTGCTGTGTGCCAGTGTTGGAAATGAACTGTTAAGGCTGTGTGCTGAGAATCTTCAATGAAAAACCATTTGAGTTTAGTATTATTTATATCTGTGCCACTGCTTTAATCTAAACAAGATACTAGTTCAAAAATGCTGCTTGATGCAAAAGAACCATTTAAGCCAATCCATTGGAATAAGTTTTGCATATAGTAATAGCGTTGCATTTTGTGCATTACTTGTTGAGTGCCTTGTGTACTCACCCCACCTTGCTTATCAAACCCAACATCAGTGGAGGAGTCTACACCAACATGGGAGGAAGAGTACATCGAGGATGCGAGCAACTAGGGGGCAAGCCCAGTCGGTTGCCTGTGGCAAGATGAAGGCTTCCACGACCTTTTATTTATGTTCATTGCTATTTCTTTACTTTGAATAATGTAAGCCCTGTGTGGCTGTCTTATCTGTAAGGAGACCATAAGGTCGTACAACTCGGTTTATATACATGTTTGCACTATTTATTCTTATATCTTCGTGAATGTCTGTGATGTGCAACCCCGTATGACTGTGTGTGCTAGCATGATCCTCGGATCGCATGAATACACAGAGGGTCCGGATTTGCAGAATCGGGTCCCGACAGAGGTGGTATCAGAGCAGGCTGACTGTAGGACTTGACCCTAGTTTGGTTGTGCCTAGGAGGGTAAAACTATTTTCTAAAAGACCTAATCAACTTGAGCAAGAATATCAAAGAAATCTCGACTTATCTCTTCTCCCTTATTCATACCTATGCTGAATTTTTATTATTCTCTGTTTAATTTAAACAAGATTTATTTTGGCAGATGAGGATGATGCATACCTATGGAGAGCGACGGAGGATACGCCATGAGTTATGGCGTATGATGCGATTGCTCGGAGGTCTTGATGCACCAGCAGATCGAGGACTTGGTGGTACAGGCGAGGACTTCACGTCGCTGGGATGTCAAGATCACAGTGTATGCTCGGGAGAGGACGAGGGCGAGCCGTCCTATCTACATCACGGTCAGGAGGTCTTCTTTTGAGGCCGGAATCCAGGAGATGGCGCTACAGGCGATGCGGCAGATTGCCCGCACTTACTCCGCAGAGTTGGAGGACACCGTCTTTCGTTACCATCCGCGTCGAGACAATCATTTGGAGAGGATGGAGCTTGTAGAGGAGGACGCCACTATCACCCACCTGGCAAGGTACGTCATCGCCCAGGAGGATGCCTTGGACGAGACAGTCCGGGAGTTGCAGAGGACCAGCGCCGAGGTCACAGAGGCGAGATCCCACCATGGAGGGCTTAGCTCACTCCATGCGTAAGATCCAGGAGTTGGAGATGGCTTTGTATGGACCCGAGCCCGAGCGACCCCGAGTTACACGATCCAGATCCGGAGGAGCAGAGCAGAGGCACCGGTCGAGGCAGCGAGCAGCCCCGGACCCGGAGTCGATGGGGTCTTTTGCACCAGCTGCAATAGGTCACCAGGACCAGTTTACCCCGATGCCAGAGCACCCACCAGTGTATGCTCCGGGGGAGCCGCAGCCGGGTTGGCTTGATGAGTGATCGAGTCTAGTAGAGTATAGTGTCAAGACTCGAAGGTTGAGTCGCGTCTTTTTCTTCAGAGTCACCATTAGGTGTGAGTCGTCATGAGTTCCTATGTTTGCTTACTTGTTCTGGTTGTGAGTGCCTCGTATGCGTTGCATTGCCCTTAGGCACTTGTGAGCAACCATACTGCTTTATATTATATCAATAAAGTGGCTAAATAATTTAAGTTACACCTGTTTCCCCACATAAATTCTTCTACTTGTCTATGCTTTCTTCTTTTCTTAACCTTGGAAGCTTGCAACAGATGGTGAGGACATGTGGAAATGTTGGAGCCAGCGGAAGTGGAGCTAACCGGGCGGATAACCAGAATGAAGAGCCGATTCCTCAACCGCCGCAGTCGATATGCGTAACACAGGAGCCTTCTTGATCGCCGGACTCAACTTATGAACACGATGGTTCAAACCATGCGGCAGATATCCAACCAAGCTGCTGCGAATGTTCAAGCCGGGGTAACCATGGACCACACCCTACTCAAGGTTGTCGGAGTTTATGAGAACCCGTCCACCTACCTTTCGAGCAACGCCAATCCACCGGAGGCGGACGATTGGCTAAGGACAATTGAAAGGAAGCGCACATTACCCGGTGTGTAGGACATGAGAGGGTACTCTATGCCTCTCATCAACTCGAAGGACTGCCAGCAGAATGGTGGGAAAACTTGCAGACTCATGAGGACCCACAGAGTATCATGTGGGAGGAATTCACCTCGACTTTCGCGATACCATGTACCCGAGGGTATCATGGATCTTAAAAGGAGGAATTCGGAGCCTCAAGCGGGGTGGCGATCGGTGGCGATTACTCAACAAATTCACCCAACTCGCACGCTACGCACCAGAGGACGTGGCTACGGATAAGGCCAGACAATCCCGCTTCATGAAGGGATTGAATGCAGGGCTGCAGGTGGGACTGATCACCCACACATTCCCCGACTTCCAAGAGCTAGTTAACAAAGCTTTTATCTTAGAGGACAAGAGCCGAGAGTTGGATGACAACAGGAAGCGCAGAATGGCGCAACAAGGAGGTCGTCAGGGCCAGTAGAGGCAGAGGACGGCACCCCAACAGTTCATTCGGTACCAGCCCAGAGGCAATGATAGGGCACCACTGCCGGCAAATCGCCCGATGGGTCGAATGTTCGAGACTCAATTAATCGTGGCACAAACTGGAGGAACCTCTCAGGCAGTGGGAAGACGTTGCTATCATTGCAATGAAATGGGGCATTTTGCCAACAATTGCCCTAAGAAGGAGGTGTCACCCGGTCCGCTTTAACTGGGAACACACGGCAAGGACTCCGCGCCAATCGTGAACGCGGGGCATCAACAAAGCAGCAACTCCATCCCAAGGAACCGCACGAGGCCGAGTCAACCACATTACGACGGGTGAAGTCCGTAACGCCACGGACGTTGTACTTGGTAAGTTCTAGTAAACTCGATCACTCATCGCTTTATTTGATTCCGAGCCGCATTCTTTTATTTCCGAGATTTTGCTGTTCAAAATGATATGGAAATAGTGAATCTTAAATGTGTGCTCATAGTCCAATCCTCGGATCGAACTCCGATCTAAAGTAGGATGTTCGGGTAAGACTAATAATTAATGGAGTGGAGTTCTAGCGAACTTAATCGTCCTTAATACCCAAACCTTGGATGTTATCACGGGAATGGATTAGTTAACCAAACACAAGGCGATCTTTGGATCATGCGGAAAAGAGTCATATCGGTCGAGAGCCGGATGGAAAGAAGATTGAGTTTGAAGCAAAATCAAGCGGGAGGGACAATTGATGGTCAACAAGATGAAGACTATCACCTTAGAAGAAGTGCCCATAGTCAATGAATATCCGGATGTTTTCCTAAGATTTACCCGAATGCCGCCAGATAGAGATATCGAGTTCGTGATAGAGTGGTTCGAGGACAGCTCCCATAGCTAAGAGACCTTACAGGATGTCCACAGAGGAATTGGTGGAAATGAAGAAGCAAATTGAAAAGCTCACTGGAAAAAGGATTTATAAGACCTAGTTCATCGCCATGGGGAGCACTGTCCTATTCACAAGAAGAAGGACGGGAGTTTTAGGATGTGTATAGACTATCGTGCACTCAATGATGTGACGATAAAGAATAAGTATCCTCTACCCAGATCGATGATTTGTTTGACCGATTAAGAGGAGCAGAGTCTTCTCCAAAATTGATCTCCGATCGAGGATACCATCAATTGAAGATCCGATCGAGGATATTCAAGACGCATTTTCGTCAAGATATGGGCACTACGAGTTTCTGATGATGTCCTTTGGTTTGACAAATGCACCAAAGATATTTCATGAACTTAATGAATAAGGTGTTTATGGAATACTTGGACAAGTTCGTCGTCGTATTCATAGATGATATCCTTATCTATTCCAAGACGAGAAGAGCACGCCGAGCATTTGAGGCTAGTCCTTGAAAAGTTGAGGAGCAACAGCTTGTTTGCAAAATTTAGCAAATGTGATTTACGGAAGAATAAGGTTGAATTTCTTGGACACATAATGACCTGCAGCGGGAGTTGCGGTAGATCCAAAGAAAGTGGAGACGGTTCTGCATTGGGAGCAACCCAAGACGGTAACCCAAATCCGTAGTTTCCTTGGAATGGCGGGGTATTACCGTCGATTCATCGAAGGATTCTCTACGATTGCGAGACCTCTTACGCAATTGTTGAAAAAGGAAAAGAAATTCTTATGGGACTTTGAGTGTGAGAAGAGTTTTCAGGAATTGAAGAGGAGATTAACATCGGCACCTGTACTAGTTTTACCTGACGTCCATCAAGGCTTCGACATCTATTGTGATGCATCGCGTCAGGGATTGGGATGTGTGTTGATGCAAAATAGGAAGGTAATCGCCTATGCATCGAGGCAATTGAGACCACACGAGGAGAACTATCCGACCCATGATTTGGAATTAGCTGCCGTAGTACATGCACTAAAAATATGGCGTCATCATCTCATCGGAAATAGATGTGAAGTGTATACAGATCATAAAAGTCTTAAGTATATCTTCACAAGTGACCTAAATATGAGGCAAAGAAGATGGTTAGAGTTAATCAAGGATTATAATATGGGAATTCACTACCACCCCGTAAAGCCAACGTGGTGGCGACGCCTTGAGCGTAAAGAACCACAAGTGTAAATATGTTGATGGAAACAAGTCGAGCAGAATTGTGTAAGGCATTCCGAAATTAGAACCGAAATAGTACCGGAAGGATTCCTAGCAACCTTGGAAGTAAGACCTACCTCGAAGATCGGATCAAGGAAGGCGGAAAGATGATGATAAGATCAAAAGAATTAAGGGCAAAATGGATGAAGGCAAAGCAAAAGATTTCAAACTGGATGAACAAGGTACTATGTGGTTTAAAGAGCGCATTTGTGTGCCGAACAAAAAGGAGTTGAAGCGATTAGCACTCGAGGAGGCTCATGACTCCAAGTACTCAATTCATCCAGAAGTGCGAAAATGTATCAAGATTTAAAGGAAAGATTTTGGTGGCCAAGCATGAAACGGGAAGTCGCGAATACGTTGCATTATGTGACATATGCCAAAGAGTCAAAGCTATGCACCAAAGGCAGCAGGCTATTACAACCCTTAAAGATACGAATGGAAATGGGAAGAAATTGGTATGGATTTCATAACCGGATTGCCCGTAACGCAAAGTGGATATGATTCCGTATGGGTCATAGTGGATCGCTTAACCAAAGTGGCACATTTCATACGGTAAAGACCACTTATTCCGAGACCGGTTAGCGTAACTTTATATGGCATGGATCGCCCGCTGCACGGAGTATCAAGAAGATAGTATCGATAGAGGTACCCAATTTACCTCCATTTTGGGGTAAGCTACATGAAGCGATGGGAACTCGCTTGAACTTCAAGATGACATACCATCCATGAGCATGATGGGCAAACCGAGAGAGTCAATCGGATATTGGAGGACATGTTGAGGGCATGTGCCTTAGCATATTCAACCTCATGGGACAAGTGTTTTCCTTATGCTGAGTTTAGTTAAAACAACGATTATCAAAGCGAGTTCACAGATGTCTCCATTTGAAGCTTTGTATGGTCGGTCCTGTCGAACACCATTGAATTGGAATAAGACAGTGAACGACATGTCTTTGGACCGACATTCTTCAGAAGCGGAAGAACAGGTCGCCTACGATCGTGGAAAGATTGAAGATTGCACAATCAAGGCGTAAGAGTTATCTCGACAACCGTCGCAAGGAACCGAGCTTTGAACCCAAGATTTTGTGTATCTTAGAGTAACGCCACTCAAAGGAGTCGAAGGTTCCATGCAAAGGGAAGCTCGCACCAGATATGTCGGACCATTCAAGATCTTGAGCCGCAGAGGTGAAGTTGCTTATCGCTTGGAGTTACCACGTCTTTGGCAGAGTGCATGATGTATTTCATGTATCACAATCGAAGAAGTGTCTTGATGCTGGAAGAGCAAACACTTTTGGAGGCAATTGAGCTGCAAGAAGATCTGACTTACAAAGAACATCCGATGAAGATTCTGGATGTAATGGACAGAGAGACAAGGAACAAGTCAACACGTTTCTGCAGAGTTCAGTGGAGCAACCACTCGGAAAGTGAATCCACGTGGGAACGTGAAGAAGATCTGAAGAAGGAGTTCCCTAACCTATTTCTGTAGACAGCCCTGAATCTCGTGGACGAGAGGGGGAGGTTTGTAACACCCTAATTTTTGCTCTAATTTAAAATTTGAAGTATTTCTGATTTTTGAGAAATTTTGGAAATTTATTGAAATTTATTTGGAATTATTCAAATATAGCCTTTCTTGAAAAAAAATTAAATAAAGGAAAAGTTTTTGCAAAGTTTTATTGAAAATACTTTAATGGAGTTCTAAACATCTCAAAGTATTTTTCAGAATTTTTCTGGAATTTTTCAGATATTTTTACTACTTTCTTTGGCCAAAACTAATTTCCCGAATTTTTTTTATTCGAAAAGGATTTAAAATCCCGCAGCGATTGTCAGGCGAAATCGTTAGCCCAAGATCGCGTGCTCTGGCCCACTCGTGACTCGGCCCACGCGCCGCCTCGCCAAACCCTAGCGCCGCCTAACCCAAGCCGTCCGATCCGGATCGCACGCCTGTGCGTGTGCCACGTCGCCCGTGCGCGTGAGCCTTCGGATCATCGCCGCACGAATGCACAGGATCGCGCCACGTCGCTTCGTCCCCGCGAGATCATCAGAGAGACGTGGGTGTTGATGGCCGTGACTTCCGTCGGCCGTTTCGCGCACGTCGAGGCAGCCCTTAAGTCCCCGTTGAAGGCGTCGTGCAGAGGCCTTCGCTCCGCATCTTTTGACTCCTCGCACGCACGCCGAGACTCCCTCTAGAGCCCGTGAGAGCTCGCCGTAGTTTCCTTCCTTCGCCACCATTGTTTTTGCTTCCTCCCATCGTCGTCCGAGCCGCTCCGCCGTGCTCCGACCCCTTCCTGAGTTCACCGAAGCCAGCTGCATCGAGTGGACCACTTCATCACGCCGGAGAAGCCCCGCAGCGCCGCGTTGCACGTCGTCTTCATCCTCTCCGGCAAGATCTGCGCCACCGTGACATCGTCGCCACCGAAGCCGCCCACCGTCCGATCGCCGCCGAACGCACCAGATTCATCCACGTCGCCAATCAACAGTAATCCTCATCTTCACCCCTCAGCCGTTAGATCTAATCAACGGTCTAGATTGCTTCGATTAGTTTCACGATTAGTTTATTTCAGCCGTTAGATCTAGATCGTAGGGTTTATTTTTTTACCGCGTCGCGTAAAGGTCACAGCCGTCGGATGCGCGCCGGCTGCCTTGGATTGTGCCGCGTGTCGCGCCGCAGTAGGCTAGAGCCGATAGCCTTGGCTCATCGCGGCCGTCCGTTTGAATCGAGCGGATGAGATCGCACCGTGCATCGGGCCAGTCCTGTGTTGACGCTGCGACGCGCGAACCGAGGAGTCGCCGCCGTTTCGCCGACGTCACCCGAGTAATCGTGACCGCTCGATCTGGATCCAAGGGTCACGGTGAAGCCACGTGTTGGCTCGCGGTAGAGGTGAGGCGAAAGTCGCATGAATCTCGGCCGCTCGCTTTAAATCGAAGGGCGAGATTGAATCGAGTTTCGCAATTAGTTTAGCGCCGCGTGTCGCGTTGGGATTGGCTGCGGCCGTCGGCCGACGCCACGGCTTGCGTCACCGGTGCACGAGCACATCTGCCGGTCCACGGTGGACCAGAGCCAACCCGTGGACCCAGCCCATAGACCAGAGCGACGTGGTAGCCTCTAGGCGTGCCACGTGTCGAGATGACGTCAGCGATGACGTCATAAATATTTTTTATATATAAAAATATTTCGACCGAAACTCATTTCTGTGCTGATGTCATCATGACGCGATGCTGACGTCATAAATGCGAATTTCAGTGTAAAAATATTTCAGAAAAATCGGTTTTCTTAATTTCGCATTTTGATTTTATTCAAACTTCAAATGACAATAACTTTTGCATTTTAACTCGGATTTGGATGATTCAAATTTCTAAAAATTCATAAAATTATGAGCTATTTAATGGTGAATTTTATTTGAATGTTTGAGGTCATTTAGTCTTATGTATTAGTTATTTATTGCATATTTTGTTTGTATGCAGCGAGACGCAAATTTAGGAAAGTTTCGAGGAAGATTTCGTCGCTCAAGACCAAGCTTCGGAACAAGACCAGTAAATTTTTGAAGGCAAGTGATGCTTTGATCATTTTGATCCCAGATTTTAAAATGTAATTTATGCTTTGAAACTATGCATGCTAATTATTTAAAATGAAATTAAATTGATTTGGGATAATGTAGATAATCAACCCATTTTGTTATGCCACCTTGAATTATTAATTGTATGCCCTAAACCATTGTCACCCTAAGTTTGATTATATTAGTTGGATGCTAATATTGTGCCAACACGGAGGCTAGACCGTGAGTAGATGCTTAGCCTTGCAACGAATCATGAGTGATCTTTGGAAAAATGCTACAATCTTGACTAAAGACATATTGAATGTATTTTGAAAAGTGGTGTGATGATGCCATATGATGAGATTGAGGTACCGCGACCTGTGTGGTTCCGTACCGATGTTGAGTTATTGCTAGCATGTGTTGCACAATAATCAACTAGGTGGGAAAAGATTTAGACTGGGCAAGTGGCAAGAGGTCAGGTGTGCACTGGTGGGCTGTGTGGCATTGGGTTGATGAGTGATGTGAGTCTGTGCCACATTGGGCTGTGTGCCATTGTTGAGTGTTGGAAGTCTTGCCTTGGCCGATTAAGGACTTCACCTTGCAAGCCTTTGATCCGAGTCACCCGTACAACCACATGTCGATATGGGACAGACCTAGTTGACTAGGGTTCGATATCTTTCCTCGATACCTCGGGGTGACAAGATACGTGGGTGTATCTGTATGGGGAGCGCACTGTGCTACTGACTTGGTGCCCATCCAACGGTGATTGGCCGGTCCTATACTTCGGCTTTGTGTGAGGGAAGTGATAGTGAAGGCAATACCGGAGAGGTTCTTTGGTTAAAGTAGAAGTTCCTGAAAAGCTTTGTTGCGGTCAATCACCTGTGTGGTGAGCGGCTATATCTTGTGGGCAGAGTGTCAAAACTATTCGAATAGCCGTGCTCACGGTATTGAGCATTGCTCGGGGATTACAGTCAAGGGGTAGATTTTCATAAACAAAATGTGGGAAGGGTGGCTGTGTGCCAGTGTTGGAAATGAACTGTTAAGGCTGTGTTCTAAGAATCTTCAATGAAAAACCATTTGAGTTTAGTATTATTTATATCTGTGCCACTGCTTTAATCTAAACAAGATACTAGTTCAAAAATGCTGCTTGATGCAAAAGAACCATTTAAGCCAATCCATTGGAATAAGTTTTGCATATAGTAATAGCGCTGCATTTTGTGCATTACTTGTTGAGTGCCTTGTGTACTCACCCCACCTTGCTTATCAAACCCAACATCAGTGGAGGAGTCTACACCAGCATAGGAGGAAGAGTACATCGAGGATGCGAGCAACTAGGGACAAGCTCGATCGGTTGCTGTGGCAAGATGAAGGCTTCCACGACCTTTTATATATGTTCATTGCTATTTCTTTACTTTGAATAATGTAAGCCCTGTGTGGCTGTCTTATCTGTAAGGAGACCATAAGGTCGTACAACTCGGTTTATATACATGTTTGCACTATTTATTCTTATATCTTCGTGAATGTCTGTGATGTGCAACCCTGTATGACTGTGTGTGCTAGCATGATCCTGGACTGGCACAGAATACACAGAGGGTCCGGATTTGCAGAATCGGGTCCCGACAAGAATAGCCCAGGGAAAGGGCTTTGTTTCAGAAAGAATCGGCACATGAATATGGAAGGATATTGCGTTGCTGATTAGGTAAGTAGTATAATTGATAGGAGGTCTACATCTAAATACTGCATCTTTGTAGGCTATAACCTTGTGTCATGGAGGAGTATGAAGTAGGAAGTTGTGGCTTGATCTACCATAGTAGCATATTATAGAGCAATGGCGTTAAGCTTGAGTGATATGATGTCTGAACATCGAGTGTTAAGGAGAGGTCCCATGGTATTGCATTATGACAATAAATCTGCTATCAACATTGCTAACAATTAGGTACAGTTTGACCGTACCAAGAATGTTGAAATCGATAGGTTCTTTATTAAGGAGAAGCTGGATGACGGAATACTGAAGCTGGAGTACGTCAAGTCCTAGCAAGGGTGCTACAATAGATGACAAGATGGGCATGATTGATATTTTTGGCTTATCTTGAGGGGAAGTGTTGGTAGGAGAAAGAGTCCAGTTCAGAATAGAAGTTTGGGATAGAGTCTGGTTAGATTGTAATTCGGATGCAAATTAACACTATAAATAAAAAGGTATGGGGATTCGATAGGACACACACAATTTTTCAATCTACAGATTCCTAATGTAGTAATGTGTCAATTCTTCAGATTGATATCCAAGAAGAGTAAGGAGCATAAATCAAATTGCTTGACTTTTAAGGACATATTTGGCCGGTATTTAAAATTGAAAATAATGTTCTTTTCTCACATTCAAACCTAAGAGGGATTGATGAGGGACTTCAAGATAGGCACTGGCTAGATTCCTGAGATTACCATCTAAAAGCCAATTTGGAATTGGCTAAGAAGAATCAAAGATCAATCTTGGTTTTGCTACCATAAAAGTTTGTCTCTAGGTTCCTTAAGAACTAACAGTAAATTCAGACTTTACCAATACTACTACTACTTAGTTCTAGAATACATAAGAAATATTTTTACAACTAGTTGTCTATTAGTTGTGACTTTGAGTTGTTCATTAGGTGTTAATAAATAATGTATGACTTGTATTGAGTGATAGATAAGTTGTCAAATGGGTTGTCTTCTAGTTGGCTAGGAGCTATTGTTTATGGTTGTATGTGAATTGTATAAGGCTATGAAACCTATAAAAATAGAGGCAAAGCCCTCTAGTTTTGTTACTTGCTCATGTACTCAATACCCTTTGATAGAACTTGGTGTTGTTGTACTATATCTTGTATTAGATTTTTTTCTTGAGCTTTGGATTAAACTCTTGTTGTCCATGGATTCAGATTGCCCGTAGGGTGTTATCTACCAGCACCTTGAAGTTGTTCCTTCAACAATTTGTACTGTTTCTATGCATCAGCACGTTGGAGAGGTTCCTCCAACACTTGTGCTACATTAGTTTGTTATCAAAGCCTTGTTGATCAGCTATAGTAGTTGCTATCTCCTTGTTGAGGAAAGCTGTAGCATATCATGGAGGGTCTTACAACCAGGGTGAGCACCATAGAGGAAAGATTAGATCACATTAGTGCTCTTCGTGAAGAGTCCACTAGGAGGTTTGAAGATCTCACTAGGAGGTTTGGAGAGATTGTTGTATTGATGAGAAACAATCAACCTGTTGATGGGAACAAAGGAGTCCATCAAGACAAAAGAGGGACTATATGAGAGGCTAATTAGGCCATTTGGTCTTTCTAATGGTCCTAGCACCTTCATGCACTTGATAGACTAGGTTTGTTTTGTCCATTCTTATCACAATTCGTAGTTGTCTACTTTGATGACATCTTGATCTATAGAAAGGATAAGGATGAGCATTTTGAGCTTGTCAACAAGCTATTGGAAGCTATTCACACTATGACAGTAAGTTTCTTGCCGCATTTTAGCTTACATTATGGAAGCAATTCAACATTGAGTTGAAATTTTCAAGCATTGCACATCCACAAATTGATGGCTAATCAGAGGGGGTGAACAAGTTTTTGGGTAATTTAATTCAATGCATATGTGGAAATAAGAAAGTACAATGGATTTAGCTAGCTTTGTGTCTTGCTGAATTTGCTTACAATAATTCTGAGCATAGATCTACAGGTCAAAGTCCTTTCTCCATTGTCTATACAAAAGTTCCAACACACATAGTTGTTTTAATGAAGCTAGCATCAAGGGAGAATTCAAGGTTAGCAACAACTTTGCTAACAATTATTCTGATTTGTTTAAAGAGGTTGACAATGTTCTATAACATCGGGACCCGAATATGCAAGTTCAGACCCTTTGTGTATACTGCACTAGTCCAAGATCATGCTAGTACATAGTGGCAACATAGATGAATTATCAACTCCATATACAACGGAATAAGAATAAATGAACTAAATAGTGAGATGATCTTACAGTCGAGTTTACTTTTATTAGACCACATAGGACGCAAACACTAAATAAGAGAACTACAATGGAACAAAAATACACTCCAGCGGAAACCCATCGACCTGCCACATACAATCGACTAGGGTCGAATCATAATAATCGGTCTCTTCGTGGTACTCTTCATCTAGAGCTAGTATTGACTTATCTTCTCCAATTGATTCATGATTATTGCATGGGTGAGCACATGGAGTACTCAACAAGTTGTACACATAATGCAAATGTAATAACTATATGCAAGGCTTACACAAAGAATGACTAATATGGTTAATTTTGCATAAAACAGACTTTAGAATTTTAATAAAATACTATATTGAAAACATAAATAAAATAGATAATAGCAATAATAAGTTATCTAGAGTTTTCTCAAGTTGGCACACAGCCTACACCATTCCTTGTCCCACAGCCGCCTTCCTAGTTTTTATTTATAAAATCTAACCATTGTGTGAAGTTTCCAAGCATGTCCTTGATCGGGGACATGGCTATTCGAATAATTTTGATTAATACTCTGCAGAGATTATATACTTTACCCACAAGATATGATCAATCTTATAATATCGGCCATAACACGTTTCCTGTAACGTGCAAATAAGAGATCATAACAAAACATTTCAGAAACTTTGCCTTGACACTGACCCTCCTGTTAAATTCAATCTCACCATTCCACCCTCACACATAGCAAAAGAATGAGAAGGACTCACTGTTGGACTAGGAATGATAAATGTTCAAGATGTGGTGTCGCCACAGCACACACTCTCCACCCCAAGTACATAGCTTAGCCTACCCTCTTGAGGTATCACATGTTAAGACTCGGTAACTTTCTGAGTTAGGTATGTCCTATTCCATATATGTGGTTATATGATTAGTTCAGTTCAATGGCTTACACGGTTAAGTCTGTAATTGACCAATGCAAGACGTTGATTCTACTATACTTGTTCACACATAACTATGTTAATTGATTCACACAGAATCATATGAACCCATGCTAGTTGCACACAAAACCACCAGCATACAGCTTCTTGTCACTTGCCTCAGTATAAATCATTTCCCACCCCAATTGATTATAGTGAAACTCATGCCATCAACAACATATCATCGTATAACAACACATGACACACCATTTCCACAAAGATATTCTATAATCATTTAGTCATATTTGAATTTGCAACTTCAACATGATAAAATTAAAATATTGCATGGCTAAGCACACTAATCATATCTGAACCAAGCCACGTTGGTTATATATTAATGATTAACTAGTAAATAACTAACCTAGTTTGACAAATGATCATGACATAACAAATGCCAAGGTAGATATAATTCAAGTAGGTTGCATGACTAGTCCTGATATGTGAACTAGCATGCAATAATTTGAAACGAAATAAATTTGTATAAGCTAGGCATAATATGATCAAAGCATAACTTGACTTAGAATAGGTCTTGGTGTTGATCTTGAACTATTTCTTCTCCTTCAAACGCTCTCGGCACTTCAACGTTTATGCGAAAAAAGCGATGAAATAAATAAATAAATAATAGAGGCAAAACAAAGCTCTAAAATTAAAACTTAAAATACTAGAATGTAGGGCTCGATTTTAGATAAATTTACAAACTTGAATGGACCCAATTGAGGTTTCTATGAAGGAGAATGGGCTCTTAGAACATTTATCGGACAAGAAAATACTGAAATAGAGAGAAAATAGAATATCACAGGAATATTCCCTTGGGTGAGACTAACATGTGGGACCCACATGTCATAGACATGGTCTACGATACACCAAGTCCAACAAAGCGGTATGGGGTTGATAATGTAGGCGACATTGTTGATGTCATGCACACGCGCCAGACAAATAGCAACATGTGGCATGACATGGCTGCGGACAGGGCAATGACGCAATGGCTAACTTGGCTATGCATGATGCTGGTGTGGCGATGACGTGGATGCCACATCGGCGGATATGGTTGATGTAATCGGTGCCCGATCTTCCGTTAGGTTCTACTTTTGCAGAACGAAGACGTTTGCGTTCCAATGGCTTCCAACCAGCGAGATTGAATTCTTGCAATTGCTACACCCACGCACATGTCGTTATCAACCGTGCTCATGCCGGATTACCTTACCACGAGGGTTAATTCCTGCACACGGTACAAGAAACGAGCAAGAACGAGAAAGAAACAAACCGAGAACTTAAATCCAAATGAAATTGAGGTTACCTCTCATCAAACCAGGTCCTGGGACACTATCCTGATGAACAATTATCTCACAAAACAGGAGGAACAATGTAGCAAAATAACCTAACCCTAAAAGTAGCGGTGGCTAAGTATATATAAGGACGAGGTACAAAAAGGTGATCAATCAACAGTTCTGATTCAAAGTCTGCAATAGCAGCACATTTTCATGTCGATTTGGAGGCCTTCCCAAATGAATCTGGAGGTGGACTTGTATCCAATAGAAAGGTCCTGAAATAATCTTTCCATCGAGTGGTGGCTCAGCCCAAACGGACTTTGTATGAGGTAGTTATGGCCTTTTTAGTCCAGTGCTTCCAGGCTAACTCTGAGACGAGTTGTAGTCCGGATTGAAGTGCACAGACGGCAACAATTGGGCTTGGACTTTAGTTGAACATGACTTGTAGGTGTTCAAGTTGTGTATGAGGTCTCCTTGAGTTAGCATCTCCTCTCCCATGCTCCTAAGTAACAACACATCACAAGGAAAATTATGCAGCAGCACATTCTCATTAGAACAAGTATTGTCACCTAAGAGCGAGCTCATCTTGTAATTGAGTTATTTTGCTCGGGCTCGTGTTATTGGACTAAGAGTTAAAGTTGTATCCATAGGAGTGATGTACTCATCAGTGGCCTCTTTGCTATTGGGGCTATACCAGGCACCAATTCAATAACAAACTCAATATCTCGATCTGGCAGCATACCAGGCAAATGCTCAGGAAACACATCGGGTATTCTCTAACAACGGGCACATCCTCTAAACTAGTAACCTTCACACTGTTAACCATTAACTGACCATTGAGAACTGTGGTCACTTGAAATTCCACTTTATCGCCTTTCGGGCTTCCAACTGATACTACTCTTCGACCATAATCGAAAACAGTCTTATGCTTGGACAACCAATCCATTCCAATGATAACATCTAGGGTTTGGGTATCCAACATAATGAGGTTCGCTAGGAACTCTATTCCATCAATAAGCAACTTAACTCCCAAATATCCTAGGTTAGATCAAAATTCTGATCCAGGGGATTGGACTAATAGCATACACTTAAGATTCATAACATCCAAATCATTCCCAATAGCAAAAGCTAGTGAAACAAAAGAATTTGAAGCTCCAGAATCAAATAAAACTATTACAGGTAGTTAATAAGAAACTTACCCAGCACAACGTCTAACACATCCTGAGCTCCATCAGTGGTGACGTGGTTGACTCAACCTCTCACTGTTGCCTGGGGCGTAGCTCTAGCTTGACTTGTTCCTCAATTCGCTCCTAGCTCAGGAGCCTTTGCTGCGATAGATCCAAGATTCAAGCGAATAGGAGTAATACCTCCTCTGTGGGGACAGTTATTGGCAAAGTGTCTAGCTCTCGGTAGGTAAAACAACACTTGACTGAAGACTGCTGATTTCCTTCTGGCACATTACTTGCTTGAGCAAGTGTCTATAAATTCTAAGCGGGATGCGGTGCGGGGCACGATGTCTTGAACATAGCTTGGGGTTGAAATTTGCTGTTGATGATAGAAGGTTAGGTCCTGACCTTTCGATGAGAGGGAATGGTTTCGATTGGGAGGGAGAAGACGTTGGCGATCCGACTACACTTTCCCCAGATGATGCGCCTTAGCAATCGTTACACCGACTCCCGAAATTGTTATTGATCTTGCTGGCGCACGATCAACCTGACCACGAAGGCCTTTGTCCCTGCAAGCAATCAAAGAACATGTAAGAACAAGATGAACAAGCAACTAAAATTAGAATTGAAACCACGAGTTCAGTCTGAATCACAAAAGAGGGGTTTCCGAAGACAAGTAATTCAGGCGGTTTAGCCAACACACGCAATTACAAGAAGTAGCAGCTGCTATCTTTGATCTGAAAATCCGCCTCCCGAATGGTAGCGGCTGGCTGTTTATATGGTGGAGGGTGCATCCAGGAACCCTAGGGCGTAGGGTAAAGTGGGCTCTCCTTGTTATAAGGCCAAAGGCCCACTTTGACTTGGACTGGAAAAGTGACACTACTTGTTTGGACGATTCCCGTCGACCCAAAAGGAGTTTAGATGTGATTCTAGATCCGTTGGAAAGTAGACTTGATAAGCTTTCGGTGAAGTACAAGAACGCTCCAAACGGAGTCTGGATGCAGCCATGATGGCCAAAACAAATCAGCCGTGTCCTAGAGTCGAATCTAAACCCATCTTATGCACGTCTCTTCTATAATTCAGCTTGCTTGGTTCCTCGCCCTGGTTCCTGAGGCAAAGGACATCAGCACAAGAATTAAATAGCATTCCATCCATTAAAATGTTTATATGTAGCCCGAGGAACGCATTCACCTGGTAATTGAGTTGACGTGCGCGAGCTCGAGCAATCAGTCCTTGTATTTGTAGGTGATGGATTTGTGTAGGTGATGGATTTGTAGGTGTAGCTATATCCATAGAAGTGATGTCCTCATCAGTTGAGGAGCAATTTTCAACCTTTGTTGATTATGACGTCCTCCTTGTGCCATTCTGCCCTTATGGTTGTTATCCAACTCCTTGCGCTTATTTTCTAAAATGAGAGCCTAATTCACCAACTCCTAAAAATCTAGGAAGTTCTGGGTAATCAACCCAACTTCTAGTCTAGAGTTGAGTCCCATCGTGAAACAAAATTGTCTCGCCTTATCAGTAGTAACATCTTCAGGCGCATAGTGAGCAAGCTATGTGAAGTTGTTTAGGTATTTAGCCATTAATTGGTTTCCTTGCTTGATAGCCCTAAATTTCTCTTTCTTTAGGACCATGATCCCTTCCGGCACATGGTATTGGTAGAAAGCTGTAGTGAACTCATTCCAGCTTATCTCTTGTGGGGCTTTATGGGCAGCACAGTATTTTTCCATCACTCGGCAGCAGTTCCTTCTAGTTGATGGGAAGCATAGACAACCTTCTCATTGCCTTCACACTGGGTTATATGTAGCTTCCTCTCAATTTCCTGAGTCAATCATTAGCTTTCAGAGGGTTAACATTTCCAGAAAACGTTGGTGGACGGGCCCTCATGAAATCTGACAGCTTTGAATAATGACATGGTCCATTATTGGCAGCTTGTGATGCATTGCTAGCACTTGCTTGATTTGTGATATTCTGCACTTGCTGCATCATGGTATGCATCAGCTGGGTTTGAGCAGCAAGAATGCTCCAAAGTTCTGCATATCAACTTGAGGTGGTCGCTAAGAAAAAGCACCTTCGTTGGGTTTGTCATTGGATTGGGAACCACTTCCACTAGCTCCATTGTTTCCATGAGGGAACATGTTTAACCCAATAAAACAAACTTTATTAATAACTTGGTATGGTTGCTTACAAGAGCTTATAGGCCATGCAACACATACTGCACACTCAGCAAATATGAAAGAACTAACTCAACCTAAGCGCACAAGGAATGCCTAAAGGCGACACTTCCTAACTTAAACGGACGCGACTCAAAACAAGAGTCTCAACTGACTAAGCTATCACACCATCACTTGTCAAGCCACCCAGGTTGAGGCTCCCATGAGGCATAATATGGTGGGTGAGCTAGCATCAATGCGAAGCGATCCTGATGACCAGGAGCAACAATCTCAAACTACATGTGCACATATCGCACCTCAGGCTCCGGGTCTTTAGACTTCAACTTGACCTCTTCGGGGTCTTCCTCTTCATCCAACTCTTCTTCCACTTCCACTTCATCAACATGCAAGGCTTCCTCTAGCACTAATATCCTTTCCATAGCCATAACACGAGTCTCCTGAAGATTCTCTTCAGAAATCCTTAGGGCTTCATAGACTTGTTCCAACTCTTGGGTATTCTCTTGCATCAAGTCCTCTTGAGCAGCAGCAAATTTGGATATATGCACCACTGTTGCATCATCCTCCTATTCAATTCTTTGATGTTGATCTGCACATCCTTGGGGATGAAGTCAAACACAGTCTTCTCTAGCTCTTCGGTGTAGTCGTGGAAGATGCATTGCAAAGCAAGGCACGACGACTCCTAGATACCGACATCGAACATAGACCTCCTAACAGTGATTTTGATTGGACGGCTTACCTTGGTATCCTCCCTAGCATAGATGATGATGGTGAGGACATAGCGACGTCGGATATACCCATGGCACCAATGAACAACGATCAACAAATTCCTCCTAGTGATCAGTAACATTCAAGCAACATACAAGGACCAATTACCCGAGCTCGTGCGAGACAACTAAATTATCAGGAAAATTCATTTCTTGGGTTGCATAATTTCACTTTGGAGAACAGACCGCTACCTTATAATATTCTCATACTTAGGAACCTTGGCACGGATCAGCAAGAGAGTTTTAATTCACCAACACAAGTCATCAAGCAGTGTGGGAATGTGAAAGGATCGAACTCGGCCTCCAAAGACCAGTCTGACATTAAATGGGCATAGAGAATGCAAACGGGGTCCGTTTGGGGCATGTGAGCACTTGATTAAAATCTTATCTCGTGCACTTTCCAATGGATCTATCCTCACCATCAAATTCTTTCTGAGCTAGAAGATATCATCAAAAAACTCCAACATCCAGAAATAGTCTTCAATGTCTTGGGTGTTGTGTCACCATTATTTTTGGCTGAGTTCCCATGTATCAAAGTGGCGTGAGTCCACCTCCTAGCAGCCATCTCCTTGGTTTAATAGTGGACAAGCTTCCCTTAGTTTCTCTCAGGTCTTAGTTTTGATAAAAGTTGCCCCCATGTGTGGAACTTTATCCTTGTTCTACTGACTCGGCTAGAGCAGCAGTAAACAAGTTATGAAACCTCAACATGAATGTGTGCTTCTTCCTTGTTCTTGCTAGTTCTTCGATTGCTTGCAAGAATTGACCTTCGTGGTTAGGTCATCCATGTTCTTGGCACGGTTCATAACGACGAGGAGTGTGGTTTAGCGATTACGGGTGCTTATCCTTGTGTGGTTCGTTGCTGGATCATCAAAGTCATCCTCCGCCAAATCGAAGTTATCCCCTCACCGAAAGATCGGACCATCTTGTGCGCATCAGATGATCTTGTAAATCATGCCACGGTCCTTGCCGTTGATGATCCAACTGGTACCTTTTTAGTGCGGTCTCTCAAAACCTTTGAGCAATTGCAAAATCCTCCAAAGCTCAGTAGCATACCCACCAGCATGATCACCATAGGACTGCATTGTCCTCATCTGATAAAGACAACATGGGATAATACCTCAACTCAAACCAGCAGGGAGAGAAAGAAAAATTTAGCAAAGGGACAAGAGTAGAAGAATGAGATGAGCCAAGAACTTGTTATTAATGAAGTTAAATTTTCTCTTTAGAAAGTAATGTTTTGAAAAACCCAAAGAGATGACCTGTCTATCTAGGGCCAAGACCTATAGTTAGTATGGCTCTGATACCACATCTATCGAGACCCGAATATGATAATCCAGACGCTCTTTGTATACTGCACTAGTCCAGGATCATGCTAGTGCACACAGTGGCAACATAGATGAATATCACAATTATATACAGCGAAAAACATAATAAAAGACTTCATTTATTAAATATAAGATAATTAATTGACCTTATGGTGTACTTTACATAACTATACCACGTAGAGCTTAAAATATAATAAAGAAAACTACAGTGGAACAAAAACATAGTAGATAAGGCTCACACCCTAGACGTTAGGCTCCTCCTGGTATTCCTCCTTCAGAGTTGGTGTAGATTTCTCCTCAACTAATGATTTTGTTGCGGCAAGGGTGAGTACATAGAGCACTCAACAAGTTGTGCATAAAATGCAACTTTATTATAACTATATGAATGGCTTATTCCAAATGAATGGCTGATATGGATATTTTCAGTAAAGCAGCATTTACATGTGAGTACAATAATTAGATTAAAATGACAGTAAAACAATTAACAATAATAAGTAACTTTCAGATATTTCTCAAGAATAAACTTGCCACACATCCCTAAACATCTTCCAATATTTCCAATGGCACCCAGCTTCCCTTCCCAAAGTTTTTTTACAAAATCTGCCCCTTGATTGAAATTCCTGATCATTGTACCTAACCGGGGAACAATTATCTGAATAGATTTATACTTTGCAGAGGTTATACACTTTACCTACAAGACATGATCAATCTTTACTATCGGGCATTACACGTACCCATCAACGTGCAACTAAGAAGATCATAACAAAACCTTTCGAAAACTCCATCTTAACACTGACCCTGTTGTTAATTCTGAACTTGCTATTCCTTCCCTCACACAGAGCAAAAGTATAGGAGGGACTTACCGTTGGACAGATGTGAGGCCACTACATACACAAATTCCTCATAATTGCACATCCAGCTTGGTTATCATCCCGAGGCATCAAATGTCAAGACTCAGTAACTTAGTTAGATCTGTCTCATTCATTACATTTGGTTGCATGATTATCCTAGTTCAATGGCTTGCAAGTTTAAGTCCTTAATTGACCGAGGCAAAACTTTCAATAATTCACACATAGAAAACCACCTCACAATCACTCATGTAACATCATGTCAACCCGATGCCACATAGGTCCAACACGGCTCACAGCCCCTTGCCACTTGCCCTCATCTAAATCATTTACTACCCAAGTTGAATATTGTGCAATACATGCCATCAACAACTCAATATCATTGTGAGACAACACATGACACACTATTTCACAAACATGTTTCATATTCCAATAGTCAAGATTGATTTTGAACTTTCAAAATGGTATCAATAACCCGTTGCATGGCTAAGCCTACTATTTACGATCTAACCAATCCACATTGGCATCTATTAGTAACCAACTAATAATGAACCATCCTAGGGTGACAAATAATTATGGCATACAAATGACAAGGTAGGTATAATCCAATTGGTTTGAATAGTTATCCTGTAACATCCCAAAATTTCCATATTATTATTGTTTATTGTTATTTATGCATTTTGTGAATTTCTGGAATTTATTGGATTTTTTTTGAATTTATTTGATTTTATTTTTAAATATGTATTTTGGTATTTTGAGAAAACTAATTAAATATATACAAAGATAATATAAAGTTTTACCAAAACTATTTTATTTAAGTCCAAAATGTCTCAATGTATTTTTGAGATTTTTCTGGGATTTTACGTGGTATTTTTGTTGCCTAAAACAAATCAAATGAATTTTTGTAAATATTTTAATTGATAAATCGGCAAAAATCCTTGAAGCGATCTTGGCCGAGCCCAAATCGCATGCTGCAGCGTCTTGACCTATTTGGTCACCCGGTTTCTAGAAGGCCGTCGCCACCGTCGTAGATTTTCGATTGTGCGGTTAAGGATTGTTGGAAACCCTAGCGACCGTGGGTCGTTGGATCAAGATCGGACGATGGGGATTGAGCCTTTTCCGTTAGGGTAAGTTAGGATCATATCCGTCAGATGGTTGCAAGCGGATCTGATCGTGTCGCGTCAGCAAGCTTCGTGACCGTTGGATCGCCATCGGATGGTTGTGGACCGTCGTGTTAGTGGAGGATTCGGAATCGCGCTGCCATGTCACTGCCGAACTCGAAGTCCATGTTCGCCGCCTACACACCGCCCTAGGCCCCTATAAAAGCCGAGAAGGGTCGCCCAATGTTCACCGTCAGCCCCGCATCTCCCGAGCAGAGTCGTTTCGCCGAAGACACCGTTGGCTGCATCCAAGGAGCTCGCTGGAGTAGAGATCGAACCACTGCCGATTCGCCATCTCGTCCAGAACTACTGCCGATTCATCGTCTCCGCCACTCTGAGGACCGGATCCGAGATGCTTGTCTCAAGGCTCTTCTGAACCAGCTGAGAACGTCGCCATCGCACCGTTGAATCGTCACGCCGTCGTCATCGTCAACAGCACCGGTGCAGATCCTCGCCGTCGTCTCGCCATTACCATCAGAGGAGCTGTCAGCCATCAGATCAGAGGTATCGCGTAAGATCTGCGCCGCGTGGAGTGCGTGTTGGTAAGCCATGTCGTCATTAGCTTTGGGCCATTGGATCGGTAGCAGAGGGTTTAGATCACGCCACCGGGTCAATCAATCGGATGTCGTCGCGCGGTGGTGTGGGTGCCAAGGCGCCATGAGCCGGGTTCACGGTGGACCAGAGGAGGTTCTGTGGATCGGGCGAATGGATTGAGGTGACGTGGCGCACGCTGGTTGGTCCGAGCCGATGCTGACATCACGCCGATGCAATAATACGGTTTTCTTTATAAAAATAATTCGGTTTATTATTTGATTTTCAATTTTCTGATTTTTAGAATTTTTGAATCTTTCGAGAGCCCGTTCTCCCTTATACGAGCTCCGATTGAGGTGATTAAAATTTCTAAAAATTTGTAAAATTGAGATCTATCTATTGCTGGATTTTATTTGATTTTTTGAGTTCATTTGCTCTCTGTTTTGGTAATTATTTGGTTTTCTCCTTCGGTTCGCGTAGACGTTGAGTTGTGCGACGCTTCGGAGGAGGATCCGTCAACCTAAGATCAATTTCCAAAGCAAGACCAGAACCTATTCCAAGGCAAGTTGTGCTTTGATCATGTTGAACCCATGTTTATAAAATTGCTACTTTGTTTTACTCTATTGCATGTTATTTAACATATACAATTGATTCAAATTAAATTGGGACTTAGTTAATATACCTTTCTATCTATACCCTACCTTGTCATTTGTATGCCATGATCTATTGTCACCCTAGATTGGTTCATTATAGTTGGTTAATACTAAAATCAACATGGGATGGTTAGACCGTGTTAGTTGCTTAGCCATGACACGTCATCACATGTACTTGAATCATCGATAATTAATCTTGACTAATGGAATATGGAACCATGATATGAACTTGTGTGTCATGTGGGATCACACAATGAGATTGAGTTGTAGTGGCGAGTCATGTCACACAACGATGTTGAATTGTTGATGGCACGTGGTGCTTGGTAATCAACTGGGATGGTAATCACTTAGATTGGGGCAAGTGACAAGGGGTGAGTATGCCAAGGTGGGCCCAATGGGCAGAGGGTTCTGCAACCATATGTCTGGTATGGAACAGCCTAGCTGATTAATTTGCAATGTATTAGTTTGGTACTATCATTGGTAGTGTGAGTTCCCGAGTTATGGAGTAATTCACAAGGCACAAGAGGGGCCCTGGTTGTGGTTTTCAGACCCACCATTGTTGAAACCTTAGCGGGTAGTATCAGGTTAAGGTAGTGCATTGTAAAGGCTTTGTTATAACCACTCGCCTTTGTGGTGTATGGTTGTATTGTGTGGGTAAAGTGCATCACCTCTGCAGAGTGTAAAACTATTCGAATAGCCGTGCTTGCAGTATTGAGCAATGCTCGGGAATTACAGTTAAGGGTTAGCTTAATTAAATGGAAAACTTGGTTGGGATGGCAGGATTGCCATATGGAAGGTTGGAACTTGACTTAGGATTGGAAACTTGGTTTAATTGAGAAATGTTGAATCTATCTATTACTGCTATTTGTTTTACATTCTTTACAATCTATTTATTGTATTTATTCATAAATGCTGCTTATTGCAAAAGAGCCATAATAGCTTTTTCCCTTGGAATAAGCCTTGCATATAGTTACATAGAATTGCATTTAGTGCACAACTTGTTGAGTACTCTATGTACTCACACTTGCCCAACAACAATAATCAACAGTTGAAGAGTCTACACCTATGTTAGAGGAGGAGCTCCAGGAGGACATGAGTCGTTAGGGTCCGAGCCTTGTCAGTTGCCTGTGGTGAACTGATGAGTCATCTACGTCTTCTAATTTTCGCTGCTTATTTCTTAGTTTATATTTCCAGTCTAGCCCTGTGTGGCTTAATAATGTAAGTTGGTCATAAGATCATACATTTAGCTATATCAATAAATGGAGTATTATTATTATTATTATCGTTGAGTATGATGTGGTATGTACCAATGTTAAGCTGTATGCACTAGCGTTGATCCTGGGATTAGTGCGGTAAACACAGTGGGTTCGAATAAGTGGATTCGGGTCCTTATAGAGGTGGTATCGGAGCATACTGACTGTAGGTCTTGGCCCTAAATAGCATGGTAGTATCCTATGTGTGTCCAAAACTATTTTCTAAAGAAAAATCTAAATTTGACTAACAAGACACTCTTGAGTCTTCTTATTCTCTACTTCTCGCCTTTGCTGAATTTACCGTTTTTCCATTGCCGTTTCGAGTGGAGGACTTATTCACGGTGGCATGCATGGAAAACTCCAAATTCTGGCGAAACGACAGCTCCTTACTATGGCTAGGGTTAGGGTTCTGGATGAGGTGCTTACGGCGGTCCCGATGATCACCTTAAATACGCTTAGGCGTCCGTGTAGAGCATGAATCAATGGTGGATTTTGTGGAGGACACGTCTCGGACACATTGTCCTTCTCCTGAACGGAGAAGAAATACCTAATAGCTAGGCCCCACCTATCAGCGTCTCACTTTGGCACGGGTTAGCGGACCAGGTTGGTTGCGGTGTTGGGTTGGGTTTTTCAGCCCAACAGGTTGGGTTTTGGCCCAAAACTATGCCAGGTTTTTATTCAATTTTCCTTTTTAGAAATTATAGAAAATACAAATGGAATCCATATAAAAAGTAAATAAATTTTGGTAAATCCAAAAATTCCTGTAAAATACTTTTAGAGCATTTAGAACCCAAATAAAATAATTTTAAAAATTATTCACTTGAGCATTAATCATATTAAATATGTTTTGAATTAGGGAAATTGCAAATTAAGCTTAATTCACAATAAAAATTATGAAACTTTTTTGAAAGGCTAAAATACTTAAAACAAATTCAAAGATTCAAAAATTCAAAAATTGGGATGTTACACGCACGTACTCGCTACCCTTTAATATAACTTGGTGCTCTTACACTAGATCTTGGATTGATCTTTCTCTTGAGCTTTGGATTAAGCTCTCGTCATCCGTGGATTGCCCGTAAGGCGTTATCTACATCACAGTGAAGTTGTTCCTTCAACAATCGGTTGTTTCTATCCATCAACACATTGGAGACGTTCCTCCAACACTTGTATTGAATCAAGGATTAAGTAGGATTAACTTTCTTCAAAAAAATGAGGGTATTATATGAGCATTTGTTTGCACACCAACATCGATGTTATTCCACACATGATGTAAATTTAATTGACAATGATTTAATGTCCATTGCATTGATGTTATCTCTTTAAAATCAATGGTTTCAGTGAATTTTGTGTGCTTGAAAAAGGAAAAGGTGTAAAACAGAAGAAAGAAGTTTGTTGCAAAATCAATACATAGAAAATATACTTCAAACATGAATGTTTTAAAAAAAAACACAAAACTAGGTCTCATTAAATAAATGATTTGTTTGGTTAGTGAAAAAATTCAAATGTTTTAGCAACTTGATGCAATATGACCATAGCCACATGGATGGCGGCATAGTGCCATAATTTCATGGTATGATGCATGTTAATATTTGTGCCAAACTAAAAATTTCGGAAGATCCAAATATAGGTTAGCTCTTTGATATGACATGTACAAACCTTTATGTCCAATCTGATTTGACTTTAATGAAATGTAACAAACCAAGAGAATGTGTGAGACCATGTGGAGGTCAACCCATGGATGTGTGATGAGTATTTGACATTTGTTTGACATCATGGGTGTGTGATGAGGTCAACCCATGGATTTGTGTGTTGTCTAGGACCACTGGTCGTAGCCTCAACTGGTTGGAGACTGTCAGGACCCGAATATGCAAATCCGAACCCTCTGTGTATCTCGCACTAGTCCAGGATCACGCTAGTGCACACAGGCTCAACATAGATGTTATCACAATCATACACAACAGAAAATAGCATAACTTCAATAATAGTTAATAATAACTGTTGTCTTACATGATTATTGCCGCATAGGGCCCAACTGAGAAATAGTAAATAAGCAGCGGTGAAAATAAAATAAACGTAGTAGCTCCTCAGTCCACCACAGGCAACTAACGAGGCTTGGACCCTAAGCATTTGCATCGTGGTAATCCTCTTCCAAGAATGGCGTAGACTCTTCCTCTTCTAAAGTTATTGTTGTGGGGTGAGTACATAGAGCTCCCAACAAGTTGTGCACAGAAATGCAAATCTAATATTCTAAATGCTTGGCTCATTCCAAAGGAAGAGCTAAATGGCTATTTTGTAGTAAGTAGCATTTATAAAAGAATACCGTAAATAGATTGAAAGGCAGTAAAACAGTTAATAGTAAATAATAGATTCAACTTTCCAAGTTCAATAAGGTATTCCATCCTAAGGCAAGTTTGAATTTTCCATGGCAACCTGCCATCCCCAACAAGTTTTCATTTAATAAAAAGTCTAACCCTTGAGTGTAATTCCCGAGCATTGCCCAATACCGTGAGCACGGCTATTCAAACAGGTTTTACACTCTGTAGAGGTTATGCACTTTACCCACACGATACAATCAAACACCACATAGGTGAATGACCATAACAAAGCCTTTACAATGCTCTGCATAGACCCGGTACCACTCCCTAAGGTTTCAACACTAAAGGGTTAAACCAGCACAACAGGGCCCCCCTCTTGCGCTATGTGAGTTACCCTGTGAACCCGGGACTCACTATACACCACCGTAGTACCGAAATCTAGACATTACAAATTAGTCAGCTAGGCTGTCCCATTCCAGACGTGTGATTGCATGAAAAACTCAGTTCAAAGGCTTGCAACGTTAAGTCCTTAGAATGACCGAGGCAAGACTTTCACATACCCCTGCCCAACAGGCCCACCTTGGCATATTGCCCCTTGCCACTTGCCCCGATCTAAAATGATCACCACCCCGGTTGATTAACATGCCATCATCAATTCAACTCAGTTGTGTGACCTCCTCGCCACGACAAATCAATGTCACTGTGTGACAACACATGACACACCAAATTCATAAACATTGTTCCATAATCCATTAGTCAAGATTAAGTAGCAATAATTCAAGTACATGTTATGACGTGGTGTGGTTAAGCATCAAACACGATCTAACCAATCCCATGTTGATTACTAATATTAATCAACTATTAATTCCATATCCTAGGGTGACAATTAGATCATGGCATACAATTGGCAAGGTAGGGTTTAACTCAACTTGGTATATTACCTAGATCCCAAATTAATCAAGTCCTGTATTAACATAAAATATCATGCATAAATTTTAAAGACAACATAGCAATTTGTGAAAATTAGGTGGAACATGATCAAAGCACAACTTGCATTGGAATGGATTCTGCTCTTGCTCTGAACTTGGGTCTTGAAGCGATGAATCCTCCTCCAGAACACCGAGAAATTCAACATCTATGTGAATCGAGACAAAAATAGAAATAAACACCCAAAGAAGAGAGCAAACAGACTCCAAAAATCAATTAAAATTCACCATAACATAGGTCTTCATTTTACAAATTTTTAGAAATTTGAATCACTCAAACCCGAGTTCAAATGCAAAAGATATAGCTGTTTAAAGTTTTATTAAATTTTGAAATTAGAAAATCCGAATTAACCGAATTATTTTTCTACTGGAAAAATACTGATTTTTGCACTGGCGACACGTGGACCAGTCACAAGCCGAAACATCGCCCTAGGCGCATGGACTCGGTCCACGAACCCGCTGGTCCACCGTGCACTCGGCGCACGACGCTTCGGAATACCCGCCCGACACGCGGCACCCATCCGTGCCATGATCCGACGGTTACCGCACTACGCACACGCGGTTCAATCCCGAGCGACCAAACCGATCTGACGGTCCATGCTTACCCGAGGAGATTACTGTTAACGAAGCGATGTGGCATGATCCGAGGCGTCGATTGGCGATCCAATGGCTGACCGAAGCTCCGAGACACGGCGATGTTGCGGCGGCGCTAAGTTCCCGGATACGAAGACGACGGGTCCAACGGCGAACTAGGTCCTCCCAGCGATGAAAAGATAGCTGCTCTGGTGCGGCTTGACACGGTGAATCCGAATCTGGAACCCACACGGCGGATGGAGGCTCGACGGCGGCGGGACGGCGAGAAAACAAGCGGCGTCGCTTGGAAAACTACGGCGAGCTCTCAAGCACAAACGGCGAAGGCACTGGCTAAGTGACTAGGGCTGCTGGATGCACACTGGGATGGCGATCATCGTGGTGCAGGCTGCGCCTTTTATAGCCTTGGCACGTGCGCTAGGAAGGAAACCCTAAATTACGCAGCGGAGACGACGGTGCGGCGATGATCTCGACGACTGAATCGAAGACAACGACTAGCGACCGTCCGATTACAAGGAACAACCCAGATTACCTCCCGGGCGATTTGATCCGATCCGCACTCTCCAAAATCAATGGATGCGATCCAACCTTTCTAAAACAACGCGATGCAAACTCTACCCAAGATCTTGATCCGACGGCTAGAGCGTGCTAGGGTTTCATCTTGATGGAGACCGCCCGATGAAGATCCAACGATCGAGCGCAATGGCAGCGGCGAGTTGGGCCAAACGGGTTGCATGGAGCCGGGCCGCATGCGCACAGTGCTGGGCTTCGGTCCAATACTGTTTCACCCGATTTTCTCGGGTTTTCTAATTAAATTAATTACAAAACTTAGTTTAATTAGTTTTAAGCAACAAAAATATCAGGAAAAATCCAAGAAAATTCTCAAAAATACTTTGAGACATTTTGAACTCAAATAAAATATTTTTGGCAAAACTTTATATTAGTTTTATCTATATATAATTAGTTTTCACCAAAGGTTCAATATACTTAATTAAAATAAATTTAAATAAATTCCAGAAAATCCAATAAAATCAGAAAATCACCAAATGCACAAAACAATAACAGGAATAAAATTATAGGCTTATTTTGGGATGTTACAAACCTCCCCCTTAACAGAATCTCGACCCCGAGATTCAGGGCTGACTAGGGAATAGGTTTGGGAATTCTAACTGCAGATCCTCCTCTCGCTCCTAGGTTGCTTCATTCTCTGAATGACTACTCCACTGAACTCTGCAAAGGCGAACAGACTTGTTTCTGGTCCTGCGATGCATAACATCTAAAATTTTGATCGGGTGCTCCTTGTAGGTCAGATCTTTCTGTAGCTCAATTGCCTCCAATGGCATTTGTTCCGCTGGCACTCGGAGACACTTCTTAAGCTATGACACATGGAACACATCGTGCACTCCTGCCAACGATGGTGGCAATTCCAACTGATAAGCAACCTCTCCTCGACGACTCAAGATCTTGAATGGTCCAATATATCTTGGAGCAAGCTTTCCTTTGGTGTGAAACCTTTTAACACCTTTCAGAGGAGTAACTCTAAGATACACGAAATCCTCTAGTTCAAAACTCAAATCACGACGTCGATTGTCAGCATAGCTCTTTTGCCTTGACTGCGCGATTTTCAATCTTTCACTTATCATAGCCACTTGTTCTTCCGCTTCCTTGAGAATATCTGGTCCGAATACCAATCGTTCTCCTGTCTCGTTCCAATTTAGCAGGGTACGACAAGCACGACCATACAGAGCCTCAAATGGTGACATCTGCAAGCTAGCCTAATAACTGTTATTATAACTGAACTCTGCATACGGCAGATATTTGTCCCATGAAGCAGTTAAGCTAATGCACATGCTCTTAACATATCCCCAAGAATCTGATTCACCCTTTCTATCTGACCATCTATCTGCGGTTGATATGCTGTATTGAAATTTAATCGGGTACCCATGGCTCCATGTAGCTTATCCCAAAACCTCGAGGTAAATTGAGTACCTCTACTGAACACTATCTTTGTAGGCACACCATGCAAACACACAATTCTGGCCATGTATAACTCTACTAATCGATCTCCTGAATAAGTCGTCTTAACCGGAATGAAGTGAGCAACTTTGGTCAATCGATCCACAATGACCCATATAGAATCATGCCCACTTTAGGTTCTTGGTAAACCAGTGATAAAATCCATACCAATTTCTTCCCATTTCCACTCTGGAATTTTTAATGGCTGCAGCATACCTGCTGGCCTCTGGTGTATGGCCTTAACTCTCTGGCATACATCACACAAGGCAACATACTCAGCAACTTCACACTTCATCTTAGGCCACCAAAATCTCTCTTTTAGGTCTTGATACATCTTAGCGCTTCCTGGATGAATTGAATACTTGGAATCGTGCGCCTCTTCTAACATCAACTGCTTAAGCTCTGGTTTGTTTGGCACACAAATTCGCCCTTTGAACCATATGGTACCCTGATCATCCATGGAAAAATCTGAGGCTAAACCTTCATCCTTTTTAGACTTGATCCGGTTGATTTTCTCATCATCTTTTTGTCCTTTCCGAATCTGATCCTCAAGCGTCGGCTTCACTTCCAATGCAGCTACGAATCCTTCTGGAACCATTTCTAGTTTTAACCTCTAAAATTCCTTACACAACTCCGACTGTTCTTCTTGCACCACCATATTTGCAATGTGGCTTTTACGGCTCAAAGCATCAGCCACCACATTAGCATTTCCCGGATGGTAGTAGATTCCAACATTATAATCTTTTATCAATTCCAACCATCTCCTTTGCCTCATGTTAAGATCTGACTGAGTGAAAATATATTTAAAACTCTTGTGGTTCGTATATACCTCGCATCTATTACCAATGAGATAATGACGCCATAATTTCAAGGCATGCACTACGGCAACCAACTCCGAATCATGCGTAGGATAATTTCCTTCGTGCGGCTGTAACTGCCTTGACGCATAGGCAACTACTTTACCATTCTGCATCAATACACACCCAAGACCTTGTCTTGACGCATCGCAGCATATATCAAAACTACTCTGGACATCCGGCAATATCAATACTGGGGCTGTTATCAAACGCTTCTTTAATTCCTCAAAGCTCTTTTCGCACTCTAGCGTCCATGTAAATTTATTTTCCTTTTTCAACAACTGCGTAAGAGGTTTCACAATCGTAGAGAATCCTTCTATAAACCGGTGATAGTAACCTGCCATTCCCAGGAAGCTACGAACCTGGGTAACAGACTTCGGTTGCTCCCAATGCAACACTGCCTCCACTTTACTTGAGTCGACGGCAACTCCTTCAGTAGTCATGACATGACCAAGGAATTTCACCTTCTTTTTCCAGGAATCACACTTACTAAACTTGGCATATAACTATTTTTCCCGTAGTTTTTCCAAAACTAACCTTAGATGATTCGCATGGTCCTCTTTTGTTTTAGAATACACCAAAATATCATCTATAAACACAATCACGAATTTTTCCAGGTATTCCATAAAAACCTTGTTCATCATATTCATAAAATATGCTGGAGAATTTGTCAAACCAAAGTACATGACTGTAAACTCGTAATGTCCATATCTCATGGAGAATGCAGTCTTCAGGATGTCTTCCGCTCGAATTCTCAACTGATGATACCCTGAACGAAGATCTATTTTGGAGAAAATTCCAACTCCCCTCAATGATCGAACAAGTCGTCAATCCTTGGCAATTGGTACTTATTTTTAATCGTCACTTCATTAAGTGCACGATAATCAATACACATTCTAAGACTTCCGTCTTTCTTCCTGACAAATAAAACTGGCGTTCCCCATGGCGACGAATTGGGTCTTATAAAGCCCTTTTCTAACAACTCCTCAATCTACTTCTTCATTTCCACCAAATCATTGGTAGGCAACCAATAAGGTCTCTTCTCTATCGGTGTTGTTCCAGGTACTAACTCAATGACAAATTCAATATCCCGGTCTGGTGGCATACCCGGTAGGTTTCCTGGGAATACATCCACATACTCTCTGACCACTGGCACATCTTCTATGCTGGTGGCTTCCACGCTATTGACCATTAACTACCCATTACGAACCGTTGTCGCTTGAAATTCCACCTTCTCTCCTTTAAGGCTCTCAATTGATACAACCCTTCAACCACAATCCAATACTGTCTTATGCTTGGACAACCAATCCATTCTGAGAATAACGTCTAGGGCTTGGATATCCAAAATGATTAGGTTCGCTAGGAACTCTACCCCATTAATTAACAGCGTAACTCCCAAACACCCAAGGCTAGATCTTAACTCAGATCCTAGGGCTTGGACTAACATCACACATTTAAGATTTTTCACACTCAAACCATTTTCAGTTGCAAAAGCTCGAGAAACAAATGAATGTGATGCTCCAGAATTGAATAAAACTGTTGCCGGTACTAAGTTTACCAAACACTTACCCAGTACGACGTCTGATGCTTCCTGGGCTCCATCTGCGGTGATGTGGTTGACTTTGCCCCTTATCGTAGCTTGAGGCGTCGCTCCTGCCTAACCAGCTCCCCGGTTTGCTCCTGACGTTGGCGCCTTAACAGGTGTTGTTTCGAGATTGAAATGCACTGGCGTGATTCCCCCTTCTGTCGACATTTGTTGGCAAAATGCCCCATCTCGTTGCAACTGTAGCACCTTCTAGCGGCCGACTGTTGAACACCTCCTTGAGCATTGTTTCCCTAGACCGGTGTCTGATAATTCTGTTCGGATGGGCGTGGCGCAGGTGTCATTGTCCTATTAGCAGCTTGTGGTCCACCTTGATTGGTCATCAAGCGCTTTCGGTTCTCCCCCAGTTCCTTGTGCTTGTCCTCCAAGATCAAAGCTTTGTTCACCAACTCCTGAAAGTCGGGAAAGTTGTGGGTGATCAACCCCACTTGCAGTCCTGAGTTCAACCCTTTCATGAAGCGGGATTGCCTGGCCGTGTCCGTCGCTACGGCATAGCAAGCTAACTGGGTGAATTTATTCAGGTACTCGACCACTGATTGGCTTCCTTGCTTTAGAGCCCTGAACTCCTCCTTCTTCAGGTCCATCATCCCCTCACGTACATGGTACTGGCGGAAGGCTGTAGTAAACTCCTCCCAAGTGATTTCCATCGGTGCCTCATGAGCGGTGCAGTAGTTCTCCCACTATTCTGCAGCAATTCCTTCTAGTTGATGGGATGCATAGAGAACCTTCTCATGCCCTTCACATTAGGTGATGTACAGCTTCCTTTCGATGGTTCTTAGCCAATCATCGGCTTCCAAGGGGTTGACATTTCCTGAAAATGTTGGCAGTCGAGTCCTCATAAAATCCGATAACTTAGAATAAGGACGAGGTCCACCATTGTTATTCTGGACAACAGGGTTGGTGGCTACAGCCATGTTGGTCATCTGCTGCATCATGGTTTGCATCAAGTGAGTTTTTGCAGCAAGAAAAGCCCCCAAGTTCTGCAGATCCGCTGGCGGTGCTTGTTGAAGTGGTGCTCCTTCATTGGGATTGTTGCCTGAGCGCAGACCACTTCCTAAAGCTCCGTTGTAGCTGCGGATGTTCACCATCTGCTGATTTCCTCTTAGGTTAGGAAAGGTAGATGCAGCATAGATAAGATGCAAGAATTCTAAGGTAGGGGAAACAGGTTAAACCCAACTTAAATAATCTTTATTAATACTTGGTATGGTTGCTTACAATGCCTAGGGGCTTTGCAACACATACTGCACACTCAGCAAACATTAAAAACCAAACTAAACACACAACCTTATCGTTTACGGAAGGATAAAGACTAATCTTAAAACGCGACTCAACACTTGAGTCTCAACTCAACTCTAAACCCTCACTCATCCAGCCACCCTGGTTGGGGCTAACCCGACGCATACATCGGTGGGTGGGCTGGCATGGGTGCGAACCTATCCTGGTGACCCACTGCTGGCTCCTCAGCCACGACGGGTACCTCACGCTCCTCCGGCTCCCACTCTCGCTCCTCTGGGTCCTCTTCTTCTTCTTCCTCGGTGTTCCCAACTTACTCCTGGAGGACCTGAGATACCTGGTCTTCGGCTGCCTACAAGGCCTCCTCCAACTCTCCGATTGCTCTGGCGGCTGCGTCACGAGTCTTCTGAAGCTCCTGCTCTGCCACTCTCAATGCCTCGTATGCTGCCTACAGTTCATGAGCGGTGTCCCTCATGTGCTCCTCCTGGGTGATATCTAACACGGCAAGGTGTACTGCGGTAGCATACTCCCCTTCCACGATCCGTCGACGATGGCATGCTCGCACGGTCGGGTGAAGCCTGAACACAATGTCGCGAAGCTCATCAACATAGTCAAGGCAGACACGGCGGAGTGCAAGTCAAGCGGCCTCCTGGATTCCAACCTCATATGTGGATCTCCTCACGGCGATGTGGATTGGCCTACTGTCTTCTTCGGTCTCCCGGGCATAGATGGTCACCTTGCAGATGAACCCTCGATGCATATCATTGACGGTCCAGCTGCCTCCGCGATAAAGTGGATGATAGAAACCTCCAAGCACTTGAAGTACCCTCCATAGCTCCATGGCATAGCCTCCCTGCCTCTCCTCAAAAGTCCGGACGATCGGCATCTGCCCAAAACAACTTTGCGTAAGCCTCCACTTGAACTGGCAGCGGGAAAACAAAAATTTCAGCAAAGATGAGAGTAGAAGAATGGGATGAGTCAAGAGTTTCTTATTAGTCATGTTTCTTTTTCTTCCTTTAGAAAATAGTTTTGGACACTCCTAAAGGAAAAACCAAACTACCTAGGGCCAAGACCTGCTGTCAGTATGGCTCTGATACCACCTCTGTCGGGACCCAAAAATGCAAATCCGGACCCTCTGTGTATATCGCACTAGTCCAGGATCACGCTAGTACACACAGGCTCAACATAGATGTTATCACAACAATACACAACGGAAAATAGCATAACTTCAATAATTAATAATAATAACTGTTGTCTTCCATGATTATTGCCGCACAGGGCCTAACTGAGAAATAGTAAATAAGCAGCAACGAAAATAAAATAAAATAGTATCTCCTCAGTCCACCACAAGCAACTGACGAGGCTCGGACCCTAAGCATTTGCATCGTGGTAATCCTCCTCCAAGAATGGCGTAGACTATTCCTCCTCTGAAGTTATTGTTGTGGGGTGAGTACATAGAGCACTCAACAAGTTGTGCACAGAAATGCAGTTCTAATATTCTAAATGCTTGGCTCATTCAAAAGGAACGGCTAAATGGCTATTTTGCAATAAGCAGCATTTACAAAAGAATACCGTAAATAGATTGAAAGGCAGTAAAACAGTTAATAGTAAATAATAGATTCAACTTTCCAAGTTCAATAAGGTATTCCATCCTAAGGCAAGTTTGAATTTTCCATGGCAACCTGCCATCCCCAACAAGTCTTCATTTAATAAAAAGTCTAACCCTTGACTGTAATTCCCGAGCATTGCCTAATACCGTGAGCATGGCTATTCGAATAGGGTTTACACTCTGCATAGGATATGCACTTTACCCACATGATACAATCAAACACCACACAAGTGAGTGACCATAACAAAGCCTTTACAATGCTCTGCATAGACCCGGTACCACTCGCTAAGGTTTCAACACTAAAGGGTTAAACCACCACAACAGGGCCCCCCTCTTGCGCCATGTGAGTTGCCCCGTGAACCCAGGACTCACTATACACCACAGTAGTACCAAAATCTAGACATTACAAATTAGTCAGCTAGATTGTCCCATTCCAGACGTGTGGTTGCATGAAAGACTTAGTTCAAAGGCTTGCAAGGTTAAATCCTTAGAATGACCAAGGCAAAACTTCCACTTACCCCAGCCCAACAGGCCCACCTTGGCATACTACCCCTTGCCACTTTCCTCGATCTAAAATGATCACCACCCCGGTTGATTACCATGCCATCATCAATTCAACTCAGTTGTGTGACCTCCTCGCCACGACAACTCAATATCACTGTGTAACAACACATGACACACCAAATTCATAAACATTGTTCCATAATCCATTAGTCAAGATTAAGCAGCAATAATTCGAGTACATGTGATGACGTGGCATGGTTAAGCATCTAACACAATCTAACCAATCCCATGTTGATTACTAATATTAATCAACTATTAATTCCATATCCTACGGTGACAATTATATCATGGCATACAATTGGCAGGGTAGGGTTCAACTTGGTATATTACCTAGATCCCAAATTAATCAAGTCCTTTATTCACATAAAATATCATGCATAAATTTTAAAGAAACCATAGCAATTTGTGAAAATTAGGTGCAACATGATCAAAGCACAACTTTCCTTGGAATGGGTTCTGCTCTTGCTCTGAACTTGGGTCTTGAAGCGATGAATCCTCCTCCGGAACACCGAGCAATTCAATGTCTACGCGAATCGAGACATAAAAACCAAAAATAGAGAGTAAATAGACTCCAAAAATCCATTAAAATTCACCATAAAATAGTTCATGATTTTAAAAAATTTTAGAAATTTGAATCACTCAAATCCGAGTTCAAATGCAAAAGATATAGCTATTCAAAGTTTTATTAAATTCTGAAATTAGAAAATCCGAAGTAACCGAATTATTTTTCTACTGGAAAAATACCGATTTTTGCGTTGGCGACACGTGGACCAGTCACAGGCCGACACGTCGCCCCGGGCGCATGGACTCGGTCCACGAACCCGCTGGTCCACCGTGCACCCGGTGCACGACGCTTCGGAATACCCGCCCGACACGCGGCACCCATCCGCGCCATGATCTGACGGTTACCGCACTACGCACACGCAGCTCAACCTGAGCGACCAAAGCGATCTGACGATCCACTGTTAACGAAGCGACATGGCACAATCTGAGGCGTCGATTGGCGATCGAACGGCTGATCGAAGCTCCGAGACACGGCGATGTTGCGGCGGCACTGAGTTCCCGGATACGAAGACGACCACGGGTTCGACGGCGAACTAGGTCCTCTCGGCGATGAAGAGATAGCTGTTCTGGTGCGGCTTGACGTGGTGAATCCGAAACTGGAACCTACACGGCGGATGGAGGCTCGACAACGGCGGGACGGCGAGAAAGCAAGTGGCGGTGCTTGGGAAACTATGGTGAGCTCTCAAGCACAAATGGCAAAGGCACTGGTGAAGCGACTAGGGCTGTTGGATGCGCACTGGGATGGCGATCATCGGGGTGCGGGCTACGCCTTTTATAGACTTGGCATGCGCTCTAGGAAGGAAACTCTAAATTATGCGACGGAGACGGCGGCGCGACGATCATCTCGGCGACTGAATCGGAGACGACTACTGGCGACCGTCCGATTACGAGGAACAGCCCAGATTACCTCCCGGGCGATTTGATCCGATCCGCACTCTCCAAAATCAATGGATGCGATCCAACCTTTCCAAAACAACGCGATGCAAACTCTACCACAAGATCTTGATCCGACGGCTAGAGCGTGCTAGGGTTTCGGCTTGATGGAGACCGCCCGATGAAGATCCAACGGCCGAGCACAACGGCAGTGGCGGGTTGGGCCGAACGGGCTTCATGGAGCCGGGCCGCACGCGCATAGTGCTGGGCTTTGGCCCAGTACTATTCTGCCCGATTTTCTCGGGTTTTCTAATTAAATTAATTACAGAACTTAGTTTAATTAGTTTTAAGCAATAAAAATATCAGGAAAAATCCAAGAAAATTCTCAAAAATACTTTGAGACATTTTGAACTCAAATAAAATATTTTTTGCAAAACTTTATATTAGTTTTATCTATATATAATTAGTTTTCACCAAAGGTTCAATATACTTATTTAAAATAAATTTAAATAAATTCCAAAAAATCCCATAAATTCAGAAAATCACCAAATGCACAAAACAATAACAGGAATAAGATTATAGGCATATTTTGGGATGTTACAGAGACTTGACTAGTCAAGGCATTGACTGGTTGTAGCCTTAACTGATCGTAGACTTGACTTGTTGTAGCCTTAACTACTCGGAGACTTGACTTGTTGTAGCCTTAACTACTCGGAGACTTGACTGGTCGTAGGCTTAACTAGTCGAAGACTTGACTGGTCATAGCCTTAACTGGTCAGAGACTTAAGTGGTCTGGGAATCCTTAAATGGTTCCACATTGAAGAGTGGTCATGACCTAAGGTGGGATCCTTAGGTATGTGACTAGTCAATAGATTACATATTGTAATTATGTTAACCAATGCTATGTGATGTTTAATTGTCCGGAAGATGACTAGGCCGGGGAGTTGCTGCAAGTCGGGATGACAAGTGGATGGTTAAAATCTGTTATGTTGTTGGGTTGCAGGTTAGCCCATGCATGAGTGAGGGAGTAAATCTCAACACTTTATGAGGTTTCTTGAGGGCAAGAAGGTCATCTAAGGGTGTAGGTTGATCCTAGTGTACTATAAATAGAGGGGTGGTGGGATGCCTCTAGATAAGTCTTAGAGAAGGATTTTTGGTTTTCTTATGCTCCTTTGAGCATTGCCACCTTGAAGTGTGGTTTTGTTGTTCTGAAATTTATTTTATTTCTTGCATTTTTGCTTGGTTCTTACTACAACTTGAGCTTTCCTTCCTCTCCTTCTACTTACTGTGTTTCTATTGGATCTAGGATGTGTAAAAGGTTGAGGAATTCATTTAGAACATATCCCAACCCAGCAAGATCCATTAGAACTTATTCTTGCTCAAGTTATGCTTGCAACTTCATGTTATGTTGATTTTCGAGTTTCCTCTTCTCCTATACTTTTGAGTGGTGGGATGGCTTCATGATTGAGGGAAATACCCTGAGAATGTTTTGTTCCAAACATCCAAGCACCATCTCACTTCCTCTTTTAAATTCTTCCAAGAAACCCGGTTTTGGCTTGAGGATAAAGCTTTTTAATATATCTTGTTCTTGCACATTTGAGGGTTGTTTCTCTGTTGTTCTTGATTGCTGTGATATGTGGGACATCATCTTAACTATCAAATCCCCATGAGCAATCTCAGAATAAAGTTAGTGTTTTTGACCCGGTTTTTGTGCAACCTTCACTAATTTTGAAAAATGTCGGAGCTTTGACGTCAATCTATGTGATTAATGACTGGAATAGGTTCCTGACATCAATAGGATGGTGCATACAAAGTTTCACAAGATTTGAATCAGCCGATCAAAAATTACATCGATTCTTGGTTTTGAAATTGTGTTGCTTTTCCTGTTCATCCTGATTTTACTGTTCATCTGGTACTACTGTACTCTAGACTGCGGTAGTGCCACCCCTGGATGATTTTCTTTGAAATTATATTTTTCCACTACTCTTTGATGAAGTGAGGCTTTGGTTTGAATATTTTGGTGGAAATTTTATTTGGCTCCTATTCACCCCTCTAGTCGCTGTTTTCGGTCCTTCAATATGTCTGTTATATTATATATTGACGTGATCACTCTAAAAATTCTCAAATCAACTAAATAAAAAGCAATAACATGTCCTAGTTTACATGTACTATGTAATATATTTTGTGTAAGTACTCAAGCTGGACAAGTTGTCTTTCATTAACAATCTCAGTTGCAAGCCTACAAATTGCACTAATTAAGCGATATATTCTAAATCAAGTGCCGGTATGTTTGATTACAACCTTACAAGTACATGAAGAAAGTCATAAGGATAGGAACAATTGGGTGCTTTTGTGCTCTCTCTCTCTCTCTCTCTCTCAGTAAATCCAGCTGGGACAGGTGACTTTGAAACTCTTTTCCTATCTGAAATGAATAGACAAAGCTCCCGCCGTCCAATTCAAAAATGACAACATGAAGAACAAATTTGGACAAGGGTAAGCAGCAATATCAAATGATAGTAAATGCTCAATTTACATAGCTGTCATTAAGAAATGATCGGTTGCAAAACAAACATGAACAAAGGGATAATTGATGATTTTAACACTATATAGAGTGGTCTTTGATGATTTGCCACTCTATAAAATACGATCGTTATTTATCACTCCATATATGGTGCAATTCATTGTATGCCACAATCGACGATTTTACCTTTCTTCTCCTTCCTCTCTTTTTCTCAACGGAATCCATGATTATCCTTCCACTGCCCTCGCCGCTTCAACCCCTCTATCCCTTCCATGCCATGCCACCCACCGGATGCTGACGCAGCAGCGCCTTGCGCTCGCCGTCGCCGGCGTCCTCCTTCGAGCCCTCTGCTACGGCCATGGACACCATTGACCCTACAGGTGGTGAGGGAGGGGCCAGATTCTTACTACCACTATTGCAAGAACCACTCTTGAGGCTGCTGCGATCCATCGCCGGGTGGGGATGGGTGGAGGGATCGGAAGTGGCATAGGAAGAAGAGACCAGCGATGATGTGACAGAAGGAGGTGCAGGCAGTGGGGAGGCAGAAGAAGATGTCCTCTAGGAGCTCGTCAGGGAGAGTCAGCTGCAGTGCCGCGAGAGATGACAGAGTGAAGGACCGAAAATGGAGATCAAAAGGGGGTGAGTGATCAACAACAAATTTTCCCCTAAAAGAACCACTCATAACCACACCACATCAAAGAGGAGTGAAGAATAATTTTCAAAGAAAATCAGCCCCTGGTCGGTACTATCCTGGTACTATCAGTGAAGAGTACATAGTACTACTCGTGAACAGTACCTAGTACTACCGGTGAACAATACAAATAGTGTGATGAACAGGAAAATCAGCAAGATTTCAAAACCAAAAATCGGTGTAACTTTTGATCAGCTTATTTAAATCTCATGAAACTTTTCATGTACCTTCCTATCGATGTCAGGAACCTATTCCAACCTTCAATCACAAGGATTGACATCAAAGTTCTGACCTTTTTCAAATTTAGAGAAGGTTGCACTAAAATCGGGTCAAATCCACAAACTTCACCCTGATCTTAGTCGTGAGGATTTGATGATTGAAATGATCTTAGATGATCTCCCACATGTCACAACAAACAAGAACAAAAAAGAAACACCCTCAAGCATGCAAGAACAAAATCTATCACGAATACTTTTTTCTCAAGTCAAAAACTGATTTCTTGAGAAATCTCTTGATGACCACGTGAGAGCTTGCCTAGATGATTGGGTAATGATCTACAGAGGATTCATCCATCAATCATTCATCCATGGAAATACAAGGTCAAGAGAAAATGAAATCAAAAAAGAGATCAAAAATCAAGAAAGAATGGAAATGAAAACAAGAGCAAGATCTTGAGCACGAATTTGACTTTCATTTCAGACCAAGAGGAATGATTACAAAGCCTCTCCAAAGAGGGCAAAGCTTCCAAATATGATGTAAGATTGTGTCCCGATCTTTCGATGAGAGCGATAACTTCGATTTGGTGAAACTGACTTTGACGATCGGACTACAATGTACGACGACGATGCGCCTTAGAAATCGCTAAACCTACTCCGGAGGGTTACTGATCTTTCCGTTGGCATGATCAACCTGAACACGAGGTTCAATTCCTGCAAACAACCGAAGAACAAGCAAGAACAATAGTAAAAACAATCTGAAATTGTGAATATGAATGAACGCAAAACAGGGTGGTGTTATATTGAAGATCTTGATATGGTGGCTGTCCAGCACAACTCGAAGACTCAAAGTTTGCACTTGGCTAAACTAATCAAACAAAACCCAAACACTAGATGAGGGGGCAGCTGGCTATTTATGAGATAAGAGGAGGAGGAGGTCGTCCAAAACATAGGGAGACCGAATACAACTTGATTACAAGGCCCAAGGCCCACTTTGACTCGAACAGGAAAAGTGACATGATTTGTTTTGCATATTTCGGACAGGTCAGATGGAATTTGGAGGTGAAACCAGATCCATTGGAAAGAGGGCGAATAAAGTTTTCCGTCAAGTACTCATTTGCCCCAAACACCCTTGTGGATCAAAAGTTATGGCCATTTTAAGTTGGTGCTATCAGGAAGACCGAAACCTAGTGGAACTCGAAGTGGCGTTCGAATCGGAGTCCTTTGGTCGATACGAGTCGTACTCGAGTTGGAGTTCTTGGTCGATGGTTGATGGATCATGCTCGAGCAACCTTGGTCAATGGTCGATGGATCAAGCCCGAGTAACCTTGGTCTGCCCATGGTTCTTGCCCGGAATGGTTCACGCTCGAGCATCCCTTGGTTGGCTTCTTGTAATTCCGGTTTAGTTGGGTTGGGCTTTCTCGTGGGCCTTCCTTGAACCCATGTGTCTTGTTTGAGTTGTGGGTGTGGTAGAGGTGGAGACACGCCTTTCTGGAATACGCCATCAACCATGGGAGGCGGCCAAGGTGGCGGCCGAACTGATGAAGGTGATGGCGCCATACCCAAAAGCCGAGGAGGCCAACTGTGTGATCGACCTAGCCCTAGTGGGGATCGGTGAAGCCATGTGATGCAGCCATCCTAGTGTAGACAATGCAGAGGATGCCATGAAGTGTTGCCAAACTGATATAGCGTTGGCCTTATCCAGGATGAGCATGGTCTCATCAAGAGAGCACTCACACATACAAGAGAACCAAAATCTTGTGCAAACTCCAATCTTTCTCCTTAGTGTTGTTGTTGCTCCCTCTACATCTCAAGCCCTTATATAGAGGAGGTAACTTGAAAAATAGAAAGAGGAAGGCAATTTGATTGCAAAGCCACACTTGGTCTAAATGTAAGAGAAAGCAAAGATCATGACCAAGTTGGTAAGAAGAGATTTAGAGCAAACACTAGAAAAGGACAAGTTGTGCACAATGCTCTAAGAACTCAAGAAATCTTACAAAAATCTCAATTTTGTTCATAATCCAAAGAAAAGAATAATTTTTCACCATGACCATAATAAGCAAGATGTATTTTCATATTTCTCCCCATTAAAGATGCCTTTTTCTACTGTCGACTTTTGTGGTTGGCAATGAATTTATGGGGCAGGCGCTAGATCTCAAACTCGAAGGTCACACAAGATAAAGGTTTAGACAGGTTCAGGCCCTCGACGGAGGAGGTAATACCCTAGTCCTGTGTGCTGGGATTATGTGGATCTCTTGGATCTAAGATTGCTCGTGTGCTCTCTATCTCCGTTGTTGCCCGCCCTCTCCCTTATATAATGGGGACGGGGCGGTTTACAGAGTCCCGATCGGTTAAGTGATTCCGATCGGTTATATGATTCTAATCGGTTACAGGATAGAGTTTACATTTTTATCTACCCTGTTAACAACTCGGATTACAATTGTATCTTTTATATCTAAATATATATTCAACTGTCTAAAGGATGTATCTCCTTGCGCACGGCAGTAAGGCTTGGTGTGAAGCTTATCCTCTGGGCCTTCCTCTCGGCCCTCTCTCTCCCTTAGGTACTTCTGGGCCGGTTATGAAGACACCTGGTTTCATATATTCCACAGTAGCCCCCGAGTGATTCATGATCCGATTGCTATATCTTTATCTTGGTCTTCAACTTTGGATCAATGTTCTCAGCTTCCAGCATAAACTTCTGACTGGTTTCTTCCTTGATTTGAATGCTTTTCTTTGCAGCGAGGGGATTATGAAGGACTCGAATATAACCCTTGATTTTTTTGGTTTGAATGCTCGAAGCGAAACCTTAATATCCTTCCTCTTCAATGATCAGCCCCAAGCTGTCTTCAAAGTCGTCTTGATTTTTTGTTCCAATTCATTTTTCGAGAACCTCTTTGGCTTCTGAAACTATCTTAACTCCAAGCCTCCTCGGCTTCTGATGTCATTACATCTTCGCATTTACTTCAACCTTACTGCATCAGCTATAAAAGGCGATCCAGTGCTTTTGGAATTTTATTCCCTCACGCTTAGTTCTCCATCTTCTTGCTCTGAGCTCCACCTTTTTTTTGAGGGATCTTCATGGACGGCTGGGACCCCGATCTCACTGAGGAGTGGGCGCTCTTCGACCTCACCATGGCGGAAAGCGGAAGAGAAAGCTATCGCCCTCGACCGCGTCGCCCTCGACACCTTCCTCGAGATTTTTCTCGCTCTTTATAGGGCTAGGGAAGCTCTCTTGGAAGCGCTTGGCGCATGCGCCATGGAGAGGTGTAAGGCCCCTGTAAATGTAAAAATATTTTCCCAGGCATAATGCCTGAGGAATTTATATATAATAAAGAAATATGTTTTCAAGTGTTTTCCACGATTGTCGTTTGATATAGCTTAGACCCAGCTTGGGGTATATCGAATCTTGCATGGCTCTTCGGTCGGGCGATACTCGTATCCAATCGTTGTAGGATGTATCTTAGGTCTGACTTGGGATATATTAGGATTTGCGTGGCTCTTGGCCGAGTGATACCTATATCCGACTGTTGTAGGATATAGCTCTGGTCCGACTTGGGACATATCATATTCTCATGGCTCTAGGCCGAGTGATACCCATATCCGACTACTGTAGGATATAGCTCAGGCTCGACTCAGAGCGTATCAGGATTTTCTTGGCTCATGGCCGAGTGATACCTATATCCGACTGGTGTAGGACACAGCTTAGGCTCAACTTGGAGCGTATCATGTTTACGTGGCTCTTGGTCGAGTGATACCCATATCCGACTGCTGTAGGTTATAGCTTAGGCTCGACTTGGAGCGTATCATGTTTACGTGGCTCTTGGCCGAGTGATACCCATATCCGACTGGTGTAGGATATGGCTTTGATCCGACTTGGGACATATCAAGGTTTGTCCGAACGATATCCGTACTCGTTTATTACGACGCACAGCTTATCGACCCATCTTGGGGCATACCATTGGAACCGTGCCTTATCAGGCTCAACTCGTGATATATGATTCCGCCATGGGTAACCACCTAGCGACCCAACATGGGGCATATCACAAGAAGATATTTTTAATCCAAACTGGAGGACACCCACGTCTCGATTAGTTCGATAAGTGGTTAAACATCCCATCGTGGGGAGCAACGTGTCCCAAACATGACTTGGTCAAACCGCGACTGCCCCTGTATGTCAGGACGCGGGGCCAGCAAATCATTACGAATCATAAAGCAGGGTGAGGTGTTCTGCAATCTTTTTCTCGCCGATTCGGCGAAAACCTAATTTTCCCCCTTTAAAGATCAAGCCGTGCATTGTCCGATGGTTCATTTCTCCACCGTGCACCCCTACCTCTTCTGCTTCCTTGTCTCTCCGACTTCTTCGCCGCTAGGGTTAACTGCTGTTGCGCTTGCATCTTTGCGCCGCCGTTAATCTTTTCCTCCGAAAATATCTTCTCATTCTTCCAAAAACACCTCCTCACAGCCTTTGCCTCAAGATTGGACCACCTCAATCACGACGGAGGAGCGGTTGCAATCCATGGTGGATGATGGAGTTCTTCCAGCCCTGACTTTGATCTCCGCACGACCGACCGCAGGTGAATCCATCCCTACCCCCCATTCCGAAGAGATCGTGGTTTTTGAATCTTTCTTCCAACGCGGGCTGGGCCTTCCTGCCTGTGCCTTTCTTCGCGGTCTTCTCTTCTTTTACGGCATTGAATTGGTGAACTTGAATCCCAATTCCATCCTGCAAATCTCCCTCTTTGTTCACCTCTGTGAGGCTTTCTTGGGCATCCGCCCCCATTTCGATCTCTTTCGCCATTTTTACCTTTTGAAACCTTATCCCTCAAAGAGCGACCCTAAGGTAATTGGGGGAGCTGGATTTCAGCTGCGGGAGGGGTTAAAGAAAAACTACTTTGCTATTCCCTTCAAAACTTCCAATAAAGGCTGGCACCAGGAATGGTTCTATTGTGCCAATCCTGATCCTGGTCTCCCCTCCTTTGTTGGGCGCCTGTAGGATCGATATGGCCTAGAGGGGGGGTGAATAGGCAATTTCACAAATCCTTGCAATTTTAATTTACTAACTTATTTTAACGAGAGAAACTTATAGCAAGAGTAAAGCGTATATCAAGCAACAAACAAACAAATCTGTAAAGCAATAAAAGAGAAGATTTGGAGAGACAAAGAATTTATCCCGTGGTTGAGCCGCACTCTAATCCACGTTGAAGCACTTCTTCAAGTTGACTTCTCCAAAGCTAGTCATGATAGCTCTGGTGTTCACTCGGGTAACTCTTTCACTTCTCCGGTGAGGTGAGTTCCAAACCTCTCACAAACACAGTTGCCTTCCACAAACACCTTTGGACAGTCACTTTGTTTTACTTCCTCAAGCTGTCTAGGATCACCAAGATCCAAGAGTAATAAACCTCGCACAAGTTCTGTCTCTTGGTTCACTATGCAAATCACAAAACTAGACACTTGCTTGGAGCTTACACACTTAGGGAAGTATGAAGATTTTTGTGTGAAAATGAAGCAGACTCCTTTTTGAGAATGAGAGCTATATGTCAATGCCAAAATGTAAGGAGTTCATGTATATTACAGGTAGATGGCTTAGGAAATGCTTATATAGCCATTTTGAGTGAATATAGCCGTTACACTGCTCTGAGCCGTTGGACGTGTCGGATGTCGAAACAACGAGAAAAACACACGTCTAAACGGACTATGTATCGATGCTTAGCGATCTGGGTATGTGTATGACGGACCAAATTTTCGAGTTCACGACGGACCAAATATTTTGGTCCGCAGTACATGGGTTGATCAAGAAGATGGTCTGGCATACAACTGGGAGATATATATGAGTATCAGACTAAGTGACTTGGTCCGTTACACATGACTTTCAAAAGATTTTGCTTAGACATAGAGATCTATATACGCGGACCAAAATTTTGGTCCGTCATATATGGACTAAGAAACAAATTTGCGAGGATAGAGACACATGTATTTTGGACCAAAAATTTGGTCCGTGATACATGGACTTTAGAGAAGATAGGTACTGGCGAGAAGACACATGTACTTCGGACCAAATTTTTGGTCCGTGTTGCATGGACTTCACAGAAGATTTGTGCCAAGAACCTTTTTCTATTATAGATATAAATTATCCTGGCTTTTCAATCTAGCAACGGTTTTAAAGAAATTAAGCACAAATATTTTGTCCGTTTCCAGAGTAGAAACTTCTTTTGAAGATAGAGAATACCCTCTTTCTTTTTTTTTGGTTTCGATTTAAAAAGAACATCAGAGATTTAGTCCGACCAACACTTGTACAGGAAAAGGAATCGGACCAAATCTTTTGGTCTCACTGAGAACAGAAAACCTAGGACATCTTTGGTCCGACATCGAGGAGTGAAAAATGCATGTTTGGGACCAAAATTTTAGTCCGTCATACATAAGCGAGCTTCGACTAAGATGATTTTCGAGGAATGTTTGTCCAGAATATGAGGATATGAAAGCGAGTATATTTTAATCGAAAAAGCAGATGTATAAAGGAAGTTTTGACAAAGAATAGATTCAAGGTTTGCAAATGATGAAGAATATAGATAGGAAATTTTGGTCTGTTGAATGAAAGGTATATTTTCAAGAGGGTAAAGATTTAGTGTCTTTTGCTCCAAGTGGTCAGTTTTGCCTTTGCCTAACAAACTATTTCCTTGTGCAAAGTCCCTCTTTTGGACAGCTATACAAAAACAAAACACCTCGCTATTTGACTTAGAACACTTTCCAAGTCATAAATTATAAATCAAAAGCCTTAATCTTGTTGTCCGACTTATCTCATCATAAGTTCGACTCACTTTCTTTAGGCTTTGAATATTACTAACTTAGTCATCAATACCAAAACCATAACAATATAAAAATAAAATTGAGGGGTGCCTAGATGCTATCAATCTCCCCCTTTTTGGTAATTGATGACAACATACCTTTTAGTTAGTAATATCGTATATATTCTGCAAAACAGAGTTAGCTGGAAATACCGACAGCAGAGATAGAGAGTGAATTTGCTCCCCCTTAATGAAAGCATTCATATTAAAGTAGAGAATCTGAGCATGTTATCTAGACAGTTGAACCAATCACACCATAAACATAGCACAAAATAATTAATACTCAGAACAAATACTCAAACAAATACTCATAATATTCATATAGATAAGCCAGCGTAGCCTATAGAGGAAAACTAAGATCTTCTCTCCCCCTTTGGCATCAATAGCCAAAAAGGGGCCCCTACTTTCGCCTTGAAAAGAGTCTTTTGAGCTGGCCCTGAGCTTTGCTTTTCTTTGGTGGAGAGGCAGGTTGTTCATCAGTATCTTCTTGGCTTGGATTATCTGGCCCTTGAGACATAGCTCGATCATGCCAACTTGGATAGTCTGGTTCTCTGGCTGGATAACCAACGATTGAAGATCCGGTGAATCTGGTCCAAAGAATCGCTCATATTTTGAGTCTCGAAGGGCGTCGCCCACATCATATGTGACATTATGTGCCAAACGAGTATAATCGAGCAGGGCATCTTCAGTGAATTCAGACAGATGATCTAATTGATGTCTCATCCACAAGTGATCACTTTTATGTGATATACTTTCAGCGTCAACCTGATTTCTCAGTTTCTTGTACTGATCATCCATTTTCTTGTTCATGTCATACAATCTGTCCTTGATCAGATTTTGAGCAGTATCCATCTATTGGACATGCTGTCTAAGATCTTCTTGATTTTTGCTTAGGTGGTCAAATCTTGACATGGCTTCATTAAAGAATTTCATTTCTTCCTCATGCACGTGATTTCTCAGTATTCGATCTTCCATGTATCTAGCTTGAAATCCCTTTGATCGGCATAGTATTGTTGCTCAAAGTTGGAGAACCAGAGAGCTGAGTTTCAAAGATGTTTTCTTGAGCTGAAATGTGTCGTTTTGTCCTTGTTCATCATACTTGAGAGAGGATGAGTTGGGGTCTTGATAGTCAAACAAGCTTTCCCAACCAGAAATGTATTCCTTTGATCATGCTCGGGATGAGCTGAAGTTGAAGGATAGACAGGTTTATATGGTTGGGGTACTTGATGGCATACGGACCCTCCACTTCATTTTCGTTTGCTCTGATGTCCAAACTCTGCGCTTAGTGAACCTTGTCTGCTGCATTGCTTCTTGAAGTTGATAAATTTGATGTTCTTCATCTAAGGTTTTATCAAGCGAGCTTGAAAGCTTTTGAGTAGCAAGATCATCATCGTGTTCCATGATTCACTTCCATAAATTACTTGATTGCTTCTTGAGATGGTGGCTCGGTGTCTTCCCTTTTCCTTTTGAACACTAGGTTCTCTGTCATTTCGCTCGATCGGACATATGATGACTTTCATACTCTTGATGATAGCTTCCATAGGACTGATGCCAAAATCACTTTGTTGTGCTTGGGAAACACTTCTAGCACTATTTCATCAAACTCATTTTCACCTCAATCCTTTCTCGCACTTTCTTCTTGGGTTCAAATGGTTGATTCTCTACCACTCTTTGAAGGAGCTGTAAATCCTTAGATTTTGTCCAAGCTTTGATGCATCTTGTATTTCTTGGAAAGCATTTGAATTCTTTATTTAGGTCATCTTGAGAAATAATGCCTTGAGCCAACAATACACCGTGATTAAGCGGGCAAAAGCGAGAGTCATTGAACCTTTTATAGATGGCTTCCTCCATCTGTCCAAAAAAATAATCAGCTAGATCTATAGGCTGTCTTGACATAATTAGGTGTAGCAACCAAGCTAAAACTGAGGTGATTCCTTCTTTATATCCAGACTTGGGATATATAGAGTGTCTTAATATCAAGAGCAGAACCTTGGCTTCTTCAGACAGACAAGACACCCTATTTGGATTAAAATCCTTACTTGAGGTATCTTTGTATATATGCCCTGACACTTGTAAATCTGGCAAGTTCCCACTTTGTCTCCACCTTTGATGTGGATACATCTTTTCAAAGATCCTTGTCCTATTTGCCCGAGGACTAGAAGCTCCTATTCTTTGATTCAAACTGGGATGATCTGATTTTCCTCATTTTCCATTTATAGTGAACATGATATATTTCCTTTGTTTGTTCACTAGAAGAGAAGCATAAAACTCTAAAGTCCTTGAAACACTCCATGGAATTGTTTTATTTGACATGATTCCTACTAGTCCAGGAGTGGAGTTTATGCAATCATACAACCCAGATGATCCAATGATATTGTTCACTTGATCCCAATCTATATATTGGTGATTTGACAGAGCAGAAATCGGCTTTCCTTTTCCATCTCTTACGATTAGATAGGCATGGAAAATGTTTTTGTGTAAAAGAGACACAAAGTTTTCACCTCGGATGGCCTTGACTCGAGGGAACTGACCTTTTCAGCGACCAACCGAATCGCTCTTAACTTCTTAGAATTAAGTTTTCCAGTTCTTCACTACTAAGAACATCAATCTCGTAGATCGATTCAGTGCTTTACGAGGATGATTCACTGTCGGGTTCATAGGAATATCCTCGGAGGATGATTGAGTCAACTATCCGCTTTCCTTTTCTTGGATGAGAGGTCACTATTTTGCGGTTTGGTCGACCCAAAGCATTATGAACATCGAGGATTATAACTGGTCCTTGAGGTTGTTCAGGCATATTTGTTTCAGAAGATGAACTAGATCTTCTTTGCTTTTTACTCTTAACTTTATCAAAGATTTTTCCAAACAAGCCCCTTTTGTCAGGATTTTTTGACCTCATTTTTGCTTTCTGACTTAAACACGGACTAATTGCTCAGACTCAGGACCAGGCTCTCTTCAAACAAAAGAACAGACCTAAAAGGAAGAACTAAATCTAAGCACTAGGTCTAAGTTTTTTTAAAAAACGAGACAAAGAGAAGTTCTAAAGAACTTACTGAGTTTGAAGGAGATTCTTTGCGCACAAGGTTGAGCGATCACCGTTGCAAAGATCCGATCAGGATTTGCTTCGGTGAAGAGAAGAAGGAAACTTCTGGTTTAGAGAAGTTTTTGCGCAAGCAAGGCAATAACAAGGAGGTTTTTGATGGAAGAAGTTACTGCATTGAATGCATTGGCAGAAGTAAAAGCCTTGGAAACTGACACCTTTTAACGGGGTGATTGAAGAGGCAGCAGAGCAAAGTGGGACCCCTTCATTTAAAGTCCTGCTTGAGCAGTGCAGAGAGTCCTAAAGAGATAAGGACGGGATAGCAATAGGTAAGACCTAAAGCAATAGGTAAGATCTTTCAACGACTTTTGAAAACTTGAGAGGAGAACAAGGAAATTTATTTAAGCTTGGTGCAAATTGTTTGAGTTTAGATAAGAGTTTAGACTTAGAGGTATTTAAACATAAGGCGATTTGACTATTAAAAGAATATGGACAGATTGCACTTTGGGTCGGACCAAAAGTTTTGTACTCACTGGACAGATTTAGTCCGCTTGGTATTAGGACCAAAGCTCCTATTATCGACGGACCAAAAAAATTTAGTCCGTGAGCATTGTCGATTATTTTGAGATTAGTCCGATCCAGGCAGGAACCTGTATCTTTTAGTTGTTCTCAGTTTGCATCATGTCTATATTTCTGAATATTTTAAAGATAAAAGATATATCTAAGATTATCAACCAAAATCAATTAAACAAAGAGCTTTAGTGACTGTTTGAGTTTAATAATCAAGTAAGCTTAAGTATTTCTTTAAACCAAGCTTATCTGAAGAACTCAAGTACTTTGATATGGACACTTTGCTGAAAAAGGCAAATGAAGATTTTTTGGCTTCCTTTAAAATTTTGATTAGAAAAGGATGATCATGGAAAGATGAGTCTTATAGCAACACACATTTTTTTAAAAAAATTCAAAGAGTTATTATAATTTTATCCATATCGTGTAGTCGAAACAGTGATCTGTCGAACTAGAGCCGCGAAAGATACCAACAGAATGTTTTGAGCGACTAGTCGAAGTTATGTTTAGCGACGTACACGTATGAATAGCCATTCAATTTAGAAAACATACAAGATCCAGAGAGTATTTTCAGAACACCGAACTTTTTATTTATTTATAAACATTGTCGGCTTACATAGATGATATGGGACAAGGCAGAGCGAGGACTAGTTTCTCCCCTACGCGCGCCCTAAAGCTTCTATTAGCGCGGCTCGCCCCGACAGAGTGGGGAAGGCTTCAAGAAAAGCATCTCTCGCCTCCTTGTCTCGCAATGACCTTTCTTGACTAGCTCTTCTAGAACACGATCGAACTCCTTCCGAGTTCTGCGAGCTCGAGTCGACCGATCATCGTTGAAGGGTCTTTTCGGCATGATGAAGAGCTTAGTTTAGAAACGAAGAGAGAAGAGATAAGTTGAGGATTCGGGGTCTCTGTACGCCTTTTATAGCCATTGAGATGAGAAAAAGTAAATGCAACAAAATCCAGCGACTTTGAAGTTAGAGACGATACGGAAAAAGCGGGAGTTACGGGAAACGAAGCGATATTTTGTGTAAAATTATGCAAAGTGGGGTAAGAAATCAAGGAAATGAGCATTAGGATATATATGGTAAACAAAAGTGCTCCCCTTAGTCAAACATTATCGAGCAATATTTGAAAAAGCAATGATATTGAGTTCATTTCTTAATTTTGAAAATTTGGCCTCATCAAGCGGCTTAGTGAAAATATCACCAATTGGTCCTCGGTTCTTACATGACTAAGCATAATATTTCCTTTAGCAACATGATCACGGATAAAGTGATGTCTAATTTCTATATGCTTAGTTCGGAGTGTTGGACCGGATTGTTTGCTATTTTCACTGCACTTTCATTATCACATAACAGAGGTACATTATCAAATTTTATACCAAAATCCAAAATGTTTGTTTGATGAATAAGATTTGAGCACAAGAACTTCAGCAGACCACATATTCGGCTTCGGTGGATAGTGCTCTGAATTTTGCTTTTAGAAAACCAAGAAACTAAAGACCTTCCAAGCAAATGACAGCTCCACGAGGTGCTCTTACGATCAATCTTGCATCCGCATAATCGAATCTGAGTAGCCTAGAAGCTCAAAGGAGCACCTTTGGGGTACCATAAACCAATATTAGAAGTAAATTTAAGATATCTAAATATTCTTTTACTGACACACAAGTGAATTTCTTTAGGAGCGACTTGAAATCTAGCACACATACACACACTAAACATGATATCGTGCCTAGATCTTTGTCAAGTATAGTAAAGAGCCTATCATGGATCTAAAAGCTTCGATCTACAGACTTACCTCCCACATCTTGATCAAGATGTGTATTAGTAACCATGGGAGTCTTTATGATCTTGCATTCTTCCATTTTGAAGCGTTTGAGAAGATCCTTAGTATACTTTTCTTGCGAAATAAAGGTTCCTTCCTTTAGTCGCTTGATTTGAAATCCCGAAAGAATGATAGTTCCCCAATCATAGACATCTCGAACTCTTTGGCCATCATATCACCAAATTCTTTACAAAGAGAAGTATTAGTACAGCCAAAGATAATATCATCAACATATATTTGACAAATCATTAATGTTCCATTGATGTCTTTTAAAAACAATGTTGGATCAACCTTTCCAGCTTTGAAGTCTTTATTGAGTAGAAAATCTCTATAGGCGTTCATACCAAGCTCTAGGAGCTTGTTTTAGACCATCTGAGCCTTAGATAATTTATACACGTGGTTTGGCAAATTTGGATCTTCAAACCGGTGGTTGTTCAACATAGACAGTTTCATCAATGAATCCATTTAGAAATGCACTTTTTACATCCATTTGAAAAAGAGTGATATTAAAATGAGTAGCAAAGGCAAGAAGGAACCGAATTGCTTCAAGACGAGCCACTGGGGCATAGGTCTCTCCATAGTCCAGTCCTTCTATTTGAGTAAATCCTTGAGCTACTAGTCTGGCTTTATTCCTTATCACCACTCCATTTTCATCTTGCTTATTTCTGAACACCCATTTTGTACCAATAACATTGTGATCCTTTGGGCGATTGGTTAAACTCCAGACTTTGTTTCTTTCAAAGTTGTTAAGTTCTTCTTCCATAGCAATAATCCAATCAGCATCTTCTAGTGCTTCTTCCACTGTTTTAGGCTCAATACACGAGACAAAAGAGTAATGTTCACAAAAAGAAGCTTGTCTAAAACGAGTTTGAATACCCTTACTGAATTCACCAATGATTTGATCTGAGGGATGATCTTTAGCAATGGTATGATGGCTTTTGATGAGAACAGGATGATCTTGCTCTTTTTCATCTTCTTCTTCCTCTTGTGTTCCATCATGAGGCACTATTGATTGAGTGGGAAGTTCATCCTTGTCTTCTTTTGGTCAAATATCTTCCACTTCCATCTTCTTCATTGCTTGTGCCAAGCCATCGTCTCCTACATCATCTAAATTCTCATGCTCACCTTGTGAGCCATTAGATTCATCAAACTTTACATCATAAGTTTCTTCTACCAGTCCAGTGGTATTATTAAAGACTCTATATGCTTTGGATTTAGAGGAATATCCTAGCATGAAGCCAGGGTCACATCTAGTTTGAAATTTTCCCAAATGAGTTCTCTTTTTATAGATATAAACTTTACAACCGAACACACGAAAATATGATACATTTGGTCTTCTTCCTACCAAGAGTTCATAAGGAGTTTTCTTAAGCAATCTATGAAGATATAGTCATTATGACATGACAAGCAAGTATTAATTGCTTGACCCAAAAAGCATCGGAGGTTTCATATTCATCTAGCATAGATCTAGCCATTTCAATCAAAGTTCGATTTTTCCTTTCAACTACTCCATTTTGCTGGGGGTATAAGTTGCGAGAGTTCATGCTTAATTCCTAATTCATCACAAGTATTCAATAATATTTGTGTTAACGAACTCGGATCCATTGTCACTTCTTATTTTCTTGATGGGACAATCAAATTCATTTTGAGCCCTTTTGCAAAAGTTTTGAAGATTTTTCCAACTTCACTTTTGTTTGGCGTAAAGAATACCCAAGTAAATCTGGAAAAGTCATCAACTATTACTAAGCAATAAGAGTTACCACCGATGGCATATGAGGTGGGACCAAACACATCCATATCGAAGCTCAAGTGGTCTAGTGGTGGACATGATACTTTTAATTGGATGAGAATTAGCTACTTGTTTGCCCGCTTGACAAGCACTACATAGCTTATTCTTTTCAAATTTAACATCTTTCAAACCCACCACAAGCTCATTTTGAAAAGCTTCTTTAGGTTAGACATACCTACATGTTTTAAACGCTGTGCCAAAGCCATCCAGGGAGACTTTAGCTAACAGGCAGGTTGAGAAACATGAGGAGTTAGATTTGAAATCTACTAAATAGAGATTTTGAAATCTGAATCCTTTGAATATAAGTTTTTTAATTTTATCAAATACAGTTACCCCATCAGAAGTGAAGTTACAATGAAATCCAAGATCACACAATTGAGCAACGGACAATAAATTGAAGTTTAAGGAATCAACGAGAAGAACATTGTCAATAGAGTGATCATTTGATATGGCAATCTTACCAAGACCTTTTACCTTTCTTTTCTCTGTTATCTCCAAAGGTGATTTTGTGACTTGGATCACTTTCTCCTTCAATTGAGGTGAACATTCTTGAGGTACCGGTCATGTGTTGAGTGCAGCCACTGTCAATGACCCAATGTCTGCCTCCACTCTTATAATTTACCTACAAGTTCATTTCTTCACTTTAGGTACCCAAATATTTTGGGTCCTTTGATGTTAGTTACAGCCATCTTAGGTTTGAAAGGGTTTGTCAACATGGCCTTAGGTACCCATACACTTTAAGCTTCTTATTTAAATTTGAGGGACCTACATATTTCACATTTGTTTTGCCCCTAAAATCTTTAAATAGCATGTAATGGGCATCTACCATGCAATCCCTTTTGGTATGAGAAACATTTGCAAGATAGCAATTTTTGGATTCATGGTTTGATTTATGACAATAATAACAATGAGTGTTTTTCTTGACAAAAGCTTGTGTAACGTGACTGGCCCATTTTATTTGGCGGTGACGGGTTTGTAACCCAAGCCCTTTTGCCCAAGTTTGGTCTTTGTTCAACAAGAATTTTGTCAAGAGTAGCACTTCCAGAAAACATTTTTCTAAGCCTTTATCAAATGTGGCTATCTGAGCTTTTAGATCTTTATTTTCAACTTCAAGCTTCTTAACACAAGAAGCATATTTGCAATTTTCTTTGCAAGCATCAGAAGAGCCACAAGTTAAGAATGAAGAGCCACTTGAAACAGATGTATTACTTGAAGAGACATGACTGGATTTGTTAGACATCATTTCATTTTCAATTTCTAGTTCACGAGAATTGATTTGCAAGTCTTCATAATTCTTAACAAGCAAAGCATGACTTGCAACAAGGTCATCATGAATTTGTACAGACTTTTTATGTTCATGCATAAGGTTTTCATACTTGTCTGTAAGCATCCTTTGATCATTAAGCAAGCTAGAGATAGTCTTCTTAAGAGTTCTAGTTGAAATTGTTTTATCATGCAAGGCATTATTTAGTTCTTCAACTAGTTCTACCAACTCGTCATAAGAAGGAGAGTCACTCACCTTTTCCTCATCTGATCTTGCCATAAGACAGAGAGGGAATAATGGTGGCGGTGGAGTTGACTCATCTAGCGCGAGTCCAGCTAGCCCCTTTGACTTTGGACTTTCTTCTTCTGAGGATGAGTCTTCACTTTCACTTTCATCGTCGGTGATCCATTCTCCTATGTGAGCCTCTCCTTTTCCTTTCTTCATAAATCTCTTAGAGTAGCTCTTCTTGAAAAACTTCTTCTTTGATTTTTCATGAGTCTTTTCTTCATCCTCGTCGTCCTTATTCTTGTACTTGCTCTTCTTTTTGATTTTGTTTGGACACCGAGCAGCTATGTGTCCCTTTTCATTGCAATCAAAACATACAACATTAGAAAAAGGATTTTTCTTTGAGTAAGAGTTTGACCTTTCTCTGTCTTTAAAATTGACCCTTCTCATGAGTTTGTTTGCTCTTCTCATGAGTAGAGCTAACTTCCTCACATCTTCATCTTCATCTTCACTTGACTCATCATCATCTTCTTGGATGAATCTTGAACAACTTCTTTTGCCTTTAACGTGATGGATTTCTTTCTTGGTGCATCTTCATCAGCCAAGGTGAGCTCATGAGCAGATATTTTGCCCAGTAGTTCAGTTGGAGTAAGCCTTTTGAGATCACCATTGTTGGATAGATAAGTGATCAAGCTGTGATATGATCTTGGAAGCACTCTGATCATCTTCCTGCACACTTCAACATCTGAAATTTTGGTACCTAGGCCTTTTAGTTCATTTACAATGGGATTTAGCCTAGAGAACATATCATTTGCATTTTCTTGAGGAAGCATTTTGAATTGATCAAATTTTTCCCTAACAACATAGTATTTTTCTTCTTTTACATCGAGGTACCTTCATGAATTTCTTGTAATGTTGTCCATATATCATATGCAGTAAGATTACTTACTCTATCAAAGACTTCTAAGCTAAGACAAGAAAATATGGCATTTCTAGCTTGGGCATCATATTGCATATTTTGAATTTCACCCGAGTGGGTTCTCCATATGCAGATTGCCCTTGTGTATGACACGAGGAGGCATAGGTTTCTCTGTAACCCTCCACACATCATACCCGACGACTTCTAAATAACATCTCATTCGATCTTCCAATAAGCATAGTTTGTGCCATCAAAAGCAGTACTCTACCAATACTAACAGTAGCAGAACCATTTCCCTCAGCCATTTACCAAAGCTAGTTAAGCTAAACAAGGTAAACCAATGCTCTGATACCACTTGTAGGATCGATATGGCCTAGAGGGGGGGTGAATAGGCAATTTCACAAATCCTTGCAATTTTAATTTACTAACTTATTTTAATGAGAGAAACTTATAGCAAGAGTAAAGCAGATATCAAGCAACAAACAAATACAGCGAAAGCAATAAAAGAGAAGATACTGGAGAGACAAAGAATTTATCCCGTGGTTCAGAGCCGCACTCCTAATCCACGTTGAAGCACTTCTTCCGAAGTTCAGCTTCTCCAAAGCTAATCGCAGTAGCTCTGGTGTTCACTCGGGTAACTCTTTCACTTCTCCAGTGAGGTGAGTTCCAAACCTCTCACAAACACAGTTGCCTTCCACAAACACATTTGGACAGGTCACACTGTTTTACTTCCTCCAAGCTGTCTAGGATCACCAAGATCCAAGAGTAATAAACCTCGCACAAGTTCTGTCTCTTAGTTCACTATGCAAATCACAAAACTAGACACTTGCTTGGAGCTTACACACTTAGGGAAGTATGAAGATTTTTGTGTGAAAATGAAGCACAGACTCCTTTTTGAGAATGAGAGCTATATGTCAATGCCAAAATGTAAGGAGTTCATGTATATTACAGGTAGATGGCTTAGGAAATGCTTATATAGCCATTTTGAGTGAATATAGCGTTACACTGCTACTGAGAGCCGTTGGACGTGTCGGATGTCGAAACAACGAGAAAAACACACGTCTGACGGACTATGTATCGATGCTTAGCGATCTGGGTATGTGTATGTGGAACAAATTTTTGAGTTCACGACGGACCAAATATTTTGGTCCGCGATACATGGGTTGATCAAGAAGATGGTGCGCATACAATCGGGAGATATATATGAGTATCAGACTAAGTGACTTGGTCCGTTACACATGACTTTCAAAAGATTTTGCTTAGACATAGAGATCTATGTACGCCGGACCAAAATTTTGGTCCGTCATATATGGACTAAGAAACAAATTTGCCAGGGATAGAGACACATGTATTTTGGACCAAAAATTTGGTCCGTGATACATGGACTTTAGAGAAGATAGGTACTGGCGAGAAGACACATGTACTTCGGACCAAATTTTTGGTCCGTGTTGCATGGACTTCACAGAAGATTTGTGCCAAGAACCTTTTTCTATTATAGATATAAATTATCATGGCTTTTCAATCTAGCAACGGTTTTAAAGAAATTAAGCACAAATATTTTGTCCGTTTCCAGAGTAGAAACTTCTTTTGAAGATAGAGAATACCCTCTTTCTTTTTTTTGGTTTCGATTTAAAAAGAACATCAGAGATTTAGTCCGACCAACACTTGTACAGAAAAGGAATGCGGACCAAATCTTTTGGTCTGCTGAGAAGAAAACCTAGGACATCTTTGGTCCGACATCGAGGAGTGAAAAATGCATGTATGCCGGACCAAAAATTTTAGTCCGTCATACATAGGCAGGCTTCTGACTAAGATGATTTTCAGGGAATGTTTGTCCAGGAATATGAGGATATGAAAGCGAGTATATTTTAATCTGAAAAACAGATGTATAAAGGAAGTTTTGACAAAGAATAGATTCAAGGTTTGCAATGATGAAGAATATAGATAGGAAATTTTGGTCCGTTGAGTCAAAGGTATATTTTCAAGAGGGTAAAGATTTAGTGTCTTTTGATCCAAGTGGTCTGGTTTTGCCTTTGCCTAACAAACTATTTCCTTGTGCAAAGTCCCTCTTTTGGACAGCTATACAAAAACAAAACACCTACGCTATTTGACTTAGAACACTTTCCAAGTCATAAATTATAAATCAAAAGCCTTAATCTTGTTGTCCCAGCTTATCTCATCATAAGTTCCAGCTCACTTTCTTTAGGCTTTGAATATTACTAACTTAGTCATCAATACCAAAACCATAGCAATATAAAAATAAAATTGAGGGGTGCCTAGATGCTATCAGCGCCAGCCTAAACTGTCCCTTTCTTGGGTATCTACCCCCAATGCTGTTGACATGGACCAGGTGCATGACCTTTTGGCGCTGATTGAGAAATTAAAGGAAGACGGTCTCACAGGAGTTGGCCTCGCCCTCCATTTTGCTGCTCGCCGGATACAACCTCTGAAGGAGCGAGTCCATCTAGGATACGCGTTCGCAAGAAAGGACGATCCGACCCGGGAACTGCCCGAAGTAGTGTCCAAGGAGCAGGTATATGCTCGGGTAGGCGACTTTTTCATCCCGAGCGTAGAGATGTCCACCGCCAAATGCCCAAAATCCTTCACTACATCAAACCCTCCTCCTGAGGTAAGAAAGTTAGCTGATAGATTTCCACATTGGTCTTTGAATGTCTTTTAACAATTGTAATACTCCTTTTCAGGATCGGTTGGCTTTCTTTAGCGATGCGCCTCTCTCGGAGATGCCCGTTCATAAGAGCGCTCCTTTTAAACGACCTACGAGCTCCTCGGCCGGAGACCCCGCCGCCAAGAAGGGGAAGAAAGCGATTGCAAAGGACCCTACGAAGCCCCGGCGCCCGACTGGTGGTCCCAAAATTCAGTAACCGCTAGCACGAGCCCCAGTGTCTTTGGCTCCCCTTCCCCACGAACCCGTGGTACAGCCGAGTCCAATTTCGAGAAACTCGGGCAGTCGGGAGGAGCCCAGGATTCCAGTTTGTAGCGCCTCTAGTGGTCCCTCCAGGAGTGGCTCTGCCACCCGAAAGAAGCCCCCAATGAGAATGAAGAAGTCCGACAGGTTTGATGCCCCATCGACTCTTATTCGACGCGTTTTGCCGGCTTACTTACTGATCGTTCTTCTTATAGGAATCCTTCGTACGATGTTCCTATCGAGACGCCGTCCGGGGCCCCTGAAGAAACTGAGCCCCAGGACGTTCATGTCTTGGTTGAGGAGGCCTCGCTCGGGGACACAGGAGCGCCCTCCGAGCCCCAGCCGCTTTCACCGACACCCCATGCTTCGGCATCGGGTCCTGCTGCTCAAGAGCCCATCTCCCGTCCATCCCCCGAGGTTGAGGAGATCTCCCGAGTTCTGCCAACTCTTGCCCGCCCTCAACTCATAATGCAAACCGCGTGGGTTGATGAGGAAGACGGCTTGAAGTTCCTGAACGACTCGGAGGAGGAGAAAGAAAGGAATAACTTTTACAGTCATACCGCCGCTTGTGCTCGCCTGGCCCGGGTAATACTTTCACTACTCTCGCCGCCTTCTTGCTTATGCCAGTTAGCATGTAGTCACCTTTCCCTGTAATAGTTATAGAAACTAGGAGAACGCTCTGAAGAGAAATTCGAATACCTCCAGAAGATGCTCCCGGAGGTCAGGACACGCCAGGAATATCTGGCCGACTTGGAGCAGATCAAGGCTGGACATGCAGCCGAGCTGCGAGTCCTTCGGTCAGAGGTCCAAGCGTTGCGAGAAGAGCAGAAAACCCTCCGGCAGGAGAAGCTAGACGTCGTTGGCTCCCTTCGAGGTAAATATTTCCTGGACCACCTCATGCTCTTGTTCAATCGTCCGGTCTTTTGATTTCCTTATCTCCATGTCAGCTCAGGATTCCACTGTTGCAAAGCTTCAAGAGCAACTCAAGGTCTCGGAGGCCTCCAAATTGAAGTCGGAGAAGGAGTTAGAAGGTACGCTCAGCAGCTTAGCCCTCCCTTGTCTTCGTTGCCTTCTTGGCATTCCTTGATAATCAGTTTTGCTTGAAGACTACTAGTTCAAGACGCGAGCGCGATACGCCGCTTATAACGAGAGGGTTGTGGCCCTTGAAACGTCTTGCTCCAAGCTTCACGAGGCCTCTGAGCTGCTGCTGAGGTTGCTTCATCCCGGAGGCGAGAGGCCGCTCAGCAGGGACCAAATCATCTCCCAACTGGAGGAAGCCCCCAAGGAGCTTAAGATACTCTTGAAAGAAACGACGACCAATGGCGCTAGCCAGGCTCTGGCGATCACCAAGTCGCTATATCCTCGAGTGGATCTTAAGGCTATTAAAGATGGCTATGCCTATAACGTGGATGAAGACCGGGCAGGCGAACTCTGGGAGGATGTTAAGGATGCTTCTTCGGCTGTCGCAAAAACTTTGGACCTGTAAACAAATAATTGAAAGTATTTCTTTGTTCTTGCATTTTGTCTTTAAATATGCTGCTTTGCCCGAGTGGTTTTGACATATCATGTCCAACTAGTCCAGCCCCCAGGCTCTGAGGCATGGTTCATGACACATGTCTCAGAGTCTTAAAATTTGTAGGAGCAAAGCACTCAGACGCATAGTTTTCGAGAAGATTATACGAGAACAAATTTAAGAGCTAACATTTATTCATAAAGAAACAATTGAATTACAAAGTTCAAGTGAAAAAACGACGTAGCTGTTCTATGTTCCAGGTGTTGCTGATAATCGTGCCGTATTCACGCTTGAGCTTATAAGCCCTAGGATGTATCACCTCATCGATGACGTAAGGGCCTTCCCAGCTTGGGGAGAGCTTATGCTCGCATTTCTGATTCTTTATAAGGACCATATCTCCTTTGGAGAATGCACGGCTCCTTACATTGCGACTGTGATAGTGACGTAAGCCCTGAAGGTATCTTGCTGACTGAATTGTCGCGACGTCCCTAGCTTCTTCCAATCGGTCGAGGTTTTCTAGCCGGCTTTCTTCCGAAGCGACTTCTTCATAGCTCCGAACCCGCGGGGATCCGAATTCTAACTCGGTGGGGAGGACCGCCTCTGAACCATACACCAGGAAGAAAGGTGACTGCCCAGTTGCTCTGTTGGGGGTGGTTCGCAGCCCCCAGAGCACCGAAGGCAATTCTTTGACCCACCGAGTGGCGTATGGTTTGAGACGATCAAAAATTCTTGCCTTTAGGCCTTGTAACACCATGCCGTTGGCTCGCTCGACCTGCCCATTACTTCGGGGGTGTGCTACTGATGCGAAGCAAATTTTTTTATGCCGATTTCACCGCACCAGTCTTGAAATATGCCACCTCTGAATTGGGTACCGTTATCCATTATGATTCGGTTTGGTATGCCGAACCTAACCACGATTTCATGGAAGAACTCTTTGACTTTTGCGGCTGTGATTGTGGCGACTGGCTTGGCCTCAATCCATTTGGTGAATTTATCGACAGCTACGAAGAGATGAGTATAACCACCTTGAGCCATCTTCAAAGGTCCCACCATGTCAAGCCCCCAGACTGCAAATGGCCAGGTGATTGGGATGGTCTGCAGTTCCTGTGCTGGTTTGTTCACCTGTCGCGCAAAGAACTGACATCCTTCTCATGTCCGAACGATGTCCTCTGCATCGGTGACAGCAGTCGGCCTGAAAAAACCCTGACGATAAACCTTGCCCACTAGGGTTGATGACGCCGCGTGATTCCCACAAACTTCCGAGTGGATTTCCTTGAGAAGATCTCTTCCTTCTTGTTCTGATATGCACCGTCGTAGTACACCAGAGGAGCTCTTGCGATAGAGTTCTTCCCTTATCACCACATAGCTCTTGCTTCGGCGCATTATTTGGTCGGCCTGCATGCGGTCTTCAGGTAGCTCGTCCTTCGTCAAATAGTCCAGATACGGAGCTGTCCAATCGAGGGTAATAATCAGGACTTCTGCCTCTACGTTCTTCTCCACTAGGACGTCCGACTTTGGCCGAGTGCTTATTGTGGGCTTATGAATTTCTTCGACGAATACTCCCACGGGCACTGTGGTCCGGCCAGATCCCATCTTTGCTAGCTCATCAGCCGCTTCATTGTCCCGACGGAGCACATGAATAAGTTCCAGGCCATCAAAATTGCCTTCTAGCTTGTGTACCTCCTGGCAATAGGTAGCCATGTTGTCTTCGATACAGGACCATTCTTTTTGCACTTGATTGACCATGAGCATTGAATCTCTACGAACCATCAAACGTCGGATACCGAGTGATATGGCGATACGGAGCCCATTGATGAGTGCCTCGTACTCGGCGGCGTTGTTCGACGCGGGAAAGAGTATTTCAAGAACGTACCTCAACCGTTCTCCACTTGGTGATATGAGCACTATACTAGCCCCTGCGCCGCTGAGCATGAGGGAACCGTCGAAGTACATCATCCAACACTCGAGTTCCTTAACGACCGCCGGGCTTTGAAGTTCTGTCCACTCGGCGGTAAAGTCGGCGAGCGCTTGAGACTTGATGGTCGTGCGAGGCTTGAATAAGATGTCAAAAGCTCCAAGCTCGACCGCCCATTTTGCAATTATCCCAGTGGCCTCCTGGTTGTGAAGTATATCTCCTATTGGGAAGGAGGTGACCACCGAAATAGTATGCTCTTGGAAGTAGTGCTTGAGCTTGCGAGATGTAAGAAGTACGGCGTATAATAATTTCAGCACTTGTGGATACCGCACCTTAGATTCACTCAAGACCTCACTGACGAAGTAGACCGGATGTTGGATCTTCTGCACATGACCCGGCTCCTCCCTTTCTACGATGATCGCAGCGCTGACTACGTGAGTCGTTGCCGCGATGTAGAGCAAGAGAGGTTTTTCTGGCATCGGTGAAACCAAGACCGGGGGCGTCGTTAAGAAGGTCTTCAAATCTTTGAATGCTTGCTGTGCCTCAGGCGTCCATTGGAACTTGTCCTGCTTCTTGAGGAGTTTAAAGAATGGCATACCTCGCATACCCAGTTGAGAAATAAACCTACTGAATGCGGCCATGCACCCCGTAAGCTTCTGGACGTCCTTTTGGCAAGTCAGTGGTTCCATATTTGATATGGCCCTGATCTTTTCTGGGTTGGCCTCAATGCCTCGTTGGGATACGATAAACCCGAGCAGTTTTCCCGAAGATACTCCGAAAACATACTTCTCGGGATTGAGCTTCATGCTGAAAGTCCTTAGGCTTTCGAACGTCTCGGTTAGGTCGGCGATAAGGTCCTTCTTTTCCAGAGTCTTCACCACGACATCGTCCACATATGCCTCCACATTGCGTCCGAGTTGGGTGTGAAAACACCGCTGTATTGCACGCTGATACGTTGCACCAGCGTTTTTCAACCCGAATGCCATCGTGGTGTAGTAAAAGGCCCCAAAGGGCGTGATGAACGAAATCTTGATATGATCTTCCGTCTTTAGGCGAAGCTGGTGGTACGCTGAGTAGGCATCGAGGAAACTCAGGATCTCGCACCCGGCGGTTGAGTCAACCACCTGATCAATTCGAGGTAGCCCGAAGGGATCCTTCGGGCATGCCTTGTTGAGATCAGTATAATCAACGCACATGCGCCAAGTTTTATTCTTCTTTTGAACTAGTACAGGGTTTGCCAGCCAATCGGGATAATACACTTCTTTGATAAAACCTGCAGCTAATAGCTTGGTGATCTCCTGCTTGATGGCGTTCCGACGATCTGGAGCGAACCACCGGAGTCTTTGCTTGATTGGCTTTGCCTTTTCATCGACGTGTAAGGAATGCTCGATCACCTCCCTAGGAACACCCGGCATGTCGGATGGTTTCCAGGAAAAGATGTCTTTGTTAGCCTGGAGGAAGGTGACGAGCACGCCTTCCTATTTATCCTCGAGCCCTATCCCAATCAAAGTTGTTTTGGACGGGTCGGATGGGTCGAGAATAATTCTCTTGGTTCCTTCGTCGGACTTTATCCCTGACGTGACCTGCTTCTTGGATGGGATGTCGCCTTCTTCTTGCAACGTGGCGGCCTCTGCCTAGACATTCTTTCCCTCGGAGGTTGCCTCCTGTAGCTCAGCAAGTTCACAGTTCTCTAGGTCGCATTCCAGAGATCGCTTGATATCGCTGCGAACCGTGATGACGCTTTTGGGTCCCGGCATCTTCATCATCAAATAGGGTGCGGGACGGCCATGAACCGAGCCAGACCGGGTCTTCCCAAGATAGCATGATACGTTGTCTCGAAATCCGCTACCTCAAAATTTATATACTCGGTCTGATAGTTATCTTTGGTACCGAAGGTGACGGGCAAAGCAATCTGCCCAAGTGGAAACGAAGACGCCCCAAGGATCACCCCGTGGAACGGTTGTGAGCTCGGCCTTAGCTCGGAGTAGGGGACGTTCATGTCGTCGATGGTTTTGGCGAACAAGACGTTGAGTCCACTCCCTCCATCAATCAAGACCTTTTTGAGCTTTACGTTGTGAATGACAGGGTCGAGCACTAGAGGGTACTTACCCGGGTGTAGAACTCGGTTGGGGTGATCTGAGCGGTCGAAGGTGATCGGGACTTCAGACCACTTTAGATACTGGGGGGTTGCCGGTTCCACCGCATTGATCTCCCGAGCGGTAAGCTTTTGCTTCCGCTTGGACTCATATCTGGTGGAGCCCCCGTATATGTAGTTCAGCTTGTGCTCGGGCTCTTGGTAATTGTCCTCACCGGGAGGGTCTTTTTTCTTGGCAGCCTCATCCTTCGCTGGAGCCGGTTGCTTGTTGCTTTCTCGCGCAAAACGCTTCAGGGTGAAGCAGTCTTTGGCAGCGTGCTTTCCCTTAGGGTGGAAAGGACAGATCGCTTCCATGACAGAATGGTAATCGGGCGCCTCCCTCCGTGTGGCTCGGGGCCGGCTGCGTTCTGCTACCGCGACTAGCTCCTCGCCTTTCCGCTTTTTGTCTTTGTGCTTGGAGGACTCGGCCCTGTCGCCTTTGTTCTTCTGTTGCGGGCGATCTTTTTGGCACTCGGTCAGGGCGTGTGAGGTTGTGGCGTAGCGGTCGGCCAATGCAAACATCTCCTTTATGGAGGCCGGTTGTTTCCTGGACATTTTCTTGATCAGATCGGGATCGCTGACCCCTTTCTGAAAAGCTTCTACCACCACTGCATCAGATACATCTCTGATGGTGTTCTTCTTCTGCATGAAACGCCGGATGAAATCTCTCAGCGTCTCGTCTTTCTTCTGGTGAAGCTGGTATAGGTCCCACGGGGTGCCAGGCCTCTCGTAGGTTCACTGAAAATTCACGATAAATTGATCGCAAAGATCGCTCCAGGAGTCCACCGAGTTCGCAGGAAGTCCTGTGAGCCATGCTTGAGTCGAAGGGGTGAGATTGATTGGCAGATAATTTGCCATCACGTTTTGATTGCCCCCGGCTGCTTTAACTACCAGGGCATAGACCTGCAGCCAAGCTTTCGGATCTCGCTCTCCGTCAAACTTGACGATGCCCTTGGGGTTGAAACCTTCGGGCCATACTACTCGGCGTAACCGAGACATGAACGCTCGGATTCCGTCGATGGATCTGTCGTCATGATGAGGGGGAGTCCGGCGTGGCGAGCCTCTGGCTCGGTGATCGTCATCAGCACGTGGGGTGGAGTTCGGCGCGGTGAGCCCATGACTCGACGATCGTCGCTGTCGTTTCGACCCCGGCGATGATGGTCTCTATAGTCATTGCAGTCGTCGTACCTTTGGCTGCGTTGTCGATCGTGGCCGATGCCGAAACGTTCGTAGTCATCGTAGCGCTAGCGTCGTTCTTCCTCGTCCCGCTCTTGCCGTTTGGCGGTGATGTCTCGGCGAAGGTCGCGGTTGAGATTCTGGCGGACGTCTCCGACTAGTTGTATTTGGCGCTGACTGCCGGTACTCCGACTGGTAGCAGTCTGACTGCTAGCGAGGCAGGTAGCCGCGTGAGAGCGTGAGTGCGCTTCTCCTACTAGCTTTTCCTGATTCTGTTGAATGATTGCCGCCGTCACCATGACCTTGATCTGAGCCACGATCGGGGCCGCTGGGCTATCAGACACGATCATCGGGTCCAGCGTGTCGAGGAGCATCTTGGAGGTGACGACGTTCTGCTGCGGCGTATGGAAGACAGCTTGGTCTCCCAATCTTGATTGTAGGATGTCCTTACCCTTACGAAGAAGGCGATCTTCCTCCGCAGCTTCTTGAATCTCTTGCTGGCGTTGGAGATCGGTTTTCTGCTCTTCTATCACGAAGATGCCACGAAGGTCGTAGCAATCCCTCGCGACGCCGACTGGTTTGCTGGATGAGTCAGAGCAGCATACTTGAGATGGGTCGACCTGGTCTTTACCAGATTGGATCTGGATCAGGTCCAGGCAGACAAGTTCTCCGCGTACATCTGCGACGAAGTCCAGGCTTCCAAAGTGGAAAGCCTGGCCGGAGGTGAAGGTGGCGATGATTCCGCTGATTGCTGCCATCGAGTCTGTAGGAAAATATTATAGTGCTTCCCCTACCTGGCGTGCCAACTGTCGACTTTTGTGGTCGACAATGAATTTATGGGGCAGGCGCTAGATCTCAAACTCGAAGGTCACACAAGACAAAGGTTTAGACAGGTTCAGGCCGTCGACGGAGAAGGAAATACCCTAGTCCTGTGTGCTGGAATTATGTGGATCTCTTGGATTTAAGATTGCTCGTGTGCTCTCTGTCTCCGTTGTTGCCCACCCTCTCCCTTATATAATGGGGATAGGGCGGTTTACAGAGTCCCGATTGGTTAAGGGATTCTGATCGGTTATATGATTCTAATCGGTTACAGGATAGAGTTTACATTTTTATCTACCCTGTTAACAACTCGGATTACAATCGTATCTTTTATATCTAAATATATATTCAACTGTCTAATAGATGTATCTCCTTGCGCACGGAAGCAAGGCTTGGCGTGAAGCTTATCCTCTGGGCCTTCCTCTCGGCCCTATCTCTCCCTTAGGTACTTCTGGGCCGGTTATGAGGACACCTGGTTTCATATATTCCACATCTAAATTTCTACCCTTTTGGCAATATAGGCATAAAAGAAAGAATGTATGCATGAGATGCATCCTAGAAGAGCTTTCAAGATTATCCAAATGACAACAAAGAGCAAAGTATGACACCAAGCTACTCAAGTTCAGATTATGCTAAAGTAGGTCATATCTAAGTGCATATATCAACATCTTTGCTAGCAAGCAAAAACAAAGAGATGTTGTTTTGGCATGATTTCAACAAGAGCAACACTTGGCATAAACTCCAAACTAGAAGCAAAGCAATGCTATGGATCAAATAGATAACTTAGAGTTCAACCTAGTTAACACTTCGGGGAGCTACAAGTGCATAAGAGAACCTTCTTGCTCAATTATCTCTTGTAAATGCAAATTTTAAATTTTAACGCACACAACAAGGATTAGAGAGCTTATCCTAGCAAAGCACGTCCTCAACTAGGAGCCATCAACAAGGGCCTCCTAGGCTTCACTCTCTTCTTTATTTTTGTTTTGATTTGTATTTCTTAATTTTTAATTGACTCAAGCTATAGTCAAACATATCAAGTATGACACTTAAAAGAATGGTCTTGGTCATACATAATACATACCAAGTTCAACCCAAGTGCAATGGGAAGCAGTCTCGTGAATGTATAGTGTTGAGATCAATTTTAGCACATACGAGTCAATATTAATCATTTTAGCACTTAGATTAATGAGCAAATGAAGGATTCTAGTATGAAACAACCTAGCTTCGCCCAAGCTGCTCTAGGGACTCTAATAGAAATCCAAGATTTCACAAAGTATGGCATATGCACCTAGTGAGGAAATATATCAAGTAAAAGCTACAAGTTTCATCAAGGTTTCATTAAAGCTCAAATTTTAATTTTCAGCAAGCCTAGCACGATGAAGTAATATGAAATTAGACATGACTAAGCTAGCATTGAACCTCAGAAAAGTAGCAAGGTGCATAGCATGAATGAGGATTCATTTGCATAATAGAAAAGACTTATTTAAGACAAAAAATAAAGTTTATATGCTATGCATGAAGAAAGAAAAGCTTCTCAAAACTCCCCCTCAAAAAGTGACTCAATCTTAAGTACAAATCTGGTTCAAGTTGAGTTAAAGCAATATTAAGTGCAGAAAATCTCCAAATGAACTCCACTGAAACCAGAAACTTAGAATGAAAAGAGAAAGTTGAGAAACTGAAAACTGGGTGGTCTATAGAGCATAGAAAAGATGAAGAGAACACTATTGGATCAGACTTGCTCTCATCTTCCCTATATGACTAACATAGGAAAGTTGACTGTACAAACCCAAACTAGGGAGTACACACAGACCTAGTCTAACCAGAGGGCCCAATTCTGCTAGGCCTACAAGACTGTAAGGAAAATCAACCTATAGTGAAGAGAGAATAGCTAATTATGCATGATAGCAACCTATAGCATAAGATGAGATGTCCATGCAAAGAATGCCAACAGTCCAAGTGAAGTGAACTCAGAACTCTAAAATTATGCCCAATTGCAACCAGAGATGCAAAAGAAAGAAAATGCTGGAAGTAAACATATATAATACACAATATACAAGACCAGCTCCCCCTTAAGAGATACCGTAAGGGCACACAACTCTAAGCTATCCCCTCAAGGCCACAAACCTAGAGCTATTCAAAGGCTTGGTAATGATATCTGCAATCTGATGGTCACTCTTCACAAACTATAGCACTATATCACACTTCTCCACATGATCTCTAAGGAAGTGGTATAAGATTCTATATTCTTGTTCCTAGAATGCTGCACTGGATTCTTGGCAATGTGAATGAAGAAATGTTGTCACAAAAGAGTGGAACACTATCTATGTCTAACTCAAAGTCTCGCAAAGTCGACCTCATCCAAAGCACTTGACTATAGTAACTAGCAGCTGCAACGTACTCAGTCTCAGTGGTGGACTATTTAACTCTAGACTACTTCCTAGATGACCAAGAGACAAGAGAAGGGCTGGAAGTGCTCTTCCTATCTATCCCTATAGCCATCAAAGTTTGCATCTGAAAATGCTTTAAGGAACAGACAAGAAAAGAAAGAGTACCAAATACCATAGTCAATGGTAGCTTGAAGGTACCTGAAGATGCACTTCACCGCCTAGCGGTGAGAGGCACGAGGAGAAGCCTGAAATCGAGCGCACAGATGAACAACAAAGTGTATGTCCAACACCAGCTTCCTATCAAACATGTCAAAGCGTCTCAAGAGGTCTCGAGTTTACTTGTCTGCTTGATCTGGAAGCCGAGGAAGTACCTCAACTCGTCCATTATGCTCATCTCAAACTCTGTGTTCATCACATCTAAAAACTGAAACACAAGAGAGCGTGAAGAGCTACCAAAGATAATATCATCCACATAAATCTAGACAAGCAGAAAATCAGAATCTTAGTGTCTGATGAACAGAGTCTTATCTACTTTATCTATCTCAAAACCATCACTAAGAAGATAAGACTTAAGCATCTCATACCAAACTCTAAGGCCTGTTTAAGTCCATACAAAGCTTTGGAAAGCTTATAAACATAATTTTGGTACTTGGAGATCTCGAATCCTGGAGGATGCCTCATATAAACCTCTTCCTCAATATACCCAATAAGGAAAGCACTCTCGACATCCATCTGATACAACTTGGAACCCTTGGATGCTGAAAATGCAAGTAGGATCTTGATGGCCTCTAGTGTAGCAATAGGGGTAAAGGTATCCTCAAAGTCAAGACCCTCGACCTGAGTGAATCCCTGAATGACTAGTCTAACCTTATTCATAATGACCATCCCATCAGCACTTTGCTTGTTCTTGAACACCCACTTAGTCCCAATGACATTATGACCAAAGGGGGCTCAACAAGCTGCTAGACCTTATTCCTCTCAAAGTTCTCAAGTTCCTTATGTATGGCACTGATCCAAGACTCATTTGACAATACATGAGAAATATCCTTTGGCCCAAAGGAGGCAACAAAGGCAGAGTAAAGAAAGAAAAGAGATAAATCTGACTTTGAGCGTGTGATATACTCAAACAGATAGTCGATCATTTGATCATGTGAATGACTTCATTGAATATAGCGAGGAGGTCTATAAGTAGAAGTGGCCTCTACCTCATGACCAGAAGAGGCAGGAACAGAACCACTAGCTGCAGAAGAGTCTAAAGGAAAAAGCCAATCTCCTCGAGGTGCAGAGATAGAAATAGGAGGCACCTCAGGTGCAGAGGAGACTGGATCAGGTAGAGTACTATCATCTCCATCATCCTTATCCTCTATAAAGATTGTCTCGGAGAGAGAAGAAGAGCCTAAGATATCTGTTCCAGCTTCTGGACTAGTCTCATTAAAGGTCACCTCACAGATCTCTACGATCACACTCATCTCACAACTTCAGACCCTATAGCTATGAGAAGAAGTTGAGTAACCAAGAAAAAATACCATCAGAAGAACGAGGCTCAAACTTATCTAAGTTCCCATACTTCAGAATGAAACAATTGCATCTCAAAGTTGGAATTCTTGAACTCTGTGCCATTGTCACTGCGTATAGCTCGTAAGGCACCTAGGAGCGCAATAGACAACCTACGGACCAAACCCCTAAAGTGGGTAAAAGGCTCATCCATCGAGGCCATGAAGAACACCCAAGAATACCTTAAAAAATCATCAATAATAACAAGAACGTACCACTTTCCACCTGCTGACTGCACTCTAGCTGGACCAACAGTGTCTATATGTAAAAGTTGTCATGATTCATCAATCATCACAACAATGACTGAGGGATGAGAAGCACTAACCATCTTGCCATGTTGACAAGGAGAACAAACCAAGTCTTTGACCATCTTAAGTTTGGGCAAACCACGAATTAGATCATGGATGCTAAATCGAGTCAAATGATCAAAACCAATGTAACCAAGTATCCTGCCAGAAGGAGAGATCATAGAACTCAGAACCAACTAGGCAACAAAGAGAATCACCGACAAACTTGCAATCTCTTCTCTTCATTCTCTTCTGAAAATTCTCTTGCTCTCGGTGATAATTTGGTCAAATTCAAAATAGTTTTGCCAAAAATCCAAAATTCAGCTTCCAGCTTCTGTCAAGAAATCAAGGTAAGAATTGTGATTTAATTTTTCATTGTTCTTATTATTTTAAATGATATTAAAGTACTAATAGCATAATTATTTCTTACAGTTTTCTTTATGGAGCACCAGGATTTTCCGTCCTTTGCAACTTCTGATTTCAGGATTTCACCCGAGGAGCTTCTTGCATCCTATGAAGCTGAAGAAGCTGCAGTACATGTACCATCATCAGGCTCTACAAGTGCTACTGTGTTGGCAAGCACCGGGGCAAAAAGATCAAGATATAGTACATCGAGAGTTTGGGAAGATTTCAAGCAGATTTTTGAGACATCAGACGGTGTTCAGAGCAGGTATTCTATTTGTAAATATTGTAGCACAAATTAACTGCGAAATCTTCAGGTGGAACGGAGCACTTGAAGAGACATGCTGAGAGCTATAAAGGAAAAGCGAGGGTAGCTTTGAGACAGACGCAGCTGCAGTACAACCTCGATAGTACGGTACGTAACTGGGACTACAATCCTGAGATAGCTTGTGAATTACTTTGTCATTTAATCGCTTCTCAAGATCTTCCTTTGAACTTTGGTGAGTCACCTGCATTTGAAAACTATATTAGGACCGCTCATAATCCTAGTTTTTCTGCAGTTTCTAGACAGACAATAACTAGAGGTCTGATTAAATACTATAATAATTGTTGTAGGAAGCTAAAAGAGCAATTTAATACCTTTACTTTTTCTATGTCTTTAGCATCAGACATATGAAGTGGTAGGGCTAAAGAGGATGATTACCTTAGTGTAGTTGCTCATTATGTAAAGAATGATTGGCAATTAGAGAAGAGAATTATAGGATTCAAATTAATTGATGTAGCACACACTGGTGAAAATATTGTTGATTGTGTTATAAAAGTTGTGGAAGATTTTGACCTTATAGATAAAATTTTTGCAATAACATTAGATAATGCTTCAGCAAACACTTCTACCATGACCATTGTTACTTCGCTTTTTAATTCGTATGTCGAATCTTTCTTATTATATCAGTGTTATGCTTGCCATATTATTAATCTTATAGTTAAATCTGGTTTGAAGAGGTTAGACCAGTACCTTGAATATTTTCGCACTACAATACCTTTCTTAAATAATTCTAATCAACGAGTAGCAGCATATAAGACTTATTGTATTGCAATGGAGGTATGTCTACATAATTTTGGTTTGGATATGCCTATTAAACAGAACTCTACTTACTTGATGCTTAAGTCTCTCATACCCTATAAGAGCATATTTTCTGTTTTTATTAACATGCACAATCGTAGCCAGGATGGTCAACCGCTACTCATAGAGCAACATTGGTATGTTGCTCAATACTTGCTGTTATTTTTTAAAGTTTTTTATGATTCTACTGTTGCTTTATTTGGAGTTTATTACTCAACCTCTCCTTTAATTGTGCATCATATTTTAGAAATTGCTACCCACTTAAAGAACTACAAAAATGATAATATTTTACGTGCATCTATTTATGCTATGAAAACTAAAATTTTGAAATATTGGCAAGAAATTCATATGTTATATGCATTTATATTTATTTTAGATCCTAGAGCTAAAGTTCAAGGATTTTCTAATGTTCTCTCACTTCTAGGTAATGCGGTGGGTACTGATTATTCTAGTTATTTTTCAAATATCTATGCTAACTTATCTCAAGTTTATGCTAAGCACGATCAGAGCTTGTTGGAGTTCGTATGGAGCGACCCCACCAGCACCCACAACAGGTAAGAAGAAAACTGCGTGGGGCTATATGGGGTGCAGGTGGCTCTTCCTCAAGGAGTTTAACTACAACAACGTCAAGTGCGGACACAACAAGTGGTGGGTAGCTAGCTGCCTATCTCAACAGCGACACTGTCAACTACCAAGAGCAGCAAGAGCAGGAATTCAACATTTTGCAGTGGTGGCACGAGCACAAGATAACATATCTGGTGCTTTCTATATTAACACGGGATGTGTTAACAGTTCTTGTCTCCACGGTTTCTTCGGAGTCTGCTTTTAGTCTATTCAGAAGAATAATAGAGGAGAGAATAAAAAATCTGATAAGTGAGATGGTGGAAAAACTTCTGACTGTGAAAGATTGGGAACACGCTGATCAACAAGCTCAACACACTAAAGAAAATGTTGAGCTAGCGAAGACATTTAAAAATCTTTATCTAGATAATTAGGAAGAATAATTGTAATCTTCACTTTTTTCCTATATCACTGAGCTATAGGTTGTACTCTTTTTCTTTCCCAAGGTTTTCTCGTGTTGAGTTTTTACTTGGCAAAGTTTTTAACGAGGCAGCCAAACATCAATAAAGCTCATTATTTAATTCAAATTATTTGTTTCATTTTAGAATCTATTTCATATTTTCAACTTTTTCTTAATTTACATATATTTTTTAAATGTTTTTCTACATCCTTTGAGTTTTTCTAAGTATTCTAACTTTTCCCAATTTTTTTTGAATTTTTTCAAAAAAAAATTATTTTTTTATTTTTTTGAATTTTTTTGTGCTAATGGGCCTACCTGGCCCGTTTCGACTCATCGGCCCGTGAGGCCACCGGGCCGTGCTTGGGCCGACACAGCACGACCTGTTTATTAGCTGGGCCTAAATGGGTTGTGACTAAATGGGCCATGCCGCCCAGTAAACAGACCGAGCTGTACTAGGTCGCCAGTTTGGACACCACTGTTGACAAGTATACAATACACATGAGGGCTTGGCATGCAGCCACTCGCTTTCATCTCATGGAACACATTGATAGCCTCATCGCATTTGCCAAACTTGCAAAAGGCACTGATCAGCATCTCGTACGCTACGACTAAAGGGAACGGGTAGGCTACTCTATCAAAAAATTCAAAATTTTCTACCGTGTAACTAAACAATCATAGCAAGTTATAGATCACGGAATTACCACTAGACGTGCAGACCCGTAGCAAAAGTAGAGTCAATGTAGTACGTTGATGCGGTTGTAGTTATACTAGCCTTGCGCCTCCTCCAATAGCTTCTCGTGACCGTCACAGGATGCAGATCATCCTCATCACCATCATAGGTTGCGAATCGTCCTAGCTTTGAAGCTTTGCAGCAACGCCTCCAAGGTATCCACATATATGGGGCAGGGACGTCACATGCCAGAGTGCTAGCGCCGGCTGCGCGATTTTGGGCGAAGGAGGTGTGGCCACTAGGGTTTTGGGAATTCCAAATTCCTATGGTTTCTCTTAACCCTAAAGCCACCACCCCTCCCTTTATATATATATGCCCCACAATAGGTCTACATTAGAGGCCCATTAGTAACTTGAAACCCATTAGAATTCGGATCACCATCCGAATTAAGTCCTAACCCTTTAAGCGTGCAACCCTATAGGTTCACTGTCGGGACCCGGATTTGCAAATCCGAAACCCTCTGTGTGTACTGCACTAGTCTAGGATCACGCTAGTGCACACAGTGGAAACATAGATGAAATATCATTCCATACAACGAATTAATTAAGAAGAAGCAAATTATTATTAAATAAAGTAAACGACCTTAGGGTCAATGTTTACAGCATTATGCCTTAAGGGCTTAAGAAACAAATAATTATTGCAGAGGAAAAGATAACTTGGGTCATTCGACATGCCACAGGCAATCGTTTGGGGAACGCCTTCCTAATCCACGTAGTCTTCTTAGAATTTCTCCTCATGATATTCAGCATTTCCTAATTCTTCCTCAACAACTGATCAACAAAGGCGTATAGCCGTGAGTACAAAAAGTACTCAGCAAGCCATAGGGAATTGATGCATTATATTCATGTACGGCTTGACAAAGGATAGCCATATGGTTCATTTGCAGAAAGCAATAACTTGAATTGGAATACAATAAAAGATTGAAAGCGTATTTATGAAAAGATAAATAAATAACTGGTTGATCAATGGTAGACAACAAAACAACAGTGAACTCCCTGTTCACATCCCAACAATTTTACATTCCACATTTCATGAAACACTCTATACCCCGTGTGAAATTCCCGGGCTTGTCCATGACCACGGACATAGCTATTCGAATAGTTTTACACACTGCAGAGGTTGTACAACTTTACCCACAAGACATGACCATCTCTTTGTGCAATCGATATTAACACACTTCTTTTGGTGTGTCGCAGAGATATCATGACAAAGCCTTTACAATGCCCTGTCTAAACTCGGTACTGCCCACTAAGGTTTCGCCCCTTAGGGCCCCCTCTTGCGCCTTGCGAATCTACCTGTCCATCCTGGAACCCACACCACCAATTGGCAGTACTCAAGGCTAGACATTGCAAATTAATCAACTAGGTCTGACTACGGTTAGGCCCAGTTCAATAACACACAAGATTAAGTCCTTAAGTTATCTCAGGCAAAACATCCACATCCCAATGCACTAGAAAGCACCCCCTTTACTGCACGATCACTTGCCCGAGGAAAAACAATTCGTTCAACCAAGACCAATGGTAACCCTGCCATGGTATAAAAAATTTTACAACAGCAGCTATCAGCCACAATTCAATATCTTATTAAGTCAAGATTAACATTAATCACATGTGATATGGACCCCAACGTATATCTAAGCATGTCTAAGCATAGCTACAATAACCCAATGTTGGTATAATGATTATGTCCAACTAGTAATGTCCCAACCTATGTTTAACAATGGATACAAGGCATCCCAATAATCAAAGTGGCGTAATGTCAACTAGGTACATAGCTACCCTCGACAAATAATCATTGTATAGAAGTAGCATGCAATTGTATAAAGCAAAGTACTTTTGTAAACATAGGATCAATATAGTCAAGGGCTACGACTTGCCTTGCTAATCTAGTGCTGAGTCTTGGTCTTCGAAGTCTCCGTTTGCTCCCTCGGAATTAGCATCTACTGGAAAAGAAAGCAACGAAACCAAATAAATACAAAACAGAGACACAAACAAGCTCAAAACTGAAAATAAATGGCTCTAGAAGGTAGAGCTTGATTTTAGAAAAATTTAGAAACTTGAATCGCCTCAATCGGAGTTCGTATGAGGGAGATCGGCCTCCGAAAGATTAAATTCAGATTAAATTCAGAGAAAAGGCTGGAAATCAGAAAATCCGAATTTCCCAATTTATTTTTCTATTGAAAAATCAATTTATTGCACCACGCTGACGTCAGCAATCAATTTCCCGAATAATAATAAATCCAAAAATTCTTATTTCACTAACATGTGTGACCCACGGTCTATGGACCGAGTCCACGGGTCCACGGTGGACCGGGCTCATGGGAACCACGCTACGGCTGATGTCATCAGGGCTGGCTACTGGCGTCATTGCGCTAGCGCAAGCACTCGGCTCAGGTGACGTCATTGCTTACGTCATGGATGATGTCATCATCACTTTGTCTCTCGTGCGTTGGCTTCGACGACTCTTCGGCTCCCGCGATGACACAACGCAGACGGCGGCGGGTCGACTTTGCACGACGATGGCACGGCAAAACAAAGGCGAACGACGGCGGAGGAGCGACGCGGTAGAACGGTGGGCGACGGAGGCTCACCGAGGCGTGAAACGGCAATGGTGAAGAAGCTTCGGGCTTCGATGGCGCGGCGGCGGAACAGAATTCGACGGGCTCGATCTCAGCAGCGACAGCGTCTCGGGCGCGAAGAAAAGAGTGGTGGAGGCGACGCGGAGCGAGGAACGCAAAACAGGGCATCTCGGGGGCTTAAATAGCATGGGGAAATGTGCGCGGCACGGACGTCGAAGACGGCAGCGCGTGCGACGGCGGGACTTCGAGCGTTAGGGTTAGGGTTTCGCGGGGCACGGCGACGTGGCGCAATCTCAGCCATCCGCGCACGAGGCACTGATCGAACGGTCCACGCGAGCGGACTGGGCCGGCTGGGCCGCGGGCGAGCGGGCTGAGCGAACGCACGAGGAAGGTGGGCTGCGAAGAGGAGGCGGGCCGAGCGGAGCGAGCTGAGGGAAGGAATAGGAACGGGCCGTGGAAGATTCGGCCCGAGAAGGTTTTAAAAAATTAAAAACATTTTTCCAATTAAGTAATTTCCAGAAATTCGAATAAGTGTAAATAAATTCAAATAAATTTAAAAATTCTCCAAAAATATCGAAAAATTTCTTGGAGCACCATGAACCCAACTAAAACTGAAAATCTTTAGTTTGATAATAGTTTAGTCAAATTAAATCCTTTTATTATTAGAGAATTCAAATTAAGCTGAGATTAATTCAAAAAAATGCAAATGGTTTATTTTTGAACTCAAACATTCCAAAACTCAAATTTTGGGATGTTACATTCACGTATACTTGGACATGGCCCAAGTACTCGACCATTAATCGATAACGGTCCCTAGCAGAATGTGTCGACTCCCAAGTATATGTAAAGATCATATTGGACGAACCTTAACAATGATTAGTTATATGTATTTCCCTTTGCCTCATGATATTGGTCAAACTCATAGCGAGTATGTGCCACCTTTGTTTAGTTAGCTCGACCACTCTTTCTCGATTACGTGACTTGAAATCCTCGACTATGGTTAACTCTTTAACCGCGAGTAGCATGGTCATACATTTCCGGAATCCGACTACTCGAGTGGTCTAGAGATATCTCTCCTGTTGTATGGAGGGGCAAATCCCATCTTGATTGATCATGCCTCGCAGCATGCTTCACAACAAACCTAAATGCTACATTTATAACTACCCAGTTACGGAGTAGTATTTGGCAACCCCTAAATAAGTTATTACACATCTTGAGTATATACGTCAACCTCAGGTCTAAGGATATAGCATACACATTGTACATGAGCCCAAATGATGACAAGTGAGATTACAACGTTCTCGCAGTGTCTAAGGTGGGTCAATCTAACTTTATGTTCTCTAACATATATCCATATTATTGGTTTGATATCTCTATATCTATGACCCGTAAAACATGGTCATCAACCAATACATATGCTAGTCTATTCATACGTGTCCTCGTATGTTTATCGATTAGAGATCAGTTTAGAATAATTGTCACAAAGTTATATATAAAGTTTCACAAACAAGTCATATACTTGCTAATAAATAATAATGATATTATTTAAAGAACAAGATAATAAATCATAAATATAAAAAATATTATCATCTCTACGATTGTCTCTAGGGTATATCTCCAACAACATCTTGTACTAGTAATTTCTTTGTACACTGCTTTGAGCAACAACAAGTCCTCATGGCCTGAGCCTTCCATGAGGACAGTGTAGATCTTCAAATCAGGTACAAACCTGCCTTCCCTATTCACCTCGTCAAAGATGGCGTGTGCCTTCTAACGAGGGCATCCCTAGCATCCACTCTTCTGTACTTCCCACTAATAGTAGTTCTGAAATGGTTGGTCCAATTACAAGGAGCAGAGCTAAACAACTAGAGAAAGAAATGCATTCTCAGGTGAACGCTAACCTTGTTTTAATTAATCATAGTATTTCAGATTCCATGCTTTTGAGTTCTTGTTTTAATATTCTTAGGATTGATGGAGTGTATGAGAGTGCATGGGATGATGATGGTTTTTGCCCTCCAAATTTGTACTGATCCAGTGCATGATGATGATACCTCTAATTTCAAAGAATCCTAAGGATCAAATCATCACGTTTCAGTTGGAATGTTACACATGGCTGAAAAGATAATCAAGTCTACTTTCACCTCCAACAAACGACTTGTCATTTTGACTTCCCAATAAAGAGTTATGGTTGTTATAGTAGAGACTGCACAGAAGCTGAAAGGGCTACGCGAGGCTCCACGGGATTACTTATTGCTGACCCTTAAACTACCTTTTCTTTAGGAAAATTGCAAGGAGCTTTCATACCCAACTAGGAGGGATGTTCCTAGTATAAATCTCTCTTATGTTTCTACCATAAAGGACTTTTTTTGGCTGCCAATTCAGAATACTACTCATTTGAGTTCTTCTCATGTGGTGAGTCTCGAGAGGCTTGCAAACTTGTTCTTTCGATTCTTGAGGGAGTTGTAGAATGCCGAACTACGGTTCACCCAGTTTGTTCCTTCACGTCTATATGGCGTGATTGCGTGGCCAAGCTTCGTCACTACGTGGAAGGGCGATTGTCTCGGTTGTTCGTCGTATGTGCAATATCTCGCGGTGCGCAACCTCATCGTCAAGTCACGTAGTGATAGTTATCAAGTTCCAAGTATCCTTCGAGAAGATTGAGCCACAACAGTTGCTCCCGCGTAATCCAGACGCGTGCGCTCATCACCTTCTTCACTTGCTTGGACTTGCTCAATATATCAATTAGCCAGTTGTAATCCGATAAGTTCGATTTTGAAATCATTATTTTTCTAGCTCACTCAGCTTATTTTTTTTAAATCTAGCATATAATCACTCTATTATACCTGGAAGAGTTCTGACGCTGAGAGAGATTTGAGCTAGCTCGGCTCGCGGCTTGAGCCGGCTCGAGCCGAACCAAAAAAAATTACGTTTAGGTCCTTTTTTAGAAAAATAAAATATTACGATTATGTCTTTTTGACATTTTTTACGAAAATTAAGACCCCAAGCCGAAAAAATACGTTTAGGTTATTTTCCAGAAAAAAAATTATTTCTTTTATGTCCTTTTAACTATTATTTGCGAAAAGTAGTTTTTACTGTTTTTTTGCAAAAAGGACATTTCGTTTCAGCGAAATCATGGATCCTTCGTAAGAGAACCCGAATAAATGCAAAAAAAAGCGTAAATACATTTATATCCTTTCAACCGTTCCGCCGAATAAATGCAAAAAAACGCAATTACATTTGTATCCTTTCAACCGTTTCGTGTGTTTCCTCGATTTGTTCGTGTGGGGAGCGGCAGTTGCGCGTTTTCTCGATTTAGTTGCGTGGGGAGCGACGATCGCGACGTGGCACGCCGCGGTCACTCATCTAGTTATTTACAAATTTGGCATTCTTCTACATGTAGAAGACGCTCTCACACCCAGAAAGTGTGTCAACAAGCAAGCCACGAATGCAGGCGCACCAGCGCGAGAGCAACGACTTCTGTAGATGGGCAGCGTGGGAAGGACAGCTAGTACCGCAACCAGAGAGAGTCAGTCGGGCTATCGCGGATGGGAAGCAAAGCAGTCAGGCTGCTATGGATGGGGAGCGCCAAAAGCTCCTACGGTAGAGGAGCGCGGAAGGTGACATGTGTCACATTTTGACATTTCTACGATTAGAAACCCAGATAATTTTGTAAATGCGTTCGTAAATAAACTAAATTTGTATGAAATGAGAAGGGTACAGAAAAGGAATGATTTCTCCGTTTTCAGCCCAAAATTGCCCATCTTCTCGAGCGTCTCGACAGTTTCTTTGACCTTCCTCGCCAAGGCATACCTCCTGACGATGAGCATGAATTTGTCCCGGCACCTCATCGCCTCCACCAAGCTCCACACCAGCCTGAACTGCTTGATCTTCCCGATCGCTTCACCGGAAGAACGCGAGCGCGAGAACGCCAGCGTTCCGCTGTTTCTTGAGCACCTCGGCCACCAGCTCCGGCGGCACGGCCAGGCCAAGCGCATCAAGCGCCAACGCGATTCTTGGTTCCGGCTGGGTGGACACGACGCGGCATACCCTCTCGGCCGCCTTGGACACGCCCGCGCCCGGGCCCTCCCCGTCGGTGCGCGGCACCACCGTGAACTGCGGCTCCTCCGCGGCGTGCTTGTGGGTTGAGGACCCCCGAGCCGCGCATTCCGCCGAGCATGTGGAGGGCGCGGTCGAGCGGCGTGGCGGCGCCGGAGACGCGGAAGGCAGGGGAGGCATTTTATGGAGCACCCTGGGGGCGTTCTTGGCGGGGGGCGCTCCTCGCGTAGCTGAGAAGATGGGTGGCAATGGCATCCTCGAATCCAACTGCGGCGAGAGCGTTTTGTGGGGGTTCAGTTTCGGACTGGTGAGAGGATTAAGGTAGGATGTTTCTAAGAGAAGTGCTTTATTGCTTTTTCTCTTAATACAAATTTTACAAATTTTAAAACAAACGAACGAGTAAGTAATCATAATCTACTTTTTATTAATGCTTTAATATTTATATAACTGTAAAAAAAAAAGTATGGAAGCATCTCTCTATTTCTAAAAAAACAAAAACAAAAAACAGAAAGAGGTCGCAGGGTGGGGTGGGGTGGGGTGGGGGGGGGGGGGGGCGATGGCGGCGGGAGTTGGTTGGTTCAGGGTTCAGCCGATCCTCACTCTTAAGGTTAATTATCTTGTTCAGCTTGAGGTGTAGCTAGTTTCAGCGCCAACTCATTCCTCTGTTTTTTTCCGAGAAACGAAATGGCTTAGTCTGTAAACGTCTCATCTACCCTTAAACGTACGTCAAGAGATAAGGGGCGAAGGATATTTTTTCTATCATTCAAATTCTTATTAACGTCTCATCCACCCTTAAACGTACGTCCGGTAGAAAAATAAGAAATAGAGTCGCCTCTCTAAAATCATGGGATGAATCTACGATGAATAAAGTCGTTCATCGAACCAAACACTGTTGATAGCATGATCCATCTCACATGACCACAATGCCCGTAAAAGTCACGCCAAATAGCTGTCAGATGATCCCACCTTCAATAATCGAGGCATATCCCACCCTTAGGTGCACTCTCGCGTAAGGATTGAAATTTGATACCGCTTTAAATACCGTCCGTGACCGAAAAACGAAATCTCAGTACGATCTCGGTATTTCAAACAAATTTTGTTCGAAATATAAAAATAAAATTTGAATTCCGGTTTTTTTGCCACCGGTATAGCCGAGATTTTCGAGATCTTGGCAAATTTGGGCGAGATGAAATCTGGTCGAAACGAAGTAAAAAATTTAAAAAAAAATTCTAAAGATTTATGACACATTGATGATATTTTCATAAAAATTTGAGAAAATTATAAAGCCTGTGAAATTTTTAAAAATTCAAACATAGTTACTATCCTTATAAAACGCTGACCGGCAAGTTTGAACCGAATGAAACATAAAACAAACCATGTTAGAAAATTTTTTGTGCATGGTTCTGATGGGTCACTAATGTTCCCATAAAATTTTCAGATGATGATCAAGCTTCATGAAGTTTTAAAAATTTGGATAGTGATTCTGTGCTGATAAAAGCTTTACCGGTAAACTTTAACCAAATGAAAAATGGTACAAACCACATTAGAAAATTTTGAAATTTTTTTTGGATGGTCCTGATGTATATTTAATTTTTCTATAAAATTTTCATCTGATGATCCTCATAAAAATCTGATGATCAATATATAGATTGCTTTAGCAATCAAAAAATATTTAACATTTTTGAGAATTTTGCATAAGGGTTATAAGTAAATGCTTAAGATCTCATAAAAATTTAGAATCATAATCACACTCTAGTGAATTTATAAAATTCTTACAAGTGCAGTGTACCATTTATGTTCTATCTGTTTTTGATTTTTGAAATATAACAAATGAAGTTCAATGCATACATGGATTTGATTGAGCAAATAAAAGAAGTTTAATTTTTTTGAAAATTTTAGAGAATGGTACTGAGTCAATTCTTAAGCTCTCATAAAATTATAGATCATGATCACACTCGAGAAAATTTATAAAATTCTGACAATGTTATTATCGTAATTATGTTCATTCTGTTTCTGATTTTTTAAAGATAACAAATGAGGTTCAATTATTTTGAAACATTTTCTGTATGATCCTAAACTTCTTAGGATGGTACCATAAATTTTTCACTTCAGGATAAAGCACGTAAAATTTTATAAAAATCTGACAATATTTCTGAAATTTTTAAAAAATAACTCAAAAATTCGGTTTTTCAACAAATTTCATAGAAGATGACTTTCTTAAGGGTTATTGACCAAATTCCGGTCAAATCCGGTGGTCAAACATCAAATTCCGTTCAAAAACACCGAGATCTCGCCAAGATTTAGCGAGATTACTGTAGCAAATGAATTGTTTTTGAATTTTTAAATTCGGCCGGGAGTTTGAATTTCGTCTAGCTCCGAAAAATGAGATCTCGCAAAATCTCGCCGAGATTTCTAACCCTGCTCTCGTGTATCGAAACACTATATAAATGTTGATGAAAATTCAAAACAAATTTGACAACAAAATCGCATTATCATGCCACAAATCTCCAATCTAAATTCAACCCACAGAGAAACAAAAAAGGCGAATTTTGCTAGAAACAAAATGCGAAAATAAAAGGGGAAAAGATAAAACTGCTATTCACTAAAATTTGCCTCGTGTATTCATTTGAATTTTTACAGGATGCTTATTACTTCATAACCTATCTAACAATTTGTTTTTAGAATTGTTTATTACTATTTGCACTATTTTTCGAAGAAGGTACACCAAAGTGCACATGAAGGTGGAAAGATGTACAGGATACGGCCTCCGTAACATATACGTGACTAGTGCCATTTTTTCTCAACCAAATAGGAATTTGTTAAGTCTCAGTTGTCTTAAAGAAGTTACGATAAAGAGGGCAAGTTACACTTCTACTGTAACTAAATGTGTGTTGAGTAGTGATTCTATGTAATATCTTCCTAATACAAGTTACAAAAATCTTAAAGTAAAGGCATGTACTGTTGTATAGACAGTGACTGTCTATAACACACTTCCATGTCATTTATAGACAGTACTAATGACAACACATACAATAGATTGTCTATATAGTTATCTTTACTCATCACTGTAAGGATCAAGTTGGCTTAGAGGGGGATGAATAGGTAACTTTAAAACTTTAATAATTCTTATGAAAAAACTTTTCTCAATAAAAATATTAACATAAACAATTAGTATAAAGATTCAGCACAACTCTGTTTTAGTAAGATTTGTATAGAGAAGAACTTGAATGAGAACTGACGATAAGAGGAACAAACAAAGATAAACCAATAACAGGAAGACTCAAAGATTTTTCACCAAGATTCAGAGCTCAAAATCCTACGTCCCCGTTAGAGCATTTCTTCAGAAGTATAGCTTAACCAAAAGCACTTCTTCAGATATATTGCTCCACCAAATACCCAATCACAATGGCTTTTGGTTTTCCCTTAGCTTGACTCTTCCACCACTCCGGTGAGGTAAGTCTCAACCTTTCACAGCAATAGTGGCCTTCCACAATCCCTTTTTGATAGGTCGCACCAACAAATTCTCTAACCGTTTAGGAACAGGTAGTTCCAAGAGTAATAGACTATCCATAAGCTCTATCTCTTGGTTCAGTAGCTAGATGTAAACTAGACTCAACTTAGAGCAAGAACACTAAATGTTCAGAATGAGTGTTTTGGTTTCTGAGTTGAAGTTCAAACTCTTTGATAGAATGAAAGCTCAGAGATTTCTAAAGATCAAAGAGTTGTAATTGGTTTGAAAGATATCAACGGTGTTCAGAATGTTAAGAATGTGTAAGTGCAAAGATCTATATATTTTTGTGAACTCAAGCATTGTATATATATAGAGTCTGAACAGAAGTAACCGTTGTACCTGCTATTTGCCCATTGAGGGTTGGCAGGATGGATGAGACAGGTCAACTATTGCCTCTTTTATAAGTATTTTAAGGTGTATGAGTCACATGTTGAAATATATACACGCGCTGGACTGAAAAAATCGGTCCGGCGTACATAAGATTAGAGAAGCGTTATTGTACCCAGTGTGACCCATTTGCGCTGGACCAGAAAAAACGGTCCGTCGTATAGATGTACTGGTAAAAGAAAGGCATATGCTCATGAGGAGGCCTAGATCCACCTGCTTCATGATCATGTGCTACTGGTGGAAATCCTTGTTCCTCCTAGAATCTAGCTGCTACTGCTAGTTCTTGCAAATTGTGTACTTCCTCATCTTCATGATGAGATTCTGAGCTGACAAGAATTTCAGTGCCTTTATGCTGGCCAAAAATCTGATGGCTTAGATTCTCAGAGCTGTAGCCCACCACTTCTGTAGGTGTATATGAATGGGCTGAGAAGTGAGGAGCTGGAGAGAAATGCTCTTGAGTATGATAATTGTGACTTAGAGCTCTACCATCATCATCTAAACTGGCATTTATCTCAGTGTCTTCTTGAGCACTTGGCTCATGTATTGCTAGAAGTGGAGGAGTAAGAAGTCTACCTGGCCTTTCTTCATTAGTTGTTGGCTTAGGCATCTTGTATTGTTTAGGTCGACAAGTGAAATCCCTATTCATTTCATGCTGGGAGATGATTCCTTGAGCCAATAGCATTTGAGTGATCTGCATGGCAAAAAGAAGAGGGCTGCCCATTTTTCTGCAAATGGCTTCTTCCATCTCTCCAAAAATGTAGTCCGTTAGATCAATGGGCTGCTTTGATAGGATCAAGTGTAGCAACCAAGCAAGACATGAAGTTACTCCCTCTTTGTATCCAGTCTTAGGGTAAATTGTGTGCCTTAGAATTAAGAGCAGGGCTTTGCCTCAGCAAAGAGACAATTAACCCTATGAGCAGGGCTTTGGCCTCAGCAAACAGACAATTAACCCTATTTGCATTAAAACCAGCCTCATTGATGTTTCTGTAAATATGGGCTGATACTTGCAAAACTGGCATATCACCAACCTACCTCTATCTATTGCCAGAAAACATCCTGTCATGAATCCTGGTTCTGTTCAGTAAGGAACTTGAGGCACCAATAGCAGCTTCAAATTGAGGTGATCTTACTTTTCTCTTCTTCCCATCAATAGTGAACAGAATATAGTGCCTATTCTTGTTCACAAGCAGAGAAGCAGAGAATTCCAAAATTCTATTTTCATTCCAAACTGGTCTAGCAGAAGACATAAGAGCAGCAAGGCCAGGGGTTGATCTTACACAATCCAGAGTTCTGTTTGAGACTAGGACTGAGCTAATTTGGTTCTAGTTTTTCCTGTTCTTGTAGCCCATATATATGTTTTTTTGGAATGTGGTGATAAATTGCTCATTCAAGGGGGGTCTATCAAGGGGAAACCGGTTCTTTTCTGGAACCCATCTACCTGCTCTTAGTTTCTTACCCCCCAAGGTAGCTAGCTCATGCTCAACAATCATGTCAATTTCATCACTAAATTCTATTTCTTCCTCAGAGGGGATATTTGCACTAGACTCATAGTTACTGTCATCATCAGAAGAAGAAGAGGGATCATATTGCACTGATTGCTTCCCTCTTTTTGGTGGTTTAGAAGTTACATTCTTTACTGCTCCACCAGATTGTTGTTGACTAGAGCTATCTGTTCTTGCTTTCTTTTTCCTTTTGACCTTATCAGCAATTTTTCCAAGAAGACTTCTTTTGTCTGGGTTATTTTAACTCATCTTGACTAAGACCTTTTCTTAGGATGAAACACTGAGCTGACAAAAACTGGCTACTTATTGACAATGCAAAGCGCAAGAACTGAAAAACAACCTAGAGAACAGAGAGATGACCTTAAGATGATTGCAAGCTAAGGTTTCAATCTAAGAAAAAAGAAGAGATAAAGTTGAAGAACTTACAAGATCCTAGGAGCAATGCCTTGAGCACACAGGAGCACCGTTGTCAATCACCCGGTCAGGATGTGCTTCGGTGAAGAGTTGATCTTGCGCTCAAGAACAGATTGCGAGAGGATTGATGTGGAGCAAGAATGCTTGAGATGATTCTGAAGGAGATGAAGGTATAAGTAGCACAAGTTGCAAGGAGTAAAAACAGGAAGTTACTGTAGTAGTTTAGAGTACGGACAAACATGAGAAAGTACCAATTGCAGCTGCCTTATCAGGAGAAGTCTCTTTATGAAGGGGTGGTTGAAAACCGGAGAATCCAAGAGGTACAGATACCTATTTTGGACAGGTTTAGCAAGGATAATCCCTAAGAATAGAAAAGATTTTGACGTGAACAGCAAGGATAAGAACTTTTTGAAGTTTGAGATGAACACGATTTGGAAAAGATAAGTGCTGAGATGACAGAGCTATTTTTGTATGTGCCCCGGACTGCTTTTTCGGTTAGACCCGATAACCTTTCGTCCGCGCCGGACCGAGTCCTGATGACTTTCCATTTATGCCGGACCGAGTCCGTAAAAGGCATACTAGGTCCGCCGCAGTTGGAAAACTCTCGGTTAAGTTAAGGCAGCAGTCCGTGGTACATGGACAAAGTTTTGAACTAAGAAAAAATAACTAACTTCTTAAGGATTTTCTGAGATCTCCCTTTTAAGAATAACACATAAATTTGTAGAGGGATCTTAGAATCTTAATATAAAGACCAATCAACCAATAAACTCAGGAGATGTTGAATTCAAATAGGAATGTATGAGCCCTAATTTTCATAATAGCATGAGTATGATTAACTCAAGCTCAAGAAAAAAGAACTCATATGCCGAATAATTTAGATTTTAATATTTTATATAAGTATTTCCTTCTGAAACTTACTTAATCCTAATTACTGTGTCTTTAGGAAAGTATAATATAGTAATAGAGAAAGGAAAGTCTTTCAGCAATAATTTTATGACTTTAGTTTTCAAGAAGACTTCCCCCTTTTTTTTAATGCTATTATTTAGAATATAGTCTTATCATTATTTCAGCACTAGTAATTACTTTGTCCACATAAAGGTACCAAGATATGCATGGCAAGCTGTAAGGACCCGAATCCACTGATTCGAACCCACTGTGTTTACCGCACTAGTCCCAGGATCAACGCTAGTGCACACAGCTTAACATTGGTACATATCACATCATACACAACGATAATAGAATAATAGTTCATTTATTGATATAGCTAAATGTATGATCTTATGACCAACTAACATTATTAAGCCACGCAGGGCAAGACTGAGAATATAAGCTAATAATTAAGCAGCGGAAAGTAGAAACGTAGATAGCTCATCAGTTCACCACAGGCAACCGACAAGGCTCGGACCCTAATGACTCGTGTCTTCTTGGACTTCATCTTCCAACACAGGTGTAGATTCTTCAACTGTTGATTATTGTTGTTTGGCAAGGGTGAGTACTTAAAGCACTCAACAAGTTGTGCACAGAATGCAATTCTATTTATCTACATGTAAGGCTTATTCCAATGGACAGGCTATCATGGCTATTTTGCAATAAGCAGCATTTATGAACAAATACAATAATAGATTGTAAAGAATGTAAAACGAATAGCAATAATAAATAAATTCAGTATTTCTCAAGTAAACCAAGTTTCCAATCCTAAATCAAGTTCCAATCTTCCATATGGCAATCCTGCCATCCCAACCAAGTTGTCCAAATTTATTAAACTAACCCTTAACTGTAATTCCCGAGCATTGCTCAATACCGCGAGCACGGCTATCCGAATAGTTTCACACTCTGCAGAGGTTATGCACTTTACCCACGTGATACAACCAAACACCACAAAGGCGAGAGATTATAACAAAGCCTTTACAATGCTCTATCTTAATCCGATACTACCCGCTAAGGTTTCAACACTGGCGGGTCTGTAAACCACATCCAGGGCCCCCCTCTTGCGCCATGTGAATTACACCCTGACCCGGGAACTCACACCGACCACGATAGTATCAACATTAAGACTTTGCAAATTACTCAGCTAGGCTGGCCCATACCAGACATGTGGTTGCATGATTGACTCAGGTCAAAGGCTTGCAAGGTTAAGTCCTTAGTGTGATCAAGGCAAGACATCCACATACCATCTGCCCATCGGGCCCACCTTGGCCTCCTCGCCCCTTGCCACTTGCCCCAATCTAAGTTATTATCACCCCGTTGATTACCAAGCACCACGTGCCATCAACAATTCAACATCGTTGCGTGACATGACTCGCCACAACAACTCAATCTCATCGTGTGATCCCACATGACACACAAGTTCATAACATTGTTCCATATTCCATTAATCAAGATTAATTATCAATGGTGATGACACATGTGATGATGTGGCATGGCTAAGCAACTATTACGAACTAAACCTCCAATGTTGATTATAGTCATTAATCAACTATATTAAACCAATCTAGGGTGACAATGGATCATGGCATACAATGACAAGGTAGGGTATAGATCAATCTGGTATTTTAGCTAAGCCCAAACTAATTTGAAACAGTTGTATAATTGAAATATATGCAATAGTGTAAATCAAACATAGCAATTTTACAAACATGGGTTCAACATGATCAAAGCACAACTTGCCTTGGAATAGGTCCTGATCTTGATCTGAAGTTTGCTCTTGAGTTGCTTGATCTTCCTCCGAAGCGTCGCACAATTCAACGTCTACGCGTATCGAAAGAGAAAAGCAAATAAATAGCAAAACAGAGAGCAATTGAACTCCAAAAATCAAATAAAATTCACCATTAAATAGATCTCAATTTTAAAAAATTTTAGAAACTGGAATCACTCAAATCCGAGTTACGATGCAAAAGATATAGCCTTTTGAAGTTTGAAATAAATACTGAAATCAGAAAATCAGAAATTCGAATTTAACAGATTTGTTTTAATTCTGAAAAACTGATTTATGACGTCAGCGTGACGTCAGCCCTGGCCCGGACCGCTCCGGTGCTGACACGTGCCCCTTCGGTCCATGGACTGCGTCCATGATTCCTTCGGGTTCACGGTGGATCCGGTCCACCCGAGTCAAGCTCCCTGACACGTGGGCCCGCCCTCTGCTGACTGGATCACCACGCGTGACGCTGACCAGACAACCACCTCACTGCCACGCAAGCCGTGAGGCTGATCTGGCGCTCACGTCGGATCCACGGGTCAGCCGCAGGTTCTGCCACGTCACTCATCGGCGCACACGGCCCTACGGTCATCGCCGGCGACCAAGATGGTTACCTTCGGGTTAGGCTCGACGCAAGGAGTTCAGTGACGCGAACGGATCTGCGATTTCTTCACGGGAACCGAGTCGGCAAGGCCTTCTTCAACGGCGGCGGCGACCTCCACGACGATCTTCTCCTCCGACGGTGCTCCGACGAAACTGAAGCGCGCACGGGTTTCCCCTTGACGAGACGAATCTAATGGCCCTGGTTGCGTGCCTCAAACTCCACGGATGACGGCGGAATCGACGAAACCGAAAGCGGCGGCGCACTTCGAGAAAACTCCGATTGCGGCGCACGTAGAGCCACTTTCACGGCGAGAGCTTAGGGCTTAAGCTGGATATGATCTGGTGCCCTCGGTGCGCACCTATTTATAGCACTTAGGAGACCAGGTCACGCCCAAACGGAAAGCATCCATGGCGGCGCCGAGACGGACACGGAGCAGAGTCCATGCCGGTCACGCGAAGACGACGACGCTCCACCCTACACGTGGCGCGATGCTCGTTGCGATGCACCAAAATCCAACCGAACACGCGGCGGATCCCAACGGCTGGATTCGGAGAGATCTGAATCGGTACGCTCCCAACGTGGCCTTTTGATCTGAATCCGACGGTCGAAATCAGTCCGGCTTACGGGCCGACAGCGCTACGCACTGGGCCGCGGCGAGTTGGGCCTTCACGCACAGTATCGGGCCAAGCCCAATACCACTGTTCACACGGATTTAAAAGGTTTTCCAATTAAATTAATTCAGAAATTCATTTAATTTGTTTTAGGCAATAAAACAATCGGGAAAATTCAAGAAAAATCTCAAAAATACTTTGAGACATTCGGACTCAAATAAAATATTTTTGCCAAAACTTTATTTTGACTTTGCACAGATTTAAATACTTTTGAATAAAAAGCAATAAACTTGAAATAACATTTAATTCAAATAAATCCAGAAAAATCCAAATAAATTCCAGAAAATCACAAATGCACTTTTAAGCAATAAAAACCTAATTAAGCCAAATTTTGGGATGTTACACAAGCAGACTTGACTCCCCCTTAGTGTGTCATTCCAAGGACTCAAACAATATTTGAAGAAGTAAGAATATTCAGTTCATTTCTCAATTTTGAAAATCTGGCCTCATCAAGTGGTTTAGTGAAAATATCAGCCAATTGATCCTCAGTCCTGACGTAACTAAGCATAATGTCACCTTTAGCAACACGATCACGTATGAAGTGATGTCTAATTTCAATATGCTTAGTTCTAGAATGCTAAACTGGGTTGTCGGCTATTTTCACTGTACTTTCATTATCACACAACAGAGGCATATTTTCGAACAAAATACCATAATCCCAAAAAGGTTTGTTTAATAAAAAGAATTTGAGCACAACAACTGCCTGCAGCAACATATTCAGCCTCAGCAGTTGAAAGTGCTACTGAATTTTTTTTTCTTTGAACACCAAGATACTAAAGATCTTCCAAGTAAGTGACAACCCCCAGAGGTGCTTTTTTGATCAACCTTGCAACCGGCATAATCGGAATCTGTATAGCCAAGAAGTTCAAAAGAAGCACCTTTTGGGTACCACAAGCCAAAACAAGGAGTATACTTTAAATATCTGAAAAACCTTTTTACTGCACTAAGATGCACTTCTTTAGGTGTAGCTTGAAATCTAGCACACATGCATACACTAAACATGATGTCTGACCTAGATGCTGTCAAATAGAGTAAAGAACCTATCATGGATCTATATTACTTTTGATCAACAGTCTTACCTCCCACATCTTGATCAAGATGTGTATTGGTTGCCATAGGAGTTTTAAGAGGCTTGCATTCTTCCAGATTAAGGCGCTTGAGAAGGTCTTTAGTATACTTTTCTTGTGAGATGAAAGTCCCTTCCTTCAATTGCTTGACTTGAAATCCCAAAAAGAATGTAAGTTCTCCCATCATTGACATCTCAAATTCTCTAGCCATTTGATTACTGAATTCCTTACATAGAGATAGATTAGTACTTTCAAAGATAATATCATCAATATAGATTTGGCAAATCATTAATGTACCATTGAAGTCTTTTAGAAATAATGTTGGATCAACCTTCCCGATTTTGAAATTCTTTTCTAGTAGAGAGTCTCTAAGGCGCTCATGCCATGCCCTATGTGCTTGTTTCAAACCATATAGTGCCTTAGATAACTTATATACATGATTGGGAAATTTCATATTTTCAAAACCAGGAGGTTGTTCAACATATACAGTTTCTTCAATGATTTCATTAAAAAAAAGCACTTTTAATATTCATTTGAAAAAGAGTAATATTGAAATGATAGGCAAAGGCTAGAAGGAACCGTATGACTTCAAGTCGAGCTACAGGTGCATAGGTTTCTCCATAATTCAAACCTTCAACTTGAGAGTATCCTTGAGCTACTAGCCTTGCTTTATTGCGTGTGACCACACCATTTTCATCTTGTTTATTTCTGAAAACCCACTTTGTTCCAATGACATTATGTCCTGTGGGTCTTTCCACTAAGTTCCAGGCTTTGTTTCTTTCAAAGTTGTTGAGCTCTTCTTCCATTGCCACAATCCACCAAGCATCCTTGAGCTTCATCTCATTCGGGCTCAACACATGAAACAAAAGAGTAATGTTCACAAAAAGAAGCTTGTTTAGAACGAGTTTGAACACTCTTACTAAATTCACCAATGATTTGATCTACAGGGTGATCCTTTGTGATGGTGTGATGGCTCTTTATGAAATCCAGTCCTTCATCCTTCTTTTCATTATCTTCAAGTTGTGATCCATCTTGAGGTATTGTAGACATTGGTGGTAGATCATCTCTATCTTCTTTGGGCTTGATCTCACCAATTTCCATTTTCTTCATGGATTCTTTTAGAGCTTCTTCACCTACATCAGCTAGATTCTCATGCTCACCTTGGGAGCCATTAGATTCATCAAATTTAACATCATAGGTTTCCTGTATTAACCCACTTGAATTATTGAAGACTTTATAAGCTTTAGATTTAAAAGAGTAACCTAGCATGATACCTGTATCACACCTCTTTTGAAATTTACCTAAGTGTGTTCTCTTTTTATAGATATATACCTTGCATCCAAACACACAAAAATATGTGATATTAGGTTTTCGTCCTACTAGAAGCTCATATGAGGTTTTCATGAGAAGTCGGTGAAGATAGAGCCTGTTGATCGCATGACATGCAGTGTTGATGGCTTTAGGCCAGAAAACATAAGAGGTGTTATAATCATCCAACATTGTCCTTGCTATTTCTATGAGAGTTCTATTTTTCCTTTCAACCACACCATTTTGTTGAGGAGTGTATGTGGCTGAAAGTTCATGCTTTATACCTAACTCATCACAGTATTCAACAATGTTAGTATTAACAAATTCAGATCCATTATCACTTCTAATCTTCTTAATAGGATAGTCAAATTCATTTTGAGCCCTTTTTGCAAAAGTTTTAAAAAAAATCCAACTTTACTTTGGCAAAAAGAATACTCATGTGAATCTAGAGAAATCATCCATAATTACAAGGCAGTATGAGTTGCCACCTATACTTGCATATGAGGTAGGACCAAAGACATCCATATGCAAAAGTTCTAGAAGCCTAGTAGTGGATATAATATTTTTAGCAAGATGAGAGTTAGCTACTTGCTTGTCAGCTTGACAAGCACTGCGGAATTTATCCTTTTCAAATTTATCCTTTTCAAATTTAACATCCTTTAGTCCCACTACTAGCTCATTTTTGAAAAGCTTTTTGAGATTAGACATACCTACATGCCCAAGTCGTCTGTGCCAAAGCCAGCCATGTGAAACTTTAGCAAGCAGACAAGTTGAAATGCACGAAGAGTTAGAATTGAAGTCAACAAGGTAGAGATTTTGAAATCTGAAACCTTTAAAAATAAGCTTCTCATTTTTTTCATGAACTGTTACTCCATTACTAGAGAATATACAATGGAATCCTAAATCATAAAGTTGAGCAACAGACAAGAGATTGAAATTTAAATAATCAACTAGTAATACATTTTCAATAGAGTGATCATTTGAGATAGCTATCTTATCATTTCCATTTACCTTTCTTTTACTGTTATCTCTAAATGTGATTTTGTGACTTGGATCACTTTCTTTTTCAACTGAGCTGAATATCCTTGAGGTGCTGGTCGTGTGTTGTGTGCAGCCACTGTCAATAACCCAGTGCCAGCCGCCACTCTTGTAATTTACCTAAAAGAATGTTCATTTCTTGATTTTAGGTACCCAAATACTTTTGGGCCTATTAGTGTTAGTCTGAACAACTTTAGGGCCAAATGGATTAGTAAGTAAGGACTTAGACACCTAAATAGCTTTAAGATTTCTGTCCAAATTAGAGGGGCCAACATATTTGACATTCATTGTACCCCTAAAATCCTTAAACAACATATAATGTGCATCAACCATGCATCTTCTATTAACCTTAGCATATGAAGCACAGGCAAATTTGTAATTTTTAGAAGCATGATTGTAGTTATGACAATAATAGCATTGAGTCCTACTTTTGATAAAATTTATCTTGGGTTTTGGCTGTTCATTCTTTCTGGGCACAGATTTGGCTTTATAACTTAATCTCTTTTTACCCAGAACAATCTTTTGCTCCCCAAGAATTTTATCAAGAGTAGCACTACCAAGGAAGCACTTTTCTAATCCTTTGTCAAATTTCGCTACCTTGGATTTCAGCTCATTGTTTTCTGTCATGAGCTTTTTAGCATACAAAGCATTTTTGTAATTTTTACTACACATGCTAGATGAGCTAGGAATAATCATTTCATCAGATAGCAAATCACAGCTAATTGAAATATTGCAAGATGAAACATTTTTAGATTTGCTACTCTGCATCTCATTATCAATTTCCAGCTCATAGTATTTGTCAAGCAGTTCATCATTATTTTTAACAAGTTGCATGTGTGTGATTTTCAAAGAACCATGAGACTTTGTAAGAACAGCATCATCTGTACTTAGAACAAAATGAGCATGGGAAAGTTTTTCATATTCACTTTAAGCTCATTTTGACTATTCTTCAGCATATCATATTTTTCTTGCAAGGTATTAATGTCAGATTCAAGAGTTTCTACTCTTGCAGTAAGCAGTTCATTCTTATCCATCAAGCTAATAGCATTTTTCTTAAGAGCTTTGTCTTTAACAGTTTTAACATATAAAGCATCATTAAGCTCTTTAATAATCTCTACAAGCTCTTCATACGAAGGAGAATCATTTATCTTGTCTTCATCATTTTTGGCCATTAGGCACAGTGGTAGAGAAGCTGAAGGTGAAGGTGGTGTAGATTCATCCAGAGCGAGCCCTGCTAGTCCCTTGGACCTTGGCTCTTCTTCATCTGAGGAGGAGGATTCTTCACTTGAATTTTCTTCATCAGTGATCCATTCACCAATGTGTGCCTACTTCCCTTTCCTCTAATATTTCTTGGAGTAGCTCTTCTTGCGATGGCTTCTCTTGTAGCTTCCTTGAGCTTTTTCTTCATCATTGTCATCTTTGTTCTTACTCTTGCCCTTCTTGTTACTTTTGTTTGGGCAACGGGCAGCTCTGTGTTCTTTCTCATTGCACTCAAAGCAGATAATGTTAGAGAAAAGGTTTCTTTTTGAGAAGTGGTTAGAGGACTTACCTTTGGCATTTACCCTTCTCATGATTTTGTTTGCTGATCTCATGAGTAATGCCAATTTTCTTACATCTTCATCCTCTTCATAGCTTGTATCTTCTTCTTCATCAGAGGAATCTTGAACTTTCTCCTTGGCCTTGAGTGCAATAGATTTCTTCTTGGTCTCAACTTCATCACCCAAGGTAAGCTCATGAGCTGAGTTCTTGCCCAATAGTTCAATGGGTGTGAGCTTCTTCAGATCACCACTATTGGATAGATAAGTGATCAGGCTGTGATAGGCTTGAGGTAGAACCCTGATCATCTTCCTGCATATACTACAACATCATCAACTTTAGTTCCTAGACCTTTAAGCTCATTTACAATAAGATTTAATCTAGAGAACATATCATTAGCATTTTCATGAGGAAGCATTTTGAACTGATCAAAATTTTCTCTGACAACAAAATATCTTTCCTCTTTTACATTAGAGGTACCCTCATGACTTTCTTGAAGAGTAGTCCATATATCATATGCAGTTGACAGATTACTGACTCTATCAAAAACTTCAACGCTAAGGCAAGAAAGGATAGCATTTCTAGCCTGAGTATCGTATTGCAAATTTCTTATTTCTCCAGGTGTAGGTTCTGAGGATGTGGATTGCCCTTCAGGTATGACCTGTGGAGGCAAAGGTCTTTCTGTAACCCTCCACACATCATAACTTATGGCTTCAAGATAACACCTCATTCTAATTTTCCAATAAGCATAATTTGTGCCATCAAAAACAGAAACCTTTTCTACACTTACTGTAGCTAATCCTATTCCCTCGGCCATTTTACCCAAGCTGTTAAGCTTTAAATGGGTAACCTTGCTCTAATACCACTTGTAAGGATCAAGTTGGCCTAGAGGGGGGTGAATAGGCAACTTTAAAACTTTTTAATTCTTATGGAAAAACTTTTCTCAATAAAAATAGTAATAGAAATAATTAGTATAAAGATTCAGCACAACTCTGTTTCAGTAAGATTTGTATAGAGAAGAACTTGAATGAGAACTGACAATAAGAGGAACAAACAAAGATAAACCAATAACAGGAAGACTCAAAGATTTTTCACCGAGGTTCAGAGCTCAAACTCCTACGTCCCCGTTAGAGCACTTCTTCAGAAGTATAGCTTAACCAAAAGCACTTCTTCAGATGTATTACTCTACCAAATACGCAATCACAATAGCTTTTAGTTTTCCCTTAGCTTGACTCTTCCACCACTCCGGTGAGGTGAGTCTCAACCTTTCACAGCAATGACGGCCTTCTATAATACCTTTTTGATAGGTCGCACCAACAACTTCTCCAACTATCTATGAACAGTTAGTTCCAAGAGTAATAGATTATCCACAAGCCCTATCTCTTAATTCAGTAGCTAGATGTAAAGTAGACTCAACTTGAAGTAAGAACACTAAATGTTCAGAACGAGTTTTGGTTTCTGAGTTGAAGTTCGAACTCTTTTATAGAATGAAAGCTCATAGATTTCTAAAGATCAAAGAGTTGTAATTGATTTGAAAGATGTCTTGTGTTCAGAATGTCAAAGATGTGTAACTGCAAAAATCTATATATTTTTGTGAACTCAAGCATTGTATATATATAGAGCCTGAACAGAAGCAACCGTTGTACCTGCCATTTGCCCGTTGAGGGTTGGCAGGATGGATGAGACAAGTCAACTACTGCCTCTTTTATAAGTATTTTAAGGTGTATAAGTCACATGTTGAAATATATACACGCGCCGGACTGAAAAAGTTGGTTCGGCGTACATAAGATTTGAAAAGCGTTATTGTACCCAGTGTGACCCATTTGCGCCGGACCGAAAAAAACGGTTCGTCGTATACATGTACTGGTAAAAGAATGTTTGTGCCGGACCAACAAAATTGGTTTGGCGTACACATGCTTTGATCTATTTGGATACCAGCAAAATAATGTTTGCGTCGGACCGAAAAAGTTAGCCCGGCGTACACATGCCTTGTTCCATTTGAGTACCAGCGACAACGTTTGCGCCGGACCGAAAAAGTTTGTCCGACGTATATGGGAAAACGGCTGGATTTATCTGAGTGAAGCATGTTTGCGCCGGACCAAAAAAGTTGGTCCAGCGTACACATAGAATTCGGTCCGCCGTAAACAGCATGTTCACAGTTAAGATTAGAGTTTAAGAAACTCTTAACGCCGGACTAAAAATGATGGTTCGGAGTGAAAGGACAACATACGTCGGACTGAATATAAGTTTAAATTCAAATCGATTTCGGCGTGAACGGTGCACGCTCGGTTGAAATACATCAGAGGATATCTCTTAGCGCCGGACTAAAAAAGTCGGTCCAGCGTATATGGATTGCGCTCGGTTTAAAAAAAATCAGAAGAGAACTCTTAGCGTCGGACTGAAAAAATCAATTCGTCGTACATGGTATGCGCTCGGTTAGGATTTGAACTTTGATTTCTTGAGTGCCTAATAAGATGTTTGGTCCGAGAGAGAACTCTTTTTGGCTAAGAAAGAGAAGATCTGAATTTTTGAATGAGAGATATGAAATGTCCTATACTCCAAGTAATCTTAGTGATTTTGCATATAAAACAAGATCATTTCTTATGTATAATCCCTCTTAATAGTACGGTGATTCTAGTTATATAGCTTGAATCAACTCCCAAGCCAAAACTAGAAACAAACTTCTTAGCCTTGATCTTCAAATACGGTTGTTGTAAGCTTCTACTTAGTATCCTTCTTGATCATCAACATTAAAACCTACATAATAAACATAATTGACAAAAATAGAGAGCCTAGATGCTCTCAATCACTTATATAATTAATAGACTGTTTGTACAATTGTGTACACAATATAAAATTGTCTATAAGATTGTTAAATAATAGACATATTTTTTCTTTACATCATCCAAAATCTCATGTGACAACTCTTATAGACAGTATACATATATCATTGTATATGACCTAAAGAAAGCAATATGTAATCCTCGTCTGTCCTTCATTTATTTTTAATATTTAGATATTTCAGGCAGTGACGTATAAAAGCACCTTCCCAACAAGTTTGGGTGTTCACACTATGCTACGTCTTCTGTTGACAGTGTGGTAACTTGCAAACCACAACATTTTGGCGGTCAGCTCGTTTGCCAAACTTGTTACAAGTCATAGCTAAAGAGCTAGAGAGCCCGTGAGACTATGACAGCTGGGGTTGGGAGCAAACAAAGCATAGCAAGTCACAACTATGGTCATGAAACAAACATTAGCCAACAAAAATAAAACTTAAGCTAACATGCGTGAGCCATAAGATCAAAAAATTGCAGATCCTTAAATGACGAAAAGAGAATTTACGTGCATAAAAAATATAGCCATAGAATGGCCTGGGTGTACCTAGTCATGAAACATAACATAAGACACGGTTACATGTCCTGAAGGACCAAAAGAGAACTTCCATGCATCAAAATATATCACATTATTTTCCCATAAAGATCACTTTTTACTTGCCCCCAAAAATTTTGTAGACAACATTTGACACAACATTTTTTTTTCTTTTTGTACATGGCAACACGGTGTGGCTGTAAAAACCTAAATTGAAAAGAATGCGGCTCAGTAATTCAAGACACCGGCCACATATCAAAGTCAACATATTTTTAACAGTAGCCACTACAAACAAAGTAAAAAGAATCTTTTGGTATATAGCAAATATATGGAATACTGTATCCTAAAGTAGCTCCTTCAACTGCTGGACAACATCTGCGATTGGAACTGATAGTGCTGTCAGATATATCCCAAGATAAGAATATATTCATTTTGCAACTAAAGAACACTCAATTACCTTGAACAATGTATGGTGTCGTCTTGAATTCATGCCAGAAGTTTGGGTGAAAGGTAATGTCATAGCGGAGGAACTTTGCAGCAAGGAATGCAGCCCCAGCAGCAATGTGATGAGGTTTGAACTGAAGCCAGAGAGAACTCCGGAGCCTGCGTTATTAAAATAACTAAGAATAATAGTTGGATGATATTAGAATAAGTGAACACTCAAGTAAGAGCTGGACAAACCATCGATTAGTGAACTGTGTGCATGAAAAACAAGGGCATTTGTTTCAGACATGACAAACCATATCAGCAAGAGATGTCAAGGCTCCACCAAATAGCTACATATTAAGCAGAAACAAACTAGACAAGCCATATGCAATGATCCTTACCACTAATAGTTGCTTCAGATGAGAACGTTATCGAAGAGCCTTCTGCAGAATTTGCCATATTGCTAAATTCTAGCAATTAGACATGCCTCTTGAGATTCATACATCAATTCTTTCACCAAACAATAATGCTCCAGTGGCATATGCCACTCCAGAAATTGTACGTGTCATTTCACCATGACGAAGTTAGATTTGCCGGCCACAAAAGAGATAATATAGCATGCTCCAGCAGGAGCATACTTGTTTACTAACGAAATCTCGAGTTGTTCTTGTGTACTAACTCTAATATCATGTAGGAAGATTTGAAGTTAGAAAGCAAGTAATGCTCCATTACTAAAGATGAAAATGTCAGTGTCATAGTCAGTGAGGCACTGTCTTCAGTAAAAGACAAGTGGAGTTGGCCAGGGAACTTCTCTACATAGAAATTCTGACTGGCAAACTAATGATAGAACTACTAAGGCATGCAAACTTATATAAAATACAAAAGCACAGGGAAATCTATATAAAACAGAAAAATTGTTTAATAGTAAGGATAACAAAGAGCAACAGCTGATTGATTACAAATGTAACAATTCTTTCCGTCATTATAGACACGCAAAATTTAATATACGCTCAGATTTAAAAAATACAAATTTATGACATAAAAATGGCTGGGCCATGAGGACCAATACTTGATCTGTAATAACTCAAAAGATAGAAGCACCGTGTCAAACTTGTGCTCTTTGTAAAATTGGATTGCGCAGTCATTGAGTATGTCCATCCGAACAAAGATGTATATGAAATTAGTATGAGCTTGAAGCATTATTGAACAGTAAAGGTCCAACAGTAATACTAAAGTAAGCTCAGTGAGAAGTATAACTTCAATTTAAATGAAAATATTACATTTAGGGTCAAACTGCTCTGATTTCTGAGATAAAAATCTCAGCTTGGGCTATGGGCAATTAAAATATATTCGTAGGTGCTAAGTGTTTCATTATGTCCCATTTTCCTTGTCGCAGCTATCACATCATATTACAACAGTTGCTACATAATGATTCTTGGACAAGTCACATTGCCATTTATGCCACACAAAAAGGATCGATATCTACTTTCAAACACAAGAAAATTTCATTTCAAATTAATCAGCCAACATAAAAACCTTGTTGGGCCTGACAAATCACCTTGACCATAGTATAGTGAATATAAAGCACATGAAGGTGAAGTATATGTGTGCATCCACAGGAACCAAATAGATCATACAAGTTTAGCTGAAGCTGAAAGTTTACTTGTTGAATTAAATGAATTGAACCAACAGAGAACACATCTATAAAAGCAAATGAAACGATCCTACCATCATCACAGAATTAGTATCGTGGTATGGCAATGCTCTTTGCACATCAAATAGGCATCCAAGCATGGGACTGAAAAACTCATATCTAACAAGTACTCCCTTTGATTACACATTCTTGTCCCCATGGGAAACGTGCGGCCAAACATTTTTGTCTTTGACCCACAATATTTTAAAATATTTAGTTTGGTCAAAGGAATATTTATAAGTAAATTGTCACAAAAACAAATACTTCCATAGTGCTATGCATTAGTAACTTATAGACATATCTATTGATAAATACTAATGGTCAAATTTGTAACTCAGATACCATGAAAAGTAAATAAATAAAAAATTGCGACTTGAGGAAGTAATGCAGAGACTTTCCAGTAACAATATTTTTTAGGTTAAAATGTGCACCTTCTAATGCTGAGGAAAGTTCCCACTTGTTAGTACAAATTAGTGCAAACAAAAAGAAATTGTAAGTGGAAAACTGGAGAAGGGTAAAGAGCAAATCCTAAAAAGAGTTCCTCTTTTCCATAATTTAATAGGCAAGCAGGCAAACAAAAGATTAACACCCTTAGAAATGAAAATTTGTATTACGGCACAGCAAAACTAGCCATTTCCAAAAATGGCTTATCACACCCAAAAGCTCCCGCCATACAATCCAGGTAGCATTCTAGTATTTTTTTCGTGGCATATTTACAACACCTGATATGATTTTATAGCACCATATTTACAACTGTATAATGTAATATTTACATAGTTAATTAGGTTTCCATGTTTTACAGTGACATGGTGGGAGAAGTTTCAAGTGTTGCAATGGTGCACCCACAATTTCCACACTTTTGCAATGGCATATACGCAATTCACCCGATTAGAAATGAACCAGAATTGGGCCTTTTAACCTATTTGCAAAATAGTATTGCTTTGATCCAGCCTTATGAGTAACTTCCTCACCAAACCTATTAGGATTCATGCATATATTCTTGCAAAATATACCATAAAATAACTAAGTCACTCTCAAAGAATGACACATCAAGTTATACATTAACATAATATAGAATTGTAATACTTTCCCATGTTTGAAAACTTTTTAATCGATGCTTTAATAATTACTATCACTACATTTTATTATCTAGAAGTTGGTTGTCTTTTTTTTTTCTCCTGAGAGTATGTACAAGTTCATCCTTGAAGATGGTTATTATACAAATTTGAATTAAATACAACAAAATCTGAATTCAAGCTTATTATATATGTATCGATAATACATTAAGTGGTATAAAAGATAAACTCAGGCAATTCATATTCTCATTGCAGTAGGATAAACCTCCATACACAGAATGGAGAATTATCAAACTTAGTCTTAGAAAGGTTACATGCAAATCAAGATAGGACCAACAACTCAGGTATGAAATTGAGATCCTAGTTGTTGCTGAAGTATACACATAGAGAAATCAAGATACGTATTTACAAGTAATTGCAATGAGAGTAGGAAGAAGATCCACATATATTTGCTTACTTTCGTTAACAACAATATAAAGCAAGCTGACATTAACAAAAACATAGCAAACTACGAGTGATAGTCAATACAGATTACAGTATTTTGTGTTAGTTGATAGTCGTGGATTTTATTCAAGGGCACTTATTGTGTGACAGGTGGGACGAGTACAAGAAACACTTGAAAAAATGTATGATCTCGCCATCCAATCTCATCCAGTGTTGCACTGGCCAACAACCTAGGTCCAAAAGGTGTGTTTTGGCAGCAGATCGATTGACCAATATGCACTGCCCCCAAATGAGGTTAGTTCATAATGTGGCCACATGAACCAGAGATGGTACCTTAATTCCAGTCTTGCTAACTATAGATCCACAAAAAAAATGTATGGCTGGCATTTACTAGATAAGAATCACCATTTAACCTCTCAAGTGCAGCTGTTTTCTGTCCATTCGCCAGATTGGAATTGATGATTGTACCACTATAATCCACATATGATATACATAGAAATGTCTACAAACTTGAAGGATAACATCTAAAGACCCAGCCTGGTCCAACCATAGAAAACCCAAAATCCAAACAGTTCAGATGATAACTTGACATTGCTAATGTCCACAAGAATATGAATGTTGTGCAAGATACCTTGACTGTTGTTTATTAAGAATTCAACAAACGAATTATGTCAGTAAATAATGATCAATTAATGAATTAAGCAATAGAAAATACTTACCCTTCGTTGATCAGATTCCAAGCCACATTACATAGAACAGTATGTGAAAGTCCTAGTTTGCTCAAGGCAGAAGAAAGTGAAGCATATGGATGGGTCACTTCAAGTTCGAAATCAAGTGTTGTCAGTATCATTTGCTCCGTCTGTATTACACTTTCTCGATATTGTTCAAACCAGTCCTGCTGAAGAAATAAGAAATACAAACCATAAGGAGACAAAGTCCTTTGTAATTTCCCCAATTTAGTTCAGAGAAATAAGAACACAGTAAAGTCAACATCACACTGATCAAGCTAAACATGAAATAGTAAGAACGTATTAGTTGTATGTCAACTTACACCACGCAGCATATAAGGAAGGAGGTTGAATTCTTGATTTTGAGAAACTTCACACGAAGCCCTAAGAACAGTATTCAAAAGGCATGCTGTTTCTTCTGACTTCGCTGCCAAAAACAATGCTGCAGTCGCAACCAACTGTAAAAGTTTGAAAAGAAAATATTTACCATCATGATAAGGAATAAAATCTGATTTGTTGTATCCACATATATGTAGAAAAAAAGGATATAAGCATTACCTATCAAGTGGATCTAATGATATAATGGTTATTATGAGAGAGAAAATCACAATAAGGTCCCTTCCTAGATAAAGATGTCCAGTTCATTTTCTAAACAATATATGGGGCATTGGCCAGGAAAAGCAAGTTTTGTAAAGACAAAGTAACAAAAAAGTGCATAGGAAGATGATAATAGTAGATACAGTGCACAGGAAGTACATGCAAGATGTCAATGTACATTTAGAAAATAACATATATACAAATACATCACAAGTTTTTGTGTGCTTCATTTTATTTGTAGTCTTAAACACTGGAGAAGTTCTCCAATCCACATTTCAGGCTCAAGTTGATAACTTGCACATTTCATGATTTCAACAAAAAAACAAGTGTGCATTGGATTGTTTTTAGGTAGAGTTTCAACTTATTCGTCTGAGTTGAATTAAATTTCTAGGAAACAAAACTTATGTAACAAAGAAACTTTATGTTGGGGTATATATTGGAGCATTTACAGTCACTACTCAATATGACGAAGCTGTGTTTTTAAGCCGACTAGTTAACTACTATTTCAATCTGCATAATAATGTTAGAATTGTAGGTGAAACGCAACTTAATTTACAGTACACCAGGCAGGCACTCCCAGTTGACGGATGAAAATCCATATTGATAACATGGCCACTTGACATCTTATCCCCGAGTGGAAAACATAGTTCTTAACCTATTTAATTTGCATTACTGAGAAATTCTTGTAGAAGAAAGAGATAAAGACAACTAACAAATCTATCGTGGCAGGCGTGTGATCTGTGGAAAAAGAACCGGTGGCAATACACTACGGCAGTCGCAATAGTCGTCTGTGGCCTGCAGCAAACACAAGCCAAGATCAGCGACCACAAAGACAAATCACCAAACGAATAAAAAACCCGCAGAACCAGCAGCGAGCTTACAGCCCGAGGCGGATGCCGAGGCAGCGCAGGTAGGCGCAGTATGACGCGCGCAGCCTCGCCTCGAGCGCCGAGTCGATCCCGTCCCTCCGCGAAGGCGACCGTCGCTCGATCTCGTCCCGCGAGAGCAGCGCCCCCGCGCCACCGTCCTCACACGGCCTCGCCGGCGCCACGGGGGCCACCGGCGGCGGCGGCGGCGGCGGCGGGTCCCACCGAGGCTCAGGTGCGCGGCGAGCCCGCTTCTGCGGGGGCTGGCCCGCGACCGGGTGAGGAGGAGGCGGAAAGAGACGTTCTTGGAGATGGGAGAGGGCGAGGGGGTCACGGGGGACATGGTAGGGGACGCTGGCGGCGGCGGTGTAGGGATGGCCGTGGGGCAGGGGATAGGGATTGTAGGGGTCGTCGTGGTCGCGGCGGCGGCGGCGGGGGTGGGGGGGAGGGACGTGGTGACGGGTGGCCGGGCCGGCGGCGAAAGACTGGGAGAAGGACATGTGGCGGCGGTGATGTCGACCGAGAAGACAGTTGTGTCGACGGCGAAGGCGGCGGCGCGGGCGAGGTGGGAATTTGGATCAGGCGGGGGGGATCCGAGGAGGGGAAGGAATTGGGAAAGCAAGGGGATTTGGGGCGATTTTGAAGATGATGGTCCGGGAAAGGGGCGGAAAAGTTCGCTGAATTATGCAGGTGGGCGTGGGCTATTCTACTGCCGGCATTTGTAGTTGATAGTATTTGTTTGATTTCAAATTAGGAAATATATGTTTCATTTAGAATTTAAACAATATTTGTGATACGGTCCCATCCCACTTGTAACACCGCTTGGAACTGTTTTCTTTATATGCAAATCAAGATAAAAAAACACGGGGATGCCATTTTGAACAAAAAATAACAAATGAAGCATATGATCGAGAAGGAGGTAAAAGAAGAAGGTTGTCGACGATCGGAACCGCCGATCGCAAAAAGGTATGCGAGTAGATCGTTTGGGGGCGAGGCTCGAAATCGTGCTCGTTCGGGAATGGCGAGTGTCGCGGGATGTACGTCGGGAAAGAAGCAATGAACACGAGATTTATACTGGTTCGAGCCCCCGAGTTCGGGTAATAGCTCTACTCCAGTCTTGCCTTGAGGCGAAAAGTGTAAATGGAGTTTTGTGGGGGAATACAAGCGGGGCCCGAGCTGGAAGTCGCTAAGAGACCAAACCGCGAGGGAGAGTTCGAGAGCCTTTCTATCGAAGGAAGCCGGCCTCCTCGCTCCGTTTTTTCTACCCCCTTTGGTCGGGGTGATCCATCACTTTTGTAGCTCTCTGGGCCCTTTGCCGCTTGGTTCTGAGGTTGACGTCAGGTGCCCATGGCGAGGGTTGCTGAGAGGCATCGATAGTCGTCGGGGACTGACAGAAGCCGTTGGGAGTTGACGGGAATTGTTGAGCCCTAGTTCCTGTGCAGGGGTAGGTATGACGCTGATTTCCACGCAGGGAAGAGTTTTTACACGAGATAAACAAATTGTTACAGATGTCTTTTACCCCCCGGGAGGAGGGATTTAGAGATGTAGAGGTCGTGGCGCCGAGGTCGAGGGGATATTCGTCCTTCCGCGCGAGCCCGAGCTCGCTGGTCCCGAGCCCGAGCTTGGGGAGAGCACCTCCCAGGTCGGAGACAAGCCCCCGGGCCCGTGGGAAGTTGCCACGAGACCCGGGGGATGCTTACACGTGGCGAGGGTACCGATCCCCGACAAAGGCTAAAGGAGGATAATTGCAAACATAAAACATGAGAAGTATATTGTGCCGATAATGTGTAAATCATACGGAGATAATACATGTGCTACCTATGGCTATATATGCTAGTTAAGGGCATTGTTGGATGAGTTTTAAAGTTATGATCTTTTTATATCTCTTAGAGTCTAATTGATATACGTTTAAGAGGTGAATTTGAATTGGTTTAGATGTGTTTTTGGCCGTGCATTATACACTAATATAAGACTTGGGGGTATACCCTATTGTATAGATCAGATTATGTATGAGAAATAAAGAAAAGTCATGGTTGATTTGTGACACTATTGAGCATGTGTGTGCATGAGAGTTTCTCACTTAAGTTTTGTTGTTGTGGTACAAGGCAAGGACACGCTGTTCTTGGGATTACACATTGAATGTACATGCTTCTACTTCTTTAATTCATGACAATCTTGTTCACGGTTTGAGAATATCTCACCGATTGTTTCTTATTAGCATTGCTTGCTTGGTACTTATCGACCAATTGTTCTCGTTCACTTGGCGTAAGGAGAAGAAGAGAAAGGAGAGCTACTGCTAGGGATTTAATTTCACCGTTGACGCCCTAGTTTGTCACTTGTGCCATGCGTATTGAAGAGAAAACAAAGAGAAAAGTACTACTAAAATTAAATACCGTGAAGATCGGACTACTTCTAGACGCAAACTCATTAGTTGGTCCTTGTCAATTTGCTTATTATATTATTCTATTGTCCTTGAAGAATGTTTAGCCTTTTCCATATCTAGAGATTTATTATCATTTTCTTGGTGTGCGGGGGTTTGACTCCTAATCTACCTTGTTGCACATAGGAAGATGGGATTTGATCTAGACCGTTTGCTATGCCATGTTCATCCAACAAATTTTCCGTTGGAACATGAGCAATGCATTCTCCTTCGACCATGCCATCTGATGTGAGCAATGCTGTAATTGAAGGGTTACAGTAGGCTACACCAGTACAAATTAAAAATTCTATCGATCCCAAGAGGTCATGCAAGTAAATGATTATGGATTATAGATCGTTACCACTAGACACGCAGTGCAGCAGAAAAAGATGTCGAAGTAGATCGACGTTGTGCGTCCTAGTATAGTCATCGAACAGTGTGATCGGTTCGAGCGATAGCCGAGCAACAAGTTAATCATTCGGCTTCTAGATCAGTCCAATCAACTCCTTGATTGGTCCAAACAGTCATCCTCGAACAGCACCGCAATAGAGTAGTGCCTCTATTGGTATCCACACGTCTGAGGTTGGAACGCCGAGCGTCGGGGTGCTAGTACCGTACGCACGACAGAAATGGTGGAGGATGGCTAGGGTTTCAGTGGTGGTGCAACTCTTGCATACAACTTCTTCTTCAAACCCTAAGCCTACGTTCCCTTTTTATAGCCCTCGGTGGCGCACAACCCTTGGGCCCAATCTGAGTCCATATTCAATTTGGTCCATTAGAACATATCCAATTCGAACTCTGATAACCGATTGTAACCGTTCCAAACCCCTTAAGTGTGTGACCCTATAGAGTCATGTATATTTGGATACAACTTGAAAACATCTTTCCGACCGATAATCACTGTGGAATATAAGAACCCAGATACCCTCATGATAGGCCCAAGAGGGAGGCCCAGAAGATACTCCCCGCGTCAGGCCTCGCTGCCGTGCGCAAGGGGACATATCCTAAAGGAAGTTGAACTTATATTTAGACATGATAGATACGGTTGTAATCCGAGTCGTTAATAGGGTAGATAAAGATGTAAACTCTATCCTGTAACCGACTAGAATCTTGTAACCGATCGAAATCTCTTAACCGATTAGAACTCTGTAAGCCGCCCCACCCCCGCTATATAAGGGAGAGGGCGGGCAACAACATAGGGATCCAATCATCCAAGCATAGAGCAATCAAGCCATAGAGCCTAGAACACCACACTACTACAGATGGGTATATCCGCGACGCCTCATCAGTGCCGGGTGAGTCCCACCCGGCAGTGATTGTATTATCACTGTCGGTTCCAAGTAAAACCGGCACAATATTTATTTCAGCGAAGTGAAGCAATATCACTGCTTGGCTCATTTTATCCGATAGCGATAATATATCACTGCGGTTTGTAAATAAAACCGGCGGTGATAAGTTTACCTAAATTCTCCCACGCGACCAGAGAAGCGATATCACCGCCGGTTCATATTATAAAACCGCGAGTGATATATTCTTACCGATTTATAAATAATAACCGCGGTGATAAGGCTTACCCTAAATTTTCACGCGGGAACGGCAGAGAGTATCATTGCCGAATTATATTATTCAACTAGCACTGATATTTTACTGCCGGTTCTTGAAAAAGAACCGGCAGTGATAATTCGACACTATAAGTACCTTCAGTACTTGCCCACCTCGCAAGAGAGGAGCTCTGTTCTTGCTCGATTAGGGAAGAGAGGGGCTAATTTTGCTCTCAAATTTGGTGGAATTCACTTCTAATTCGTGATCTATGGTTCGTATCTTGATGTACATTTTATTTGTAGTTGGTTTTTGTTGGATATTACGTTCTATATGGTCGTTGGCTGTGAGAATTATCGATTGCATAATGAGCACAATTAGAGCTCTAATTTAGAGACTAGATTTGAGTTCACCACCTTTTTATGTGTGCAGTGATTAGTGAGATTAAGATGTAGCTTGAATTTAAGTTTTACGAGGACCAAATTAGTGATTGCGTTTAATATGTTAATTAAGTACAACAAAGACTACATTATTAATTGTCGTTGTATGTAACTATTTAGATGTCATGTGTGTAGAAAAAGTATTTATATTCTTTGTTGAATTATGTTTTAAGTAATAAATTATGTATTTATGAGTTTTTATGTTTTTTAGCTAATTATTTAAAATATTTTCCTATTAAGAGGAAGTTTTGAATTTTTGAGAAAATTTAAAATGTGATAAAACCTTGAAAATAAACTTTTAAATGTTATATTATTTGTGGAACTTTCTGAAAAAAATTTCTCAAAAAAATTTCATAATTTTTGAAGTTGGTCTGCTAATTTTAATAATTGGAACTTGCTTTATGGATTAATTAAATTAAAAACAACTCTAAAATTAAGAAACCTTTTTGGGCCAAAATTGTAGTTTTGGCCCAGCCCACATGTATTGTTTCTTTACTTGGTGTATATTAATTTAATACTTTTTGTAAGCAATGCAAATTTGCCGGACAGACCATTATAAGTAATAGCAATTATTTAATTGCTTTTAATAGTGAGATTTGGAAATAGATTTCTTGTTTAATTAGCAGTACGTAACAAATGAAATGAATAAAATAATTTGTGACCACTTATTGATTTACTGAGATTTTATTTGTTATAAATATTTGCAGATGGACCGAAGATGGATGTATGAAGCTGACCGTCGCGATAGAGAGTACTTTAACGGTGTGACTAGTTTTCTGAGCGTGGCTGCGGCGTACAAGTCAACTAAGCTGACGGACTACATTTGTTGCCCGTGCGTCGATTGCAAGAATGAGAAGCAGTTTTCTAATCTTGAGGCGATCCGTGCACACTTGCTTCGAAGGGGTTTCAAGCCTGCCTATACCTATTGTACTGAGCACGGTGAAAATGAGATTTTACGTGAAGATCATCCGATTGATGATGATGACGAAGACAACGACTCCACGGCGGTCGAGGATACGTTCGTGGACACCCAAGATGATACGTTAAATCGATAACCATGAAGATGATCTAGAACGGATGTTGCATGATGGGAGGAGGACCACACGAGTGAAAGGGATTTTCGAAGTTCCGTATGGTAGAGGACTCTACAACACCTTTGTACCCGGCCGCAAGGAGGACCTCGAAAGTCGCATGTTGTGCTAACGCCGCTGCGATTGAAGGCAAGCAATGGTTGGTCCGATAAGAGCTTCACGAGTTGTTAGTTTTCCTGCGAGACGTTCTCCCGGAGGGAAACGTGTTGCCAGCAACCACGTACCAGGCCAAGCAGATTGTTTGCCCATTGGGACTAGAAGTACAGAAAATACACGCATGTCCGAACGATTGCGTATTGTATCGCAATGAGTTTGTAAAATTGGATGCGTGTCCCGTTTGCAAGGCATCCTGTTATAAGCGCGGTGATGCCGACATCGGAGTGCATCATAAGAAAAAAAGACCCCCAACCAAGGTGTTGTGGTATTTCCCTATAATCCCACGTCTGAAGCGTCTGTTTGCGAACAAAAGGCATGCTCAATTGCTACGATGGCACGCGAGGAGCGTAAGAAGGATGGAATGCTCGGACACCTGCGACTCTGCAGGTGGAGGAACATTGATACAAAATACAAGAAACACTTTGCATGTGATGTGAGGAATATAAGGTTGGGCTCGATGCGGATGGGATGAATCCTTTCGGCAACATGAGCGATCGTCATAGCACTTGGCGGTGACTTTATGTATCTACAACCTTCCTCCTTGGCTTTGTATGAAGCGAAAGTACATTATGATGCGGCTGCGATCCAAGGGCCAAGGCAACCCGCAACGATATCGATGTGTACCGAAACCACCGGTTGAAGATCTTACATTATTGTGGAGCGACGGTGTGTGGCTATGGGATGAGTATAAAGAGAGTACTTCATGCTACACGCGTTGTTGTTCAGTAACCATCAATGATTACCTGTTCTCGGTAATCTTTTAGTCCGGACTATCAAAGGATTCAACGGATCGTCCATTGCTTGGGTGATCTGGTGGCCGGTGGGTGAAATCTCGCAGAAAAATGTGTTACATGCGACATCGTAGGTTCCTTCGTAAAGACCATCCGTATCGCAACAACAAGAGAGGTTTCGATGGTACAAAGGAGACAACTTCAACTCCAAAACATCATAGCGGCAAAGAGATATTTGCGTAGTAAGGATAATAAAATTATCCATGGAAAGGGAGCAGCGATACACATCTGTGTAGCCGTGATCTGACTCCTTTGTGGAAAAGAGATCGTGATTTATGGACCTACCTTATTGGTCGCTTTGGATGTTTGACATGCAATCGACGTTATGCACATAGAGAAGAATGTGTGTGACGACTTGCTCGGTATTTTACTAGACATACCGCAAAACAAAAGATACACTCAAAGCACGGATGGACTGGAAGATATGAACCTCGTGAAGGAGCTACATCATGAAGATTTGGGTAAAGGCAAAAGTACCTTAGGCATCTTGCTACACTCTTAGCAAGAAAGAAAATTAGCGTGTGTGAATACTTGCACGGAGTCAAAGTACTGTTCGGTTATTTCGCCAACATGAAGAGGCTAGTCTCAATGAAAGACTTGAAATTAATTGGCATGAAGTCTCACGATTGCCACATGATGATGACACAGATGCTTCTGTTGCAATTAGGGTGTTACGCCAAAGAAAGTCGAGACCCAATTAAAAGTTATGTTCATTCTTAAATGCGATTTCACAAAAGGTCATTGATCCAATGAAATGGGTAAGCTGCGACAAGACATGATCCACACTCTATGTCGGCTTGAGATGTGCTTCCTCCATCCTTTTTGATATTATGGTCCATCTCATTGTTCATATTGTGAAAGAGATCTGAGTTTCTTGGCCTGTGTTTCTACATCGGATGTACCCTTCGAGAGGTTCATGGGGTTGTGAAGAAATATGTTCATAATCGACATCGACCAGAAGGGTGCATTGCCAAAGGTTGGGGAATCGAGGAGGTCGTTGAATTCTGCGTCGATTACATGGATCTCAAACCGATTGGTGTGCCCATATCTCGCCATGAGGGAGGCTACAGGCAAAGGGACATTAGGTCGTAAATCGAGCGTACTAATGATCGTGATTCATTCATTCAAGCACATTTACGATTCTGGACCAATCGGTTGTAGCGGCACCGTATGTTGATATGCACAAGAATATGCTAAGAAGGAAAAACCCATTTAAATCGAGGTTTGGATCGCGGATACCACATAGATAACCGGAGATTGGTTGCTTAGACACATGATGCATACGCAGATGAGTGTGCTTTCGATTGAGAGCGCTGTCTCGAGGGACAGTATGTACAATCGACATTTGAAGGATCGACATAAATGGATATACATTTTATACGAGCACAAGATAACAAGAGCACCAACGAGCAGTGAGTCAGTATAGATGCCTACAATAGCTATGGTAATATGCAGACCTACTACGGATTCATAAAAGAGATTTGGGAGCTTGATTATGGGCCTTTGAAGGTTCCTCTCTTTCGGTGCCAATGGGTCAGGCTCTCTGGGGGCGTGAACATCGACAAATGCAGTATCACTACCGTGGACTTGAGCACATCGGATCTACAGAGAAGAACCATTCGTCCTTGCTAATGTCGTTACACAAATCTTTTTTGTTCGGGACCCGGCTGACAAAGAACGCCACGTGGTTCTTCAAGGAAAAAGAAGAATTATCGGAGTTGACAATGTAGTCGACGAGGAAGACTATAACCAATTCGATGAGCTTCCTCCTTTTGGTGAGAACGTCGACGTAGGTCTCATGGAAGACAGTGAGGAAGCTACATACATACGCCGTGATCATAACGAAGGTCGAATCGTTGCTTAGTTGTAATAATATACCAGGATATACTTTATTTTGTATGGAGAACATGCTTCCAGTTGTAATATACGGATACACTTTATTTTGTATGGAGAACATGCTTCTAGTTGTAATATACAGATACACTTTAATATCTAGCACATTGAAGTTAATCTTTATTAAAAAGATTCAAATTAATGCTCATGGTATTATAGTATTTATGTAAAGTCCATGTAGGGTTCTTAGCAAATTTGTAATTCACTTAATTTTTCTTTGATTAAAAAAAATCAATGTTTCATATATTCTAAAACTTCATGATTTTATACAAATTTATAAATTTACTTCATCCTTTTTGGAGCTATATATCAAAAGTTATGCTAGTTTGAATTTGAGCTTGGCTTTAGCCATCGACTTTTAGGGCCCACGCATCACTACGGTTCTAGAAAAATCCGGCGGTGATGTTTAGGTATCACGCGGTTGAAATTAGAACCGGCGATAATACCTCCACATCACCGCCATTCTCGAGAAAATCCAGCGATGATGTTTAGGTATCCTTCTAGGTTCTAGAGAAAATCCGCGGTGATGTTTAGGTATCACCGGTTGAAATTAGAGCCGTGATAATACCTCCACATCACTTGCCGGTTCTAGAGAAAATCCGCGATGATGTTTAGGTATCATGGGAATCTCTGGAAGAATTGGAAGACAAAGTGAATAAGGAGTATGTGAAGAAGGATGAAGCGCCGAACTTTGATACGCACTGAGGTTGAGGCAATTTTGGGATGAATTCGTGCAATATAAGAAGTCCGATGAAGCCCGGGCTATCGGTGAAAAGAACAAAGCAAACTCGGACAAGAACGTTTACCCCATACGCTAGGCACGGTGGCTATGTGAAGAAAGTACCCAAGTGGGATGCAAGGGAAGAATAGCTAATTCTTAGTGGAGTTGTTCTGCGGCGTCCGAGATGGCCCCAAGATCAAAGTCTTGGATGCTTGCGAGGAGCTAGTCTGGTCGGATGATGGCGGCTTAAGCGTAGTGAGAAAGAAGAGGAAATTTCAAGAAGATCGCAGATGCCCATGCCCAAGCTACCTGGTCGCTTCCAACCAAGAAGAGAGAACGACGAGCTAACACGCATACTGTGTAACAAAGAGCACCACGGTCGTACTAGAAGGTTAGGCTTGGTGCCCCGGAAAGCGGCGTTCAGAGGACGCTTCTATCTATAAGCGTCGAAGCTAACTAGACAAAACGATTGGATGCACGTGTACGAGTAATAGAAGAAAGGATGCGAGTAAAGGAAATTCAATTTCAAGAACAGATACAAAAGATGCAAGAAATGCTAGCGGCGTCCTCGCGAACGTCGGGCACATGACCTCGAGTCCGCCATTGCTCATAAAGCGATAGCGTCGCATGGCGCTCGAAGAGGACTCGGCCTGTAGTTTTCCTATGGACAAAATCGTAGAGCCGACACGTTGCAGTCTGCACCTGGCCCTAGCGAACATAACCATTAAGGTGGTGAAGGGATGGCTTGGCCATGCGGCGGCGCGATGTTGCATAACCGCCAAATTCACGAGGATACGCCGAGTATCGATGAGCGGTGTGGTTGATAATTACTGTGAAGTTGAGGTACAGATCCCCAGCGAGGAAGGCAGAAATACTCTTGGACAAAGCCTGGGCACATTCATCGCGTGGCGCAAGCGCTACATAATGCTTTTATCCGATGACTACAATGGCGATGATGATAATAATGATGACGACAGGGCCTATCCAGGTAGTAAAAGTCCTCCTCCGTCACCGAAAAAAAGTCCGCCTCGTGCTCCAGCGCCACGGGAAAATAATGATAGAGCACCGCGATCTCAAAATTCATCACGGTCAGCGGGGAAAAGTGCCACATCTGTGAAGCCAAAGACTGTCTGGTAAGCGAGCATATGACATGACCGAAGGAGAAACTAGAAAGGAAGTAGGCGCTTGACGTGATGACTCACTTCAAAAGACACAAAGACTGATAAAGTTGAAATCGAAAGTGCCAAAAGAGATTTCTTCCTAGACATCGCGACGGTTAAGCAGATGGGCCAGCAAGCGAATCTCCTCAACCTAGCCAAGCGATCGGACTACGAGCGCATCTCTGGCGAAATCTAAAGGACAAAGTTGGTAAAGAGCTACTGCTGCAGACGGAAGGGTGCTAAAGGCGAGGGCCTCCTCTAAGGTGGAAGTTCGTTAACGGGAAGCATTGGTGGATCCAAGCGAGGAGCGGTAGCGACACAATTACGGCGTCTACATCAATGGTATCGACAGTTTGTCAAGAGACAAAAAGCACGCGTTCCCGTCAAATACAAAGCGGATTTTCACAATATGGACGGAGTTTTCGGGTAGAAACCTCAGAGTTATACGATTGTACCAACGAGATGCTCGGGCGTGTATCGTATTAAGAATGTGGACTCTGTAAGTCTTTTGTATAATTAAATCTTGTACACTCACGTACCCTTAAACTTAGTGTCTAACTTCTTTCTTATGTAGAATGGAGACAATGACACTCGAGCGGACTTAAATGAAAGGGTAGGATTCCTCGATCCGGCCTTGTCAGCTGCAAACTTATTAAAGATCCATCGACGGAGAGAGAGATCGAGAGTACGTACTAAAGGCGCTGCTAAAGTTACAAGACAAGACCTACATACTTTTACCCTACAACTTTCAGTACGTGTTTCCCTGCCTACTAGTCAGTTTTATCTCATGTGCAACACCATGTCATGACTAATGGGCTTCCGCAACTTTCTTTGGATCCTTCTCGTCATTCGTTAGGCGATAGCACGATCAACGTGTTGGACTCAATGAGGAAACCGACAAGCGATTACAAAGAAGTAATAGAATTGCTAGAAAGGTAAACTCGATTCGTTGCGTTATTGTTCCGTAATCTTTCATTCCATTGCACTTAATTACACCTAATTAAGTTTAACAGTATTCATAACCATACACAGGCGTACACAAAATACATGAAGAAGAGCACGATGTATCGTCCATTCACGAAGAAGTTCGAATAAGAACCGATTTTAGTGCCTAAGACGGCCCGCAAGGGGACAATTTATGTGCATACTACTTAATGACACACATACACACGTTCGTCACTAACGAGACCGACTACAACGGCGAGATGGTATATCATTACATGTTGGCGCCTACTTTTCTTTATAAAACTACGACACTAATTAATGCATCATTTTCTTTAATGACGTGTGAAGCTCGGCACTGTGACCTACTTGCGGTGAAGTTGAAGCTCTTTAAGAGCGGATGGTTGGGTTCATCGTTCGAGAAGTGATCAACCCGAAAGGCGAGTTTTACGAGCCACACGCTACAATTAAGCGAAATGTGAGCGATTGTCAATGAACAATGTAATAATTAAATATTACGGTGATTTCTTGTATTTCAATTATGCTTTACAAATACTTCATTAATATTGTCATGATTAAATGAGTATTGGTATTCAATGTTAAATATTATGATGATTTAATATATTTGAATTATTCTTTACCAATACTTCGTTAATATTGCGCATAACATATACCGTACAAAATAAATGTACTTGTACAATATATATATATAGTACGTTACATCATACATATAATACAAAAAAATTATGTAACGATTTTGGAGAGAATATGGCACTAAACTTATCGATGCGATTTTAGAGAAATAAGCGGCGGTGATACCACCTTATCATTGCGGTGGGAAAATATTAATTGGCGATGATATGGATTATCACCGCCGATTGAAAAAAGACAACGGCGGTGAAAATGTGTTATCACTGCCGGTTGAAAATTAAAAACCGGCAGTGATAAGTTGATATCACTACCGGTTATCAATAAAAATCCGGCAGTGATAAGACTTATCACTGCCGGTTGTATAATATAAACCGGCAGTGATATTATTATCACTGTCGGTTAAAGAACCGGCAGTGATAGAGATTATATGTATAATATAAACCGGCAGTTATGGAGTGCCGGGTCAAAATCCGGCAGTGATGCTGATGTTGATCCGGCAGTGATGTCCTTTTCTGTAGTGGTGCCACATATCGCCCGAGCATATTGCGCTTTGAGCAACCCGGATCAAGAGATCCGCATAATTCAAAGACACAGATTAGGTATTACCTCCATTCTTGAGGGCACGAACACATCTAAAATCCTGTCTTGTGTGACCTTGAGTTTGAGATCAGCGCCTACCCATAAATTTATTACCGACTACAAAAGTCGACAGTTGGCGCGCCAGGTAGGGGAAGCGCTATAATCTTTTCCTACAGACTCGATGGCAGCGATCGGCGGTATCACCACGACCTTCATCTCCGACCAGGCTTTCCGCTTCGGGAGCCTGGACTTCGTCGCAGATGTGCGCGGAGAACTTGTCCGCCTAGACTTGAACCGGATCCAATCTGGTAAAGATCAGGCTGACTCATTTCAGGTATGTCACTTTGACTTGGCCGGCAAACCAGTCGGCATCGCGAGGAATTGCTGCAATCTTCGTGGCGTCTTCGCGATAGAAGTGCAGAAGACCGATCTCCAACGCCAACAAGAAGAACAAGAAGCTGCGGGGGAAGACCGTCTTCGTAAGGGTAAGGAGGTGCAGGTGCGATCGCCCGATCTCGCGATGCGCAATGTCCGCGAGGACATCCTGCAATCCAGGTTGGGAGATCAAGCCGTCTTCCACACGCCAATGCAGAACGTCGTCGTCTCCAAGACGCTTCTCGACAAACTGGACCCGATAATTGCATCGGATAGCCCGGCGGCCCCGATTGTGGCCCAGATCAAGGCCATGGTGACGACGGCCAAAATTCAGCAAAATCAGGAAAAGCCGGTACGTGAAGCGCACTCGCGCTCCCGTGCGGCTTTCGGCACGGCCACGAGCCTACGCCTGCGCCGGCGCCACCTTCGGCAGACGGCCACGAGCCTACGCTGCGCCCGGCGCCACCTTCAAGACGACCACGAGCCTACGCTGCGCCCGGCGCCACCCCGGCGCGGTAACGAGCTACGCCGGCCCCGGCGCCACTTTCGGCCGGCCACGAGCTGCGCTGCGCCCGGCGCCACCGCCGACACGTCCACGAGCCTATGCTGCGCCCCGGCGCCACCTTCGCCGGACGGCCACGAGCCTACGCCTACGCCCGGCGCCACCTTTGCACGCGTAACGAGCCACGCACAGGCCCTAAGCGCCACTTTCAAGACGGCCACGAGCACGCCTGCGCCTGGCGCCACCGGCAAGACGGCCACGAGCCTCGCCGCGCCACGGCGCCACCTTCGACGGCCACGAGCCACGCTGGGCCCCACGCCGCCTCTGACTCATCTACAAGCCTACGCTGCGCCACGAGCAAAGATGGCATGATCATCGACAACATATGGAGCATAAAGCAGCTAAGTCGCTTTTTAGTCAATTATGTCATTATTAATAAAATTGTTGACTTTCCTGACTTGCTACTTAGTTGACCCACAACTAAGCAGTAAGTCGGGGGCTACACCTAATAGTGTGCGCATGCACACATCTTTTTCTGAGTTTTATTTTTCTTCTTTTGCTTAACGATTGCAAGTGGATCCGAGTGCGATAACTCCGAGTTGTGAAGCTCTGACCCCATGAACGGCGAACTTTAGTCACCCAAAACACATGCCAGAGAAAAAGAGCCATGAGCCGACTCCCAACGCTCGGGGGCTAGACTAGTCGGGCAGAGTGCTTAAACAAAAAGAGTCAAACCACTCGCATGAATTCAAAATCAACAAGGAAAAAGAGTAAAAAATTCTAAAATTATATATACACCAGTCGGACATCACATCCGAGTGAATTGTTTTTACATTGCCTATGTTCTGCATATACATGATTTCAGGGCTACTAAATTTGGATGCGACGTGTGTGAGCCAACGCTTCAACGACGACATCAGCAACTTCGGCGACGAATGAATTTAAAGGGAGCGGCGCTAAATTTTTCCTTAGGCGGGAAAAGCGTTTTGACTTCTGCATATCGTTTGGGATACAGTATGTCCCAAGATGAGCCGACTGCCAGAATTCCAATAATGGGGCTAGGAACCACTCAGAAAGTTTAACGCGTGGAGCTCTATTGAGTCCTTCACGATCTCTTTGCCTACAACAGGGCACTCGGCTGTAAAGAAACTAGTCGGGAAGCTGCATCAAGAACTGGAAGCACTCGGCGTGAAGCATGACTCAGTTGGGCTGCAACCAGGAAGGCGGCAACTCGATCGCAAAGGACTCGGGGGGCTATTGTCGAATATAAGAACTCGGATACCCTCATGACAGGCCTAAGAGGGAGGCCCAGAAGATACTCCGCGTCGGGCCCATTGCCGCGCATGAGGACATATCCTAAAGGAAGTTGAACTTATATTTAGATATGATAGATACGGTTGTAATCCGAGTCGTTAATAGGGTAGATAAAGATGTAAACTCTATCATGTAACCGACTAGAATCTTATAACCGATCGGAATCTCTTAACCGATCAGAACTCTGTAAGCCGCCCCACCCCCGCTATATAAGGGAGAGGGCGGGCAACAACATAGGGATCCGATCATCCAAGCATAGAGCAATCAAGCCATAGAGCCTAGAATTGCACATATCGCCCAGAGCATATTGTGCTTTGAGCAACCCCAGATCCAAGAGATCCGCATAATTCTAGCACACAGGATTAGGGTATTACCTCCATTGCTGAGGGCCTGAACCTGTCTAAAATCCCTGTCTTGTGTGACCTTCGAGTTTGAGATCCAGCGCCTACCCCATAAATTTATTACCGACTACAAAAGTCGACAGTTGGCGCGCCACGTAGGGGAAGCGCTATAATCTTTTCCTACAGACTCGATGGCAGCGATCGGCGGAATCACCACGACCTTCATCTCCGACCAGGCTTTCCGCTTCGGGATCCTGGACTTCGTCGCAGATGTGCGCGGAGAACTTGTCCGCCTAGACTTGAACCGGATCCAATCTGGTAAAGATCAGGCCGACTCATTTCAGGTATGTCACTTTGACTTGGCCGGCAAACCAGTCGGCATCGTGAGGAATTGCTGCGATCTTCGTGGCGTCTTCGCGATAGAAGTGCAGAAGACCGATCTCCAACGCCAACAAGAAGAACAAGAAGCTGCGGGGGAAGACCGTCTTCGTAAGGGTAAGGAGGTGCAGGTGCGATCGCTTCGATCTCGCGATCGCAATGTCCGCGAGGACATCCTGCAATCCAGGTTGGGAGATCAAGCCGTCTTCCACACGACAATGCAGAACGTCGTCGTCTTCAAGACGCTTCTCGACAAACTGGACCCGATAATTGCATCGGATAGCTCGACGGCCCCGATTGTGGCCCAGATCAAGGCCATGGTGACGACGGCCGCAATTCAGCAAAATCAGGAAAAGCCGGTACGTGAAGCGCACTCGCGCTCCCATGCGGCTTCGGACGCCACGAGCCACGCTGCGCTTCGAGCGCCACCTTTCCGGCTGCGGCCACGAGCCTACGCTGCGCCCGAGCGCCACCTTCGGCGCGGCCACGAGCCTACGCTGCGCCGGCGCCACCTTCGGCGCGGTAACGAGCTACGCCGCCCCGAAGCGCCACTTTCAAGACGGCCACGAGCTCGCACTGCGCCCGGCGCCACCTTCGACATGTCCATGAGCCTATGCTGCGCGAAGCGCCACCCGGCAAGACGGCCACGAGCCTCGCCTCGCCCGAGTGCCACCTTTGCGCGGTAGCGAGCCACGCTGGGCCTAAGCTCCACTTTCAAGACGGCCACGAGCACCGCCTGCGCCGGCGCCACCCCGGCTAAGACGACCACGATCCTCGCCCGCGCCGAAGCGCCACCTTCGGACGGCCACGAGCCACGCTGGGCCCCAGCGCCGCCTCTGACTCATCTACAAGCCTACGCCTGCGCCACGAGCAAAGATGGCATGATCGTCAGCAACATATGGAGCATAAAGCAGCTAAGTCGCTTTTTAGTCAGTTATGTCATTATTAATAAAATTGTTGACTTTCCTGACTTGCTACTTAGTTGACCCACAACTAAGCAGTAAGTCGGGGGCTACACCTAATAGTGTGCGCATGCACACATCTTTTTCTGAGTTGTATTTTTCTTCTTTTGCTTAACGATTGCAAGTGAATCCGAGTGCGATAACTCCGAGTTGTGAAGCTCTGACCCCATGAATGGCGAACTTTAGTCACCCAAAACACATGCCTGAGAAAAAGAGCCAGAGCCGACTCCCAACGCCGGGGCTAGACTAGTCGGGCGAGTGCTTAAACAAAAGAGTCAAACCACTCGGATGAATTCAAAATCAATAAGGAAAAAGAGTAAAAACTCTAAAATTATATATACACGATCGGACATCACATCCGAGTGAATTGTTTTTACATTGCCTATGTTCTGCATATACATGATTTCAGGGCTACTAAATTTGGATGCGACGTGTGTGAGCCAACGCTTCAACGACGACATCAGCAACTTCGGCGATGAATGAATTTAAAGGGAGCGGCGCTAAATTTTGCCTTAGGCGGGAAAAGCGTTTTGACTTCTGCATATCGTTTGGGATACAGTATGTCCCAAGATGAGCCGACTGCCAGAATTCCAATAATGGGGCTAGGAACCACTCAGAAAGTTTAACGCGTGGAGCTCTATTGAGTCCTTCACGATCTCTTTGCCTACAACAGGGCACTCGGCTGTAAAGAAACTAGTCGGGAAGCTGCATCAAGAACTGGAAGCACTCGGTGTGAAGCATGACTCAGTTGGGCTGCAACCAGGAAGGCGGCAACTCGATCGCAAAGGACTCGGGGGGCTACTGTGGAATATAAGAACCCGGATACCCTCATGACAGGCCCAAGAGGAGGCCGGAAGATACTCCCGCGTCGAGCCCATTGCCGGCGCAAGGGGACATATCCTAAAGGAAGTTGAACTTATATTTAGATATGATAGATACGGTTGTAATCCGAGTCGTTAATATGGTAGATAAAGATGTAAACTCTATCATGTAACCGACTAGAATCTTATAACCGATCGGAATCTCTTAATCGATCAGAACTCTGTAAGCCGCCCCACCCCCGCTATATAAGGGAGAGGGCGGGCAACAACATAGGGATCCGATCATCCAAGCATAGAGCAATCAAGCCATAGAGCCTAGAATTCCACATATCGCCCAGAGCATATTGCGCTTTGAGCAACCCCAGATCCAAGAGATCCGCATAATTCCAGCACACAGGATTAGGGTATTACCTCCATTGCTGAGGGCCTGAACCTGTCTAAAATCCCTGTCTTGTGTGACCTTCGAGTTTGAGATCTAGCGCCTACTCCATAAATTTATTGCCGACTACAAAAGTCGACAGACAGCGGTCCCTAGCGGTACATATCGATTCCTAAATATTCTTAAAGCATCAGAAGAACCTACTATAGTGTGATAATGTTATGTTCCTTTTGCCTCACGATATCAGATCGAACTCAAGGTGAGAGTCGTGTCATCCTATGACAGCTCGATCCATTCACTCATACCATAGTAGATTAATTTATCTGGATTGACTCTCAATCATATTCAGTACGGCCATGCACTTCCTTAATCCATCTACCTTGAGGGGCTTAGAGATATCTCTCCGTTATGTAGGAGGGGCAAATTCTATCTTGATCATTCATGTACCTCAGTATGTTTCATGGCAAATCCGAAAACTACCTTTATAACCACCTAGTTAAAGAGTAGTGTTTGGTAGCCCCTATGTAAACCATTACACATCTAGGTAACTGAAGGACCAATTGGAGGTCTATCTAGATTTGTGATGAGTATTTGACTAAATTTGAGTTTGGGTTGCTCTTGTTTGAGTTTGATTTGAAATAGATTTTCAATTAAAAGCAATTTGAGGTCTTCTCTGTTTTCCCAGTGCTACCGGCCAGATCGAGTAAAAATGAATTTTAATGAGTGGACTTTGATGGATTTATTGCACATCTTTGTGGGCATTGCTATGTGAGGAGTTTCCTTATTTTTGATGGTTGCAGGTCGACGATGCTAGATCATGGTGAGGCGAAGGATGGCCGGGACTAGGCGAGGAGCGTCGGAGGTTCTGACGGTCGGGGATCGCTGGAAGATGATCGGAGACGGAGTCCGTGCAAGCCATGAAGACAAAGAATGGATGTGATGCTAGCTAGATGCTGCTCGGATCGATGAGGGCCGTCGGATTGCGGTCTAGTTGATAGGATAGCGGTTCTAGTTAGTATGCTTTGAAAACCGTGCAAGAAAACCCATTTGTGTGGTGGGTTTTGGGTGAACCCTTGCATGGCTGGTTGAGTGGATTAATCCTAGCCCTTGATGGATGCCCTATGGTTTAGAGGCTCATCCAAGGGTTGTAGGTGGCCCAAGAGTTGTATAAATAGGGGTGGAGGGGTAGCCTTCCCCTCTTGAAGGTTTTGAGGTTTTTGATGCTCCTTTGAGCTTTGCCCACATAAAATGTGAGGGTTTGTAACCTCTCCTTCCAGAAATGAAATATTCTTCATTTATGTTCATGTTTCATTTCCTTTACCCATTTACATTACGAATTTAAATTACGCAATTTAAATTCAGCATTTACTTTCCCGCATTTACATTCTTGCAATTTTCTTTACTGCAATTTGGATTTGTCTCCCCTCCTTCTAAATGCTGTTCTTATAGGATGTCTTGAGGGTTTTCATATGGTTTTATATCTTTCTTGCACCCTAGGATAGACTAGAGATCAAGTTTTTATCAAATTGCAAATCTGTCCAGAACTTATTCTTCACACAGCAGTCAGTCTTTGATTTTTATAAAACTCTAGAAAAATCATTTTTAAGTGATTCTTATTATAGAAGGTTCAAGACTCATATATACATCTCTGAAAAAATTTGTGAGTCCACTGGTTGCACCGTTTAAGCGCTATGAAGTGAAAACTGAGCCTCAAACATTCTGGTCGAAGTTCCCAACTGTCTGAAATGCTTTATTTTTCATGTTTATTATACAAAGATTTTTGAGGTTATTTTTGGTGGAGTGTTTCACGACTCAACTGCTCACAGGAAGAAAAATTCCCACAAATTTTAGAGCAACATAAACTCACCAATCACCTGCTCTAATTGAGGACAATTTCTGAAAAATCTGCTTTTACTTTGCTAGAAAGAGACTTTGGTGTTTTAGCTTTATCTCTTTTAGAAAAGTAGTCTTTGAGTTGATTTCTCTTTGTTTGAACACTTGACAACCAGGATTATGATTAAAAATCCCTCACATGATGCATGGTTCTCATCCATGCAAGCTAAGGGTACACATAGTTGTCTAATTGTTCGGGTTTTGGAGGGTGTGCGAATGTGAGAAACTCCAGTTTGAAGGAAAATCTTTGGGTGTTTCAGATTTTTATTGCGAGATTGTTTGGAGTACTTTGAGTAGGGGAGAATTTTATTTGGTATCTTTCACCCCACTCTGATCGCCATTTCGATCTTTCAATTGGTATCAGAGCCGGTTTTGCTCTTCCATAGATCTTGACCAGTCTCAAGAGCCATGGCGATGAAAAGTATTCCACCAAGCCTCCTATTTTTGCTGGAGTTGATTTTTCGTTTTGGAAATCATGGATATAGTCATACAGCCCAGGTCTTCCTGATATGGCAGAAGAGAAACTCCCGTATGACGTTCCTGCTGATGAAAACGTCACAACCGAAAATATGGCTGACGTTGAGGCGAACGCTAAGGCAAGGAACATCCTCATAAGGTCTTAACCGCAGTGAGTATGATAAGATTTCTCACCTCCGTTCCGCTCACGATATTTGGGTGACCCTCGATGCTTACCATGAGGGCACTACTCAAATAAAGACCGTGAGGCAGGATCAGTTCAAGCGTGAGTACAACAAGTTTGAACAACACACAGGTGAGAGTCTTGATGAGTGCTTTGGTCGGTTTACGAAGATTTTGAATGACCTTCGAGCAGTCGGTTGTATATACCCTGACTCGAAAAATGCTCGATATTTCTTGACCGCACTCGATCTTCGTGTTTGAGAATTGAAAGTGACCACCATCAAGGACACTACCGACTTGTCGACCTTGACTATTGATGGGCTTTACTCCCGTCTCAAGACTCATGAGATCGACGTCGTCTCTCACAAGACGAAATCACAGTCGATGGCCTTGGTCACTGATCCCACTAGATCTTCCCTTGATCTTTTTGCTGGTTTCTCTCTTTCCGCCCTTTGCGAGCTAAGCGATGACCAACTGGAAAAATTTCCAGAAAATGAGCTTGCTCTTCTTGCTCGCAATTTTTCTCATACATACAAGAGGGTGAGAGAGAGGAAGAGAGGTGGCATGATCACATGCTTCGAGTGTGGTGGCCCCAACCACATTCGGGCTAATTGCCCCAAACTGGAGAAGACAAAGAACGACACCAGCGGTTCAGCAAAGAATGACTACATCGACAAGAACCGCAACAAGAAGCCTCCAGTTCGCGAGCCAGCGTGTGAGAAGAAGTATCGCAACTTCTCCAAGAACAAGAAGCTCTTCCACCGCGTCCTCGCCGTGCTTGACGACATCAACCTCTCTCACACGGAGACATGGAGCGACGAGGGCAAGGATGATCCACAAGAGATGAAAGGCGATGACGACTTCTCCGGCATGTGCTTCATGGCCGATGCCAACGGCATCAGTGACTCGAATGAGGTACCCTCCTATGACCAGCTCAATGAAGCTTTCTGCAAATTAGGAAAATTTTATGCTAGAGCTAGAGCTAGGTGTATGGAGCTAGAGAAGGAAGCAGGTACCTTGACTCGGGAGTTAGTTCTCTTAGATCTTCTCCCTCTCGAGTCATTGATGATTGTTCTTTGTGTGATGCCGTGCTTGAGGAGTTAGATAAACTAAGGACCATACATGATAGTGTGCTTGTTGAACTTGATGGTCTTAGGTTGAAGAATGCTAGCACTAGTTCAGTTGATACTATTCCTGTTGAGGCTAGTTTTCTTCATGCTCACTCTACTCCTTCATGTTCAAATTGCCCTAAATTGCTTGCCGAAATTGATGCCATGAGCGATCACCTTAGGAAGCTTTCTTTTAGAAATGATGAACTTGAAATGCATGCTTCTAAAGACCCAGTCAGCTCATGTGAGGGCTGTAGGCAACTAAAACTTGACAATGAATCCTTAAATATCAAGTGTGCTAAACTTGCTAAGGACTTACTAGATAAGTCACAAGAAAGTTGCTTGCGATGTTCTGTGATTGAGGGGGACTTCGATAAAATCCATGTCGAGCTTAGGAAGAAATTAGAAGACCAAGCCCATAGAATTAGAAATGCGTCTTGCGTTTCTTTTGAGGCCCTCAAGATTGAGGCAGCCGTGCTGAGGGAGAAAAATGCACGTGCTGAGCGAGCTCATCTTTCTAGTTCTTCTTCTTCTTCTTCTTCCTCCCCCTGTTATTGTTGTGCCTCTTTCTTTCGAGATTGCTAGTATCTTATAAGCACTCTCAAGAAGTTTGTTGGAGTCAAGAAGAAGATAAATCTTATTCTAGACCAATCCAAGATTAGTAGATTCAATCAAGGTCTAGGTTTTGATCCCTTGGTGATGTGAGGTTATCCCGATCTTTCGATGAGAGTGATAACTATCGATTTGGTGGAACCGACTTTGACGATTTAACTACAACGTACGACGACGATGCGCCTTAGCAATCGCTAAACCAACTCCGGAGTGTTATTGATCTTGCCGTTGGCACGATCAACCTGAACACGAGGTTCAATTCCTGCAAGCAACCGAAGAACAAGCAAGAACAAAAGTAAAAGTAATCTGAAATTTCAAATAAGAATTGAAGGCAAAATCAAGGTGGGGTTCTATTGAAGGTCTTGACAAGGTGGCTGTCCAGCACAACTCGAAGACTCAAAGTTTGTACTTGGCTAAACTAATCAAACAAAACCCAAGTGTCTAAAGCGGCGGCTACTGAGTTTATAAGAGGGATGGACGTGAGAGGGATGTCCTAGGGTTGTGTGCAGCCAGGGGGGTTCACACAACTTGGGCTTGGGCCGCCACATGCTTACAAGGCCCGAAACAGCCCAAAACAGTATTATAGTGTATTGTTTTGATGATTTCGACTGATCCACGATGAATCTAGAGCTAGGATTAGGTCCATTGGAAAGATCTCGCTGTAAGCTTTCAATCAAGCCCAAGATCACCCAAATCGGAGCCCGTATGCAAAAGTTATTCATATTTGAAGTCGGTGCTATCCCAGGAGACCGAATTGGATTCCAGAACGTGATGGATTTGATCTCTCTCTCTTCTTGGCCCGTGGATGACGTGTTGGAGTTGGCACAACCAAATGTGGTCATATCCGTTGTAGTGATGTCCTCATCATCCTCACTTTCTTGAATTTGAGTCGTCCTCGACTCATGCTCAGCTTTTAGCTTGTCCTCAACAAAAAATATTCTCATCTGAATATCATCCACAAAGCTCAATATTTCTTTCCAACATATAAAGGCATGTTGAAAGTGAAGAGGAATGCGATATGCTACACTAGCACAAAAAAAAAACTACCGCGTAACCAGAAAGCTACTCGCAAGAAGGGGATCACAGATAAGATTACCACTAGACGCGCAGTTGCGGAATCCTTCGCGCGTCGATGTAGTGGATCGTCCTCGCCGCAGTCGTTGCGTCGATGTAGTGGATCCTCCCACGCCGCAGTCGCAGCAGCGTCACCGCAGCAGTCCACACGTCCAGGGATGGAGCCGTGCGTCGGTGTGCAAGCACCTGGTCGTTCGGCAGGGGCAGCGAGAAGAGGAGGCTAGGGTTTCGAGTGAATTACTTCTAAACCATGGGAAAGCACACCCTGCGCCCACCCTCCTCCCTTCCTTATATAGCCACGAGATGAAACCCTAAAACAAGGCTCATCAGCGTACTAAGCCCACGAGGTCCTTTAAGTGTGTGACCCTGCAGGTTCACGTACGTTTGGACATGGATTCGAAAAACTCCTTTTCAATCCAATAGTTGGTAGCGGCTCCTTGCAAAGTATGCCAACTCCCAAACATACTATGATCAAATCGGACAGAACCTATCAAAAGTACTCATGTAATAATCCCTTTGCCAAGTATATGAAGATTGAACTCAAGGCGAGAAGCATGTCATCCTTTGATGATTCAATCCATCTCTCGTATCCGTGATATATTAATAAGTTGTGATTGACTCCTCAATCACGGCATGGCCATGCACTTCCTTAATCATATCACACGAGTGGCCTTGTCATATATCTCCGTTTCATTGGAGTAGCAAATTCCATCTTGACTGCTCACTTCCCTCTACACGTTTCATAGTAAACATGAAAGCTACCTTTATAACTATCCGGTTAGGAAGTAGTGTTTGATAGCCCCAAGGAAAACTATTACACATGTAGGGAATATGACAATCTTAGGTCTAAGGATCATACATCTACTAGGTATGAGATACACTGATGACACATAAGAATGAAACATTCTCGCAGTGTCCCATTGCGGGTCTATCTAACCCATGTTCTTCAACATGCATCCACAATGTATAGATGATATCTCTATATCCCATGATCTATGAAGCATGATCATCGATCACTACATGTGCTGATCTATTCATCGTTGTCCTATACGATGATATCCGATCAGAGATATTTATCGAATTATATCAATAAGTAAAGAGCTTCATAAGCAAGTCACATACTTGTTGATCAATACAATGATATACATTCATTGGACCAATAATCATATTATTATTCATAAACATAGTCATGTTACAATCATCTAAATGATTGCCTCAAGGGCATAGCACTAACAGAAAGCTAGCACTCTTGGATGCTTCCTCCCTTCCGTGAAGGAAAGCCATCCTAGTAGATGTAGACGATGCAGAAGATGCCGTGAAGTGTTGCCAAACTGATATAGCGTTGTTCATATCTAGGACAAGCATGGTCTCATCATTCTCCCTTTCTTGAATTGGAGTCATCCTCGACTCCATCACATTCTCCTGCAAAATGTTAGTAGCGACAAAGAGCAAAGCAATATGCATATCGTTTGTGATCAAATCAATAGCTCGTGAATCATAATCACCCAAACACTCCCTTTCTTGAAAACTATCATATAGACTATAAATGAAAGTAGGGGTACTTGATATGATATTAAAATTATCAAATTGATCACATTGTTGCATAGGAAGTAGAGGTTTCAGATCTGAACAAATGTATACTCTATGCACTTTGTATTCTTCTTCATCATTATGTTTGCCAACAACATGAAAATTATTTCGCGATAACCATGGCAAATCAGAATGTACAAAAATGTTCTCCTTGAAACTATCTAGATCACACAGAACATCAAATTCAATGTAACCTAAAGTATTTAAAGAAGACATCAATTTAAGCTCATCTTTTTCACTGGCAATGTGAATAACATGTCTATGTTCAGCGCAAGTGTTTAGTTCAAATATAATTGTTTCATGTTCATTCACTAGTTGTGGCATGGCTATAAGTGAAGCATTATCACACAACTCTTCTTTATCACTAGGAATAGCAACCAAATCAGCAATGGGTTCCATTAATAGTTGCTCTACGATAGCATGATTCATGGACAGTTTTGTCTCTTCAAAATGATTTTACCATGTATACAGTCCATACCTTTGACATTACCTTCTAAATCATTCTTAGTGGTTGTAGGTGCAACTTCAATTTCCAGCACTTCACATACGTATGGAGCAGCAAAGATCTCCTTTTTCAGCACATTTTCTTCTTCATCCTTCTCCCGATGGTGCTCACTTTTCTGCAAAATATTATCTACAATAGACGGTGCAACAATGGGCACCTCAAATGAAGCTAAATGCTCTTTAAAGATTCAGCAAGCATGTTTTCAGCTCTACAAGCACATTTAATCAATTCTGAAAGACAACTATATATTTCATCAACAAGAACATCCTGAATTTCGTGATTAAGTCCACGTATGAACTTAAGCTCAGTAGCTTCTTCACATTCATGTAAACCACAACGCAACAAATAATTTTACAAATCATGAAAGTGTTCTATAACAATTTTAGAACCTTATTTTAAGCGTTGCAGTTTAGTAAGCAAATATTCCGCATCATATTCAGGAACATAATAATTTCTCATAAGTCTTTTCATGGCATTCCAAGTTTTAGGTTTTTTATCATGTCTAGATATATGCTTCCACCAATATATTGCACCTGACGTTAACACTTGAACTACGACACTAATCTTTTGGTTGTTAGATAAGTCATAGTTTGCAAATTCTTTGTCTACCGTAATCTCCCAATTAATATATGCATTAGTATCGAACTTTCCACCAAAAGGAGGTAATTCAAACTTGATTTTACCTTATTCATCATCAGTTGATGAACCCGTGGCGATGTGTGGTGGGGCGACCGAGGCAATGGGTCCATCTTTGAAGTCGGGCAAGAATGGGAACCCGTTGTCACGTAGTACACCATTGTTGTTGCTTAGGAGACGATGCGGAGTACTGGACATTCCAGGGGCAGCAGCTATAAGCATATCAAGTCTAGACAAAATAGTAGCAAGGGTAGTGTTAGCAACTCCCTAAGCAGTCTCGATGGACTGGAGACAGTCTTCTTGCAGCGACATTTGCTCATTAGTGAGTTGTACATTGCCCTTCGTGTGTAGAGAATGATGCAACGAACTCTTGTCACCTGACATGGTTAGTAGCAAAAAGGGCAACACAAAGGTTTATGTAATTCCCTATCAACTACTAGGAAGTGGAGAAAAGTCGATCAACTCTCAAGCCTTAACCAAAGCTCTTACAAGTTCTTACCATGCTGCAGGAGTTGTCGGCCGTTGGCGGTATCAAAAGTTCCCCCAAGCATGAAAAAAGCGATTGCCAAGGGACCGAACAAATGTACGAGTGTAGAATATGTGGAGCTGGGTAGGCTATACTTATTTTTTGCTATACAATCTGATAATTCTAGTTATTGTAATGATAAGTAATGACCCAAACTAGAATTCACAAGTCCTAGTTGCCGATCTCAAAGATATAAGCGAAATTTCAAGGCAACTCACGCGCAAAGATGATGGTACTTATGCAATCAAGAAATGAGCTATAAAATATAAGTGAGGCACCAAAAGCTCTATTGCACAGGTCGTAGAGAGACGCTAGCTTATTGCTTCAAGAATGTAAAAAAAAGGGCATAAGATTGCTCAACAATTAATACAATTGGACAATCTGAAATAATGAACACAAATTAGGGTTTTGCTCAATGTAGTGCGACCGACCACTATTTTCTTTTTCTTTTTTTTCTTCTTCTCTTTTTTTTTGCCTTTTGGCTCTTTCTTTCTCTTTTCTTTCTTTGAGTGACTTTCGGCCAACACTACTATGAACAAAGTTTTGGAATCCTTAACTCGATGTCACAAGATAGTATGATATGATAATTCAAGATTATGCAATGTATCAATATGAACAGCCCTAAGCAATATCAAATAGGTAGTCTCAATTGGGATCAAATTATTCGCAAAGGATGAATTGGTTCCCAAAGGTATGTGTACTGATATTTTTTTATGTTTTATGGATTGTGGATACTACTGGACTCAACCAACTCAAAGGAACAAAGTTAGAACACGAATTGAAGCAAGATACCCAAATTCAATGTTTCTAGGGCATCAGATTTGTCGCCTAGATTAAAGATTCAAAACGACCGAGTTTAGAAGGTTCACTATGGAAAGAATTGAAGCTTATGTCCTCAGCTTTCAAAAGAGTACAAGAACATGCACTTTGGAGCTTGGGTGTGAAAGTTATGGCTCAAAAACCGAACACCACAGAATACCCCCAATTTCAGCCTGCGAGACCGATTCCGAATCCGAATCAAATTCGGTTTGAAAGAGTCTGAATCACAAAGGACACCCAAAAACGTTTTTGTAGAGGACTCTTCAAGGATTCAGGAAAGTATAAAAACTCCCCAATCGGAGTTCGAATGTGAGAATTATGATCAAAATATCGAACCGATCTGGATTGGAAGTACAACTTGCTTCAACAACTTTGACATCCAGATTAAACAGATTTGGCTCCAAAATTAGAGTTCATGCCCAACTAGGTTTTTGTAGAGATCGTTCCCAGGTTTTAGGAAAATGCAAAAACACTAGAATCCGAGCTCGTATGCGAAAGTTATGAACAAAGCAAAGTACTGGACAGATTGAAAGAAAAGCTACGCGAAAGAAAAACGATCAACAACTAAAACAAGGACTCTAATGGATCAAAACCTAACAAAACTCACTAAAATACCAGATTGAATCTAATGGTTGAATTTTTGTGGAGTAATTTTATATTTAGGACAGAAAACAAAAACTAATCTACAGTACTCAATCTCTCACCGAGAAACTTGGTGCTCTGATACCACTTGATGTGAGGTTGTGTCCCGATCTTTCGATGAGAGTGATAACTATCAATTTGGCGGAACCGACTTTGACGATCCAACTACAACGTACGATGACGATGCGCCTTAGCAATCGCTAAACTAACTCCGGAGTGTTATTGATCTTGCCGTTGGCACGATAAACCTGAACACGAGGTTCAATTCCTGCAAGCAACCGAAGAACAAGCAAGAACGAAAGTAAAAGCAATCTGAAATTGCGAATAAGAATTGAAGGCAAAATCAAGGTGGGGTTCTATTGAAGGTCTTGATAAGGTGGCTGTCCAGCACAACTCGAAGACTCAAATTTTGCACTTGGCTAAACTAATCAAACAAAACCCAAGTATCTAAAGCAGCGGCTACTGAGTTTATAAGAGGGATGGACGTGAGAGGGATGTCCTAGGGTTGTGTGCAGCCAGGGGGGTGCACACAACTTTGGCTTGGGCCCCCACACGCTTACATGGCCCGAAACAGCCCAAAATTGTATTGTAGTGTATTGTTTTGATGATTCCAGCTGATCCACGATGAATCTGGAGCTGGGATTAGGTCCATTGGAAAGATCTCGTTATTAGCTTTCAATCAAGTCCAAGATCACCCAAATCGGAGTCCGTATGCAAAAGTTATTCATATTTGAAGTCGGTGCTGTCCCAGGAGGCCGAATTGGATTCCAGAACATGATGGATTTGATCTCTCTCTCTTCTTGGCCCGTAGATGATATGTTGGAGTTGGCACAACTAAATGTGGTCATATCCGTAGTAGTGATGTCCTCATCACTTGGAGCACACTCGGGCGTATCCTCCCACCATTGTGCGCGGCTCCAAGAGTGGTGAGATTGTGGTAGCTCTCAGAGTGAGTACCACCGTGTTTAGGTCTGCTGGGGTTTTCCATAGGACTTCTGACCAGAAGGGTGTTACTCCTGTTGCTTCTGCCTCTAGCAAGGCGAAGTACACATGCACCTTCTGTAAGAAGGATGGTCACATAGTAGATTTTCTGCTTCAGGCGCGCCAAGATCACTCGACGTGAGCGTGTTGCTGCTCTTAGTAGTATTCAGGTTCATCTCCAGACTTTGAGTGCTCCTAAGGTACACACTGCTTCTAGACAGGTTAGAGAGTCGCCTATTTTTGGGCAGCGTCCAGGACTCGTTTTTCATGCTAGTTCTTCGAGTTTTAGTCCTGGAGCTATTCGTAGTCAGTCTTTTTGCCATCCTCTTGATATTCCTCCTTTTTCCCATCGAGGTAGATATCAGCGGCGTGAGGTGTTTTCTGGTAGGAGTTTTAGGCAGCCACACTTGGATGGTCCAGCCTTTGTATCATGGCAGGCCAACCCAGTTCAAGCTCCTAGATCATCTACTAGAGTTGCTACTGATCTTGTTAGTGTTAAACATCAGAGAGATACTCGAGTTCAATCTTCTTTTGTGGTTGGAACTCTGAGGCGTCGAGTGGTTCAGTATTGGGTCCCCCAATCTTCACTCTATCCCAGTACTGAGTCATCTTTCTCTCTTGTGTCTTGATCAGGTTCGTCGGATGGGGAAGGGAGATGTTTGGATTGTCGACTCCGATTGTTCTCGTCATATGACTAGAGATTCTCGATGGTTCTCTTCCCTAGTCCGAGCCCCCGGTGATGAGTTGATCACTTTCGGGGATGCTTCTTCAGGTAGAGTCATTGCTAAAGGTACCATTTGCATTAATGACAATTTTATTCTTAAAGATGTTGCCTTAGTAAGTAAGCTGCAATACAATTTGCTTTCTGTTTCTCAGCTTATTGATGACTCTTTCGAGGTGAGTTTTAAGAGTAATGCCTGTAGAATTCTCGATTCATCAGGAGGGTTAGTTTGCGGGATTTCTAGATTTGGGAGAGTCTTCTGTGCTGTTTTTTCTGTTTCTTCTAGAGACTCTCTTCGGTGTTTGATTGCTTCAGAGTCTCGTGATCTCTCCTTCTGGTATAGGAGATTTGGTTATATTGGATTTGATCATTTGACCCGAGTTTGCAGCCACGATCTCATTCGTGGTTTGCCCAAACTCAAAATGGTCAAAGACTTAGTTTGCTCTCCCTACCGACATGGCAAGATGGTTGCCGCTTCTCATTCCCCAGTCACTATTGTGATGACTGATGCACCAGGACAGCTTTTACATATGGACACTATTGGTCCAGCTAGAGTGCAGTCAGTGGGTAGGAAGTGGTATGTTCTTGTCATTGTTGATGATTTTTCGAGGTATTCTTGGGTGTTTTTCATGTCCTCAAAGGATGAGATTTTTACACATTTTAGGGGTTTGGTTCATAGGTTGTCTTTTGAGCTCCCTGGTGCCCTACGAGCTATACGTAGTGACAATAGCACGGAGTTCAAGAACTCCTATTTTGAGATTTTCTGTGTGGAGTCTGGTTTAGAGCATCAGTTCTCCTCTCCCTACGTCCCCCAACAAAATGGGGTAGCGGAAAGGAAGAACAGGACCCTGATAGAGATGGCCAGGACGATGCTAGACGAGTACAGTACTCCTAGGAAGTTTTGGGCTGAGGCTATAGCTACTGCTTGCCATGTTTCTAATCATGTATTCTTGAGAGCACATTTGCACCGCACTTCTTACGAGTTGAGGTATGGGCGAAAGCCTAGTGTTTCTCATTTTCGTGTGTTTGGTTGCAAGTGTTTTATTTTGAAGTCTGGTAATCTTGATAAGTTTGAGTCTCACTCTTCTGATGGTATCTTTCTGGGTTATTCGACTTCTTCTCGTAGCTATAGGGTCTGGAGTTGCGATGCGTATAGGATCATAGAGACCTGTCAAGTGACCTTTGATGAGGCTAGCCCAGGAGCTAGACCTGACATTTCAGGCTCTTCTTCGTCCTCCGAGACCATCTTTGTAGAGGATGAGGATGATAGAGATGATGGTGTTCCACCTGATCCAGTCCCCTCTACACCTGAGGTGCCTCCTGTTTTCATTTCTGCACCTCAGGAAGGCCAGCCTTTGCCTTCTGACTCTCATTCAGCTAGTGGCTCTGCTCCTACCTCTTTTGTGCATGAGGTAGAGGCCACTTCTACTTCTGGACCTTCCCGTCATATTCAACGTTCTCATCCACCTGATCAGATCATCGACGATCTGTTTGAGCGAGTCACTCACTCAAAATCATGTTTGTCCAGTTTCTGCCTTCACTCTGCCTTTGTTACCTCGTTTGAGTCGAAGGATGTGACTCATGCATTATCTGACGAGTCTTGGACTAATACTATGCATGAGGAACTTGAAAACTTCGAGAGGAACAAAGTCTGGCAGCTTGTAGAACGTCCATCTGGTAAAAATGTCATTGGGACCAAGTGGGTGTTCAAAAACAAGCAGAGTGAGGATGGGGTTGTCATTCGCAACAAGGCTAGGCTAGTTGCACAAAACAAGCAAAGTGAGGATGGGGTTGTCATTTGCAACAAGGCTAGTCTAGTTGCACATGGCTTTTCTCAGGTTGAGGGTTTTGACTTTGAGGAGACATTTGCCCCTGTATCTAGACCAGAGGCTATTAGGATCCTGCTTGCATTCTCTGCATCCCGGGGCTTCAAGCTCTATTAAATGGATGTCAAGAGTGCATTCCTCAATAGCTATATTGAGGAAGAGGTTTATGTCAAACAACCTCCAGGATTTGAGAACCCTAAGTTTTCGAGTCATGTATACAAGCTTTCCAAAGCTCTGTATGGACTCAAGCAGGCCCCGAGAGCATGGTATGAGAGGCTCAAGTCTTATCTTCTCAGCCATGACTTCAAAATGGGCGTAGTAGAAAAGACTCTATTCATCAGACACCACGAGTCGCATTTTCTTCTCGTCCAGATTTATGTGGACGATATCATTTTTGGTGGCTCGTCTCATTCGCTTGTGTCTCAGTTTTCTGAGGTGATGAGCACAGAGTTTGAGATGAGTATGATGGGCGAGTTGAGCTACTTTCTTGGCTTCCAAATCAAGCAGACTCGGAAGGGTACTTTCTTGCATCAAGGCAAGTATACATGTGACCTCCTGAGGCGCTTCGATATGTCTGATGGAAAGCCGGTGATGACTCTTATGGCCACCACTACTATCCTTGAGCCCGATGAGGATGGTGAGCCTGCTGATCAAAAGGAGTTTCGGAGCATGATTGGCAACCTCTTGTATCTCACTGCTTTGAGGCCGGATATACATTTCGTTGTGTCTGTACGCTCGATTTCAAGCTTCTCCTCGCGCCTCTCACCGCCAGGCGGTCAAGCGCATCTTCAGGTACCTTCGTGCTACTACTGATTATGGTATTTGGTACTCTTAGATCCTTTTCCGATGCCGATTTTGCTGGCTGTAGGATAGATAGGAAGAGCACTTCTGGCACTTGCCAATTCATTGGCACTTCTCTTGTTTCTTGGTTATCTAGGAAACAGTCCGGAGTTGCACAGTCCACCGCTGAGGCCGAGTATGTTGCTGCAGCCAGTTTGATGTAAAATAGGGTGCCCAATCTTTAGATGAGGTAGATAAATATCGATTTGGTGGAATTGACTTTGACGATCCGACTACAACGTACGACGACGATGCGCCTTAGCAATCGCTAAACCAACTCCGGAGTGTTATTGATCTTACCGTGGGCACGATCAACCTGAACATGAGGTTCAATTCCTGCAAGCAACCGAAGAACAAGCAAGAACAATAGTAAAAGAAATCTGAAATTGTGAATAAGAATTGAAGACAAAACAAGGTGGGGTTCTATTGAATGTCTTGACAAGGTAGCCGTCCAGCACAACTCGAAGACACAAAGTTTGCACTTGGCTAAACTAATCAAACAAAACCAAAAACCCTAGATGAGGGTGCGGTTGGTTATTTATGAGATAAGAAGAGGAGGAGGTCGTCCAAAACCCTAGGAAACCGAATACAATTCGATTACAAGGCCCAAGGCCCACTCTGACTCGGATTGGAAAAGTGACAGCTCAGAATGAATTTGAAGGTGAGACTGGATCCATTGGAAATAGGGCGACGAAAGCTTTCAATCAAGTACTCATGTGCCCTGAACGCCCTTCTGGATCAAAAGTTATGGCCATTTTAAGTTGATGCTGTAAGGAAGGCCGAATCCGAGTAGAACTCGTGCACATGACGATCTGGTTTCAAGCTTGACGTTTTGAGGTTCTTCTCCTTGGTTCCTAAGGACAATAAGATCATCACAAGGATTAAATAGCATTCCATTATGAGAATCTCTTGTATCAAAACTTAGAAACGTATTCACCTGATAATTAAGTCGACGTGCTCGAGCACGAGTAATTGGTCCTTGTAATATGGGTTCAGATTGTTGTGTATGAGATGAGTGACTAGGCGTGGTTGTGTCAATATAAACGATGTCCTCATCATCCTCCCCTTCTTGCATTTGAGTCGTCCTCGACTCAAGCTCATCCTCTTCTCCCAAATATGGCTTCAAATCTGCAATGTTAAAGGTGGGACTAACCCCAAAATCCGCAGGCAACTCAAGCTTATATGCATTATCATTAATCTTTTCTAATATTTTGAAAGGACCATCAGCTCGAGGCATCAACTTTGATTTTTTTAATTCAGGAAATCGATCTTTTCTCAAATGCAACCAACTAAATCTCTAGATTCAAAAGTCACATGCATCCTTCCCTTACTACCAGCAAGTTTATATTTAGCATTCATGCGCTCTATATTTTCCTTAGTTGTCTCATGCATTTTCAACATCAAATCAGCACGTTGTTTAGCATCAAAATTCAACTTCTCTGAAGATGAAAGAGGTAACAAATCAATAGGAGCATGAGGCACAAACCCATAAACAATCTCAAACGGGCACATCTTTGTAGTAGAATGCAGTGAACGATTATAAGCAAACTCAATATGAGGCAAGCATTCTTCCCACAGTTTTATGTTCGTTTTCAAAACAGCCCTAAGCATGGTAGATAAAGTTCTATTGACAACTTCAGTTTGTCCATCAGTTTGAGGATGACAAGTAGTAGAAAATAAAAGCTTAGTCCCCAATTTAGCCCATAAAATTCGCCAAAAGTGACTAAGGAACTTGGTGTCACGATCTGAAACTATTGTGTTGGGCACACCATGCAAGCGAACAATTTCACGAAAGAACAAATCAGCAATATTGGTAGCATCATCACTTTTATGACATGGTAGGAAGTGTGCCATCTTAGAAAATCTATCTACAACAACAAAGATGCTATCCCTCCCCTTCTTTGTTCTAGGCAGTCCTAAAACAAAGTCCATAGAAATATCTTCCCAAGGCACGCTAGGAACAGGTAAAGGCATATACAAACCATGAGGTTAAGTCGTGACTTAGCCTTTTGACATGTAGTATAGCGAGCAACGTATCGTTCCACATCCCTTCTCATTTTTGGCCAAAAGAAATGACCAACAAGTATATCCTCCGTCTTCTTCACACCAAAGTGTCCCATCAGCCCGCCTCCATGTGCTTCCTGTAAAAACAACAAATGAACGGAGCTAGCTGGAATACAAAGCTTGTTAGCTCTAAATACAAACCCATCTTTGAGGACAAATTTGTTCCATGATTTTCCATCGTTACAATTCAGCAACACATCTTTAAAATCATTATCATGTACGTATTGCTCTTTAATCGTCTCTAATCCAAAGATTTTGAAATCAAGTTGTGAAAGCATGGTATATATTCTAGACAAAGCATCAGCAATAACATTTTCTTTACCCTTCTTGTGTTTTATTACATAAGGAAAAGATTCAATGAATTCTACCTACTTTGCATGTCTACGATTCAATTTTGCTTGACTTCGAATATGCTTTAATGATTCATGATCAGAATGTATGACGAATTCTTTGGGCCATAAATAATGCTGCCATGTTTCTAAAGTTCGAACTAGAGCATATAATTCCTTACCATTAGTAGAATAGTTCAAACTAGGCCCACTCAACTTCTCACTAAAATATGCAACAGGTTTTCCTTCTTGTAACAACACGCCACCCAAACCAACTCCAGTAGCATCACATTCTAGTTCAAAAGTCTTAGAAAAATCTGGAAGTTGGAGTAGTGGTGCATGTGTCAACTTATCTTTCAATGTATTGAAGGCGTTCTCCTGTGCATCTCTCCAAGCAAATGGCACACCCTTTTTGGTAAGCTCATTCAATGGTGCAGTGATGGTGCTGAAATCCTTCACGAAGCGACGGTAGAATCCAGTAAGTCCTAGAAAACTTCGCACCCGTGTGACCGTGTTAGGAGTCGGTCAACTCTGTATTGCCTCAACCTTGGCCTGATCAACTTCAATGCCCTGGGGAGTAACAACATAACCAAGAAAAGAGACTCGATCCGTGCAAAAGGTGCACTTCTCAAGGTTACCAAATAAGTGTGCATCTCGTAAAGCATCAAAAACAGCACATAAATGGTCAAGGTGTTCCTCCAATGATTTGCTATATATCAAAATGTCATCAAAATATACCACCACAAATCTGCCAATGAAAGCACGCAAAACTTTGTTCATCAATCTCATGAAAGTGCTAGGTGCATTAGTTAACCCAAAAGGCATTACTAACCACTCATAAAGGCCGAACTTAGTTTTAAAAGCGGTTTTCCATTCATCTCCTAGCTTCATATGAATCTGGTGGTGCCCACTACGCAAATCAACTTTAGAGAACACTGTAGAGCCACTTAATTCATCAAGCATATCGTCTGGCCTAGGAATAGGGTGACGATACCTAATGGTGATATTATTGATTGCCCTACAATCCACACACATGCGCCATGATCCATCTTTCTTGGGCACTAAAATGATCGAATAAAGACAAGGACTAAGAGACTCACGACGTACCCTTTATCAAGCAATTCTTGAACTTGGCGTTGTATCTCCTTAGTTTTTTCCGGATTGGTTCTGTATGGCGCACGATTGGGCAAAGATGCCCCACGAATGAGGTCAACTTGGTGCTCAACTCCTCGAATTGGGGGCAGCCCCGGTGGTACATCCTTTGGAAAGACGTTAGTGTACTCCTGCAAAAGGTTAGTGACAGCAGGAGGCAAAGGAGAAGATATATCCTCAAATGAAAACAAAACTTCTTTGCAAACGAATGCATAGCAAATGGAACTTCTAACATCCAGCTCATTCACATCAGATTTGGTGGCAAGGAAACAAGCACCTTTCAACTTAATCTCATTTCTCTTCTCATGAACAGGCTTAGAGTCTTTCTTGTTGTGTTGCTCATGATCCTTTGCTACAATTTGATTCGCACTCTTAGATTGTTCCTGATTTTTCTCTCTACTAGCTCTAGCAATCTCATCTTTTAAAATAGCATCAGGAGACATGGGATGTAGCATAATTTTCTTCTCTTTATGCACAAAGGAGTATTGATTTGTTCTACCATGATGTAAGCAATCTTTATCATATTGCCACAGTCTACCTAACAACATAGAACATGCTTGCATAGGTACAACATCGCAATCAACATAATCATGGTAAGAACCTAAAGCGAAATGTACTCTTACCACATGAGTTACCTTAATCTTGCCGCTGTTGTTGAACAATTGGATGTAGTAAGGCTGAGGATGCGGCTTAGTGGAGAGTGCTAGCTTCTCCACCATGTCCATGTTGTCTAGATTATTGCAACTCCCACTATCAATGATTATTCGAATCAATCGCTCTTGGACGACACCTTTAATGTGAAACAAGTTGTATACTGATTTGGCTCAAGCACGCCAATCTGAGCACTAAGCACACGTTGCACAATAAGACTTAAATATTGGTCAGCATCACCAGCGCTCACGTGCTCTTCTTCATGTTCTGTTACTGGATCACCATCTTTGTTTTCAGCAAGCAAAGCATACGTTTCTTCATCAAGATCGCTTGCTGAATCATACTCGCCGTCTTCACGAATTATTAGCACGCGCTTGTTCGGACAGTCCCTCATCATGTGGCCGAAACCCTTGCAGCGATGGCATTGAATATCTTTTGTTCGTCCCGTTGAGGTGACTAACGACGACGAACTTTTTGTAGGAGCTTGTGTGGCACTTTTTGTCGGTGGGGGTGCTCGTGGTGTTGAATTTGAAGTAGAGGATGTCGTTTTGTGGTTGGAGGAGCTTGGTGTAGTGGTACGGTTGGACGGGGCAGCGGGGGTGTGAGGCATCCACGAAGTAGTACGACCTGTAGAAAAGTTAGCCTTTGTCCTCGATTGTCGTCCCTGCACTTCACGTTCAGCTTTACAAGCAAGATGGAATAAACGAGTCATGGAATTATAATCCTTATAATCTAGAATGTCCTGGATTTCTCGATTTAAACCACCTAAGAAACGGGCCATAGAAGCTTCCTCATTCTCAACTAAAGCACAACGCAACATGCCAATTTGCAACTCTTGATAATATTCCTCTACTGAACTTTTACCTTGGCGTAGGCGCTGCAATTTATTTAATAAATCTCTAGCATAGTATGAGGGAACAAATCTATGTCTCATGATCAGCTTTAATGCTTCCCAAGTGGTGGGTATATTATTTGGATGAACGCGGCAATGCTCTCTCCACCAAACAGAAGCAAAATCAGAGAATTCACTAGTGGCAGCCCTAACTCTTCTATCCTCAGGGAAATCATGGCATGCAAATTTTTGATCAACAAGTAATTCCCAACTAAGGTAAGCATCAGGATCATATTTACCTTCGAAAGGTGGCATACTGAATTTCACTTTAGAGAAAACGTCATCACGATCACGTACCTCACGTCGCTGTGGATCACGTCGCTTGCCTTGCTGATTTAAGCGTAGCCGACGATGGTCGCGATCTTGGTCGAAATTGACGGTATGGTCATCCTCCAAATCAGTGGCGTAGTCATCGTAGTTCTCACCGTCTTGTTCTTCCACCTCAGCTCCCGAAGCTAGGGTAGCCCTAGGTTGCCGAGCCGAAGTGTTGGCGATGTGTGTTTGAGCAGCAGAGGCAGCAGGGCCATGATGGGAAGCCAGGGTAGCAATGGGAACACGTTGTGCACGTAGTACGCCATTGTTGTTGCTTAGGAGACGAGGCGAAGGACTGGAAGTTCCAGGGGCTGCAGCTGCAAGCACATCAAGTCTAGACAAAATAGTAGTGAGGGTAGTGTTAGTAACTCCCTGAGCGGTCTCGATGGATCGAAGACGGTCTTCTTGCAGCCACATTCGCTCATTAGTGAGTCATACATCCTCACTTAGGCCCTCGGTGGTGACCCTCGTCATCCTCTCGAAGTAAGAAACAATGCCCTTCGTGCGTGGAGAGTGATGCAGCGAACTCTCGTCACCTGACATGGTTAGTAGAAGACAAGAAACAAAATCACAGGTATAATGTTCCTATCACTACGTAGGATGTGGTGAAAAAGTCGCTCAACTCTCAAGCTTTAACCAAAGCTCTTACCAATTTTTACCGTGCAGCAGATGTTGTCGGCCGTTGGCGGTGTCAAAAGTTCTTCGAAGATTGGATAAAGCGATTACCAAGGATCGAACAAACGTACACTGTAGAATATGTGGAGCTAGGCAAGCTTCAATATGTAGCAAGGATTAGCAACAATTCAAATCAGCAATGCAAATTGAAAATCTGTTCAAAGTACTAGTCAATGTTGCTGATCCTAGCTCAGACTGATGAAAAGCTATACAATGTCAGCGATCAGGAAAGCTCACAACGGGGATGGGGCTGCGATGCAGAAAGGCAGCGATCTACCGGGAGTTTGATAATTTGAAATGGTGAACCGTCTGCGGGGCAGTGACGTGCACAAATCCAAGAAACAGCAGCAAACATTTCAGCCAAAATGGAGACAGTCGAAATTGATTTTCGGATGTAACTTTTTGTTCCGGTCGTTTTGAGTACTCAAACAGCCCGATCGGAGGTCGTATGCAAAAGTTATGGCTGTTTTACTGTAGTGCGCTCGGGGAGGATTCCGAGTTGACTTCAAATATGGTGAAAACGAATCCAGAGAGGACTCCAGCTGTTCCTTCATATAGTCAGGGCTTTCATTATCTCCTCAAACCGAGAACAAACCCAGGGAGGGCTTTCCTTATCTCCTCAATTCGAGAACAAAACCAGAGAGGGCTTTCCTTATCTCCTCAAACCGAAACAAAATCTAGAGCTCTCCTTTCCTTTTCTGGTCAAACCGAAATCAATCTGCTTGGAATTTTTTTCTTCGTTCTTCTTCTCTATATTTTTTTTGGCAAGGCGAGGCAGGGACGGCAAAGTGGATGTGTTTGCCTCAACAGGGTTGGATGGCGATTCCTTGCCGTGGCAGTTGGTGCAGTAGGAAGGGCGTTGCTGGCGGCAGGACCAACTTGAAGGAAGGTGATGAACCAGCAGCATCAAGGTGGCGACAGCAAGGGCGACAACAAGATGCAATGACAAGATATACCGTCCACCAATCTAAACTAAGACCAGCAACTCAACACGACGATGCAACCGAAAATTCAACAATGCAAAATACTGATAAGAAAGTTGCAAGGTACAAATGGTTTTTGGACAACGGATGATCTACTACTTTTTTTTGGCCTTTTCTGGACTTTATGGATGAATCAATCTACTACTAATGAAAAAAAGAAATCTCACACCGAGCAACCCGAAGCTCTGATACCACCTAATGTAAAATAGGGTGCCCGATCTTTCGATGAGGTAGATAAATATCGATTTGGTGGAATTGAATTTGACGATCCGACTACAACGTACGACGACGATGCGCCTTAGCAATCGCTAAACCAACTCCTGAGTGTTATTGATCTTGCTATGGGCACGGTCAACCTGAACACGAGGTTCAATTCCTGCAAACAACCGAAGAACAAGCAAGAACAATAGTAAAAACAATCTGAAATTGCGAATAAGAATTGAAGGCAAAATCAAGGTGGGGTTCTATTGAACGTCTTGACAAGGTGGCTGTCCAGCACAACTCGAAGACACAAAGTTTGCACTTGGCTAAACTAATCAAACAAAACCCCAAAACCCTAGATGAGGGTGCGGCTGGTTATTTATGAGATAAGAGGAGGAGGAGTCATCCAAAACCCTAGGAAACCGAATACAATTCGATTACAAGGCCCAAGGCCCACTCTGACTCGGACTGGAAAAGTGACGTGATTTGTTTTGCAGTTTTCGGACAGTTCAGAAGGAAATTGAAGGTGAGACTGGATCCATTAGAAAGAGGGCGACGAAAGTTTTCCATCAAGTACTCATGTGCCCTGAACACCCTTATGGATCAAAAGTTATGGCCATTTTAAGTTGGTGTTGTAAGAAAGGCCGAATCCGAGTGGAACTCGTGCACATGACGATCTGGTTTTCAAGCATGACATTTTGAGATTCTTCTCCTTGGTTCCAAAGGACAATAAGATCATCACAAGGATTAAACAGCATTCCATTCGGAGAATATCTTGTATCAAAACATAGGAACGTATTCACCTGATAATTAGTCGACGTGCTCGAGCACGAGTAATTGGTCCTTGTAATATGGGTTCAGCTTGTTGTGTATGAGATGAGTGACCAGGCGCGGTTGTATCAATAGAAACGATGTCCTCATCAGGTTTAGTACTCAATTTTATTTTGTGACTTTTTTCGTACACCTGTGGTGTCAACCAAGCAAATTGGGACCCGTCGTGAGGAATATTTAACACCGACTCTGACGAATTCAAAATGCAGCACGACATGAGCTAGATGCATATGAAGTGTATTCGGTAGGTTTGGCACTCAGTTTCGTACCGTAACTTTTTCATACAAATGGAGCCTACAGTGCTAATTGAGACTTTTTCCGTACATGCGTGAAGTCTACCTTGCAAATTGGGACCCGTCGTGAGGAATATTTAACATCGACTCTGACGGATTCAAAACGTACCACGACATGAGCTAGAGGGCGCATATGAAGTGTATTCGGCAGGTTTGGCACTTAGTTTCGTTCTATAACTTTTTTTCATACAAAAAGAGCCTACAGTGTCAATTTGGGACCCACTGTGATGAATATTTAACACCGACCCGAATGATTTCGAAACACAACCCGAAATGAGCTACGGCGCAGATGACATCCATTCAAGGGGTTTAGTACTCCATTTTATCCTGTGACTTTTTTCGTACACGCGTGGAGTCTTCTACCTTGCAAATTAGGACCAGTCGTGAGGAATATTTAACATCGACTCTAACGGATTTGAAACGCAGCACGACATGAGCTAGGGAGCATATGAAGTGTATTCGGCAAGTTTCGCAGTCAGTTTTGTTCCGTAATTTTTTACAAACAAAAGGAGCCTATACTGCTAATTGGGACACACTGTGAGGAATATTTAACACCGACTCGATCGGATTCGAAACACAACCCGAAATGAGCTACGACGCATATGAATTCCATAAAGGATGTTTAGTACTCAGTTTACTCTCTGACTTTTTTCGTACGCGCGTGGAGTCTACCATGTAAATTGGGACCCGTCGTGAGGAATATTTAACACCGACTCTAACAGATTCGAAACGCAGCACGACATGAGCTTGGGCGCATATGAAGTGTATTCGGCAGGTTTGGCACTCAGTTTCGTTCCGTAACTTTTTTCATACAAATAGAGCCTACAGTGCCAATTTGGGACCCACCATGAGGAATGTTTAACATCGACTCGAATGGATTCGAAACATAACCCGAAATGAGCTACGACGCATATGCCTTCCATTCAGGGGGTTCAGTACTCAGTTTTATTTTGTGCCTTTTTTCGTACACGCGTGGAGTGTACCTTGCAAATTGGGAACGTCGTGAGGAATATTTAACACCGACTCTGGCGGATTCGAAACACAGCACAACATGAGCTAGGGTGCATATGATGTGTATTCGACAGGTTTAGCACTCAGTTTCGTTATGTTACTTTTTTCATACAAATGAAGCCTACAGTGCTAATTGAGGCTCACCGTGAGGAATATTTAAAACCGACTCGAACGTATAAGAAACACAACCCGAAATGAGCTACGGCCCATATGACTTCCATTCAAGGGGTTTAGTACTTAGTTTTATTCTGTGACTTTTTTCAGACACGCGTGGAGTCTACCTTGCAAATTGGGACCCGTCGTGAGGAATATTTAACACCGACTCTAACGGATTCGAAACGCAGCACGACATGAGCTAGGGTGCATATGATGTGTTTTCGGCATGTTTGGCACTCAGTTTCGTTCCGTAAATTTTTTCATACAAATGGAGCCTACAGCGCTAATTGAGACCGATCTGAGGAATATTTAACACTGACACGAACGGATTCAAAACAAAACCCGAAATGAGCTACGACGCATATGACATCCATTCAGGGGATTAGTACTCAGTTTTATTCTGTGACATTTTTCGTACACGCGTGGACTCTTCTATCGTGCAAATTGGGACCCGTCGTTAGGAATATTTAACACCAACTCTGACGGATTCGAAACGCAGCACGACATAAGCTAGGTCGCATATGAAGTTTATTCGCTGGTTTGGCACTCAGTTTCGTTCCGTTAGTTTTTTTCATACAAATGGAGCCTACAATGCTAATTGGTACCCACCATGAGGAATATTTGACACCGACTCGATCGGATTCGAAACACAACCCGAAATGAGCTACGGCGCATATGAGTTCCATTCGGGATGTTTAGTACTCAGTTTTATTCTGTGACTTTTTTCATACACGCGTGGAGTCTACCTTGCAAATATGGACCCGTCGTGACGAATATTTAACACCGACTCTGACGGATTGAAAACACAGCATAACAAGAGCTAGGGCACATATGACTTCCATTCAAGGGGTTTAGTACTCAGTTTTATGCTATATCTTTTTTGGTACACGCGTGGAGTCAACCTTACAAATAGGGACACGTCGTGAGGAATATTTAACTCCAACTCTGACGGATTCGAAACGCAGCACGACATATGCTAGGGCGCATATGAAGTGTATTCGGCATGTTTGTCACTCAGTTTCGTTCCGTAACTTTTTTCATACAAATGGAGCCTACAGTGCGAATTGAGACCTGGGCCGTAAGGAATATTTAACACCGACCTAAATGGATTCGAAACACAACTCGAAATGAGCTACGGCGCAGATGACATCCATTCAAGGGGATTAGAACTCAGTTTTATTCTGTGACTCTTTTCGTACACGCGTGGAGTCTTCTACCTAGCAAATTGGAACCCGTCGTAAGGAACATTTAACACCGACTCTGACGGATTCGAAACGCAGCACGACATAAGCTAGGCCACATATGAAGTGTATTCGGCAGGTTTGGCAGTCAGTTTCGTTCCGTAACTTTTTTCATACAAATGGAGCCATTAGTGCTAATTGGGACCGACCGTGAGTAATATTTAACACCGACTCGAACGGATTCGAAACGAAACCCGAAATGAGCTACGGCCCATATGGATTCCTTTCAATGGGTTTAGTACTTAGTTTTATTCTGGGACTTTTTTCATACACGCATGGAGTCTACCTTGCAAATTGGGACCCGTCGTGAGGAATATTTAACACCGACTCTGACGGATTTGAAACGCAGCACGACATGAGCTAGGGCGCATATCAAGTGTATTTGACAGGTTTGGCACTTAGTTCTGTTCCGTAACTTTTTTCATACAAATGGAGACTACAATGCTAATTGGGACCCACCGTGAGAAATATTTAACACCGACTCGAATGGATTCGAAACACAACCCGAAATGGGCAACGGCGCATATGAATTCCATTCAGGGGTTTTAGTACTCAGTTTTATTCTGTGACTTTTTTCGCAGATGTGTGGAGTCTTCTACATTTCAAATTGAGACCTGTGGTGAGGAATATTTAACACCAACTATGACGAATTTGAAACGCAGCACGACATGAGCTAGGGCGCATATGAAGTGAATTCGGCAGGTTTGGCACTCTGTTTCGTTCTGTAAGTTTTTTCGTACAAATGGAGGATATAGTGCTAATTGGGACCCACCGTTAGGAATATTTAACACCGACTCGAACGGATTCGAAACACGACCCGAAATGAGTTACGGTGCATATGAATTCTATTCAGGGGGTTTAGTACTCCGTTTTATTCTGTGACTATTTAACACCGACTTGTAAGTATTCGAAACAATACCAGAAATGAGCAACGGCGCATATGACTTCCATTCAAGGGGTATAGTACTAAGTTTTATTCTATGACTTTTTTGGTGCACGCGTGGAGTTTACCTCACAAATTGGGACACGTCGTGAGAAATATTCAACACCGACTATGATGGATTCGAAACGCAGCACGACATGAGCTAGGGCGCATATGAAGTGTATTCGGCAGGCATGGCACTCAGTTTCGTTCCTTAACTTTTTTTTCATACAAATGGAGCCTACAGTGCTAATTGGGACCCACCGTGAGAAATATTTAACACCGACTCGATCGGATTCGAAACACAACCCGAAGTGAGCTACGACGCATATGAATTCCATTCAGGGGGTTTAGTACTCAGTTTTATTCTGTGACTTTTTCGTACACGCGTGGAGTCTACCTTGCAAATTGGTACCCGTCATGAGGTATATTTGACACCGACTCGATCGGATTCGAAACACACCCCGAAATGAGCTACGGCGCATATGAATTCCATTCAGAATGTTTAGTACTCAGTTTTATTCTGTGACTTTTTTCGTACACGCGTGGAGTCTACCTTGCAAATAGGGACCCGTCCTGACGAATATTTAACACCGACTCTGATGGATTCGAAACACAGCACGAAAAGAGCTAGGGCGCATATGAAGTGTATTCGGCAGATTTGGCACACAATTTCGTTCTGTAACTTTTTTCATACAAATGAAGCCTATTGTGCTAATTAGGACCCACCGTGTGGAATATTTAACACCGACTCGAACGGATTCGAAACACAACCCTAAATAAGCTACGACACATATGACTTCCATTCAGGGGGTTTAGTACTCAGTTTTATTCTGTGACTTTTTTCGTACATGCGTGGAGTCTTCTACCTTGGAAATTGGGTCCCGTCGTTAGGAATATTTAACACAGACTCTAACGGATTTGAAACGCAGCACGACTTGAGCCAGGGCGCATATGTAGTGTATTCGGCAGGTTTGGCACTCAGTTTCGTTCCGTAACTTTTTTCATACAAATGGAGCCTACAGTACTAATTGGGACCGACCTTGATGAACATGTAACACCGACTCTAACGGATTTGAAACACAACCCAAAATGAGCTACGACGCATATGAATTCCATTCATGGGGTTTAGTACTCAGTTTTATTCTGTGAATTTTTTCGTACATGCGTGGAGCCTTCTACCTTGTAAATTGGGAATTGTCGTTAGGAATATTTAACATCGACTCTGACGGATTCGAAACGCAGCACGACTTGGGCTAGGGCGCTTATGAAATGTATTCGGTAGGTTCGGCACTCAGTTTAGTTCCGTAACTTTTTTCATACAAATGGAGCCTTTAGAGCTAATTGGTACCGACCATGAGGAAAATTTTAACACCGACTCGAATGGATTCGAAACACAACCCGGAATGAGCTACGGCCCATATGAATTCCATTCAAGGGGTTTAGTACTCAGTTTTATTCTGGGACTTTTTTCGTACATGTGTGGAGTCTACCTTGCAAATTGGGTCCCGTCGTAAGGAATATTTAACACCGACTCTGACGGATTCGAAACGCAGCACGACATGAGCAAGGGCGCATATCAAGTGTATTTGACAGGTTTGGCACTTAATTCCGTTCCGTTACTTTTTTCATACAAATGGAGCCTACAATGCTAATTGGGACCCACCGTGAGGAATATTTAACAACGACTCGGATGGATTCGAAACACAACCCGAAATGGGCAACAGCGCATATGAATTCCATTCAGGAGGTTTAGTAATCAGTTTTATTTTGTTACTTTTTTCGTACACGAGTGGAGTCTTCTTCTTTCCAAATTGGGACCGGTCGTGAGGAATATTTAACACCGACTCTGACGGATTCTAAATGCAGCACGACATGAGCTAGGGCGCATATGAAGTGTATTCGGCAGGTTTCGCACTCAGCTTCGTTCGGTAACTTCTTTCATACAAATGGAGCCTACAGTGCTAATTGAGACCCACCATGAGGAATATTTAACATCGACTCGAACGGATTCAAAACACAACCCGAAATGAGCAAAGACGCATATGACTTCCATTCAGGAGGTTTAGTTCTCAGTTTTATTCTGTGACTTTTTTCGTACACGCGGGGAGTCTACCTTGAAAATTGGGACCCGTCGTGATGAATATTTAACAACGACTCTGACGAATTTGAAACGCAGCATGACACGAGCTAGGGCGCATATGAAGTGTATTCGAAAGGTTTGGCTCTCAGTTTCGTTTCGTAACTTTTTTTCAAATAAATGGAGCTTAAAGTGTTAATTGAGACCCACCATGAGGAATATTTAACATCGACTCGAACGGATTCGAAACACAACCCGAAATGAGCTACGACGCATATGACTTCCATTCAGGGGGTTTAGTACTCAGTTTTATTCTATGACTTTTTTCGTAAACGCGTGAAGTCTACCATGCAAATTGGGTCCAATTGTGAGGAATATTCAACGCCGACTCTGACGGATTCGAAACGCAACACGAGATGAGCTAGGGCGCGTATGAAGTGTATTCGGCATGTTTGGCACTCAGTTTCGTTTTTTAACTTTTTTCATACAAATGGAGCCTACATAATTGAGACCCACCGTGAGGAATATTTAACACCGACCCGAATGGATTCGAAACATAACCCGAAATAAGCCACGGCGCATATGACATCCATTCAAGGGGTTTAGTACTCAGTTTTATTTTGTGACTTTTTTCATACACGTGTGGAATCTTCTACCTTGCAAATTGGGTCCCGTCGTTAGGAATATTTAACACCGACTCTGACGGATTTGAAACGCAGCATGACTTGAGCCAGGGCGCATATGAAGTGTATTCGGCAGGTTTCGCACTCGGTTTCGTTTCATAACTTTTTTCATACAAATGGAGCCTAAAGTGGTAATTGGGACCCACCGTGAGGAATATTTAAAACTGACTCGATCGGATTCGAAACACAACCCGAAATGAGCTACTACGCATATGACTTCCATTCAGGGGGTTTAGTTCTCAGTTTTATTCTGTAACTTTTTTCGTACACGCGTGGAGTCTAACATGCAAATTGGGACCCATCGTAAGGAATATTTCAAACCGACTCTGGCGGATTCGAAACGCAGCACGACATGAGCTGGGGCGCATATGAAGTGTATTCGGCAGGTTTGGCACTCAGTTTCGTTCCGAAACATTTTATCATATAATTGTACCCTACAGTGCTAATTGAGACCCACCGTGAGGAATATTTAACATCGACTCGAACGGATTCGAAACACACCCGAAATGAGCTACGGCGCATATGCTTCCATTCAGGGGGTTCTGTACTCAGTTTTATTCTGTGACTTTTTTCATACACGCGTGAAGTCTTCCTTGCAAATTGGGACTTGTCGTGAGGAATATTCAACACCGACTCTGACGGATTCGAAACACAGCACGACATGTGCTAGGGCGCAAATGAAGTGTATTCGGCATGTTTGGCACTCAGTTTCGTTCCATAACTTTTTTCATACAAATGGAGCCTACAGCGCTAATTGAGACCCACCGTGAGCAATATTTAACACCGACCTGAACGGATTCGAAACACAACCCGAAATGAGCTACGGCTCATATGACTTCCATTCAGGGGTTTTAGTACTCAGTTTTATTCTGTGACTTTTTTCGTACACGCGTGAAGTCCACCTTGCAAATTGGGACTCGTCGTGAGGAATACTCAACACCGACTCTGACGGATTCGAAAAGTAGCACGACATGAGCTAGGGCGCATATGAAGTGTATTCGGCATGTTTGGCACTCAGTTTCATTCCGTAACTTTTTTCATACAAATGGAGCCTACAGCGCTAACTGCGACCGACCGTGTGCAATATTTTACACCGACCCGAACGGATTCGAAACTCAACCCGAAATGAGCTACGGCGCATATGACATCCATTCAGGTGGTTTAGTACTCAGTTTTATTCAGTGACTTTTTTCTTACACGCGTGGAGTCTACCTTGCAAATTGGGACCCGTTGTGAGGAATATTTAACACCGACTCTGACGGATTCGAAACGCTGCACGACAAGAGCTAGGGCGCATATGAAGTTTATTCGGCAGGTTTGGCTCTCAGTTTCGTTCCGTAACTTTTTTTCATAAAATGGAGCCTACAGTGCTAATTGAGACCCACCGTGAGGAATATTTAACACCGACTCGAACGTATTCGAAACAAAACCCGAAATGAGTTACGTCGCATATGACTTCCATTCAAGGGGTTTAGTACTTAGTTTTATTCTTTGTCTTTTTTGGTACACACGTGGAGTCTACCTTGCAAATTGGGACCTGTCGTGAGGAATACTTAACACCGACTCTGAAGGATTCGAAACGCAGCATGACATGAGCCAGGGCGCATATGAAGTGTATTTAGCATGTTTGGCACTCAGTTTCGTTCTGTATCTTTTTTCATCAAAATGGAGCCTACAGTGCTAATTGAGACCCACCATGAGGAATATTTAACACCGACCCGAACGGATTCGAAACAAAACCCGAAATGAGCTAAGACACATATGACATCCATTCAGGGGGTATAGTACTCAGTTTTATACTGTGACTTTTTTCGTACACGCGTGAAGTCTTCTACCTTGCAAATTTGGACCCGTCGTTATGAATATTTAACACTGACTCTGGCGGATTCGAAACACAGCACGACATAAGCAAGGGCGCATACGAAGTGTATTCGGCAGGTTTGGCACTCATTTTCGTTCCGGAACATTTTTTCACACAAATGGAGCCTACAGTGCTAATTGGGACCCACCGTGAGGAATATTTATCAACGACTCGATCGGATTCGAAACACAACCCGAAATGAGCTACGACGCATATGAATTTTATTTAGGATGTTTAGTACTCAGTATTATTTTGTGACTTTTTTTGTACACGCGTGGAGTCTAACAAGCAAATTGGGACCCGTCGTGAATACTATTTAACACCGACTCTGACGTATTCGAAACGCAGCACGACATGAGCAAGGGCGCATATGAAGTGTATTCGGCAGGTTTGGCACTCAGTTTTGTTCCGTAAAATTTGTTATACAAATGGAACCTATAGTTCTAATTGGGACCCACCGTGAGGAATATTTAACACCGACTCAAACCGATTCGAAACACAACCCGAAATGAGCTACGGCGCATATGAATTCCATTCAGGGGGTTTAGTACTCAGTTTTATTCTGTGACTTTTTTCGTACACGCGTCGAGTCTACCTTGCAAAATGGGACCCGTCGTGATGAATATTTAACACCGACTTTGACAGATTCAAAATGCAGCAAGTCATAAGCTATGGCACATATGAAGTGTATTTGGCAGGTTTGGCACTCAGTTTCGTTCCGAAATTTTTTTTCATACAAATGGAGCCTACAGTGCTAATTGGGACCCCCCTTGAGGAATATTTAACACCGACTCGAACGGATTCGAAAGACAACCCGCAATGAGCTACGGTGCATATGACTTCCATTCAGGGGGTTTAGTACTCAATTTTATTCTGTGACTTTTTTCGTACACGCGTGGAGCCTACCATGCAAATTGGGGCCGTTGTGATGAATATTTAACACCGATTCTAACAGATTCGAAATGCAGCCCGACATGGGCTTGGGCGCATATGATGTGTATTCGGCAGGTTTGTCACTCAGTTTTGTTCTGTAACTTTTTTTCACACGAATGGAGCCTATAGTGCTAATTGGGCCCCCCCCCGTGAGGAATATTTAACACCGTCTAGAACGGATTCGAAACACAACTCGAAATGAGCTACGACGCATACGAATTCCATTCAGGGGGTTTAGTACTCAGTTATATTCTGTGACTTTTTTCGTACATGTGTGGAGTCTTCTACCTTGCAAATTAGGACCAGTCGTTAGGAATATTTAACACCGACTCTGACGGATTCGAAACGCAGCCTGAAATGAGCTACGACGCATATGAATTTCACTCAGGATGTTTAGTACTCAGTTTTATTCTGTGAATTTTTTTGTACACGCGTGGAGTCTACCAAGCAAATTGGGACCCGTTGTGAGGAATATTTAACACCGTCTCTGACGTATTCGAAACGCACGACGACATGAGCTAGGGCACATATGAAGTGTATTCGGCAAGTTTGGCACCCACCGTGAGGAATATTTGACACCGACTCGATCGGATTTGAAATACAACCCGAAATGTGCTACAGCTCATATGAATTCCATTCAGGATGTTTAGTACTCAGTTTTATTGTGCGACTTTTTTCGTACACGCGTGGAGTCTACCTTGCAAATAGGGACCCATCGTGGTGAATATTTAACACTGACTCTAATGGATTCGAAACGCAGCACGACAAGAGCTAGGGATCATATGAAGTGTATTCGGCAGGTTTGGCACTCAGTTTACTTCCATATCTTTTTTCATACAAATAGAGCCTATAGTGCTAATTGAGAACCACCGTGTGGAATATTTAACACCGACTCGATCGGATTCGAAACACAACCCGAAATGAGCTACGGCGCATATGAATTCCATTTAGGGGGTTTAGTACTCAGTTTTATTCTGTGACTTTTTTCGTACTCGTGTGGAGTCTACCGTGCAAATTGGGACCCGTCGTGAGGAATAATTAACACCGACTCTGACGTATTCGAAACGCAGCACGACAAGAGCTCGGTGGCATAGGAAGTGTATTCGGCAGGTTTGGCACTCACTTTCGTTCCGTAAATTTTTTTATACAAATGGAGCCTATAGTTCTAATTGGGACCCACCGTGGGGAATATTTAACACCGACTGGAACGGATTCGAAACACAACCCGAAATGAGCTATGGCGCATATGAATTCCATCAGGGGGTTTAGTACTCAGTTTCATTCTGTGACTTTTTTTGTACACGCTTGGAGTCTACCTTGCAAAATGGGACCCGTGGTGATGCATATTTAACACCGACTTTGACGGATTCGAAACGCAGCACGTCATAATCTAGGGCGCATATGAAGTGTATTCGGCAGGTTTGGCACTCAGTATCGTTCCGTAATATTTTTTCATACAAATGGATCCTATAGTGCTAATTGAGACCCATGGTGAGGAATATTTAACATCGACTTGAACGGATTCGAAACACAACCCGAAATGAGCTACGGCGCATATGACTTCCATTCAGGGGGATTAGTACTCAGTTTTTTTCTGTGACTTTTTTCGTACAGGCTTGGAGTCTACCTTCAAATTGAGACACATCGTGAGGAATATTCAACACCGACTCTGACGGATTCGAAACGCAGCACGACATGAGCTAGGGAACATATGAAGTGTATTCGGCACGTCTGGCACTCAGTTTCGTTCCGTAACTTTTTTCATACAAATGGAGTCTACAGTGCCAATTTGGCACCCATCGTGAAGAATATTTAACACCGACTCGAACGGATTCGAAACACAACCTGAAATTAGCTACGGCGCAAATGACTTCCATTCAGGGGGTTTAGTACTTAGTTTTATTCTGTGACTTTTATCGTACACGCGTGGATTCTACCTTGCAAATTGGGACCCGACGTGAGGAATATTTAACACCGATTCTGACGGATTCGAAATGCAGCACGAAATGAGCTAGGATGCATATGAAGTTTATTCGGCAGGTTTGGCACTCAGTTTCATTCGGTAACTTTTTTTCATACAAATGGAGCCTATAGTGCTAATAGGGACCAACCGTGAGAAATATTTAACACTGACTTGATCGGACTCGAAACGCAACACGAAATGACCTACTATGCAAATGAATTTCATTCAGGGGGTTTAGTACTCAGTTTTATTCTGTGACTTTTTCCGTACACGCGTGGAGTATACCTTTCAAATTGGGGCCGTTGTGAGGAATATTTAACACCGATTCTGACGGATTCGAAATGCAGCACGACATGAGCTAGGGCGCATATGAAGTGTATTCGGCAGGTTTGGCACTCAGTTTCGTTCGGTAACATTTTTTCATGCAAATGGAACCTTTAGTGCTAGTTGGGACTCCCCGTGAGGAATATTTAACACCGACTCGAACGGATTCGAAACACAACCCGAAATGAGCTACGGCGCATATGAATTCCATTCAGGGGGTTTAGTACTCAGTTATATTCTGTGACTTTTTTCGTACACTCGTAGAGTCTTCTACCTTGCAAATTGGGACCCGTCGTTAGGAATATTTAACACCGACTCTGACGGATTCGAAACGCAGCATGACATAAGCTAGGGCGCATATCAAGTGTATTCTGCATGTTTGGCACATAGTTTCATTCCGTAACATTTTTTCATACAAATGGAGCCTACAGTGCTAATTGGTACGCACCGTGAGGAATATTTGACACCGACTCGATCGGATTCGAAACACAACCCGAAAAGAGCTACGGCGCATATGAATTCCATTAATGATGTTTAGTACTCCGTTTTATTCTGTGACTTTTTTCGTACACGCGAGGAATCTACCTTGCAAATAGGGACCCGTCGTGACGAATATTTAACACCGACTCTGATGGATTCGAAACGCAGCATAACAAGAGCTAGATAGCATATGAAGTGTATTCAGCAGGTTTGGCACTCAGTTTCGTTCTTTAACTTTTTTTCATACAAATAGAGCCTATAGTGCTAATTGGGACCCACTGTGAGGAATATTTAACACTGACTTGATCGGATTCGAAAGACAACCTGAAATGAGCTACGACGCATATGAATTCCATTCAGGGGGTTTAGTACTCAGTTTTATTCTGTGACTTTTTTCGTACACGAGTGGAGCCTACCTTGCAAATTGGGACCCGTCGTGAGGAATATTTAACACCGACTCTGACGGATTTGGAACGTAGCACGACAAGAGCTCGGGTGCATATGAAGTGTATTTGGCATGTTTCGCAATCAGTTTCGTTACGTATCTTTTTTTCATACAAATGGAGCCTATAGTGCTAATAGGAACCCACCATGAGGAATAGTTTACACCGACTCGAACGGATTCGAAACACAACCCGAAATGAGCTACAGCGCATATGAATTCCATTCAAGGGGTTTAGTACTCAGTTTTATTCTGTGACTTTTTTCATACTAATGGAGCCTACAATGCAAATTGGGATCCGTTTTGAGGAATATTTAACACCGATTGTGACGGATTCGAAATGCAACACGACATGAGCAAGGGCGCATATGAAGTGTACTCGGCAAGTTTGGCACTCAGTTTCGTTCGGTAACTTTTTCCATACTTATGGAGCCTACAGTGCTAATTGGGATCCCCCGTGAGGAATATTTAACACCGACTCGAGCGGATTCGAAACACAACCCGAAATAAGCTACGGCTCATATGAATTCCATTCAGTGGATTTAGTACTCAGTTATATTCTGTGACTTTTTTCGTACACGAGTGGGTTCTACCTTGCAAATTGGGACATGTCGTGAGGAATATTTAACACCGACTCTGACAAATTCGAAACGCAGCACGAAATGAGATAGGGCACGTACGAAGTGTATTCGGCAGGTTTGGCACTCAATTTAATTCTGAAACTTTTTTCATACAAATGGAGCCTACAGTGCTAATTGGGACCTACCGTGAAGAATATTTAACACCGACAAGAACAGATTCGAAACACAACCCGAACTGAGCTACGGCCCATATGAATTCCATTCAAGGAGTTTAGTACTCAGTTTTATTCTGTGACTATTTTCTTACACGCGTGGAGTCTACCTTGCAAATTGGGACTCGTCGTGAGGATTAGTTAACACCGACTCTAACCAACTCGAAACACAGCACGACATGAGCTAGGGCGCATATCAAGTCTATTTGATAGGTTTGGCACTCAGTTTTGTTCCGTAACTTTTTTCATACAAATGGAGCCTACAATGCTAATTGGGACCCACCGTGAGGAATATTTAACACCGACTCAAACGGATTCGAAACACAATCCGAAATGGGCTACGACGCATATGAATTCCATTCATGGGTTTTAGTACTCAGTTTTGTTCTGTGACTGTTTTCGTAGATGCGTGGAGTCTTCTACCTTTCAAATCGGGACCCGTCGTGAGGAATATTTAACACCGACTCTGACGGATTCGAAACGCAGCACGACATGAGCTAGGGCGCATATTTAGTGTATTCGGCAGGTTTGGCACTCTGTTTCGTTTCGTAACTTGTTTCTTACAAATGGAGTCTACAGTGCTAATTGGGACCCACCGTAAGGAATATTTAACACCGACTCGAACGGATTCGAAACACATCCCGAAATGAGTTACGGCGCATATGATTTCTATTCAGGGGGTTTATTACTCAGTTTTATTCTATGACTTTTTTCGTAGACGCGTGGAGTGTACCTTGCAAATTGGGACCCGTCGTGAGGAATATTTAACACCGACTCTGACGGATTCGAAACGTAGCACGACATGAGCTAGGGCGCATATGAAGTGTATTTCGGCAGGTTTGGCACTCAGTTTCGTTCCGTAACTTTTTTCATACAAATGGAGCCTATAGTGCTAATTGGGACCCACCATGAGGAATCTTTAACTCTGACTCGAACGAATTCGAAACACAACCCGAAATGAGCTACGGCTCATATGAATTCCATTCAGGGGGTTTAGTACTCAGTTTTATTTTGTGACTTTTTTCATACACGCGTGGAGTGTACCTTGCAAATTGGGACCCGTCGTGACGAATATTTAACACCGAATCTGACGGTTTCGAAACGCAGGACGACATGAGCTACGACGCATATGAAGTGTATTCGGCAGGTTTCGTACAAATGTAGCCTACAGTGCTAATTGAGACCCACTGTGAGGAATATTTACCCCTGGTCAGAAAAAGTGTGTGTGGTGAATACTTCTCGGGAGTTCTTTTTTTGAGTCATGTTTCCTTTCTAGGGCACCCACAAAAAAATTCAAAAAAAAAACTAAAAAAATCAAAAAAAAGAGGGAAGAAAGGAGCCCTAGCTGTTGCTTGTGCGTTGAGAACGTGCTGGTTCCTGTTTTATGAATTCTTTAGTGTCTAGGCTCACGTCTGTAGCACGGTCTATCCTAGGACCAGCATGTACCGCTGTTGAACATTCTTTCAACTTGTTTTGACTAGTGTGGTTCTAGTTTTTCCTTTGCTACAAATAATACCTGTCCAAACTCCACTTACTATTAACCACAGGAAAAGTACCTTGCAATCGCTTTGTCAACTTTGACTGCAGGTTACCATCATTATCCGATCAGACCCTGACAAGCTGTAGGGTAAGAACTGGTAAGAACTTGGTGTTAGCTTGAGCGCGTGTGATCATCCACGGTCCATATATTAGAAGTCCATAGGAACTAACCCTCTTGTGAGTTCTCTATTTGTTGCTCTTAACCATGGCAGGTATTCCAAGCAATCATGGGAGCAACGATGGTAGTGGGAGTGAACATGAGGACCCTCTCACACCAAAAGAATGGTGTTGGGTCACTCACTTCAAGAGGATGCACAATCAGCATGAGATGCGAACTCGTGACACCCTTGATGCGATTCAGGCGCAATTGGCACAACTTCTTCAGGGTGCTGCCCCCAATGGAGCCACTGGTCATGCTTTGGGCCAACGCGGCGCTCCACCGGTTGTCCCTGCTCCTTTAAACGGGGTGGATCAAGAGGAGAACAACTACGCCGCTGACACCGAAGACGACTACATGGTAAATGTGAACAACGGCTGACCTCATCGTCGACTCCACAATAACAGGAAGGTATGGCTAGAAATTAGCATGATCAAAGGGAAGAACGTGATGATTCTATGGCAAAAATGAAATTTACTATGCTTCCTTTTGATGGAATTTATAATCTTGATGTTTATCTAGATTGGGAGTTGGTGGTAGATCAAAAATTTTCTTGCTATGACTTCTCTGAGCGTAGAAGGGTTCGCGCTGCCACTAGTGAATTTACTGGCTTTGCATCTATTTGGTGGAAAAAACTTTGTAGAGCCAACCGTGATGTACCTACAACTTGGGATGGGTTGAAGCGTACCATGAGGGCTAGATTTGTTCCTACATACTATGCTCGTGATTTATTGAATAAAATGCAGTGTTTTAATCAAGGTGATAAAACAGTTGAGGAATATTATCAGGCATTGCAAATTGGCATGTTACGCTGTGGGTTAGAAGAGAGTGAAGATGCGAAAATGGCTAGGTTTTTGGGTGGGCTTAACCGAGAGATACAGGACATACTTAATTATAAAGAATATAATTCTATCACTCATTTGTATCATCTTGCTTTGAAAGCAGAAAGGGAAGTACAGGATCAACGATTGACGACGCGAGGTAATCTTGGAGGCTCTTTCACATCCAAGTCAGTCCACATCCAAACGAAGGTGGCATCTTCTGTTCCGGGACGTACGCCTTCACCTGTTGCCCATGTCTCCTCTACACCGACACACCTTTCGGAGCCAAGTAAGTCAGCTGCAAAACAAGCTCCGGCGAAGATTGCATCATCCATGGCAACTATTGGACGGACAAGAGAAGTACAATGTTTTCGATGCAAGGGACATGGTCATGTGATGCGCGATTGTCCAAACCAACGTGCTTTAATAATACGAGAAAATGGTGAGTATTCTAGTGCTAGTGACATTGACGAAAATGAATATACTCTTGCTGTCACTAACACTACAAAACAAGAAGAAGAGATTTGCGATGCTGCCTCGGCAGAGAAGTATCCAGCTCTTGTTGTCACACGAGTACTGCATGTGCAACCCACACGTGATGAGCCAAATCAGTGCCATACCATCTTCCAAACAAAGTTTGTAGTCAATGAACGAGCAGTGCATGTTATTGTTGATGGTGGTAGTTGCAACAACCTTGCTAGTGTGAGCATGGTTGAGAAGCTTGGCTTGGCTACATTCTCGCTACAACAACCATACGAGATTGAGTGGCTCACCTCTAATGGTCAGGTTCAGGTAACAAAAACCGTTCGAGTACCAATTTCTATCGGTTCATATCATGATAATGTTGTTTGCGATGTTGTACGTACCCATGGATGCTTGTTCTCTTTTGTTGTGTAGACCGTGGATATATGATATAGATGTCACACATCATGGTAGGACCAATCAGTACACTTTCATGTTTAAGGGGAAGAAAATAATTTTGGAACCAGTGACACCTACTGAGTTACTTAAGGTTGCTACACAACATGCTAAGAAAGAGCACGTTCGTAATGACACTAAAATGAAGAGTGTAGCAAAACAATTAAATCACCTAAAGCAACAAATGAAAAATCTGATCGTAATTTAAAAGGTGTTGTTTTGTTAGCTACCAATGTCATTGCGCATGATGGCATCACTACTATTTCCCCTCCGGCTGCGACATCTTCATCGCAAAAGGGCCTTAATCTAGAAGCTGGGCCTTTCAAGCCCAAGACAAAGAACCAGTGCCTCAAGCACACATGCCAAGGACAGCCCACGCGCCAAGGAAGACTCGTTTGTAAACCCAAGATACCAAAAAACACGGTTCGGCCATCCAGCAGCACACCAACTTCAAATGGGCGTAACTTGGGCTCCCGGACTCCGTTTTCGGCGTGTGACCACCCGTATGAAAGCTTAGGAGATAAGCTTTTCTATAGATCCAGCCGTACCTTCCAATTCGCTACAAATAAATATAAAAAAGCAGAACAATATCACGGGCCAAATCTGTCAGGTGCTGCGTCACCGTAAGTTTTGGCCCATGGCCTATGCGTAAGGGTTGTGTGGTGGCCGACCCTATTTTGGGCGCCCCAAGTCTGGTCTCTACCCTATATAATGCCCCTACAGTCATACTTTGGTGTTTAGGTTTTGTTGTGTTATGGTAGACCCCGTGTGTGTCCCTCCTCAATCTTGCGTGTGTCGACTAGACCACCCGAGTTGAGAAACAGAACATCACTCTTGTTTTCTTGAGATTATTGGATTGAAATTGCTATCACCTTGTACTTGCATGTTCTTAGTTGCAGCAGGTACAAGGATCGATCGGGTCTTTGATTCGGTTGATCGCCTCGTGTGGTGACGTTGCGATTGTTTGGTTGCTGATCTTGTGGTTCATCGTATCATTCTCATCAGAAGATTGGGACAACCCTAGAGCACTTCACTTGGTAATCAGTTTTATTCTGTGACTTTTTTCGTACACGCGTGGAGTCTACCTTGCAAATTGGGACCCGTTGTGAGGAATATTTAACACCGACTCTGACGGATTCGAAACGCAGCACGACATGAGCTAGGGCGCATATGAAGTGTATTCTGCAGGTTAGGCACTTTGTTTCGTTCCGTAACTTTTTTCAATCAAATGGAGCGTACAGTGCTAAGTGGGACCCACCGTGAGGAATATTTAACAGTGACTCGAACAGATTCGAAACACAACCCGAAATGAGCTACGGCGCATATGAATTCCATTTAGGGGGTTTAGTACTCAGTTTTATTCTGTGACTTTTTTCGTACACGTGTGGAGTCTACCTTGCAAATTGGGACCGGTCGTGAGGAATATTTAACACCGACTCTGACGGATTCGAAACACAGCATGACAAGAGGTAGGGCGCATATGAAGTGTATTTGGCAGGTTTGGCACTCAGTTTCGTTCCGTAACTTTTTTCAAACAAATGGAGCCTACAATGCTAATTGTGACCGACCGTGAGGAATATTTAACACCGACTCGAATGGATTCGAAAAACAATACGAAATGAGGTACAACGCATATGAAATCCATTTAGGCGGTTTAGTACTCAGTTTTATTCTGTGACTTTTTTTGTACAAGCGTGGAGTCTTCCACCTTGCAAATTGGGACACGTAGTTAGGAATATTTAACACCGACTCTGACATATTGGAAACGCGGCACGACATGAACTAGGGCGCATAAGTAGTGTATTCGGCAGGTTTGGTACTCACTTTCGTTCCGTAACTTTTTTCGTACAAATGGATCCTACAGTGCTACCGTGAGGAATATTTAACACCGACTCGAACGGATTCGAAACACAACATGAAATGAGCTACGGCGCATATGAATTCCATTCAGGGTGTCTAGTACTCAGTTTTATTCTGTGACTTTTTTCGTAGACGCGTGGAGTCTACCTTACAAATTGGGACCCGTCGTGAGGAATATTTAACACCGACTCTGACGGATTTGAAACGCAGCACGACAATAGCTAGGACGCATATGTAGTGTGTTTGGCTGGTTTGGCACTCAGTTTCGTTCCACAACTTGTTTCATACAAATGGAGCCTATAGTGCTAATTGGGACCCACCGTGAGAAATATTTAACACCGACTCGAACAGATTTGAAACACAACCCGAAATGAGCTACGACGCATATGAATTCCATTCAGGGGGTTTAGTACTCAGTTTTATTCTGTGACTTATTTCGTACACGCGTGAAGTCTACCTAGCAAATTGGGACCGGTCTTGAGGAATATTTAATACCGACTCTGACGGATTCGAAATGCGGCACGACATGAGATTGGGCGCATATGAAGTGTATTCGGCAGGTTTGGCACTCAGTTTCATTCCGTAACTTTTTTTATACAAATGGAGCCTACAGTGCTAATTGGGACCCATCGTGAGGAATATTTAACACCGACTCGAACGGATTCGAAACACAACCCGAAATGAGCTACGGCGCATATAAATTCCATTCAGGGGGTTTAGTAATTAGTTTTATTCTGTGACTTTTTTCGTACACGCGTGTAGTCTACCTTGCAAATTGGGACACATCGTGTGGAATATTTAACGCCGACTCTGATGGATTCAAAACGCAGCACGACATGAGCTAGGGCACATATGAAGTTTATTCGGCAGGTTTGGCACTCAGTTTCGATCCGTAACTTTTTTCATACAAATGGAGCCAACAGTGCTAATTGGGACCCACAATGAGGAATATTTAACACTGACTCGAACGAATTCCAAATACAACTAAGAATGAGCTACGGCGCATATGAATTCCATTCAGGGGTTTAGTACTCAGTTTTATTCTGTGACTTTTTTCGTACACGCGCGGAGTGTACCTACAAATTTGGACCCGTCACGAGGAATATTTAACACCGACTCTGACGGATTCGAAACACAGCACGACATGAGCTAGGGCGCGTATGAAGTGTATTCAGCATGTTTGGCACTCAGTTTCGTTCGGTAACTTTTTTCATACAAATAGAGCCAACAGTGCTAATTGGGACCCACCGTGAGGAATATTTAACACCGACTCGAACAGATTCGAAACACAACTCGAAATGACCTATGGCGCATATGAATTCCATTCTGGGGGTTTAGTACTCAGTTTTATTCTGTGACTTTTTTCGTACACACGTGGAGTATACCTTGGAACATGGGACCCGTCGTGAGGAATATTTAACACCGACTCTGACGGAATCGAAATGCAACACGACATGAGTTAAGGCACATATGAAGTGTATTCAGAAGGTTTGGCTCTTAGTTTCGTTCCGTTACTTTTTTTCATACAAATGGAGCCTACAGTGCTAATTGGGGCCGAACGTGAGGAATATTTAACACCGACTCGAACGGATTCGAAACACAACACGAAATGTGCTACGGCGCATATCAATTCCATTTAGGAGGTTTAGTACTCTGTTTTATTCTGTGACTTTTTTCGTACACGCGTGGTGTCTATCTTGCAAATTGAGACCTGTTGTGGTAATATTTAACACTGACTTTGACAGATTCAAAACGTTGCACGACATGAGCTAGGGCGCATATGAAGTATATTCGGCAGGTTTGGCACTCAATTTCATTCCGTAACTTTTTTCATACAAATGGAGCCTATAGTGCTAATTGAGACACACCGTGCGGAATATTTAACATCGACTCGAACGGATTCGAAACACAACCCGAAATGAGCTATGGCGCATATGACTTCCATTTAGGGGGTTTAGTATTTAATTTTATTCTGTGACTTTTTTCGTACACGCGTGGAATCTATCTTGCAAATTGGGACCCGTTGTGTGGAATTAACACCGACTCTGACGGATTCGAAGTGCAGGACGACATGAGCTAAGGGCGCATATGAAGTGTACATGGCAGGATTGGCACTCATTTTCGTTCTGTAACTTTTCTTCAAACAAATGGAGCCTACAGTGTTAATTGGGACCCACCATGAGGAATATTTAACACCGACTCGAAACACAACCCGAAATGAGCTACGGCGCATATGAATTCCAATCAGGGGGTTTAGTACTCAGTTTTATTCTTTGACTTTTTTCGTACACGCGTGGGATCTACCTAGCAGGTTGGGACCGGTCGTAAGGAATATTTTACACCGACTCAGACGGATTCGAAATGCAGCATGACATGAGCTAGGGCGCATATCAAGTGTATTCGGCAGGTTTGGCACTCAGTTTCGTTCCGTTACTTTTTTCATACAAATGGAGCCTATAGTGCTAATTGGGATCGAATGTGACGAATATTAAACACCGAATCGAACGGATTCGAAACATAACACGAAATAAGCTACGACGCATATGAATTCCATTCAGCGGGTTTAGTACTCAGTTTTATCTTGTGACTTTTTTCGTACACTCGTGGAGTATACATTACAAATTGAGACCCGTCGTGAGGAATATTTAACACTGACTCTGACAGATTCCAAACGTAGCACGACATGAGCTTGGGCGCATACGAAGTGTATTTGCACGATTGGCACTCAGTTTCGTTCCGTAACTTTTTTCATACAAATTGAGCCTAAAGTTCTAATTGGGACCCACTGTGAGGAATATTCAACACCGACTAGAACGGATTTGAAACATAACCCAAAATGAGCTACGGCCCATATGACTTCCATTTAGTGGGTTTAGTACTCAGTTTTATTTTGTGACTTTTGTCGTACATGCGTGGAGTCTTCTACTTTGCAAATTACGACCCGTCGTGAGGAATATTTAACACCGACTCTAACGGATTCAAAACGCAGCACGACATGAGCTAGGGCGCATATGAAGTGTATTCGGCAGGATTGGCACTCAGTTTCATTTCGTAACTTTTTTCATACAAATGGAGTCTATAGTGCTAATTGGGACCGACCGTGACTAATATTTATCATCGACTAGAACGGATTCGAAACACAACCCGAAATGAGCTACGGCGCATATGAATTCAATTCAGGGGGTTTAGTACTTAGTTTTATTCTGTGACTTTTTTCGTAAACGCAGGGAGTCTTATACCTTGCAAATTGTGACCCATCGTGAGGAATATTTACCAACGACTCTAAAGGATGTGAAACGCAGCACGACATGAGCTAGGGCGCATATGAAGTGTATTCGGCAGGTTAGGCACTCAGTTCCGTTCCATTACTTTTTTTCATACAAATGGAGCCTACAGTGCTAATTGAGACCCACCGTGAGGAATATTTAAGATCGACTCGAACGGATTCGAAACACAACCCGAAATGAGCTACGGCGCATATGACTTCAATATAGGGGGTTTAGTACTCATTTTTATTCTGTGACTTTTTTCGTACACGCGTGGAGTCTGCCTAGCAAATTGGGACCCGTTGTGAGGAATATTTAACACCGACTCTAACGGATTCGAAACGCAGCACGACATGAGCTTGGGCGCATATGAAGTGTATTCGGCAGGTTTGGCACTTAGTTTCATTCCATAACTTTTTTCAAACAAATGGAGGCAGACTACAGTGCTAATTGGGACCCACCGTAAGGAATATTTAACACCGACTCGAACAGATTCGTAACACAAACCGAAATGAGCTACGGTGATATGAATTCCATTAAGGGGGTTTAGTACTCAGGTTTATTCTGTGACTTTTTTCATATACGCGTGGAGTTTACCTTGCAAATTGGGACCCGTCGTGAGGAATATTTAACACCGACTCTGACAGATTCGAAATGCAGCACGACGTGAGCTAGGGCGCATATGAAGTGTATTCGGCAGGTTTGGTACTCAGTTTTGTTCCATAACGTTTTTGATACAAATGGAGCCTACAGTGCTAGTAGGGAAAGAGATCTCTTCTCGGATTTTTTTTTCTGAACTTTTGTTTTGCAATTGAATCTTTGTGGCTTTTGTAGTATGCACTTGCCTTTTCTTCTCTGATTTGGTGCGGCTTTTTTTCTATCTGCACTTGCCTTTTTTTTAAATCTCCTTGATTCGGTGCGGCTCTTGTATCTGCACCGGCTTGTTTTTTTTATATTTGGAAACTGATATCTTATTTGGTAGACACAATGAATCACGCGGATTAGGGAACGGATCAAGATAACTAGAGACCAACCTAATCTGATCTCCAGCAAACATCGAGAGTCCTGATCTGGTCAACTAGCAGAAACTTACTCCAATTCGAATGTAATTGTGACCAAAACGTGACTCAAACTCGAAACTCTAAAGGGACTAGACTCTAAAACCAGTAAAGACACGATTATGCAACCGACGATTCAACAAACCAAGAACAAGTAGTAAAAGTTAGGGCACAAATTAGCTTGGACAAAGGGACAAATCTTTTTTGTGGGGCAAATTTTCTTGACTCTAGGTAGAAAATGAAATATGATGGAAAATCTCACCGAGCAACCATGAGCTCTGATACCAACTTGATGGGGACGGCGATCCTGATCTTTCGGTGGGATGATGATACGTCGATTTGAAGGTGTTGATGGCACCGAATTTAGGGCTTCCTAACAAACAGGTTGGGAGCTTCACAATCACAATGCCAAATCCACACAGATACAAGATCCAATGATCAGTAGTTCCTTCAAGAAATTGAGAACCCGCAAGAACAAAGTATTAAGCAAACCGAAAAAGTAGTATTGAAATCAAACAAAGAAAACAAGTTGAGGTTCTGTTTCTCAGCTCGGGCGGTCTAGTCGACACGCCCGAACACGAGGAGGGACGCACATGGGGTCTACCAAAACACAACAAAACCTAAAAAATGAAGAACAGGGGTGAGAACCCAATATAAAGGGGTACCCACACAAGGGGGAGCCCAAGAGGGGTGCAGCAGCCAGGAGAGGAGCGTCGGCCAAAGGAGGGGTGGAACCCTAAGAGTACATGGGCCTTGGGCCCAAAAGAAAGGTGGCGCAGCACCTGGAATTTCTATCCCGTGAGATTGTTCTATGATTTCCCTACGCTCCAGGAGGAATTTGTCCTCGGGATCAGATCCATTGGAAAGGTTATCTTGATACCTTTCAAACGAATTATCGAACGTCGAAAAAAGAGTTCGGATGTGGCCGTGGCGTCCATTTGAAGTACTGCTGCTCCTGGATGGCCGAACCGGACTAGGCGACGAATTGGGCTTTATCTTGGGCCTTCCTTGGCACGTGGGCTGTCCTCGGTGGATGTTCATGACATGCTGGTCTAGCAAATGTGAATGGAAAGGACTTGCTTCCGGATTAAGCCCTCCAGACGTCAGAGACTTAAGTAGCCGTAAACAATGACGGTCGGGGACGAAGTAGCGGTCGTAGAGGAAGAACGGGCAGCGGTTGTATCCTTGGTTGGGATGTCCTCATCAGTTTTATTCTCCGACTTTTTTCGTACACGCGTGGAGTCTACCTTGCAAATTGAGACCAGTCGTGAGGAATATTTAACACTGACTTTGACAGATTCAAAACGCAGCACAACATGAGCTAGGGCGCATATGAAGCGTATTCGACAGGTTTGGCACTCAGTTTCATTCCGTAACTTTTTTCATACAAATGGAGCCTACAGTGCTAATTGGGACCGAACGTGAGGAATATTTAACACCGACTCGAACGGATTCTAAACACAACACGAAATGAGCGGCGACACATATGAATTCCATTCAGGGGGTTTAGTACTCAGTTTTATTCTGAGACTTTTTTCGTACATGCGTGGTGTCTACCTTGCAAATTGAGACCCGTCACGAGGAATATTTAAGACTGACTCTGATAGATTCCAAACGCAGCACGACATGAGCTAGGGCGCATATGAAGTGTATTCGGTAGGATTGGCACTCAGTTTCGCTCCGTAACTTTTTTCATACAAATGGAGCCTATAGTGCTAATTGGGACCCACCGTAAGGAATATTTAACACCGACTCGAACAGATTCGAAACACAACCCGAAATGAGCTACGGCGCATATGAACTCCATTTAGGGGGTTTAGTACTCAGGTTTATTTTGTGACTTTTTTCGTACATGCGTGGAGTCTACCTTGCAAATTGGGACCCGTAATGAGGAATATTCAACACCGACTCTGACGGATTCGAAATGCAGCACGACATGAGCTAGGGCGCATATGAAGTGTATTCGACAGGTTTGGCACTCAGTTTCGTTCTGTAACTTTTTTTATACAAATGGATCCTACAGTGCTAATTGGGACCCACCGTGAGGAATATTTATCACCGACTCAAACGGATTCAAAGCACAACACGAAATGAGCTACGACGCATAAGAATTTCGTTCAAGGGGTTTAGTACTCTGTTTTTTTCTGTGACTTTTGTCGCACACGCCGTGAGGAATATTTAAAACACATAACGAAATGAGGTAAGGCACACATGACTTCCATTCAGGTGGTTTACTACTTAGTTTTATTCTGTGACTTTTTTCGTACACGCGTGGAGTCTACCTTGCAAATTTGGGGCCCGTTGTGTGGAATATTTAACACCGACTCTGACGGATTCGAAATGCAGCACGACAAGAGCTGGGGCGCATATGAAGTGTATTCGGCAAGTTTGGCACTCAGTTTCGTTCCGTAACTTTGTTCATACAAATGGAGCCTAAAGTGGTAATTGGGACCCGTCTGTGATAAGCTTTTCTGTAGTAGTGCCTCCTCGTCACGATAACTTGATATCACTGTGTGACAACACATGGCACACCAATTCATAAACATTGTTCCATATTCCATTAGTCAAGATTAAGTATCAACATTTGGACACATGTGATTACGAGGCATGGCTAAGCAATCTATGACTGTCTAACTAGCCCATGTTGATTATCAATATTAACCAACTTCAGTTCCACATCCTAGGGTGACAATTAGATCATGGCATAGAATTGACAAGGTATGATTTAAGTCAAATAGGCATATTATCTAATTCCCAGATTAATTGAAATCATTTATACACATAAAATATCATGCATAATTTTAAGAAACAAAATAGCAATTTGGTGAAATTAGGTGGAACATGATCAAAGCACAACTTGCCTTGGAGTAGGTGGTCGTCTTGCTCTGAGCTTAGGTCTTGAAGCGACGAATCTTCGTCCGGATCACCGAGCAGTTCAACGTCTACGCGAAACGATGCAAAAATAGCAAATAAATACTAAAACGGAGAGCAACCAAACCCCAAAAATAAAATCAAATTCACCAATAAATATATCTTGATTTTACAAATTTTTAAAAATTTGAATCACTCAAAGCCGAGGTAAAATGCAAAAGACTTTTGAAGTTTGAATAAATATTGAAAATACAAAAAATAGAAAAACCGATTTTTCCGAATTATTTTTCCATTGGAAAAGATCTTTATTGCCATATCTCGACGTCACCGACCCGCCAATCAGCGCCGACACGCCACCTCCGCGCATGCACCCACCCACGAAACCGCCTCTAGTCCACCGTGGACGCGTCCCACGGCGCCTTGCATCATGCGCCTGACACGCGGCGCGCCCAGGTTGGCTGCGACGCCGCCTGTGCCGATGCTCGACACGCGGCGCACATCCGCGAGGGGATCTGACAGCTACCGATCTACACCTACGTGGCTCAATCCTAACCGATCAGACCCAATCCAACGGCCAACGCTTACCTGAGCCTTTTACTGCTTTTACTGAGACGTGGCACGATCACAGCTGTCCGACAAAGATCCAACGGTTGATGAAGCTTCCCGGCGAAGATGGCAGCACGGCGACTGACTTGCACCGGAGTGGAGGAAGACGACGACCTGAACGGCGTTTTGGAGCGACTCCGACGAGATGAAGTGGCAGCCTCGACGCGTCTTGGAACAGCGACTCCGGATCTGGAACCGATTCGGCGGAAGGAGGCTTGACGATGGTGGAATGGCGCAAAAACTCACGACGGTGCTACGAAGAACTACGGCGAGCTTCTGGGCGACGAAGGCGGCGAAACAGGCGAAGAGGCTAGTGCTACTGGCTACGCAAGGGGCTGAGGAACCTCGGATTGTGGGCTACGATTTTTATAGCCTCGGCATGCGCGCAAAAAGGGCAACCCTAGCTCTCCGCGGCGGAGACGGCGTGCGGCGGCGAGTTTGGAAACCCGAATTGGAGACCAAGACGCCCAGCCGTCCGATTCGCGATCAACGGCCACGATTAGATCTCGGGCGATTCGATCCAATCCGCACTTTCCAAAATCAACGGATGCGATCAGATCTTTCCAAAATAACGCTGCACGATCTCAACTGCATGATCTCGATCCAACGGCCGACCGTGCTAGGGTTTCGCGAAAAGAACGGCCGTCCGATCCGGATCCAACGGCTACCACACGGGACGGCATTGGGGAGGGCTGGCGAGTCGCACAGCACTGGGCCACGCACGCACAATACTAGGCTGTGGCCTGGTACTGTTCAATCTGATTTTCTAACGCTTTTCAAATTAAAATAATTCTTGAAATTAGATTAATTCATTTAAGGCAATTAAAATATCAGTAAAATCCCCAGAAAAATTCATAAATACTTTGAGACATTTTGAGCTTGAAAAAATTATTTTTGGCAAAACTTTATATTAGTTTTATCTATATATAATTAGATTTCACCAAAGGTTCAATATACTTAATGAAAATAAATTCAAATAATTTCTGGAAAATCCAATAAATTCAGAAAATCACCAAAATGCACATGAGTGAAATTACGGGTAAAATTTGGAATGTTACAAACCTCCCCCCTTAACAGAATCTCGACCCCGAGATTCATGGATGACTAGGGAATAGGTTTGGAAATTCTGACTTTAGGTCCTCTTCACGCTCCCAGGTTGCCTCATTCTCAGAATGGTTGCTCCACTAAACTCTGCAAAAGCGAACTGATTTGTTCCTGGTATTGCGCTCCATAACAACCAAAATTTTCATCGGTTGCTCCTTGTAAGTCAAATTCTTCTGCAACTCAATCTCTTCCAAAGGCGTCTGCTCTACTGGCACCCGAAGACACTTCTTGAGCTGTGACACATAGAACACATCATGCACGCCTGCCAGTGATTGCGGCAATTCCAACTGATAAGCAAACTCCCCTCGACGGCTCAAAATCTTGAATGGTCCAACATATCTTGGGGCAAGCTTTCCTTTAGCGTGAAACCTTTTAACTCCCTTCAAAGGGGTAACTCTAAGATACACGAAATCGTCGAGCTCGAAACTCAAATCACAATGTCGATTATCAGCGTAACTCTTTTGCCTTGACTGCGCGATTTTCAACTTCTCTCTTATCATATCAACTTGCTCTTCAGCCTCCTTGAGAATATTAGGGCCAAATATCATACGCTCCCCTGTCTCATTCCAATTCAGCGGGGTACGACAGGCACGACCATATAAAGCTTCAAATGGTGACATCTGCAAACTAACCTGGTAACTGTTGTTATAACTGAACTCTGCATACGGTAAACATTTGTCCCATGAAGTAGTGTAGGCGAAAGCGCAAGCTCTTAACATATCTTCCAGAATCTGATTTACTCTTTCTGTCTAACCATCGGTCTGCGGATGATATGCTGTGCTGAAGTTCAAACGCGTTCCCATAGCTTCATGCAATTTATCCTAGAATCTCGAGGTGAACTGAGTACCTTTGTCTAACACTATTTTCTTAGGCACACCATGCAAAAACACAATTCTGGCTATATATAATTCTGCTAACCGGGGTCCTGAGTAAGTTGTCTTAACCGGAATGAAGTGAGCAACTTTGGTCAATCGATCCACAATGACCCATATAGAATCATACCCACTTTGAGTTCTAGGCAAACCAGTGATAAAATCCATGCCAATTTCTTCCCATTTCCATTCTGGGATTTTTAATGGCTGTAGTAAACCTGCTGGTCTCTGGTGTATTGCCTTAACTCTCTGGCATATATCACACAAGGCAACATGCTCAGCGACTTCACGCTTCATATTCGGCCACCAAAAGCTCTCCCTTAAGTCCTGGTACATCTTGGCGCTTCCCGGATAGATTGAATACATGGAATCGTGAGCCTCTTCCAAAATCAACTGCTTAAGCTCTGGTCTGTGTGGCACACAGATTCTACCGTTGAACCACATGGTACCCCGGTCATCCATAGTAAAATCTGCCGCCAATCCTTCATCCTTTTTAGCTTTGATTCGGTTGATTTTCTCATCATCTTTTTGCCCTTCCCGAATCTGATCCTCAAGCGTCGGCTTTACTTCCAATGCAGCCATGAATCCTTCTGGAACCATTTCCAATTTTAACTTCTGAAACTCCTTACACAGCTCCGATTGATCTTCTTGTACCATCATATTTGCAACTTGGCTTTCACGACTCAAAGCATCCGCCACTACAGTAGCCTTTCCTGGATGGTAGTGGATTCCCACATTATAATCCTTTATCAGCTCCAACCACCTTCTTTGACTCATGTTAAGATATGACTGAGTGAAAATATATTTCAAACTCTTGTGGTCCGTATATATCTCACATCAATTTCAAATGAGATAATGACGCCACAATTTCGAGGCATGCACCACAGCAGCCAATTCCAAATCATGCGTAGGATAATTTCCTTCATGCGGTCTTAACTGCCTTGATGCATATGCGACCACTTTACCCTCTTGCATCAACACGCATCCAAGACCCTGTCTTGATGCATCACAGTATATGTCCAAGCTGTTCTGGACATTCGATAATACCAACAATGGGGTGTTGTCAAATGCTTCTTTAATTCCTCAAAGCTCTTCTCACACTCTAGCGTCCACGCAAACTTCTTTTCCTTTTTCATCAATTGCGTGAGAGGTCTCGCAATTGTTGACAATCCTTCTATAAACCGTCGGTAGTAACCTGCCATTCCCAGAAAACTACGCACCTGAGTAACAGACTTCGGCTGCTACCAGTGCAGGACTGTCTCCACCTTGCTCGGGTCTACTGCCACTCCTTTCGTAGTCATCACATGACCAAGAAATTCAACCTTCTCCTTCAAAAAATCACACTTGCTGAGCTTAGCGTACAACAGTTGTTCTCGCAACCTTTCTAAAACTAACCTCAAATGTTCAGCATGCTCTTCTTCTGTTTTCGAGTAAACCAGGATATCGTCTATCAAGACAATAACAAACTTATCCAGATACTCCATGAAAACCTTATTCATCATATTCATGAAATATGCCGGCGCATTGGTCAATCCGAACGACAAACTGTAAACTCATAATGTCAATATCTCGTCGAGAATGCAGTCTTCGGGACATCTTCTGCTCGAATCTTCAATTGATGATATCCGGAACGAAGGTCTATCTTGGAGAAGACTCCTGCTCCCCACAACTGATCAAATAAGTCGTCGATTCTTGGCAACAGGTACTTGTTCTTAATCGTTACTTCATTAAGTGCTCGATAATCGATACACATCCTTAGACTTCCATCCTTTTTCCTTACAAACAAAACTTGCACTCCCCATGGCGATGAGCTTGGTCTTACGAAGCCTTTCTCCAATAGCTCTTCAATTTGCTTCTTCATTTCTACTAGTTCATTAATAGGCATTCGATAGGGTCTTTTTGCTATCGGTGCTGTTCCAGGTGCTAACTCAATGACAAACTCGATGTCACGGTCTGGCGGCATTCCCAGCAGATCCTCTGGAAATACATCTGGGTATTCCATGACCATGGCACATCTTCTATGCTGACGGTTTTCACGCTATTAACCATTAATTGACCATCACGAACTGTTGTCGCTTGGAATTCCACTTTCTCTCCTCTAGGGCTCTCAATGGATACAACCCTTCGACCGCAATCCAATACTGTCTTATGCTTTGTCAACCAGTCCATACCGAGAATAACATCTAAAACTTGGGTATCAAACATGATCAAGTTCGCTAGGAACTCTACCCCATTAATTAGCAGCTTAACTCCCAAGCACCCAAGGCTAGATCTTAACTCAGATCCCAGGGCTTGGACTAACATCACATATTTAAGATTTTTCATAATCAAACCATTTTCAAATGGTAAATCCCGAGAGACAAATGAATGCAAAGCTCCTGAATCAAATGAGACTATTGCAGGTACTGAGTTTACCAAAAACTTACCCAGCACGACGTCTGACGCTTCTTGAGCTCCATCTGCGGTGATGTGGTTGACTCTGCCCCGAATAGTAGCTTGAGGCATTGCTCCTGCCTGTCTAGTTCCTCGGCTCGCTCCCGTCATTGACGCCTTGGCAGGGGTCATTCCAAGGTTGAAACGCACTGGCGTGATATCTCCTTTCTGGGGACATATATTAGCATAATGCCCCAACTCATTGCAACTGTAGCACCTTATGGCGGCTGACTGCTGCACTCCTCCTTGAGCATTGTTACCTTGGGCCGGCGGTCGATAACTCGTCTCCGGTGGTCGCGCGCAGTGTTGCTGGTTTGTTAACAGCTTGCGGTTGGAACCTGGCAAACTGTTGCGGTGTTATCCTCATTCGCTGGTGGTTAGGGCATCCACTTTGGTTGGTCATCAAGCGCTTGCGATTCTCCCCCAGTTCTTTGCGCTTATCCTCCAAAATCAAAGCTTTGTTTACCAATTCTTCAAAATCCGGAAAAGTGTGGCTAATTAGCCCAACCTGCAACCCTGAGTTTAGTCCTTTCATGAAGCGGGACTGCTTGGCCTTGTCCGTCGCTACGTCTTCAGGTGCATAGCGAGCTAACTGCGTGAATTTATTCAAGTAATCGGCCACCGGTTGGCCTCCTTGCTTAAGCGCCCTGAATTCTTCTTTTTTCAGGTCCATCATCCCTTCTGGTACATGATATTTGCGAAAGGCTATTGCGAACTCTTCCCATGTGATTTCCATGGGTGCCTCATGAGCAGCGCAGTAGTTCTCCCACCATTCTGCAGCTGTTCCCTCTAGCTGATGGGATGCGTAAAGAACCTTCTTATGGCCTTCACATTGAGTGATGTACAGCTTCCTCTCAATGGTTCTTAGCCAATCATCCGCTTCCAAGGGGTTGACATTGCCTGAGAGTGTTGGCGGCCGGGTCCTCATAAAATCTGATAACTTGGAGTAAGTACGAGGCCCGCCATATTGTTCTGGGCAGCGGGGTTGTTGACTGCAGCCATATTGGTCATCTGCTGCTTCATTGTCTGCATCAACTGAGTTTGCGCAGCGAGAAAAGCTCCCAAGTTCTGCATATCCACTGGCGGTGCTTGCTGCGGTGGTGCTTTTCATTGGGGTTGTTGCCTGGGCGCAGACCACTTCCTGAAGCTCCGTTGTTACTGCGGGTGTTCACCATCTGCTTGATTACGTCTTGGGTTAGGAAAGATAGATGTAGCATAGATAAGATGCAAGAATTTCTAAGGCGGGGGAAACAGGCTAACCCAACTTAAATACTCTTTATTAATACTTGGTATGGTTGCTTACAATGCCTAAGGGCTTTGCAACACATAGTGCACACTCAACAAAGAAGTAAGAACCAAACTAAACATGCAACCTTAACGTCTACTAAAAGGGTAAAGACTAATTTAAGGATGCGACCCAACACTCGAGTCTCAACAAAACTCTAAAACACTCACTCATCCAGCCACCTTGGTTGAGACTGATCCGACGCATGCACCGGTGGGTGGGCTGGCATGGGTGCAAACCTATCCTGGTGACCCTCTGCTGGCTCCTCAGGCTCCCACTCACGCTCCTCTGGGTCTTCTTCTTCTTCTTCTTCTTCTTCGCGACATCCTCCGCCTCGGACGACTTGGTCCGCCACCTCCTCGCCTACCCGCAAGGCCTCCTCCACAACGATGACTTTGGTTGCTGCGCTCAAGCTCTCGCCACCACCCTCGGCCAGACACCGCCTCCGGCTCTTGAGCAAGGTCCTCAGTGCTCCTCCCGGGCGGTGGTGAACTCAAGAAGGTGTACTACGGTAGCACACTCCTCCACGATCCGCCGACGCTGGCACGCCGCTCTGCCGGGTGAAGCCGAACACGGTGTCGCTAAGCTCGAGGCGAGTCGCGGCGATCCGTCCAAGAGCAAGTCCGCAGCCTCCCGAATTCCCACCTGACGTGAACCTCCGGTAGTGATGTGGATCGGTCGGTGGTCTCGCCGCACTCTCGAGCGAAGATGGTCGGTTGCGTAAGAACCCCGATGCACACCGCTGACGCCCAGCTTGCTTCCTCGGTAGAGCTGACGATCGAAGCCTCCAATCACTTGAAGAACTCTCCACGGCTCCATGGCATAGCCACCCTGCATCGACTCGAAGGACTGGAAGATCGACATCTATTCAAAACAAAATTTTGAATAAGATCTCCACTTGAAACGACAATGAAAAGAAGGTAATTTTAGCTAGGATGAGTGTAGAAGAATCAGATAAGCCAAGAGTTTCTTATTAGTCAAATTTACCTTTTTGTTTAGAAAATAATTTTGGAAACTCCTAAGAGATACCAACTACCTAGGGCCAAGACCTATAGTCAGTATGGCTCTGATACCACCTCTGTCGGGACCTGAATTTGCAACTCTGGACCCTCTGTGTATATCACACTAGTCCAGGATCACGCTAGTGCACACAGGCTCAACATAGATGTTATCACAGTCATACACAACGAAATATAGTATAACTTTAATAATTAACAATAACTGTTGTCTTACATGATTATTGCCACACAGGGCTTAACCAAGAAATAGCAATTAAGCAAAGAATGAAATAAAGTAGACGTAGTAGCTCCCAGTTCACCACAGTAACCGACGAGGCTCGAACCCTAAGCATTCGCATCCGGATAATCCTCCTCCACGAAAGGCGTAGATTCTTCTTCTTCTGAAGTTGTTGTTGTTGGGGTGAGTACATAAAGCACTCAACAAGTTGTGCACAGCAATGCAAGTCTAATATTCTATATGCTTGGCTTAATCCAATGAAATGGCTAATAAGGATATTTTGCAATAAAGCGGCATTTAACAAGAATACAGTAAATAGATTGAAAAGCAGTAAAACAAATAACAGTAATCAATAGATTCAGCATTTCTGAAGTAAACCAAGTTTCCAATCCTAAATCAATTTCAACCTTCCATGGCACCTTGCCCTCCCAATAGGTTTTTGTTTAACAAAAGTCTAACCCTTAACTGTAATTCCCGAGCATTGCCCAATACCGTGAGCATGGCTATTCGAATAGATTGTTCACTCTGCAGAGGTTACGCACTTTACCCACACGATACAACCAAACACCACCAAGGCAAGTGATCATAACAAAGCCATTACAATGCTACACCTAGACCCAGTACTGCTCTCTAAGGTTTCAACACTGAAGGGTTAAACCACCACAACAGGGCCTCCCTCTTGCGCCATGTGAGTTAAACCGTAAACCCGGGACTCACTATTCACCACGATAGTACCGAAATCTAGGCTTCACAAATTAATCAGCTAGGCTGTCCCATTCCAGACATGTGGTTGCAAGATAGATTCAGGTCAAAGGCTTGCAAGGTTAAGTCCTTAAAGTGATTAAGGCAAGACTTCCACATACCCCTGCCAATCCTGGCCCACCTTGGCACACTGCCCCTTGCCACTTGCCCCAATCTAAATCATTACCACCCCAGTTGATTACCAAGCACCACGTGCCACCAATATTTCAATCTAGTTGTGTGACCTCACTACTACAGAAAGGCTTATATTAGACACCTCATCACAGACGCTTCCTCAAAACCGTCTGTGACAAATATTATCACTGACGGTTTTATATTGAAACCGTCAGTGACATTATCACAGATGGTACTCTACAAAACCGCCGCGATGATATACATCAATATCACGCACGGTTGTAGTTAAAACCGCTCGAAGATATCATAGACGGTTATTTTATAAAACCGTCGTAATATCACGATTATCCCGACGGTTTTCTAATAAAACCGTCATTATATATCATGCACGGTTTTATTATAAAACCGCTCGAATGCTATATTTTTTTTTGACGGTTTTTTATAAACCCCTCTCATTTCTATCAAGAATATAAAATACAGAGGCTCGAGCCACTTGGTGCATTTTAGGTTTCGATCTATTTTCATTTGGTCGCTACTGCTGGTTGTGAGGCGATTTGGTAAAAGAAGACCGTTGATTTTGAAGGGTGATTGAGGATCCATTTGATTTTGGTGATCTAAGGTTAGTAACGGTGCCTAATTGCAGTATATTCAAGATCTAGCTTGGTAAGGATAGAATTTGATGATTTTTTAGATTTAGTTTGTAGATTCATGTGTTCTTTCTATGTAAGGGTAGTAATGGGTTTTAATTGCATTAACACTAAATGCTATATGCTTGGCGTAGATGGTTAGAAGATGGATGTACAATAAGAACCGTGTGAGTGCCGAGTACATTAATGGCGTCTCCGCTTTTAGAAGAGCTGCAGAAGAGGATATGTTTAATAAGGGGGGCAGTTTACTTGTTCGTGCATTGACTGTGAGAATCTGATGATATTTCGAAACTTTGCGCAGATCGAAGCACACTTGATTATGAGGGGTTTCAAAACGGGGTATACATGTTGGACCAGTCACGGTGAAGAGCAGGAGATGCAGGAAGCAGGTATTAACATGGTCGATTTAAGTAAATGATATGTCGGATGGTCGACGATTGTGGTTCCGGCGAGGATAGGTTGCAGGAAGATAATCTGAATCAGATGTTGTGCGATGTAGAAGGGAACCGTGATGATAGAGAATATGATAAATTCTGGGGCTTGATGGAGGACTCAGAGAAACCTTTGTTCCTGTGTCGCAAGTCGAAATACACAAGGTTGTCATCCGTGCTTGAACTGCTGAAATTGAAAGCAAGCAACGGTTGGTCCGATAAGAGTTTCACACAGTATTACGCTTATTGGCATGACATGCTTCCTAAGGAAACGAGTTGCCGACAACCACCTACAAAGCTAAGAAGGTTCTTTGTCCCTTGGGAATGGAAGTAGAAAGAATACATGCATGTCCGAACGATCAGATCCTGCATCGCCAAGAGTACGCGAACTTACACATATGTCCTGTGTGCAACGCATCCCGGTACAAGCGTAAGAGTCATTCGGATGATGACAGTGAGGGCATCCAGGTGATGAAAGGACCTCCTGCTAAGGTGGCATGGTATCTGCCTATAATTCCTCGTTTGAAGCGTTTATTTGAGAACCCAAATGAGGCAAAATTGATGCATTGGCACTCGGAGGAGCATAAGAACGATGGAATGCTAAGGCACCCTGCTGATTCCATCCAATGGAGAAACATCAATAGGAGGTTTCAAGAATTTGGTGAGGATCCGAGGAATATAAGGTTTGGATTGAGTACAGATGGAATGAATCCTTTCGGTAACATGAGTAGCCGGCATAACACTTGGCCCGTGAATCTCTGTATCTACAACCTTCCTCCTTGGTTGTGTATGAAGCGGAAGTACATTTTGTTGTCTCAGATTTATCCAAGGACCAAACAACCCGGGAACGATATTGATGTGTACCTAGCACCATTGGTGGAAGATCTAAAACACTATGGGTTCCCGGTATAGGTATGGGATGCATAAATGAGAGAACTTCACTTTGCACCGCTTTTATTCTCGCACCATAAATGATTACCCCGCCTTGGTAACCTATCGTGCCAGAGTACAAAAGGAACCAAAGCTCGCACTCACCGCTTAGACAATACCGAGAGTGTGTGGCTGAATCACTCGCGCAAAATTGTTTACGTGCATCACCGTATGTTCCTTCGGAGGAATCACCCATACCGCAAAATGAAAAAACAATTCGATGGAACGAACGAAGACTGTTTAGCTCCAAAGCCTTTAAGTGGGATACATATCCATTATATGGTTAAGAACTTGGCTGTTGCGTTTGGAAAGGGGCGTAAATCGAGGTCCCGTGAGAAGAGCACGTGGAAGAAGAGATCAATATTTTGGGACCTACCTTATTGGGAGCACCTAGAAGTTCGGCACTGCATCGACGTGATGCATGTGGAGAAGAATGTCTGTGATAGCTTGATTGGTCTCTTATTGAATATTAAAGGCAAATCAAAGGACAATATCAATGCACGCCTTGACTTGGTCGATATGGGCAAAAGACCTGAGTTAGCACCGAAAGAGACAGATACAGGCCGAACATACTGCGAACCTGCTTGTTACACTTTGTCTAAGGCCGAGAGAACTAAACTGCGCCAGTGCTTGCATGGTGTGAAAGTTTTGTTCGGTTACTCCTCTAACATGAAGAGACTTGTTTCGATGCAAGATTTGAAATTAGTTGGCATGAAGTCTCATGATTGTCATGTGCTGATGACACAAATACTACCTGTGGCAATTAGAAGTATTTTGCCACCAAGGTCCAGAGACAATCACGAGGTCAGTGTTATTTCTTTAACACAATTGCTCGTAAGGTCATCGATCCCAAGCACTAGATGCACTACAGTCGAGGTGGTGATGACTCTATGTAATCTTGAGATGTATTTCCTTCGCTGCTTTTCGATATCATGGTCCATCTCGTTGTTCACCTTGTGATAGAGATAAAGATATGCGGGCCCGTGTTCCTACGTAGCATGTACCCATTCGAGAGGTATATGGAATTCTCAAGTCCTACGACGGAATCGATCTCACGAGGGTAGCATTGTCGAAGGTTATGCAACCAAGAAGTCGAGAGTTCTGCGCCGATTACTTGGCTCAGTCGAACCAATAGGTGTGCCTCGATCTCGCCCGAGGAGACTCCAAGGCATCGGGACCATCGAAAGAAAGCAATCACGCTCGATCCGCTTCCTATGCTCAAGCTCATTTCACGGTTTTGCAACACATGGCTGTATTGTCCCCGTACATCGACGAGCATAAGCACTGGCTACGGCAAGAGAATTTGACGCGGCAAGAGTCTTGGATCACGAGACAGCATAACCTTCAGTTTAACAGATGGCTAAAGGAGTGACCCATCACTGGGACCTTGTCGTGATACGCCACATGGTTGGCAAAAGGGCCAACATTTACAGCTTGTAACATGGAAAGGATACGACTTAAATGGGTACACATTTTACACGAGAGATCGTGATATGAAGAGCACAAACTGTAACAAATGTGTACGATAGATGCTCAACACCGTTGGTCAACGAGAGCTCCTACTATGGGTTCATAGAGGAGATTTAGGAGCTCGATTATATACTATTCAAGATCCCCTTATTTCGTGTCGTTGGGTCCACCTCCAAAGACGTGAAGGTTGACAAACACGTGTCACTATCACGACTCGCACGTTGGATACCAAGATGAACCATTCATACTCGCTAACCAAGCTGCTCAAGTATTCTATGTAATCAACCCGCCCAACAAGAAGAGACATGTAGTTCTTCAGAGAAAAGGAGGATTGTCTGAGTAGAGAATGTAGTAGATGAGGAAGAATACAATCAATTCAAGAGTTGCCTCCTATCGGAAAGAGCATCACAGTCCCAGAAGAACAACCCAAGAAGCTAGCTACACACGCGTTGATCATCATGAAGGGCTAATTTTTATACAAAAGAATAAGCAAGTGGAGTTATGATTTTAAGTGTACTCTAGAAGATAATAGAGTTGTTTGTAATGAGATGCTCGAAATTAAAAATAACTTTGTGTATATATGCATCGATTTATTTAATATAGTTTCCTTTCCTTTATCGATATTGCTTCATCTACAATTCCATATACAAGATACATTATGTCAAGAAGGCCAAACTTTGACTTTACCTTAGCAATGAAGATCTGTGTCAATTCATCACGCATTTCTATAATAGAACTGCTTGGTATAGTTTATATCACGCAGCGGTTCTAATACATAACCGTCATGATAAAATTATCCTGCACGGTTCTAGTATAGAACCGCTCAGGATAAATATCACGCGACGGTTCTAATCTAGAACCGCTCATGTGATATTTATAATGCACGGTTCTAATCTAGAACCGCTCGCTACATGGGAGACCTATAAAAAGGCCACTCTGGCAGATCATTCATTCTCCACTCTTCCACTCACGCGCTCAAAACCCTAGTATTCGTCTCCGCCCCAGCTCGTTGACACCTCCCCATCGCCGACGGCGCCCCCTCGTCGACCCCTCCCCATCGACGATGCCGCCTCCTCGCTGACGCCTCCCCATCGCCGACGCTGCCCCCTCACCGACGCCGCCCACTCGCCGACGCCTCCCCATCGATTTTCGCTCGGTAAGTGCCGATAATCACTCCCCTCTCACCAATTTTCGTTCGGCTGGTCGAGAAGCAAAAACCCTAGCGATTTTCGTTGACGTTGTTCCATTCTGCCCCATAGAGATATTCATGTATTTGTTGGTGTCATGTATTTTCCTTAGAACACAATTGGTTTCTTTAAGATCTTAGGTAAAAAACTGTATGTAATCTTGTTGTTACATACCTACATTATGAAGTACGAGTAGAAACAAAGCAGTGAGATATGTACAAGTAGTAACAAAGAACATCAGAACTAGATATTTGTTTGAGATGAGGCACATTTTTAATTCTTTTCTATTCCTCAATCCATCCTCGTGAGGTGTATGACTGCCCATTTAGCAACTACAACAAGATTATCGCTTTCATTTTTGGGCATATTCGATTTAGCAACTACAACAAGATTACTCAAGCCAATCTGCATGGTGTGATCGGATTTGTGTCGAGACCAAGTTAGACATTACTTATGAGAACTTATAACTAAAATATCATGAATTGCTTCTCTCAACTTACCTTCTCTGAACTACCTTTGTACCCATTATATAAAAGCAGCCATCAATTGGTAGCCTTCCATGTTTGTTTACTTTTCTTTCCTGTTGTGCCACGACAATCAGCCTAGATTGCAAGATGGTGTCCCCTCATTCGCCGTCTGAAGGATGTGATGAGTCATCGAAAAGAAAATCTCCTCGAGGTCCAAGAGGAGCAAATAAAAGGCCCACAGAACGATATACCATCACAGCGGTTGATCGAAAGGATGGGGCCCCCACCGAACCAAGAAAGGCAGTGAATGCATTTAGGACATTGTGCGGGATAGTCGCACGGGAACGGGTCCCCATCACTTGTCCATCTTGGAAGTCGCTGACTGATGAGAGCCGCAACGACTTGGTGACAGAAATTATGTCTTCGTTCGATATCCTAGAAGACTTTGTGATCTTAGTGCGACGGCAGATAACCGCTAGTGGCGGGAAAGGCGTGGAAGAATTTCAAGAGCACCTTGTCAAGGAATATGTCAATAAGGACAGGACTCCCTTCTCTAAGTACGGGTTCATTACTGAGGATGTATGGCAAAATTTTGTTGAGGCGAAGACGACGGATGAATTCGTGCGTGAAAGTGAAGCCCACAAGGCCCTGTAGGCAAGGAGCACGCACCCCCACAGACTTGGCACCGCTGAGTACGCGGGGAAGAGGGACCAATGGGAGAGGGAGGACGAGGAGGCCTGTGTGCCATTTGCATGTATCGTTGACCGACGCGCCAGAGACTGGCTGAGAGCAAGGTCAAGTGCCACGTCTTTCGGCACCGTCTCCTTTTCAAACCCCGCGGACGAGGAAGTCTGCCAACGACTGGTAAGATATCAGAATTCCAATTTTGTACGTAATTAGTTCTTACTTTCGTAAGTGAATTAACTTTTCGAGATCTTGCAGGTAGCGTTGAGTACACAATCTTTCGAGGGCACTTTTTTGCCAGACAGGGAGAAAGATGTACTCTCCACACCTTGGGAAACAAGGAACACACTGTCGCACGCGAGGCGTTAGTTTTTGTTCTCGGAAGTCGATTTGTGGACTCGCATAAATACCGAGTAGGAAGAGAACCAAAGCAGAGCGAGAGGAACGACTAGTACAAAGGATTGAGGAAAGACTAAGAGAAGAATTCAACAATAAGATAAAAGTCTCGAGGAAAGGCTCAATAATCACCGCGCAAGTCCTGGATGTATGTGGGCAAATCAGCCCCACTACTAAAAAGAGCAAACTGTAAGGTCCGCCACTCCCACAAACCAACATGGGAAATCTCCGTCTGTGACATCAATGTACTTATATATATGTCTTGAATGCTCCATACAAATAGTCATGGACGCAGAGCTAATTGTGTACCGTTATGTAGGTAGCCACGCGGTGCACTCTCCAAGTGAGACTTGTCCATGGTGCCACTCTTATTCCGGCTGCTTCGGGGGTCGCGTATCCGTTTATTGAAGGGGCGCTGGTGCACGGCACCCTTGTGGCACAGGGATTCACGAAGGTTAGTGTGGACGGTGTAAACAATAATTTCAAGACCGTCCCACTACCGATGCCCCCAAACAACGAGATTGTGACACTGGGGGACGCCATTCACACTTTTATCTAGTGGCCTAGCAGCGACATCTCCCTGGACGCCCGTCCTCCATCACCGGAGCTTCCCCAACTGCCTGAGCCATATGATGCACCTCAGCAGAGCACCAAATCGGCTCCCGTGCCCCCTGCATCAAAGGACATTCAGTGGGATGGTGCCCACTCATCTCCCATGCAGACTCCTTATGGCAGAAAAAAAGTCAAGGGCAAAGCGAAGCAGATCACGAAGAAATTGACTATCCAATTGCCCCTACCGCCCTAGTATACCGCTTAGAGAGTCTTTGTAACAGGAGAGCGATGAAGAACCTTTCTATTGCTTGCGCTGAGTTGCAGTAATTAGTGCATGCAACAAAGCTAAAAAGCTGCGGCAGACCGCATAACGAGTATCGGTCGGTTTCAAGTATGAGCATCTATTCAACGAGTCATCAGGGGGATTCTTCACAGCTGACTTCAATGACCTTTTTGATGTCTTCAACCTCGACGCCCTCGACGCCGCGCTCTTGAGATGCTGGACATTGTACGTTTGTGCATTCACATTCTACATTCGTGTAATATCGATAAAAGTCATATATATATATGACTCAATGCTTTCATATATTTAGATACATGATCCGGGAAGCGAGACAGATAACGAACAACCGGTGAGTTTCCTGGACCCACACATAGTCTCCAAGCAAACAATGGACAGAAATTACGGATTTGTCGATAAATACGTCGGAGAGGCCTTGGTGGCTCAAAAAGATAAAGAGTTCATACTTTTACCCCACAACCCAGGGTAAATGCTAGTTTGATTTGCACTATGCTCACAACTCTGTTCTGTTAATTGACCATGCCGACATACCTATGTAGGTTTCACTGGGTTCTCATTGTAATTCATCCATCGATTTAATCGAGTTATTTACCTTGATTCCTTACAGAGTGGCAGCCACGACTTACAACCTATCGCAAAATTAATCACTGTGTAATTAATCAAGTTTCTCCAAAGATAACATGGTCATGTAGGTTGTTCAAACGTATGTTTCTCCGGAATAGCCGAGGCTAACCTCTTGTAATCACGTAGCGCATTCAAAGTGTACAAAGCTTATGGAGGGCCTTCCGCAAGGACAGTATAAGCCGAATCACGATTTTAAGTTTCCGGTATCCGCTGTACACAATAATCCTATGTAAACTATGTAATAATGACTCTGGAACTAACCAAATCTATATTTGCAGTGCCACCAGCAGGGAAAGGGAAATAACCGTTGGGGATTTTACGTTTGCCACAACATGGGACTCCTTGTCACTAAGAAAACGCCCAATCGAGTAACAACTGCATTGGAAGAGGCTGATCTGGAGCGAATTCGAGGACAACTTTGTGCCTTCTTGCTCAGTCAAGTTTTACACAAAAAAAGTCGAGTTCCACGCTGCCGTATAACTTGAGGAGTCGTATTTTTTCTGAATTACCATTTGGGTTAATTGTCAAACTTGTGTTGTGGATTTGTAAATTGTAGTTTTGTATTCTATTAATTGGTTAATGCTATTGAATTACATTTGGTTAATATATCTGAGTTCATTTCTGAAATGGTTGTAATGTTTTTGTAACATAAGTTTAGTTATTCTGTAATCTGCTTTTTTCCAGAGGGCGTGGCTAGCATTTCCTGAGGCTAGCCAATAAATAGAGAAATGGTTGCCTGTTGGAAGTCTTATCACAGACGATTTTTAATTAAAACCGGTCTGTGATATAAAGATGTAACAGACGGTTTAAAACTAAAACCGTCTATGATGTAATGATGTAACAGACGGTTTCAAACAAAAACCGTCTGTGATATGCCGTAACATCACTGACACATGGTTACAGACGGTTCGGGAAACCGTCTGTGATGATGATTTCGAACCGTCTGTGATAAGCTTTTCTGTAGTAGTGCCTCCTCGTCACGACAACTTGATATCACTGTGTGACAACACATGACACAACAATTCATAAACATTGTTCCATATTCCATTAATCAAGATTAAGTATCAACATTTGGACACATGTGATGACGAGGCATGGCTAAGCAATCTATGACTGTCTAACTAGCCCATGTTGATTATCAATATTAACCAACTTTAGTTCCACATCCTAGGGTGACAATTAGATCATGGCATAGAATTGACAAGGTATGATTTAAGTCAAATAGGCATATTATCTAATTCCCAGATTAATTGAAATCATTTATACACATAAAATATCATGCATAACTTTAAGAAACAAAATAGCAATTTGGTGAAATTAGGTGCAACATGATCAAAGAACAACTTGCCTTGGAGTAGGTGCTGGTCTTGCTCTGAGCTTAGGTCTTGAAGCGACGAATCTTCCTTCGGATCACCGAGCAGTTCAACGTCTACGCGAAATGATGCAAAAATAGCAAATAAACACCAAAACAGAGAGCAACCAAACCCCAAAAATAAAACAAAATTCACCAATAAATAGATCTTGATTTTACAAATTTTTAAAAATTTGAATCACTCAAATCCGAGTTAAAATGCAAAAGATATGGCCTTTTAAATTTTGAATAAATATTGAAAATACAGAAAATAGATAAACAGATTTTTCCGAATTATTTTTCCAGTCAAAAAGATCTTTACTATGTCATGCTGACGTCAGCCCGGATCTGGGCCAATCAGGCACTGACACGTCACCTCAGTGCACAGACCCGGTCCACGGAACTACCTCTAGTCCACCGTGGACGCGGCCCACGGTGCCTCGCATCACGCGCCCGACACGCGGCGCGCCCAGGTTGGCTACGACGCGGACCGTGCCGATGCTCGACACGCAGCGCGCATCCCCGAGGGGATCCGACGGCTACTGATCTATACCTACGCGGCTCAATCCTAACCGATCAGACCCTATCCAACGGCCAATGCTTACCCGAGCTGTTTACTGCTTTTACCGAGACGTGGCACGATCACAGCGGTCCGACGAAGATCCAATGGTTGGTGAAGCTTCCCGACGAAGATGGCAGCACGGCGACGGACTTACACCGGAGTGGAGGAAGACGACCACCCGAACGGCGTTTTGGCGCGACCCGGCGAGATGAAGTGGCGGCCTTGACGCGTCTTGGAACGGCGACTCTGGATCTGGAACCGATTCGGCGGAATGAGGCCTGACAGCGGCGGAACAGCGCAAAAACTCGCGGCGGTGCTACTAAGAACTACGGCGAGCTTCTGGGCGACGAAGGCGGCGAAACAGGCGAAGAGGCTAGTGCTGCTGGCTGTGCAAGGGGATGAGGAACCTCGGAGTGCGAGCTGCGATTTTTATAGCCTCGGCATGTGCGCAAAAAGGGCAAACCTAGCTCTCCGCGACGGAGACGGCTGCGACGGCGAGTTTGGAAACCCGAATCGGACACGAAGACGCCCAGTCGTCCGATTAGCGATCAACGGCCACGATTAGATCTCGGGCGATTCGATCCAATCCGCACTTTCCAAAATCAACGGATGCGATCAGATCTTTCCAAAATAACGTCGCACGATCTCAACCGCATGATCTCGATCCAACGGCCAACCTGCGCTAGGGTTTCGCGAAAAGAACGGCCATCTGATCCGGATCCAACGGCTGCCACACGGGACGGTAGTGGGGCGGGTTGGCGGGCCGCATAGCATCAACACGACGCGACAAGATCGGGTCATGCCCGACATCTTATTCAATCCGATTTTCTAATGCTTTTCAAATTAAAATAATTCCCGAAATTAGATTAATTCATTTAAGGCAATTAAAATATCAGTAAAATCCCCAGGAAAATCTCATAAATACTTTGAGACATTTTGAGCTTGAAAAAAAGTTTTTGACAAAACTTTATATTAGTTTTATCTATATATAATTAGTTTTCACCAAAGGTTCAATATACTTAATTAAAATAAATTCAAATAATTTCTGGAAAATCCAATAAAATCAGAAAATTACCAAAATGCACATGAGTGAAATTACAGGTAAAATTTGGGATGTTACAAACCTCCCTCCTTAACAGAATCTCGACCCCGAGATTCAAGGCTGACTAGGGAATAGGTTTGGAAATTCTGACTTTAGGTCCTCTTCACGCTCCCAGGTTGCCTCATTCACATAATGGTTGCTCCACTGAACTCTGCAAATGCGAACTGATTTGTTCCTGGTATTGCGCTCCACAACATCCTAAATTTCCATCGGTTGCTCCTTGTAAGTCAAATTCTTTTGCAACTCTGATGAGGACATCACTATCTTTGATATAGCCACACCGACAACTCAACGACAAGATGGAATGATGAAAGGACCGATTCTGCGAGCTCGTGCGTCGCCAAGAAATGGTGAACATGGTGCTATGGAATTATGGAGAAGCACCATCTCGTGAAGCAAACAGAATATGCCATCATGTAAAGAAGATGAAGACTCCTCATACAGATGGGTCGGCCCATAAGGAGGCGCCATGCATCATGGAGGATGCACCATGGCCAGGTTGGACCTAGCTCACGGCTGGCCCAAGGTGGCTAGGCGCCCCCCCCTCCTAGCCCACACGGCCCAACTGCAGAGATTAGTACCATATGGCTTAGTGCTTAATCTCTGGCGGCCCTTACATTAATATAAAGCATGTAATAGGAGCCACAACGAATTACTAACTGATAGATTAAGTGGCCCGATCTTTCGATGAGAGACGAGGGAACTCTCGATCTGATTCGGAGTTCGACGTTAGCGGCCCGACTACAACCGTCCACGACGCTTGCGCCTTAGCAACTGGTACACTAATCTCCTGTTTGGTTGTTCCTGCCGGAGCACAAACAACGATCCTGCACGCAATCGAGAATGAGCAAGAACAAAGATAACAAGCAATCTGAAATTGCAAATATGATTATTTGAATTGAGGCAAACCAATCTGAAATTTGGAGTCTTGTTTACATGTGCGCAGACAGCCTAATCGACACATCCTTGCACAGATAGTAGCAAAGAAGCTAAACTGATTCTTAAACAAAACCCAAATCCGTTGCGGCTCCTATTACATGCTTTATATTAATGTAAGGGCCGCCAGAGATTAAGTACTAAGCCATATGGTACTAATCTGTGCAGTTGGGCCGTGTGGGCTAGGAGGGGGCGCCTAGCCACCTTGGGCCAGCCGTGAGCTAGGTCCAACTTGGCCATGGCGCGTCCTCCATGATGCATGGCGCCTCCTTATGGGCCGGCCCATCTGTATGAGGAGTCTTCATCTTCTTTACATGCTGGCGTATTCTGTCTGCTTCACGAGATGGTGCTTCTCCATAGTTCCATAGCACCATGTTCACCATTTGCTGACGTGCACGAGCTCGCGTAACTGGTCCTTTCATCATTCCATCTTGTCCTTGAGTTGTCGGTGTGGCTATATCAAAGATAGTGATGTCCTCATCATCCTCCCCTTCTTGCATCGGAGTCGTCCTCGACTCAAGCTCCTCCTCGGAACCCAGGTATGGCTTCATATCTGCAATGTTAAATGTGGGACTAACCCCAAAATCTGCAGGCAACTCAAGCTTATATGCATTATCGTTAATCCGTTCAAGTACTTTAAATGGACCATCAGCTCGCGGCATTAACTTAGATTTCTGTAACTCAGGAAAACGATCTTTGCGCAAATGTAACCAAACAAGATCTCCAGGTTCAAATTTTAAGTGCTTTCTTCCTTCCCTACCAGCAAGTGATGAGGACATCCCAACCAAGGATACAACCGCTGCCCCTTCTTCCTCTACGACCACTACTTCGTCTACGACGTCTGGAGGGCTTAATCCGGAAGCAAGTCCTTTCCATCCACCTTTGCTAGACCAGCACATCAAGAACATCAACCGAGGACAGCCCACGCCCCAAGGATGGCCCAAGATAAAGCCCAATTCGTCGCCGAGTCCGGTTCGGCCATCCAGGAGCAGCAGTACTTCAAACGGACGTCACGGCCACATTCGAACTCCGTTTTCGACGTTCGACAACTCGTTTGAAAGGTATCGAGATAACCTTTCCAATGGATCTGATCCCGAGGACAAATTTCTCATGGAGCGAAGGGAAATCACAGAACAATCTCACGGGACAGAAATTCCAGGTGCTGCGCCAACTTTCTGTCTGACCATCGAGCTGCGGATGATATGTTGTGCTGAAGTTCAAACCCGTTCCCATAGCTTCATGCAATTTATCCTAGAATCTCGAGGTGAACTGAGTACCTCTGTTTGACACTATTTTCTTAGGCACACCAAGCAAACACACAATTCTAGCTATATGTAATTCTGCTAACCGGTCTCCTGAGTAAGTTGTCATAACCGGAATGAAGTGAGCAACTTTGGTCAATTGATCCACAATGACCCATATAGAATCATACCCACTTTGAGTTCTAGGCAAACCAGTGATAAAATCCATGCCAATTTCTTCCCATTTCCATTCTGGGATTTTTAATGGCTGTAGTAAACCTGCTGGTCTCTGGTGTATTGCCTTAACTCTCTGGCATATATCACACAAGGCAACATGCTCAGCGACTTCACGCTTCATATTCGACCACCAAAACCTCTCCCTTAAGTCCTGATACTTCTTGGCGCTTCCCGAATGGATTGAATACTTGGAATCGTGAGCCTCTTCCAAAATCAACTGCTTAAGCTCTGGTCTGTGTGGCACACAGATTCTACCCTTGAACCACATGGTACCCCGGTCATCCATAGTAAAATCTACCGCTAATCCTCCATCCATTTTAGCTTTGATTCGGTTGATTTTCTCATCATCCTTTTGCCCTTCCCGAATCTGATCCTCAAGCGTCGGCTTTACTTCCAATGCAGCCATGAATCCTTCTGGAACCATTTCCAATTTTAACTTCTGAAACTCCTTACACAGCTCTGATTGATCTTCTTGTACCATCATATTTGCAACGTGGCTTTTACTACGCAAAGCATCCGCCACTACAGCAACCTTTCCCGGATGGTAGTGGATTCCCACATTATAATCCTTTATCAGTTCCAACCACCTTCTTTGCCTCATGTTAAGATCTGACTAAGTGAAAATATATTTCAAACTCTTGTGGTCCGTATATATCTCACATCTATTTCCAATGAGATAATGACGCCACAATTTCAAGGCATGCACCACGGCAGCCAATTCCAAATCATGCGTAGGATAATTTCCTTTATGCGGTCTTAACTGCCTTGACGCATATGTGACCACTTTACCCTCTTGCATCAACACGCATCCAAGACCCTGTCTTGATGCATCACAAGATATGTCAAAGCCGCTCGGACATTCGCAATACCAACATCGGGCTGTTGTCAAACGCTTCTTTAATTCCTCGAAGCTCTTCTCACACTCTGGCGTCCACGCAAACTTCTTTTCCTTTTTTAGCAATTGCGTGAGAGGTCTCGCAATTGTTGAGAATCCTTCTATAAACCGTCGGTAGTAACCTGCCATTCCCAGAAAACTACACACCTGAGTAACAGACTTCGGCTGCTCCTAGTGCAGGACTGTCTACACCTTGCTCGGGTCTACTGCCACTCCTTTCGCAGTCATCACATGACCAAGAAATTCAACCTTCTCCTTCCAAAAATCACACTTGCTAAGCTTAGCGTACAACTGTTGTTCTCGCAACCTTTCTAAAACCAACCCCAAATGTTCAGCATGCTCTTCTTCTGTTTTCGAGTAAACCAAGATATCATCTATCAAGACAACAACAAACTTATCCAGATACTCCATGAAAAACTTATTCATCATATTCATGAAATATGCCGGGGCATTGGTCAATCCAAACGACGTAACTGTAAACTCATAATGTCCATATCTCGTCGAGAATACGGTCTTCGGGACATCTTCTGCTCGAATCTTCAGTTGATGATATCCTGAACGAAGGTCTATCTTGGAGAAGACTGCTCCCCTCAACTGATCAAATAAGTTGTCGATTCTTGGCAACGGGTACTTGTTCTTAATCGTTACTTCATTAAGTGCTCGATAATCGATACACATCCTTAGACTTCCATCCTTTTTCCTTACAAACAAAACTGGCGCTCCCCATGGCGATGAGCTTGGTCTTACGAAGCCTTTCTCCAGTAGCTCTTCAATCTGCTTCTTCATTTCTACTAGTTCATCAGTAGGCATCCGATAGGGTCTTTTTGCTATCGGTGCTGCTCTGTGTGCTAACTCAATGACAAACTCGATGTCACATCCGCGGCATTCCGCAGATCCTCCGAAATACATCCGGTATTCCATGACCATGGCACATCTTCTATGCTGACGGTTTTCACGCTATTAACCATTAATTGACCATCACGAACTGTTGTCGCTTGGAATTCCACTTTCTCTCCTCTAGGGCTCTCAATGGATACAACCCTTCGACCGCAATCCAATACTGTCTTATGCTTTGTCAACCAGTCCATACCGAGAATAACATCTAAAACTTGGGTATCAAACATGATCAAGTTCGCTAGGAACTCTACCCCATTAATTAGCAGCTTAACTCCCAAGCACCCAAGGCTAGATCTTAATTCAGATCCCAGGGCTTGGACTAACATCACATATTTGAGATTTTTCATAATCAAACCACTTTCAGATGCAAAAGCCCGAGAGACAAATGAATGCAAAGCTCCTGAATCAAATGAGACTGTTGCAGGTACTGAGTTTACCAAAAACTTACCCAGCACGACGTCTGACGCTTCTTGAGCTCCATCTACGGTGATGTGGTTGACTCTGCCTCGAATAGTAGCTTGAGGCGTCGCTCCTGCCTGTCCAGTTCCTCGGCTCGCTCCCGTCATTGGCGCCTTGGCAGGGGTCGTTCCATGGTTGAAACGCATTGGCGTGACACCTCCTTTCTGGGGACATCTATTAGCATAATGCCCTAACTCATTGCAACTGTAGCACCTTCTGGCGGCTGACTGCTGCACTCCTCCTTAAGCATTGTTACCTTGGGCCGGCCCGATAACTCGCCTGTGGTCGCGGCGCAGTGTTGTTGGTTTGTTAACACTTGCGGTTGGAACTCGCAAGCCGCTATGTGTCATCCTCATTCACAGGTGGTTAGGGCGTCCACTTTGGTTGGTCATCAAGCGCTTACGATTCTCCCCCAGTTCTTTGCGCTTATCCTCCAAAATCAAAGCTTTGTTTACCAATTCTTGAAAATCTGGAAAAGTGTGGGTAATTAGCCCAACCTGCAGCCCTGAGTTTAGTCCTTTCATGAAGCGGGACTGCCTGGCCTTGTCCGTCGCTACGTCTTCAGGAGCACAGTGAGCTAACTGCGTGAATTTATTCAAGTAATCGGCCACCGGTTGGCCTCTTTGCTTAAGCGCCCTGAATTCTTCCTTTTTCAGGTCCATCATCCCTTCTGATACATGATATTGGTGAAAAGCTATTGCGAACTCTTCCCATGTGATTTCCATGGGTGCCTCATGAGCAGCGCAGTAGTTATCCCACCATTCTTCAGCTGTTCCCTCTAGCTGATGGGATGCGTAAAGAACCTTCTCATAGCTTTCATATTGAGTGATGTACAGCTTCCTCTCAATGGTTCTTAGCCAATCATCCGCTTCCAAGGGGTTGACATTGCCTGAGAATGTTGGTGGCCGGGTCCTCATAAAATCTGATAACTTCGAGTAAGGACGAGGCCCGCCATTGTTGTTCTGGGCAGCGGGGTTGTTGACTACAGCCATATTGGTCATCTGCTGCATCATTGTCTGCATCAACTGAGTTTGCGCAGCGAGAAAAGCTCCCAAGTTTTGCATATCCACTGGCGGTGCTTGCTGCGGTGGTGCTCCTTCATTGGGATTGTTGCCTGGGCGCAGACCACTTCCTGAAGCTCCGTTGTTACTGCGGGTGTTCACCATCTGCTTGATTGCGTCTTGGGTTAGGAAAGATAGATGTAGCATAGATAAGATGCAAGAATTTCAAAGGCGGGGGAACAGGCTAACCCAACTTAAATACTCTTTATTAATACTTGGTATGGTTGCTTACAATGCCTAAGGGCTTTGCAACACATACTGCACACTCAGCAAGCAATTAAGAACCAAACTAAACTTGCAACCTTAACGTCTACTAAAAGGGTAAAGACTAACTTAAGGACGCACCCAACACTCTAGTCTCAACAAAACTCTAAAACACTCACTCATCCAGCCACCTTGGTTGAGACTGATCCGACGCATGCACCGGTGGGTGGGCTGACATGAGTGCAAACCTATCCTGGTGACCCTCTGCTGGCTCCTCAAGCTCCCACTCATGCTCCTCTGGGTCTTCTTCTTCTTCTTCTTCGGCGACCCCCTCTGGCTCCTGGACGACCTGGTCTGCCACCTCCTCAGCTACCAGCAAGGCCTCCTCTAGCTCACTAATGACTCTGGCTGCTGCGTTACGGGTCTTCTGAAGCTCTCGCTCGGTCACCCTCAGCGCCTCGTACACTGTCTCTAGCTCCTGAGCAGTGTCCCTCAGGTGCTCTTCCTGGGCAGTGGTGAACTCAGCAAGGTGTACTGCGGTAGCAAACTCCCCCTCCATGATCTGTCGACGCTGTCACGCTCGAACTATCGGGTGAAGTCAGAACACGGTGTCGCGAAGCTCATAGGCGTAGTCGTGGCAGATCCGTCGAAGAGCAAGTCTGGCAGCCTCCTGAATTCCAGCCTCGTACGTGAACCTCCGGGTTTGGCACTCACCAATTCCGATGGATTCGAAACGCAGCACGACATGAGCTAGGGCGTATATGAAGTGTATTCGGCAGGTTTGGCACTCAGTTACGTTCAGTATCGTTTTTCATACAAAGGAGCCTAAAGTGCTAATTGGGACCCACCGTGAGGAACATTTAACATCGACTCAAACGGATTCGAAACACAACCCGAAATGAGCTATGGACCATATGACTTCCGTTCAGGGGGTATAGTACTCAGTTTTATTCTGTGACTTTTTTCGTACACGTGTGGAGTCTACCTTGCAAATTGAGACCCGTCGTGAGGAATATTTAACACCGACTCTGACGGATTCGAAACGCAGCACGACATGAGCTAGGGCGCATATGGAAGTGTATTCGGCTGGTTTGGCACTCAGCTTCATTCCGTAATTTTTTTTCAAACAAATAGAGCCTACAGTGCTAATTGGTACCCATCGTGAGGAATATTTAACACCGACTCGAACGGATTCAAAACACAACCCAAAATGAGCTACGACACATATGAATTCCAATCAGGGGGTTTAGTACTCAGTTTTATTCTGTGACTTTTTTCGTACTCACGTGGAGTTTACCTTGCAAATTGGGACCCGTCGTGAGGAATATTTAACACCGAGTCTGACGGATTTGAAATGCAGCACGACACCAGCTACGGCGCATATGAAGTGTATTTGGCTGGTTAGGCACTCAGTTTCATTCCGTAAATTTTTTCAGACAAATGGAGCTTATAGCACTAATTGAGACCCACCGTGAGGAATATTTAACATCGACTCGAACGGATTCAATCACAACCCGAAATGAGCTACGGCGCATATGAATTCCATTCAAGGGGGTTTAGTACTCAGTTTTATTCTGTGACTTTTTTGTACACACGTGGAGTCTACCTTGCAAATTGGGACCCATCATGAAGAATATTTAACACTAACTCTAACGGATTTGAAACGCAGCACGACATGAGGTAGGGCGCATATGAAGTGTATTCGGCAGGTTAGGCACTCAGTTTCGTTCCGTAATTTTTTTCATAAAAATGGAGCGTACAGTGCTAATTGAGACCAACAATGAGGAATACTTAACACCGACTCGAACAGATTCGAAACACAACCAGAAATGAGCTACGGCGCATATGAATTCCGTTCAGGGCGTTTAGTACTCAGTTCTTTTCTTTGACTTTTTTCGTACACGCGTGGAGTGTACCTTGCAAAATGGAACCCGTCGTGAGGAATATTTAACATCGACTCTACCAGATTCAAAACAAAGCACGACATGAGGTAGGGCGCATATGACGTGTATTCAGCAGGTTAGGCACTTAGTTTCGTTCTGTAACTTTTTTCATACAAATGGAGCCTACAGTGCTAATTAGGACCCACCATGAGGAATATTTAACACGACTAGAAAGTATTCGAAACACAACCCGAAATGAGCTACGGCGCATATAACTTCAATTCAGGGGGTTTAGTACTATGTTTTATTCTGTGACTTATTTGGTACACGCGTGGAGTCTTCTACCTTCCAAATTGGGACCCGTCGTGAGGAATATTTAACACCGACTCTGACAGATTCGAAACGCAGCACGACATGACGTAGGGCACATATGAAGTGTATTCGGCAGGTTTGGCACTCAGTTTCGTTCCGTAACTTTTTTCATAGAAATGGAGCATACAGTGCAAATTGGGAACCACCGTGACGAATATTTAACTCCGACTAGAACGGATTTGAAACACAACCCGAAATTAGCTACGACGCATATGAATTCCGTTCAGGGGGTTTAGTACTCAGTTTAATTCTGTGACTTTTTTCGTACACGCGTGGAGTCTTATACCTTGCAAATCGGACCCGTCGTGAGGAATATTTAACACCGACTCTGACGGATTCGAAATGTAGCAGGACATGAGCTAGGGCGCATATGAAGTGTATTCGGCAGGTTTGGCACTCAGTTTCGTTCCGTAACTTTTTTCATATAAATGGAGCCTACCGTGCTAATTGGGATCCACCGTGAGGAATATTTAACACCGACTAGAACGGATTCGAAACACAACCCGAAATGAGCTACGATGCATATGACTTCCATTCAGGTGGTTTAGTACTCAGTTTTATTCTGTGACTTTTTTCGTACACGCGTGGAGTCTACCTAGCAAATTGGGACCTGTCGTGAGGTATATTTAACACCGACTCTGACGGAATGGAAACACAGCACGACCTGAGCTAGGGCGCATATGAAGTTTATTCGGCAGGTTTGACACTCAGTTTCGTTCCGTAACTTTTTTCAAACAAATGGATCCTATAGAGCTAATGGGACCCACCGTGAGGAATATTTAACACCAACTCGAATAGATTCGAAACACAACCCAAAATGAGCTACGGCGTATATGAATTCCATTCAGGGGATTTAGTAAACAGTTTTATTCTGTGACTTGTTTCGTACACGTGTGGAGTCTACCTTGCAACAAGGGACCCGTCGTGAGGAATATTTAACACTGACTCTGATGGATTCGAAATGTAGCACGACATGAGCTGGGCGCATATGAAGTATATTCGGCTGGTTTGGCACTCAGTTTCGTGCTGTAACTTTTTTCGTACAAATGGAGCCTACAGTGCTAATTGGGGCCGAACGTGAGGAATATTTCACACCGATTCGAATGGATTCGAAACACAACCTGAAATGAGCAACATCGCATGTGAATTCCATTCATGGGGTTTAGTACTCAGTTTTATTCTGTGACTTTTTTCGTACACACGTGGAGTCACCTTGCAAATTGGGACCCGTCGTGAGGAATATTTAACACCGACTCTAACGGATTCAAAACGCAGCATGACACGAGCTAGGGCGCATATGAAGTGTATTCAGCAGGTTTGGCACTCTATTTCGTTCCGTAACTTTTTTCACACAAACGGAGCCTACAATGCATATTTAACACCGACTTGACGGATTCGAAACACAACCCGAAATGAGCAACGGCCCATATGACTTCCATTCTGGGGGTTTAGTACTTAGTTTTATTCTGTGACATTTTTCGTACACACGTGGAGTTTTCTACCTTGCAAATTTGGACCCGTCGTGAGGAATATTTAACACTGACTCTGACGGATTTGAAACGCAGCACGACATGATCTAGGGCAAATATGAAGTGTATTCGGCAGGTTTGGCTCTCAGTTTCGTTGTGTAACAGTGCTAATTGGGACCCACCGTGAGGAATATTTAACACCGACGCGAACGGATTCGAAACACAACCCGAAATGGCTACAGCCCATATGTCTTCCATTCAGGGGATTTAGTACTCAGTTTTTGAAGGACCATGTGGAGGTCCATCCATGTTAGTGATGAGTATTTGACTTTATATGATCTAGGATAGCTTAGATTTGAGTTTGTATTTAAATTTGATTTCAAGTTGGAGTTGTATTTGCGACGGACCAAATTTCTGAGAGTTTCACGTGTATGCTAGACCAAATTTGTGTGAGTTTCACGTGTATGACGAAACAAACTTCTGTGAGTTTCTCGTGTATGACGGACCAAATCTCAGTGAGCTTCATGTGTATGACGGACAAAATGTCGCGTGAGTTTCACGTGTATGACGGACCAACTTTACTCGTGTGCAGTAATATGCATTTGTGAAGGTCTTCCCGTGCTTAAAAATATTGTTTGGTCTAAATGAAAGTTGTAGAGAATTTCAAGACGCATCTTTTTCCTGTTGACAAGTTTTTCATTTGACCAACATAAAAAATCATATAAAATCGGGAAGGTTAATAGAGAATCTCACGTGTATGACGGACCAATTTTGACAGCGTGCAGTAATATCCTCTTTGGAAGGTCTTCCCTTGCTCAAAAAATTATGTGTTCTACATGAAAGTTGTACAGAATTTTGAAATGCAACTTGTTTATGTTGACAAGTTTTTCTTCTGAGCAATATAAAAAATCATAAAAAATTGAGAAGATTACTGCTGTAATAAAAACAGGATGCTTGCACTTGGTTGAAGTGTTTTGGTCCATTTTGGTCTCTACTAACCAAAATTCGCGATAGAATTGATGCGCTGGGTTCATGGTGGAACCAAGAAGGGTCTTCTTGTCTTTGTGGATGTAGGACTTCATTTGGTGGTCATGGTGAGGCGAAGGGAGGCTGGAACTAGGCATGGGATGGCCAGAGGTTCAAGTTGGCCGGATGTTCGCCAGAAGATGGCTGGAGATGAAGTTGGTGCAGTCCCAAGAGACAAGAGACTAGTGGAGAAGCTAGCTTATCACTACTTGGATCAAGGAGAGCTGCTGGGTTACAGTTCTGGAAGATAGAGTAGTGGATAAGTGTAGCTTGCTTTGAAAACCGTGCAAGAAAACCCTTGTGTGTGGTGGGTTTTGGGTTAGCCCTTGCATTGCTGGTTGAGTGGGTTAATCCTAGCCCTTGATGAGTGCTCTAGGGTTTAGAGGCTCATCCAAGGGTGGTAGGTGGCCCAAGAGTTGTATAAATAGGGGTGGAGGGGCAGCCTCCCCCTATGAAGGTTTTTGTGGTTTTTGATGCTCCTTTGAGTTTTGCCCACATGAATGTGAGGCTTTGTAACCTCTCCTTCCAGAAATGAAATGTTCTTTATTTATGTTCATGTTTTATTTCCTTTACGCATTTAATTTACGCAAGTTAAATTTCGCATTTACTTTCTTGCAATTTACATATACGCAATTTGGATTTGCCTCCTCTCCTTCTACAAGCTTATGAATCTTTGTTGAGGTTGATGTTTGATGAATGATTCTACTTCTGAATTCTTGCTCTCAATCATCTAAGAAATCCATGCGTTCTTCTTGCAAGAAGTTGTTCTTTGCGTTCTTGAATGTGTGATTTTATAGAGTGCGTTTCCTTGAACTTATTTGTGTTCTATTGCTTTCTGGGATGTGTGGGAAGTCATTCAAGATCACTTTGATCATCAAAATCCCACGAGCAAGCCTCAATCGAAGTTCTTTTGGTTTTTGTTGAAACTTGGTATGTTCTTCGTTCTCGAGCATAAAGATCAGAACTTTGACATCAATCCTTGTGATTGAAGGTTGGAATAAGTTCCTGACATCCCAAGGACCTTATCTACCAAGTTTGGTTCTTTTTCGATCAACGGATCAAAAGATACATCAATTCTCCTATTTGATCCCGTGCTAAAAACGCTGTTCATATGCCTGATTTTACTGTACCTACAGTAACCCAATAGTTCCAGCCCCAGAGTGCAGTAGTACTGGCCTTAGGCTGATTTTTGTGAAAATTAACCCTTTCGCTTCCATTTGATATCTAAGGGTTTTGGCTTAGTTTCTTTGGGTGAAAATCTGCATTTGTGATCTTCCTTAGAGAACATATTTTAATTTGGGATCATTTACCCCCCTCTGATCGCCATCTCGGTCTTTCAATTGGTATCAGAGCCAGTTTTGCTCTTCCATAGATCTTGACCGGTCTCAAGAGCCATGGCGATGGACAAATATTCCACCAAGCCTCCTATTTTCTCTGGAGTTGATTTTCCTTTTTGGAAATCTCGAATGGAGTCGTACATCACTGCCCAGGGCTTCCTGATATGGCAGAAGGTGAAACTCCCGTGTGAGGTTCCTGCCAATGAGAACGTCACGGCCGGCAATATAGCTGACATTGAGGCAAATGCTAAGGCAAGGAACATCCTCATACAGGGCCTTAGCCGCAGTTAGTACGATAGGATTTCTCACCTTCGTTCTGCTCATCAGATTTGGGTGACCCTCGATGCTTACCATGAGGGATCTTCGAGCAGTTGGTTGTATATACCCTGACTCGGATAATGCTCGACATTTCTTGACCGCACTCGATTTGCACGTTTGGGAGATGAAGGTGACCACCATCAAGGACACCACTGACTTGTCGACCTTGACTCTTGACGGGCTTTATTCCCGCCTCAAGACTGATGAGATCAACATCGTCTCGAGGAAGACGAAGTCTCAGTCGATGGCTTTGGTCACCGATCCCATTGGATCCTCTCTTCCTGATTCTTCTATTGGTTTCTCTCTCTCCGCCCTTTGCAAGCTAAGCGATGACCAACTCGAAAAATTTCCAGAAAATGAGCTTGCTCTTCTTGCTCGCAAATTTTCATATGCATACAAGAGGGTAAGAGAGAGGAAGAGAGGTGGGATGATCACCTGTTTCGAGTGTGGTGGCCCCAACCACATTCGAGCAAACTGTCCCAAGCTGGAGAAGGGCAAAAACGAACAAGGCGGTTCGAGCAAGAACGACTACACCGACATGAACCGCAACAAGAAGGCCTCAGCTCGTGAGCCGGCGAAGAAGAAGTACCGCAACTTTGCTAAGAACAAGAAGCTCTTTCACCAGGTCCTCACCGCACTGGACGACATCGAGCTCTCTGACACGGAGAACTAGAGCGATGCAAGCGAGGACGATCCGCAAGAGAAGGTGAAGGGCAGCGACGACTTCTCCGGCATGTGCTTCATGGCAGGCGCCATTGAAGTAAGCGACTCCGAGCTGTACAGCGACACGGATGAGGTACCCACCTACGATGAGTTAAAAGATGCCTTCTGTAAATTAGGCAAGTTTCATGCTAAGGCTAGGTCGAGGTGTTCTGAGTTAGAGAAGGAGATAGATAGCCTGTCTTGGGAGTTAGCTTCACTTAAATCATGTTCCTCCCGAGACTCTGATAGCTGTACACTCTGTGATGCTTTGCTTGTGGAGTTGGAGAACCTAAGGACTATGCATGATAGTGTGTTGTCTGAACTAAATAGTCTTAAGTTGAAGAATGCTAGCAAAGAGTCTGTTGATGCTATATCTGTAGATGCTAGTTTTCTTCATACTCACTCCACTCCATGTCGAAATTGCCCTAAATTGCTTGCCGAAATTGATGCCATGAGCGATCACCTTAGGAAGCTTTCTTCTAGAAACGATGAACTTGAAATGCATGCTTCTAAGGACCCAGTCAGCTCATGTGAGTTCTGTAGGCAACTAAAACTTGACAATGATGTTTTGAATGTCAAGTGTGATCAACTTGCTAAGGACTTACTAGTTAAGTCACAAACTGGTTGCCTGCTGTGTGTTTGGGTTAAGGATGATATGGATAAAATCCATGTCGAACTTAGGAAGAAATTAGAAGACCAAGCCCGTAGGATTAGAAATGTGTCTTGCGTTTCTTGTAAGACCCTCAAAATTGAGGCAACCGTGCTGAGGGAGAAAAATGCAAGTGCTGGTAGATCTTCTCCTGGTTTTTCTTCCTCTCCTTTCCCCTGTTCTTCATGTGCCTCATTCTTCCGGGAGTGTGAGTATCTCATGAGCACTGTCGAGAAGTTTGTTGGAGGCAAGAAGAAGCTCAATCTCATCCTAAACCATTCCAAGATTAGTCGATTCAATCAAGGTCTACGATTTGACTACTTGGAGCACGCTCGGGCACATCCTCCCACCATTATGCGCAGCTCCAAGAGTGGTGAGATTGTGGTAGCTCCGAGGGTGAGTGCCACTGTGTTTAGGTCTGCTGGTGTTGTCTATGGGACTTCTAACCAGAAGAGTATTACTCATGATGCTTCTGCCTCTAGCAAGACGAAGTACACATGCACCTTCTGTAAGAAGGATGGTCACCTAGCAGATTTTTGCTTCAGGCAAGCCAAGATCACTCGGCGTGAGCATGTTGCTGCTCTTAGGGGTATTTAGGGTCATCCCCAGACTCTGAGTGCTCCCATGGCATGCACTGCTTCTAGATAGGTTAGAGAGTCGCCTGTTTTTGGGCAGCGTTCAGGACTCGGTTTTCAGGCTGTTCATTTGAGTTTTAGTCCTGGAGCTGTTTGTGGTCAGTCTTTCTGCCGTCCTCTTGATATTCCTTGTTTTTCCCATCGAGGTAGATATCAGCGGCGTGAGGTGTGTGCTGGTAGGAGATCCAGGCAGCCTTACTGGGATGGTCCGGTTTTTGCACCACGGCGGACCAACCCAGTTCTAGCTCCTAGATCATCTACTAGGGTTGCTTCTAGTCGAGTGAGAGTAGAGCATCATGTAAATGCCAGAGTTCAGTCTTTTTCTTCTGTGGCTGGCACCTCTAGGCGTCGTGTGGTTCAGTGTTGGGTCCCTAGATCTTCTCTTTGTCCCAGTACTGAGTCATCTTTCTCTCGTGTGCATTGACCAGGTTCGTCGGATGGGGAAGGGAGATGTTTGGACTATCGACTCCGGTTGTTCTCGTCATATGACCGGAGATTCTCGTTGGTTCTCTTCCCTAGTCCGAGCCCCTGGTGATGAATTGATCATTCTTGGGGATGCTTCATCAGGTAGAGTCATTGCTAAGGGCACCATTTGCATTAATGACACTTTCATTCTTAAAGATGTTGCCGTAGTAAGTAAGCTGCAATACAATTTGCTTTCTGTTGCTCAGCTTATTGATGACTCTTTCGAGGTGAGTTTCAAGAGTAGCGCCTGTAGAATCCCCGATTCATCAGGAGGATTAGTTTGCGGGGTTTCTAGATTTGAGAGAGTCTTCCGTGCTGATTTTTCTGTTCCTTCTGTAGACTCTCTTCGGTGTTTAATTGTTTCAGAGTCCCGTGATCTCTCCTTCTGGCATAGAAGACTTGGTCACGTTGGTTTTGATCATTTGACCTGAGTTAGCAGCCATGACCTCATTCGTGGTTTGCCCAAACTCAAAATGGTCAAAGACTTAGTTTGCTCTCCTTGCCGACATGGCAAGATGGTTGCTACTCCTCATCCCCCAGTCACTGTTGTGATGACTGATGCACCAGGACATCTTTTACATATGGACACTATTGGTCTATCTAGAGTGCAGTCAGTGGGTGGGAAGTGGTATGTTCTTGTCATTGTTGATGATTTTTCGAGGTACTCTTGGGTGTTTTTCATGTCCTCGAAGGATGAGACTTTTACCCATTTTAGGGGTTTGGTTCATAGGTTGTCTTTTGAGCTCCCTAGTGCCTTACGAGCTATACGCATTGATAATGGCACGGAGTTCAAGAATTCCAATTTTGAGAGTTTCTGTGTGGAGTCTAGTTTAGAGCATCAGTTCTCCTCTCCCTACATCCCTCAGCAAAATGGCGTAGTGGAAAGGAAGAATAGGACCCTGGTAGAGATGGCCAGGACGATGCTAGACGAGTACAGTAGTCCTAGGAAGTTTTGGGCTGAGGCTATAGCTACTGCTTGCCATGTTTCTAATCGTGTATTCTTGAGAGCACATTTGCACCGCACTTCTTACGAGTTGAGGTATGGGCGAAAGCCCACTATTTCTCATTTTCGTGTGTTTGGTTGCAAGTGTTTTATTTTGAAGTCTGGTAACCTGGATAAGTTTGAGTCTCGCTCTTCTGATCGTATCTTTCCGGGTTATTAGACTTCTTCTCGTAGCTATAAGTGCAGGTTGCGATGCATAGGATCATAGAGACCTGTGAAGTGACCTTTGTGAGGCTAGCCCAGGAGCTAGACCTGACATTTTAGACTCTTCCTTTTCCTCCGAGACCATCTTTGTAGAGGATGAGGATGATGGAGATGATGGTGTTCCACCTGATCCAGTCCCCTCTACACCTGAGGTGCCTCCTGTTTCCTTTTCTGCACCTCAGGAAGGCCAGCCTTTGCCTTCTGACTCTCATGCAGCTAGTGGCTCTGCTCCTACCTCTTTTGTGCATGAGGTAGAGGCCACTTCTGCTTCTGGACCTCCCCATCATATTCAGCTTTCTCATCCACTTGAACAGATCATCGGCGATCTGTTTGAGCGAGTCACTCACTCAAAATTAGGTTTGTCCAGTTTCTGCCTTCTCTCTGCCTTTGTTGCCTCATTTGAGCCGAAGGATGTGACTCATGCATTATCTGACGAGTCTTGGACTAATGCTATGCATGAGGAACTTGAAAACTTCGAGAGGAACAAAGTTTGGCAGCTTGTAGAACGTTCATCTGGTCATAATGTCATTGGGACCAAGTGGGTGTTCAAAAACAAGCAGAGTGAGGATGGGGTTGTCATTCGCAACAAGGCTAGGCTAGTTGCACAGGGCTTTCTCAAAGTTGAGGTCTTGACTTTGAGGAGACCTTTGCCCCTGTAGCTAGACTAGAGGCTATTAGGATCCTGCTTACATTCTCTGCTTCCCGGGGCTTCAAGCTCTATCAAATGGATGTCAAGCGTGCTTTCCTCATTGACTATATTGAGGAAGAGTTTATGTCAAACAACCTCCAGGATTTGTGAACCCCAAGTTTCAGAGTCATGTATACAAGCTTTCCAAAGCTTTGTATGGACTCAAGCAGGCCCCCAGAGCATGGTATGAGAGGCTCAAGTCTTATCTTCTCAGTCATGACTTCAGGATGGGCGTAGTAGACAAGACTCTTTTCATCAGACACCATGAGTCGCATTTTCTTCTCGTCCAGATTTAGGTGGACGATATCATTTTTGGTGGCTCATCTCATTCGCTTGTGTCTCAGTTTTCTGAGGTGATGAGCACAGAGTTTGAGATGAGTATGATGGACGAGTTGAGCTACTTTCTTGGCTTCCAAATCAAGCAGACTCAGGAGAGTACTTTCCTGCACCAAGTTAAGTACACTCGGGACCTCCTGAGGCAGTTTGATATGTCTGATGGTAAGCCGGCCATGACTCCTATGGCCACCACTATTGTCCTCGAGCTCGATGAGGATGGTGAGCCTGCTGATCAAAAGGAGTTTCGGAGTATGATTGGCTCCCTCTTGTATCTCACCGCTTTGAGGCCGGACATACATTTTGTTGTGTGTCTGTGCGCTCGATTTCAGGCTTCTCCTCGCATCTCTCACCGTCAGGCGGTGAAGCGCATCTTCAGGTACTTTCGTGCTACCACTGATTATGGTATTTGGTACTCTTCCTCTTCTTGTCTGTCCCTTAGAGCCTTTTCCGATGCCGACTTTGCTGACTGTAGGATAGATAGGAAGAGCACTTCTGGCACTTGCCAATTCATTGGCACTTCTCTTGTTTCTTGGTCACCTAGGAAGCAGTCCGGAGTTGCACAGTCTACCGCTGAGGCCGAGTATGTTGCTGTAGCTAGGTGCTCTGGATGAGATCGACCTTGCGGGACTTTGGGTTAGAGATAGAGAGTGTGCCACTTTTCTGTGACAACACTTCTGCTATTTGCATTGCTAAGAACCCAGTGCAACATTCCCGGACCAAGCACATTGATATTAGATATCACTTCCTTAGAGACCATGTGGAGAAGGGTGATATCGCGCTTCAGTTCGTAGAAAGTGATCTTCAGTTAGCCGATATCTTTACCAAGCCTTTGGATAGCTCCAGATTTGTTGCCTTGAGGAGTGAGCTTGGAGTCGTGAGCCCTTACGGCCTATCGTGAGGGGGAGCTGGTTTGTATATTATGTATAATATATTCTCTTCCAGTTTTTCTTTTCTTTGTGTTTCTTCTGAGTGTTTTTGGGCTTATTTTCTTGAGTTGAGTTAACTCACTTAGACTTCTGGCATGCTTTGCATGAACCTTTTATCTTGTGCTTTAGGTTGCTATCATGCGTGATTAGCTATTCTCTCTTCTCTCTAGGTTGAGTTCCCTCACAGTCTTATAAGTCTAGCAGGTATTGGATCTCCTGGGTAGACAGGGTCTGTGTGCACTCCTTAGTTGAGATATAGAGTCAGCTTTCCTATGTCAGTCACTGGGGAAGATAAGAGCGAGTCTGAGCCATAGTGAATCTCTTCTATCTTTTCTATGCTCAATAGCCACCCAGTTTGCAGTTTTCTCGACTTCTTCTCCTTATTCTGTTTTTTTGGTTGTTATTGAGTTCATTTGGATTTTCTTTATGCCTAATATTGATAATAACTCAACTTTAACCAGATTTGAGCTTAAAATTGATTCATTTGTTGAGGGGGAGTTTGGGAATCTGTTCATGCATTGCACTTAGACTGCATTTTCTGTTTTATGAGCTTTTTCTATTATGCAATTGACTCAATCTTCATGAAATACATCATGCTATATCTTTTGAAGAAAATCAATAGCTTAGATATGTCCAAGTTCATTTATCATGCTAAGCTTAAGTGAAATCTGAAAAACTTGAAAGCTTTAAATGAAAACTTGATGAAACATGTTGCTTTTACTTACTAAGTTTCTTCTCTAGGGGCTTTCACCATGAATTGTGAAAATTTGGATTTCTCTAGAGTCCCTATAGCAACTTGGGTGAAATTTGTTTGATCCATATTTGTGTCCTTCAAAATCGCTCATATGTGCTAAATTGAAATAAAAAAATGACTCTTTTGTGCAAAATTGATCTCAACACTTTATATTCAGGAGACTGCTTCCCATTGCATTTAGGATTAACTTGGAATATATTGTGTATGGCCAAGATCATTCTCTTAAGAGTTACTCTTGAGATGATCGAAAATGGCTTGAGTCAGTCAATAAAAAAAATGCAAATATCAAACACATAAGTGGGTAAAGAATGCAAATAATGTGAAACATTTGCACCCCGCTATGTTTTTCAAAGTCTTAAAGAAAATTAGCCTAAATTGAAAAATGAGCTAGAAGGACTTTATATGCACTTCAAAATTCTCCAAAGTGTTGAGTAGGTTGAACTCTAGGTTTTCCATTTGATCCTTGAGTGGTTTTGCCTTTAGCTTTGAAACTTTGCTAAGCTTTGCACTTATCAATTCTTGCTAAAAAAAATGACACATTTTCAAAACTTAGCTTGTGAGCAAAATTTGTTATTTGCACTTGGACATATCTTAGTTTAGTCATAATCTGAGATTGATAAGCTTGGTGTCATATCTTATCATTACGATCATTTGGATAATCTTCAAAGCTCCCTTAGGTTGCATTTCATGCATACATAAAAAGGGGGAGAAAATTCCATTTTGATGCTTATATTGCTAAAAGGGGGAGAAATCGTAGAAAAGACATCAATAAAAATGTGAAAGCTTATTTGGTTCTTATGATCCTTGTAAAAGTTTTGCTAAATCTCGTGGATCATAATCACATAATCACATTTGGCACTTATGATTGGATTTTAGAGCTTTTTGTGGAAAACTTGCTCTTTCCTTGATTTAGCTCTAAAATATGTGACTTGGTCATGTTCTCAGTCTATTCTCTCTGGACCATGTGTGGTTTTGAAATCAAATTGCTTTCTTCTTATCTTACTCAAACTCAAATTTATGCCTTTTGTGTGGTTTGTCAATATACTCATCAAGGGGGAGATCGAAGGACCATGTGGAGGTCCATCCATGTTAGTGATGAGTATTTGACTTTATATGATCTAAGATAGCTTAGATTTGAGTTTATATTTAAATTTGATTTCAAGTTGGAGTTGCATTTGCGATGGACCAAATTTCTAAGAGTTTCACGTGTATGCCGGACCAAATTTCTGTGAGTTTCACGTGTATGCCGGACCAAATTCCTGTGAGTTTCACGTGTATGACGGACCAAACTTCTGTGAGTTTCACGTGTATGACGGACCAAATCTCAGTGAGCTTCATGTGTATGACGGACCATGTCGCGTGAGTTTCACGTGTATGACAGACCAATTTTACCAGTGTGAAGTAATATGCATTTTTGAAGGTCTTCCCGTGCACAAAAAAATTGTTTGGTATGCATGAAAGTTGTAGAGAATCATATAAAATCGGGAAGATTAACAGAGAATTTCACGCGTATGACGGACCAATTTTGACAGCGTGCAGTAAAATGCCTTTTGGAAGGTCTTCCCTTGCTTAAAAAATTATGTGTTCTACATGAAAATTGTAGAGAATTTGGAAATGCAACTTTTTATTGTTGACAAATTTTTCATCCAAGCAATATAAAAAATCATAAAAAATTGAGAAGATTACTGCTGTATAAAAAACACCGACTCGAATGGATTCGAAACACAACCCGAAATGAGCTACGACGCATATGAATTCCATTAAGGGGGTTTAGTACTTAGTTTTATTCTATGACTTTTTTCGTACACGCGTGGAGTCTTCTACCTTGCAAATTGGGACCGGTCGTGAGGATTATTAACCACCGACTATAAAGGATTCGAAACGCAGCATGACATGAGTTAGCGCGCGCATGAAGTGTATTCGGCAGGTTAGGCACTCAGATTCGTTTCTTAACTTTTTTCATACAAATGGAGCCTACAGTGCTAATTGAGACCCACCGTGAGGAATATTTAACATTGACTAGAACGGATTCGAAACACAACCCGAAATGAGCTACGGCGCATATGACATCCATTCAGGGGGTTTAGAACTCAGTTTTATTCTGTGACATTTTTCGTACACGCTTGGAGTCTACCTTGCAAATTGGAACCCGTCGGGAGGAATATTTAACACCGACTCTGACGGATTCGAAACGCAGCACGACATGAGCTAGGGCGCATATGAAGTGTATTCGGCAGGTTTGGCACTTAGTTTCGTTCTGTAACTTTTTTCAAACAAATGGAGCCTACAGTTCTAATTGGGACCCACCGTGAGGAATATTAAACACCGACTCGAACAGATTCGAAACACAAACCGAAATGAGCTATGGCGCATATGAATTCCATTCAGGGGGTTTAGTACTCAGGTTTATTCTGTGACTTTTATCGTACACGCGTGGAGTCTACCTTATAAATTGGGACCCATCATGAGGAATATTTAACACCGACTCTAACGGATTTGAAATACAGTACGACATGAGCTCGGGAGCATATGAGGTGTATTCGGCAGGTTTGGCACTCAGTTTCGTTCTGTAACTTTTTTCATACAAATGGAGCCTACAGTGCTAATTGGGACCCAGCGTGAGAAATATTCAACACCGACTCAAACGGATTCGAAACACAATCCAGAATGAGCTACGGCCCATATGACTTTCATTCAGGGGGTTTAGTACTCAATTTTATTCTGTGACTTTTATCGTATTCGCGTGGAGTCTACCTTGCAAATTGGGACCCGTCGTGAGGAATATTTACCACCGACTCTGACGGATTCGAAACGCAGCACGACATAAGCTAGGGCGCACATGAAGTGTATTTGGCTGGTTTGGCACTCAGTTTCGTTCCGTAACCTTTTTCATACAAATGGAGCATACAGTGCTAAATGGGACCCATCGTGAGGAATATTTATCACCGACTCGAACAGATTCGAGACACAACCCGAAATGAGCTATGGCGCATATGAAAATCCATTCAGGGGGATTAGGACTTAGTTTTATTCTGTGACTTTTTTCGTACACGCGTGGAGTCTTCTACTTTGCAAATTGGAACCCATCGTGAGGAATATTTAACACCGACTCTGACTGATTCAAATTGCAGCACGACATGAGCTGGGGCGCATATCAAGTGTATTCGGCAGGTTTGGCACACAGTCTCATTCCGTAACCTTTTTCAAACAAATGGAGCCTACAGTGCAAATTGGGACACACAGTGAGGAATATTTAACAGCGACTCGAACGGATTCGAAACACAACCCGAAATGAGCTACGGAGCATATGAATTCCATTTAGGGGGTTTAGTACTCAGTTTTATTCTGTGACTTTTTTCGTACACGCACGAGTCTACCTTGCAAATTGAGACCCGTCGTGAGGAATATTTAACACTGACATTGACGGATTCAAAACGTAGCACGATATGAGCTTTTTCGCATATGAAGTGTATTCGGCAGGTTTGGCACTCAGTTTCGTTCCGTAACTTTTTTCATACAAATGGAGCCTACAGTGCTAATTGGGACCCACCGTGAGGAATGTTCAACACCGACTCGAACGGATTCGAAACACAACCCGAAATGAGCTACGGCGCATATGACTTCCATTCAGCGGGTTTAGGACTCAATTTTATTCTGTGACTTTTTTCGTACACGCGTGGAGTCTTCTACCTTGCAAATTACGACCCGTCGTGAGGAATATTTAACACCGACTCTTACGGATTCGAAACGCAGCACGACATGAGCTAGGGCGCATATGAAGTGTATCCGGCTGGTTTGCCACTTAGTTTCGTTCCGTAACTTTTTTCGTACAAATGGAGCCTATAGTGCTAATTGGGACCGAACGTGAGGAATATTTAACACCGACTCGAACGGATTCGAAACACTACTCGAAATGAGGTACGGCGCATATGAATTCCATTCAGGGGGTTTAGTACATAGTTTTATTTTGTGACTTTTTTCGTACACGTGTGGAGTCTTCTACATTGCAAATTTGGACCCGTCGTGAGGAATATTTACCACCGACTCTAAAGGAATCGAAACATAGCACGACATGAGCTAGAGCGCATATGAAGAGTATTCGGCAGGTTAGGCACTCAGTTTCGTTCCGTAACTTTTTTTCATACAAATGGAGTACAGTGCTAATTGAGACCCACCGTGAGGAATATTTATCATCGACTCGAATGGATTCGAAACACAACCCACAGTGAGCTACAGCCCATATGACTATCATTCAGGGGGTTTAGTACTCAATTTTATTCTGTGACTTTTTTCGTACACGCGTGGAGTCTTCTACCTTGCAAATTACGACCCATTGTGAGGAATTTTAACACCGACTCTGACGGACTCGAAACACAGCATGACATGAGCTAGAGCGCATATGAAGTGTTTCCGGCAGGTTTGTCACTCAGTTTCGTTCCGCAACATTTTTGATACAAATGGAGCCAACAGTGCTAATTGGGACCCACCATGACGATTATTTATCACCGATTAGAACGGATTCGAAATACATCCCGAAATGAGCAACGGCGCATATGAATTCCATTCAGGGGGTTTAGTACTTTGTTTTATTCTGTGACTTTTTTCGTACACACGTGGAGTCTTCTACCTTGCAAATTTGGACCAGTCGTGAGGAATATTTACCACCGACTGTAAGGGATTCGAAACGCAACACGACATGAGCTAGGGCGCATATGAAGTGTATTCGGCAGGTTAGTCAATCACTTTCGTTCCGTAACTTTTTTCATACAAATGGAGCCAACAGTGCTAATTGAGACCCACCTGAGGAATATTTACATCAACTCGAACGGATTCGAAACACAACCTGAAATGTGCTACGGAGCATATGACTTCCATTCAGGGGGTTTAGAACTCAATTTTATTCTGTGACTTTTTTCAAACACGCGTGGAGTCTACCTTGCAAATTGGGACCCGTCGTGAGGAATATTTAACGCCGACTCTGACTGATTCGAAACGCAGCACGACATGAGCTAGGGCGCTAATGAAGTGTATTCAGCAGGTTTGGCACTTAGTTTCGTTCTGTAACTTTTTTTCAAACAAATGGAGCCTACAGAGCTAATTGGGACCCATCGTGAGGAATATTAAACACCGACACCGAACAGATTCGAAACTCAACCTGAAATGTACTACGGTGCATATGAATTCCATTCAGGGGGTTTAGTACTCAAGTTTATTCTGTGACTTTTTTCGTACACGCGTGGAGTCTACCTTGCAAATTGGGACCCGTCGTGAGGAGTATTTAACACCGACTCTGACCGATTCGAAATGCTGCACGACATGAGCTAGGGCGCAAATGAAGTTTATTCGGAAGGTTTGGCACTCAGTTTCGTTCCGTAACATTTTTCATACAAATGGAGCCTACTGTGCTAATTGGGACCCACCACGAGGAATATTTAACACCGACTCGAATGGATTAGAAATACAACCCGAAATGAGCTACGGCGCAAATGAATTCCATTCAGGGAGTTTAGCACTCAGTTTTATTCTATGACTTTTTTCGTACATGCGCGGAGTGTACCTTGCAAATTGGGAACCGTCGTGAGGAATATTTAAAACCGACTCTGACAGATTCGAAACGCAGCACGACATGAGCTAGGGAGCATATGAAGTGTATTCGGCATGTTTGGCACTCAGTTTCGTTCCGTAACTTGTTTCATACAAATGGAGCCTACAGTGCTAATTGGGACCCACCGTAAGGAATATTTAACACCAACTCGAACGGATTTGAAACACAACTCGAAATGAGCTACGACGCATTTGAATTCCATTCAGGGTGTTTAGGAGTCAGTTTTATTCTGTGACTTTTTTCGTACACGCGCGGAGTGTAGCTTGCAAATTGGGTCCCGTCGTGAGGAATATTTAACACCCACTCTAACGGATTCGAAACGCAGCACGGCATGAGCTAGGGCGCATATGAAGTGTATTCGGTAGGTTTGGCACTTAGTTTCGTTCCGTAACTTTTTTCATACAAATGGAGCCTACAGTGCTAATAGGGACCCACCGTGACGAATCTTTATACCGACTAGAACGGATTTGAAACACAACCCGAAATGAGATACGACGCATTTGAATTCCATTGAGGGGGTTTAGTACTAAATTTTATTATATGACTTTTTTCGTACACCCATGGTGTCTACCTTGCAAATTGGGACCCGTCATGAGGATTATTTAACACCGACTCTGACCTATTCGAAATGCAGCACGACATGAGTTTGGGCGCATATAAAGTGTATTCGGCAGGTTTGGCACTCAGTTTCGTTCCGTAACTTTTTTCATACAAATGGAGCCTACAGTGCTAATTGGGACCCACCGTGAGGAATATTCAACACCGACTCGAACGGATTCGAAACACAACCCAGAATGAGCTACGCCCATATGACTTTCATTCAGGGGTTTTAGTACTCAGTTTTATTCTGTGACTTTTTTCGTACACGCGTGGAGTCTTCTACCTTGCAAATTACGACCCATCGTGAGGAATATTTAACACCGACTCTGACGGATTCGAAACGCCGCACGACATGAGCTAGGCGCATATGATGTGTATTCGACAGGTTTGTCACTCAGTTTCGTTCCGTACCTTTTTTCATACAAATGGAGCTAGCAAATTGGGACCCACCATGACAAATATTTATCACCGGCTAGAACGGATTCGAAACACAACCCGAAATGAGCTACGGCGCATATGAATTACAATCAGGGGGTTTAGTACTTAGTTTTATTATGTGACTTTTTTCGTACACGCATGGAGTCTTCTACCTTGCAAATTTGGACCCGTCGTGAGGAATATTTACCACCTACTCTAAAGGATTCAAAACACAGCACGATATGAGGTAGGGCGCATATGAAGTGTATTCAGCAGGTTAGGCACTCAGTTTCGTTCTGAAACTTTTTTCATACAAATGGAGCCTACAGCGCTAATTGAGACCCACCGTGAGCAATATTTAACATCGACTCGAACGGATTCGAAACACAACCCAAAATGAGCTATGGCACATATGACTTCCATTCGGGGGGTTTAGAACTCCGATTTATTCTGTGACTTTTTTCGAACACGCATGGAGTCAACCTTGCAAATTGTGACCCGTCGTGAGTAATATTTAACACCGACTCTAACTGATTCGAAACGCAGCATGACATGAGTTAGGGCGCATATGAAGTGTATTCAGCAGGTTTGGCACTAAGTTTCGTTCCTTAACTTTTTTCAATCAAATGGTGCCTACAGTGCAAATTGGGACCCACCGTGAGGAAAATTAAACACCGACTCGAACAGTTTGGAAACACAACCCGAAATGAGCAAGGGCGCATATGAATTGTATTCAGGGGGGTTTAGTACTCAGGTTTATTCTGTGACTTTTTTGTACATGCGTGGAGTCTACCTTCCAAATTGGGACCCGTCGCGAGTAATATTTAACACTGACTCTGACCGATTCGAAAAGCAGCACGACATGAGCTAGGGCGCATATGAAGTGTATTCCACAGGTTTGGCACTCTGTTTCGTTCCGTAACTTTTTGATACAAATGTAGCCTACAATGCTAATTGGGACCCTCCGTGTGGAATATTCAACACCGACTCGAACGGATTCGAACACAACCCAGAATGAGCTACGGTCCATATGACTTTCATTCAGGGGGTTTAGTACTCAATTTTATTCTGTGACTTTTTTCGTACATGAGTGGAGTCTTCTTCCTTGCAATTTACGACCCGCCTTGAGGAATATTTAACACCGACTCTGACAGATTCGAAATGCAGCACAACATGAGATAGGGCGCATATGAAGTGTATTCGGCAGGTTTATCAATCAGTTTCTTTTCGTATCTTTTTTCATACAAATGGAGCAAACAGTGCTAATTGGGACCCACCATGACGAATATTTATCATCGACTAGAACGGATTCGAAACACAACCCGAAATGAGCTACGGCGTATATGAATTCCATTCAGGGGGTTTAGTACTTATTTTTATTCTGTGATTTTTTTCGTACACGTGTGGAGTCTTCTACCTTCCAAATTTGGACCCATCGTGAGGAATATTTACCACCGATTCTAAAGGATTCGAAACGCAGCACGACATGAGCTAGGGCGCATATGAAGTGTATTCAGCAGGTTAGGCACTCAATTTCGTTCCGTAACTTTTTTCATACGAATGGAGCCTACTGTGCTAATTGTGACCCACCGTGAGGAATATTTAACATCGACTCGAACGGATTTGAAGCACAACCCAAAATGAGCTATGGCACATATGAGTTCCATTCGGGGGGTTTAGAACTCCGTTTTATTCTGTGACATTTTTCGAACACGCGTGGAGTCTACCTTGCAAATTGTGACACGTCGTGAGGAATATTTAACACCGACTCTAACTGATTCGAAATGCAGCATGACATGAGTTAGGGCGCATATGAAGTGTATTCGGCAAGTTTGGCACTTAGTTTCGTTCCTTAACTTTTTTTCAAACAAACAGAGCCTACAGTGCTAATGGGACCCACCGTGAGGAATATTAAACACCGACTCGAACAGTTTCGAAACACAACCCGAAATGAGCTACGGCGCATATGAATTCCATTCAGGGGGGTTTAGTACTCAGGTTTATTCTGTGACTTTTTGTACATGCGTGGAGTCTACCTTGCAAATTGGGACCCGTCGGGAGGAATATTTAACACCGACTCTCACCGATTCGAAAAGCAGCACGACATGAGCTAGGGCGCATATGAAGTGTATTCCTCAGGTTTGGCACTCAGTTTCGTTCCGTAACTTTTTCATACAAATGTAGCCTACAATGCTAATTGGGACCCTCCGTGTGGAATATTCAACACCGACCCGAACGGATTCGAACACAACCCAGAATGAGCTACGGTCCATATGATTTTCATTCAGGGGGTTGAGTACTCAATTTTATTCTGTGACTTTTTTCGTACATGCGTGGAGTCTTCTTCCTTGCAATTTACGACCCGTCGTGAGGAATATTTAATACCGACTCTGACGGATTCGAAATGCTGCACAACATGAGATAGGGCGCATATGAAGTGTATTTGGCAGGTTTATCACTCGGTTTCTTTCCGTATCTTTTTTCATACAAATGGAGCAAACAGTGCTAATTGGAACCCACCATGATGAATATTTATCATCGACTAGAACGGATTCGAAACACAACCCGGAATGAGCTACGGCGTATATGAATTCCATTCAGGGGGTTTAGTACTTATTTTTATTCTTCGATTTTTTTTCGTACACGTGTGGAGTCTTCTACCATGCAAATTTGGACCCATCGTGAGTAATATTTACCGCCGATTCTAAAGGATTCGAAACGCAGCACGACATGAGCTAGGGCGCATATGAAGTGTATTCGGCAGGTTAGGCACTCAATTTCGTTCCGTAACTTTTTTCATACGAATGGAGCCTACTTTGCTAATTGAGACCCACCGTGAGGAATATTTAACATCGACTCGAACGGATTCGAAACACTACCCGAAATGAGGTACGGCGCATATGACTTCCATTCAGGTGGTTTAGAACTCAGTTTTATTGTGTGACTTTTTTCGAACACGCGTGGTGTCTACCATGCAAATTGGGACCCGTCGTGTGGTATATTTAACGCCTACTCTGATTGATTCGAAACGCAGCACGACATGAGCTAGGGCACATATGAAGTGTATTCGGCAGGTTTGGCACTTAGTTTCGTTCCGTAACTTTTTTTCAAACAAATGGAGCCTAAAGTGCTAATTGAGACCCACTGTGAGAAATATTATACACCGACTCGAACAGATTCGAAACTCAACCCGAAATGAGCTACGGTGCAAATGGATTTCATTCAGGGGGTTTAGTACTCAGGTTTATTATGTGACTTTTTTCGTACACGCGTGGAGTCTACCTTGCAAATTGGGACCCGTCGTGTGGAATATTTAACACAAGTCTGACCGACTCGAAATGCAGCACGACATGAGCTAGGGCGCTTATGAAGTGTATTCGGTAGGTTTTGCACTCAGTTTCGTTCTGTACCATTTTTCATACAAATGGAGCTTACAGTACTAATTGGGACCCACCATGAGGAATATTCAACACCGACTCGAACGGATTCGAAACAAAACCCGGAATTAGCTACGGCCCAAATGACTTTCATTCAGGGGGTTTAGTACTCATTTTTATTCTGTGACTTCTTTCGTACTTGCGTGGAGTCTTCTATCTTGCAAATTAAGACCAGTCGTGAGGAATATTTAACACCGACTCCGACGGATTCGAAACGTAGCACGACATGAGCTAGGGCTCATATGAATTGTATTCGGCAGGTTTGTCACTCAGTTTCGTTCCGTATCTTTTTTCATACAAATGGAGGCAACAGTGCTAATTGGGACCTACCATTACGAATATTTATCACCGACTAGATCAGATTCGAAACACAACCCGAAATGAGCTACGACGCATATGAATTCCATTCAGGGGGTTTAGTACTTAGTTTTATTCTGTGATTTTTTTCGTACACGCGTGGAGTCTTCTACCTTGCAAATTTGGACCCATCGTGAGGAATATTTACCACCGATTCTAAAGGATTCGAAACGCAGCACGACATTAGCTAGGGCACATATGAAGTGTATTCGGCAGGTTAGGCACTCAGTTTCGTTCCGTAACTTTTTTCATACGAATGGAGGCTACAGTGCTAATTGAGACCCACCGTGAGGAATATTTAATATCGACTCGAACGGATTCGAAAAACAACCCGAAATGAGCTACGGTGCATATGACTTCCATTCAGGGGGTTTACAACCCAGTTTTATTCTGTGACTTTTTTCGAACACCCGTGGAGTCTACCTCGCAAATTGGGACCCATCGTAAGGAATATTTAACACCGACTCTGACTGATTCGAATTGCAGCACGACATGAGCTAGAGCGCATATGAAGTGTATTCGGCTGGTTTGGCACTTAGTTTCGTTTCGTAACTTTTTTCAAACAAATGGATCCTACAGTGCTGATTGGGACCCACCGTGAATAACATTAAACACCGAATCGAATAGATTTGAAACACAACCCGAAATAAGCTACGGCGCATATGAATTCCATTCAGAGGGTTTAGTAATCAGGTTTATTCTGTGACTTTTTTCGTACACGCGTGGAGTCTACCTTGCAAATTGGGACCTGTCGTGAGGAATATTTAACACCGACTCTGATTGATTCTAAATGTAGCACGACATGAGCTAGGGCACATATGAAGTGTATTCGGCAGGTTTGGCACTCAGTTTTGTTCTGTTACTTTTTTCATACAAATGGAGCCTACAGTGCTAATTAGGACCCACCGTGAGGAATATTCAACACCGACTCGAACAGATTTGAAACACAACCTAGAATGAGCTACGGCCCATATGACTTTCATTCAGGGGGTTTATTACTCAATTTTATTCTGTGACTTTTTTTGTACACGCGTGGAGTCTTCTACCTTGTAAATTATGACCCGTTGTGCGGAATATTTAACACCGACTTTGACGGATTCGAAATGCAGCTCCAAATGAGATAGGGCGCATATGAAGTGTATTCGGCAGGTTTGTCACTCAGTTTCGTTCAGTAACTTTTTTCATACAAATGGAGCCAACAGTGCTAATTGGGACCCACTATGACGAATATTTATCATCGACTGAAAAGGTCGATACGATATGACTAATAATACCGAATCCAGGCAGAATGAGAATATACACCTCTGGATGACCGAAGAACCAAAAGAGATGCTGGTATAATATTGGGTCGAACGGATTCGAAACACAACCCGAAATGAGGTACGGCGCATATGAATTCCATTCAGGGGGTTTAGTACATAGTTTTATTCTGTGACTTTTTTCGTACATGCGTGGACTCTTCTACCTTGCAATTTTCCACCGACTCTAAAGGTTTCAAAATGCAGCATGACATGACCTAGGGCGCTATGAAGTGTATTTGGCAGGTTTGGCACTCAGTTTCGTTCTGTAACTTTTTTCATACAAATAGAGCCTACAGTGCTAATTGAGACCCACCGTGAGAAATATTTAACATCGACTCGAACGGATTTGAAACACAACCCGAAATGAGCTACGGCGCATATGACTTCCATTCAGGGGGTAAGAACTCAGTTTTATTCTGTGAATTTTTTCGAACACGCGTGGAGTCTACTTGGAAATTGGGACCCGTCATGAGCAATATTTAACACCGACTCTAGCATATTCGAAACGCAGCACGACATGAGCTAGGGCACATATGAAGTGTATTCGGCAGGTTTGGCACTTAGTTTCGTTCCGTAACTTTCTTTCAACAAATGGAGCCTACAGTGCTAATTGGGACCCACCATGAGGAATATTTAACACCGACTCGAACAGATTCGAAACACAACCCGAAATGAGCTACGGCGCATATCAATTCCATTCATGGGGTTTTGTACTCAGGTTTATTCTGTGACATTTTTTGTACACGCGTGGAGTTTACCTTGCAAATTGGGACCCGTGGTGAGGAATATTTAACACCGACTCTGACGGATTCAAAATGCAGCACGACATGAGCTAGGGCGCATATGAAGTGTATTCGGCAGGTTTGGCACACAGTTTGGTTTCGTAACTTTTTTTATACAAATGGAGCCTATAGGGCTAATTGGGACCCTCCTTGACGAATATTTATACCTGAAGGATCGAGATGGCGAACAAAGGGGGGGTGAATGGTCGCAAATAAATTTTCCCCAAAATACTCCAACAAAAACCTCGACAAGATCGCTTAAAGGAAATCGTGAAAAACCCGAAAAACTAGACAACTATGTGTACCCCTAGCTTGCATGGATAAGTACCATAAAATATGTGGGGATTTTTGAGTCACAATCCTGGTTGTCTAGTGTCCAAGATAAAGAGGAATCAATCCAACTCTTGCTTTTAGAAAGGACATCAATTCAAATCACAAAGTCACTTTCAGAAAAGCAAAAGCAGAATTTCCAGAAATTGTCCTCAATTTGAACAGGAGGTTGGTGGGTTTATGCAGCTCACAAAATTTTGAGAATTTTTCTACCTATGAGAAGAAGAGTCTTTAACAACTCCACCAAATTTATCCTCAAAAAGCCTTACAGAAAAAACAGAAAAAATCGGAGAACACAGTCAGTCAAGAACTTCGAGCAGAAAGTTTAGGGCTCGGTTTTCACCTCATGGCGCCCAAAAGGTGCTACAAGTGAACCCTAAACTTTTTTATACAGGTGTATATCAGAGTTCCTCACCTCCGCCAACAAGAATCACTTAAAAAAGATTTTTCTAGATTTTTATAAAAATCAAATACTAAATGCTGCGCAAAGAACAAGTTCTGAAGAAAGTTGGAACTTGAAAGAAAAGATGTTCTCTAGTAAATCCAAGAGTGCAAAAGATATGTAAAACCATATGAACACACTCAAAACATCCAAGATCAACAGCATTTAGAAGGAGGGGAGGCAAATCCAAATTGCGTGAAAGTAAATTGCGAGAATGTAATTGCGGGAAAGTAAATGCTGAATTTAAATTACGTAAAGTAAAGACATAATGTAAATGAGCAAAATAAATTCAGAGTTGGATGGATAAAACTTTCATTTCTGGATGGAGAGGTTACAAAGCCTCACTTTCATGTGGGCAAAGCTCAAAGAGCATTCAAAAACCTCAAAAACCTTCTAAGGGAGGAGGCTACCCCTCCACCCCTATTTATACTACTCTTGGGCCACCTACCACCCTTGGATGAGTCCCTCAACCCTAGAGCACTCATCTAAGGGCTAGGATTAACCCACACACACAGCCATGCAAGGGCTAACCCAAAACCCACACACATACTGGGTTTTCTTGCACGGTTTTCAAAACATACTACCTAGGCCCGCTAACCTATCAACTAGACCTCAATACGACGGCCCTCGTTGATCCACGCGGCATCTAGCTAGCATCATCTCCTTTCCTTGTCTTCTTGACATGCCCAGACTCCGTCTCCGATCATCTTCCAGCGATCTCCCAACCGTCTGGACCTCCGACGCTCCTCGCCTAGTCCCGGTCATCCTCCGCCTCACCATGACCTAGCACCGTCGCCCTGCAAGCATCAAAGACAACGAAAAACCTTTCACATAGCAATGCCCACAAAGATATTCAATAATTATCCCAAAATCATTAATCGATCATAATTGCTCTCAATGGTCCGGTGCTACTACCCCTAGGCCAGTAGCACTAAGAAGAGCACCCAACACTCAAATTGCTTCAAATCCAATTCAATTCAAATCAAACCAAGCTCAAAACTCGTCAATTACTCATCACACACAAGGATAGACCTCCACATGGTCTTTCAATCTCCCCCTTGATGAGTATATTGACAAACACATGAAAAGGCATAAGTTTTGAGTTTGAATAAGAGAGAAGAAAGCAATTTGAATGCAAAGCCCAACTTGGTCCAGAATAAGGAAATAAGATCATGACCAAGTTGGCAGAAAAGGGATTTTAGAGCTAAACTTTAGAGAGAGCAAGTTTTCAACAAAAGCTCTAAAAGATCTAATAAAACTCAAAAGGAACACTCGAATATGCTTATGATCATAAAAATTTGCAATTGTCACAAAGATCATAAGAACCAAAGTGGATTAACATTTTTCCTTTGAAGATGCCTTTTCTACATTTTCTCCCCCTTTTGGCAATATAGGCATCAAATTTTTATTTTTATTTTCTCCCCCTTTATATATGTATGCATGAAATGCATCCTAAGTGAGCTTTGAGAATTATCCAAGTGATCATAAATGCAAGATATGACACCAAGCTAGTCAATTTAGAAAATGACTGAACTAGGATGGCTCCAAGGACAAATTCATTTTGCTCACAAGCTTTGTTTACAAGATTTTATTTTAGCAAGATTTGAACAAGTGCAAAACTTAGCAAAAGTTTCAAAGCTAGAAGCAAACACCACTCATAGGATCAAATGGAAAACCTAGAGTTCAACCTACTCAACACTTTGGGGAAACTTGAAGTGCATATAGAGTCCTTTGAGCTCATTTTTCAATTCATGCAAATTCTTCTTCTTTGATATTTTGAAAGACATAGCGGGGTGCAAAAGTTTGACATTATTTGCATTCTTTACCCACTTATGTTTTTGTTATTTGCATTTATTAATAATTGAGTCAAGCCATGTTCGATCACCCCAAGAGTAACTCTTAAGAGAATGATCTTGGTCATACACGATATATTCCAAGTTCATCCCAAGTGCAATGCGAGGCAGTCTCGAGAATATATAGTGTTGAGTTCAATTTTGCACAAAAGAGAGTCAATTTTTTCTTAATTTAGCACATATGAGCAATTTTGAAGGACTAAAATATGGATCAAGCAAGTTTCACCCAAGTTGCTATAGGGACTCTAGAGAACTCCTTAAATTCACAATTCATGGTAAAAACCTCTAGAGAAGAAACTTAACAAGAAAAAGCAACATGTTTTTCATTTAAGATTTTAACAAGCTTAGTATGATAGATGAACTTGGATAGACCTAAGCTAGTGATTTTCTTCAAAGATGTAGCAAGGTGCATTACATGAAGATTGAATCAATTGCATAATAGACAAAGCTCATAAAACAAAAGAAAATGCAGCCTATATGTAATGCATGAACAGATTTTCAAACTCCCCCTCATTATGTGAGTCAATTTTAAGCACAAATTGAGTTATTAGCAGAGTTAGGCATAGAAAAAAAACAAATGAACTCAATTGAAGCCAAAAACTCAAAAAGAGGAGAGAAAGATTGAAAAACTGCAAACTGAATGGCTATAGAGTTTAGAAAAGATAGCAGAGAACACTAGGCTCATACTCGCTCTCATCTTCCCCAATGACTGACAAAGGACAGCTAACTCTTAAACTCCAACACAGGAGCAAACACAGACCCTGTCTACCCAGGAGGCCCAACACCTGCTAGACCTATAAGTCTGTGAGTGAGCTCAACCAAGAAGAAGAAAAGAATAGCATCCTCAAGCATAAGATGAGAGGTCCATGCCAAGCATGTGAAGTCTAGGTGAAGTGAACTCAGAACTCTAAAGAGAAAAACCCATAGCACCCAGAACAAAACAAAAGAAAGAAGAACCGGAAGAAAAATAATATAATACATAATATACAAGCCAGCTCCCCCTCTCAGAAGGCCGTAAGGGCACACGACCCCAAGCTCACTCCTCAGGGCAACAAACCTGGAGCTATCCAAAGGCTTGGTGAAGATATCGGCTAACTGAAGGTCACTCTCTATAAACTGAAGCACGATATCCCCCTTCTCTCTACATGGTCTCTAAGGAAGTGATATCTAATATCAATGTGTTTGGTCCGGGAATGCTGCATTGGGTTTTTAGCAATGCAAATAGCAGAAGTGTTGTCACAGAACATACACACGGCAAAGTGTATGTCCGGCCTCGACGCAGTGAGAGGCACGAGGAGAAGCCTGAAATCGGGCGCACATACACACGGCAAAGTGTATGTCCGGCCTCGACGCAGTGAGATACAAGAGGGAGCCAATCATGCTACGAAACTCCTTTTGATCAGCAGGCTCACCATCCTCATCAGGCTCGAGGACTGCAGTGGTGGCCATAGGAGTTAACACCGGCTTCCCGTCAGACATGTCGAAGCGCCTCAGGAGGTCCCAGGTGTACTTGCCTTGATGCAAGAAAGTGCCCTTTCGAGTCTGCTTGATCTGGAAGCCAAGGAAGTAGCTCAACTCGCCCATCATACTCATCTCAAACTCTGTACTCATCACATCAGAAAACTGAGAGACAAGAGAATGAGAGGAGCCACCAAAAATGATATCGTCCACATAAATCTGGATAAGAAGAAAATGAGACTCATGGTGTCTGATGAACAGAGTTTTGTCTATTATGCCCATTTTAAAGTCATGGCTAAGAAGATAAGACTTGAGCCTCTCATACCATGCTCTGGGGGCTGCTTGAGTCCACATAGAGCTTTGGAAAGCTTGTATACATGACTCGAAAACTTGGGGTTCTCGAATCCTGGAGGTTGCTTGACATAAACCTCTTCCTCAATATAGCCATTGAGGAATGCACTCTTGACATCCATTTGATAAAGCTTGAAGCCTTTGGATGCAGAAAATGCAAGCAGGATTCGGATAGCCTCTAGCCTAGCTACAGGGGCAAAGGTCTCCTCAAAGTCAAGACCCTCAACCTGAGAAAAGCCCTGTGCAATTAGTCTAGCCTTGTTTCTAACTACAACCCCATCCTCACTCTGCTTGTTTTTGAACACCCACTTGGTCCCAATGACATTATGACCAGATGAGGGCTCGACAAGTTGCCATACCTTGTTCCTCTCAAAGTTCTCAAGTTCCTCATGCATAGCATTAATCCACGACTCATCGGATAATGCATGAGAAACATCCTTCGGCTCAAAGAAGGCAATGAAGGCAGAGTGGAGGCAGAAACTGGACAAATCTGATTTTGAGCGAGTGACCCGCTCAAACAGATCACCAATGATCTGATTAGGTAGATGAGCTTTCTGGATATGTCGGGGAGGACCAGAAGCAGAAGTGGCCTCTACCTCTTGAACAGAAGAGGTAGGAACAGAGCCATTCGCTGAAGAAGAGTCGGAAGACAAGGACTGGTCTCCCTGAGGTGCAGAAATGGAAACAGGAGGCACCTCAGGTGTAGAGGGGACTGGATCCGGTGGAACACCATCATGTCCATCATACTCATCTTCTACAAAGATGGTCTCGGAGGGATAAGAAGAGCCTGAAACATCAGGTCTATCTCCTGGGTTAGCCTCATCAAAGGTCACTTCACAGGTCTCTATGATCCTATGCGCATCAACACTCCAGACCCTATAGCTACAAGAAGAAGTCGAGTAACCTAGAAAGATACCATTAGAAGAGCGAGACTCCAACTTATTTAGGTTACCAGACCTCAAGATAAAACACTTGCAACCGAAAACGCGAAAATGAGACACACTGGGCTTTCGCCCATACCTCAACTCATAAGAAGTGCGATGCAAATGTGCTCTCAAAAACACGCGATTAGAAACATGGCAAGCAGTAGCTATAGCCTCAGCCCAAAACTTCCTAGGAGTACTGTACTCATCTAGCATCGTCCTGGCCATCTCAACCAGGGTCCTGTTCTTCCTTTCCACTACGCCATTCTGCTGAGGGGCGTAGGGAGAAGAGAACTGATGCTCTAAACCAGACTCCACACAAAACTCTCAAAATAGGAATTCTTGAACTCCGTGCCATTATCACTACCGTATAGCTCGTAATGCACGGGAGCTCAATAGACAACCTCTTGACCAAACCCCTGAAGTGAGAAAAAGTCTCATCCTTCGAGGCCATGAATAATACCCAAGATTATCTAGAAAAATCATAAACGACGACAAGAGCATACCACTTCCCTCCTGCTGACTGCACTCTAGCTGGACCAAAAGTGTCCATATGTAAAAGCTGTCCTAGTGCATCAGTCATCACTACGGTGGATCGGAGGATGAGAAGTAAGAACCATCTTGCCATGTCGGCAAGGAGAGCAAACTAAGTCTTTGACCATCTTGAGTTTGGGCAAACCCCGAATGAGATCGTGGCTGCTAACTCGGGTCAAATGATCAAAACCAATGTGACCAAGTCTCCTATGCCAGAAGGAGAGATCACGGTACTCAGAAGCAATCAAACATCGAAGGGAGTCTCCAGAAGAAGCAGAAAAATCAGCACGAAAGACTCTCCAAATATAGAAATCCCGCAAACTAACCCTCCTGATGAATCAAGGATTCTACAGGCATTACTCTTGAAGCTTACCTCGAAAGAGTCATTGATAAGCTGAGAAACAGAGAGCAGATTGTATTGCAGCTTACTTACTAAGGCAACATCTTTAAGAATAAAATTTTGGTTAATGCAGATGGTACCTTTAGCAATGACTCTACCTGAAGATGCATCCCCGAAAGTGATCAACTCATCACCGAGGGCACGGACTAGGAAGAGAACCATCGAGAATCTCCGGTCATATGACGAGAACAACCGGAGTCGACAATCCAAACATATCCCTTCCCCATCTGACGAACCTGATCAAGATACAAGAGAGAAAGATGACTCAGTACTGGGATAGAGTGAAGACTTGGGAACCCAGTACTGAACCACACGACGCCTCAGAGTACTAGCCACAGAAGAAGACTGGACTAGAGTGTCTCTCTGCCGTTTAACCTTAACATGATCAGTAGCAACTCTACTAGATGATCTAGGAGCTGGAACTAGGTTAGCCCACCGTGGTGCAAAAGCTAGACCATCCTAGTGAGGCTTCCTAAATCTCCTACCAGAAAACACCTCACGCCGCTGATATCTACCTCGATGGGAAAAACGAGGAATATCAAAAGGACGGCGGAAAGACTGACTACAAACAGCTCCAAGACTAAAACTCAAAGAACCAGCATGAAAACCGAGTCTTCGATGCTGCCCAAAAACAGGCGACTCTCTAACCTGTCTAGAAGCAGTGTGTACCTTAGGAGCACTCAAAGTCTGGGAATGACCCTGAATACCCCTAAGAGCAGCAACACGCTCACGCCCAGTGATCTTGGCGCGCCTAAAGCAGAAATCTACTAGGTGACCATCCTTCTTACAGAAGGTGCATGTGTACTTCGCCTTGCTAGAGACTGAAGCAACAGGAGTAACATCCTTCTGGTCAGAAGTCCTATGGAAAACCCCAGCAGACCTAAACATGGTGGTGCTCACTCTGGGAGCTACCACAATCTCACCACTCTTGGAGCCGCGCACAATGGTGGAAGGATGCGCCCGAGCGTGCTCCAAGGGATCAAATCCTAGACCTTGATTGAATCTACTAATCTTTGATTGGTCTAGAATAAGATTGAGCTTCTTCTTGCCTCCTACAAACTTCTCATAAGATACTGGCAATCTCGAAAGAAAGAGGAACAAGAAGAACAGGGGGAAGAAGAAGAAGAACCAGAAAGATGAGCTCTCTCAGCATGTGCATTTTTCTCCCTCAGCACGGCTGCCTCAATCTTGAGGGCCTCACAAGAAACACAAGATGCATTTCTAATTCTATGGGCTTGGTCTTCTAATTTCTTCCTAAGCTCGACATGGATTTTATCCAAGTCCCTCTCAATCATAGAACATCGCAAGCAACTTTCTTGTGACTTATCTAGTATGTCCTTAGCAAGTTGATCACACTTGACATTCAAAGCATCATTGTCAAGTTTTAGTTGCTTACAGCCCTCACATGAGCTGACTGGGTCTTTAGAAGCATGCAATTCAAGTTCATCATTTCTAGAAAAAAGCTTCTTAAGGTGAGTGCTCATGGCATCAATTTTAGCAAGCAATTTAGGGCAATTAACAGAAGAGGGAGTAGAGTGAGCATGAAGAAAACTAGCATCTACAGAAGGAGTATCAACAGATTCATTGCTAGCATTCTTCAACCTAAAACTATCTAATTCAGACAACACACTATCATGCATAGTCCTTAGGTTCTCTAACTCCACAAGCAAAGCATCACACAAAGTACAGTCATCAGTGACTCGGGAGGGGGAAGATCTAATTGAAGCTAACTCCCGAGTCAAGGTACCTACTTCCTTCTCAAGCTCCGTACACCTAGCTCTAGCTCTAGCATGAAATTTTCCTAATTTGTAGAAAGCTTCATTGAGCTGGTCATAGGAGGGTACCTCGTCCGTGTCGCTGTACAGCTCGGAGTCGCTGATGCCGTTGATGTCGGCCATGAAGCACATGCCGGAGAAGTCGTCGCCGCCTTTCTTCTCTTGCGGATCATCCTTGCCCTCGTCACTCCATGTCTCCGTGTCGAAGATGTTGATGTCGTCAAGAGCGGCGAGGACACGGTGGAAGAGCTTCTTGTTCTTAGAGAAGTTGCGGTACTTCTTCTCGTGTGCCAGTTGACGAACTGGAGGCTTCTTGTTGCGGTTCTTGTCGATGTAGTCGTTCTTGCCCGAACCGCCAACGTCGTTCTTACCCTTCTCCAGCTTGGGACAGTTCGCCCGAATGTGGTTGGGGCCATCACACTCGAAGCAGGTGATCATGCCACCTCTCTTCCTCTCTCTCACCCTCTTGTATGCATGAGAGAATTTGCGAGTAAGAAGAGCAAGCTCATTTTCTGGAAATTTTTCCAGTTGGTCATCGCTTAGCTCGCAAAGGGTGGAGAGGGAGAGACCGACAGAAGAATTAGAAGATCCATTGGGATCGGTGACCAAAGCCATCGACTGAGATTTTGTCTTCCGAGAGACGACATCGATCTCATGAGTCTTGAGGCGGGAATAAAACCCGTCAAGAGTCAGAGTCAATAAGTCGGTGGTGTCCTTGATGGTGGTCATCTTCATCTCCCAAACCCGAAGGTCGAGTGCGGTCAAGAAATGCCGAGCATTGTCCGAGTCAGGGTATATGCAACCAACTGCTCAAAGGTCGCTCAAGATCTTTGTAAACCGACCAAAACACTCGTCGAGACTCTCACCAGCGCAGATGAGGATATCACTACTATGGATATGACCACATTTGGCTGTGCCAACTCCAACACGTCATCCACGGGCCAAGAAGAGAGAGAGATCAAATCCATCACGTTCTGGAATCCAATTTGGCCTCTGGAGACAGCACCGACTTCAAATATGAATAACTTTTGCATACGGACTCCAATTTGGGAGATCTTGGACTTGATTGAAAGATTACAATGAGATCTGTCCAATGGATCTAATTCCAGCTCCAGATTCATCGTAGATCAATCAAAATCATCAAAACAATACACTATAATACTGTTTCGGGCTGTTTCGGGCCTTGTAAGCGTGTGGGGGCCCAAGCCCAAGTTGTGTGCACCCCCCTTAGCTGCAGACAACCCTAGGACATCCCTTTCACATACATCCCTTTTATAAAGTCAGTAGTCGCCGCTTTAGACACTTGGGTTTTGTTTGATTAGTTTAGCCAAGTGCAAACTTTGTGTCTTCAAGTTGTGCTGGACAGCCACCTTGTCAAGATCTTCAATAGAACCCCACTTTGATTTTGCTTTCCATTCTTATTTTCAATTTCAAATTGCTTTTACTATTGTTCTTGCTTGTTCTTCGGTTGCTTGCAGGAATTGAACCTCGTGTTCAGGTTGATCGTGCCCACGGCAAGATCAATAACACTCTAGAGTTGGTTTAGCGATTGCTAAGGCGCATCGTCGTTGTACGTTGTAGTCGTATCGTCAAAGTCGGTTCCACCAAATCGATAGTTATTGCTCTCATCGAAAGATCGGGACACAACCTCAAATCAGGTGGTATCAGAGCGCCAAGTTGCTCGGTGAGAGATTCAGTACCTTAGATTAGTTTTTGTTTTCTATCCTAAATTGAAAATTACTGCACAAAAATTCAACCTTTAGATTCAATCTGGTATTTTAGTGTGTTTTGTTAGGTTTTGATCCATTGAGTCCTTGTTTTAGTTGCTGATCGTTTTTCCTTCGCGTAGCTTTTCTTTCAATCTGTCCAGTACTTTGTTTTATTCATAACTTTCGCATACGAGCTCGGATTCTTGTATTTTTGCACTTTCCTAAAACCTGGAAACAATCTCTACAAAAACCTAGTTGGGCATGGACTCTAATTTTGGAGCCAAGCCTGTTTAATCTGGACGTCAAAGTTGGTGAAACAAGTTGTACTTCCAATCCAGATCAGTTCGGTATTTTGATCATAATTCTCACATCCGAACTCCGATTGGGAAGTTTTTATACTTTCCTGAATCCTTGAAGAGTCCTTTACAAAAACGTTTTTGGATGTCCTTTGTGATTCGGACTCCTTCAAACCGAATTTGATTCGGATTCGGAATCGGTCTCGCAGGCTGAAATTGGGGGTATTCTGTAGTGTTCGGTTTTTGAGCCATAACTTTCACACCCGATCTCGAAATTGCATGTTCTTGTACTCTTTTGAAAGCTGAGGACATAAGCTTCAATTCTTTCCATAATGAGCCTTCTAAATTCGATTGTTTTGAAGCTTTAATCTAGGCGACAAATCGGCTACCCTAGAAACATTGAATTTGGGTATCTTGCTTCAATTCGTGTTCTATCTTTGTTCCTTTGAGTTGGTTGAGTCCAGTAGCATCCATAATCCATAAAACCCAAAAAATATCAGTGTACATACCTTTGGGAACCAATTCATCCTTTGCGAGTACTTTGATCCCAATTGAGACTAGCTATTTGATATTGCTTAGGGCTACTCTACTTGATACATTGCATAATCATGATTTATCATATCATACTATCTTGTGATATCAAGTTAGGGATTCCAAAACTTTGTTCATAGTAGTGTTGGCCAAAAGTCAAAGAAAGAAAAGAGAAAGAAAGAGCCAAAAGAAAAAAAAAGAAAAAAATGAAAGAAAGAAAATATTGGCCGGTCGCACTACATTGAGCAAATTGTGTTCATTATTTTAGATTGTGCAATTGTATTAATTGTTGAGCAATCTTGTGCCCTTTTTACATTCTTGAAGCAATAAGCTAGCGTCTCTCTACGACTTGTGTAATAGAGCTTTTGGTGCCTCACTTATATTTTATAGCTCATTTCTTGATTGCATAAGTACCATCATCTTTGCGTGTGAGTTGCCTTGATATTCGCTTATATCTTTGAGATCAGCAACTAGGACTTGTGAATTCTAGTTTGGGTCATTACTTAACATTACAATAACTAGAATTATCAAATTGTATAGGAAAAAGTATAGCCTACCCAGCTCCACATATTCTACGCTCGTACGTTTGTTCGGTCCCTTGGCAATCGCTTTATCCAAGCTTGGGAGAACTTTTGACACCGCCAACAGCCGACAACTCCTGCAGCACGGTAAGAACTTGTAAGAGTTTTGGTTAAGGCTTGAGAATTGAGCGACTTTTCTCCACTTTCTAGTAGTTGATAGGGAATTACATAAACCTTTGTGTTGCCCTTTTTACTACTAACCATGTCAGGTGACAAGAGTTCACTGCATCATTCTCCATGCACGAAGGGCAATGTACGACAAACTAACGAGCGAATGTCGCTGCAAGAAGACCGTCTCCGATCCATCGAGACTACTCAGGGAGTTGCTAACACTACCCTTACTACTATTTTGTCTAGACTTGATGACATGCTTGCAGTTGCTGCCCTTGGAACCTCCAGTCCTCCGCCTCGTATCCTAAGAAACAACAATGGTGTACTACATGCACAACGGGATTCTATTGCTGTCCCGGCTTCCCAACATGGACCTGCTGCCTCGGTCGCCCCACCACACACCGCCATGGGTTCATCAACAGATGATGAACAAGGTAAAATCAAGTTTGAATTGCCTCCTTTTGGTGGAAAGTTTGATCCTAATGCATATATTAATTGGGAGATTGCGGTAGACAAAGAATTTGCAAACTATGACTTATCTGAAAACCAAAAGATTAGTGTCGTAGTTCAAGTGTTAACGTCAGGTGCAATATATTGGTGGAAGCATATATGTAGACATGATAGAAAACCTAAAACTTGGAATGCCATGAAAAGACTTATGAGAAATGATTATGCTCCCGAATATGATGCTGAATATTTGCTTACTAAACATCAACGCTTAAAACAAGGTTCTAAAACTGTTATAGAATACTTTCATGATTTGCAAAATTGTTTGTTGCGTTGTGGTTTACAAGAATGTGAAGAAGCTACTGAGCTTAGGTTCATACGTGGACTTAATCATGAAATTCAGGATGTTCTTGTTGATGAAACAAATAGTTGTCTTTCAGAATTGATTAAATGTGCTTGTAAAGCTGAAAACATGCTTGCTGAATCTTTGAAAGAGCCTTTAGCTTCATTTGAGGTGCCCATTGTTGCACCTTCTATTGTAGCTAATATTTTTCAGAAAAGTGAGCACCATGATGAGAAGGATGAAGAAGAAAATGTGCGGAAAGAGGAGATCTTTGCTGCTCCATACGTATGTGAAGAGTTGGAAATTGAAGTTGCACCTACAACCATTGAGAATGATTTAGAAGGTAATGTAAAAGGTATGGACTGTATACATGTTGAAAATCATTTGGAAGAGATAAAACTGTCCATAAATCATACTATCGTAGAGCAATTATTAATGGAACCCATTGCTGATTTGCTTACTATTCCCAATGGTAAAGAAGAGTTTTGTGATAATGCTTCACTTATATCCACACAACAACTAGTGAATGAACATGAAACATTTATATTTGAACTAAACAATTGCGTTGAACATAAACATGTTATTCACATTGCCAATGAAGAAGATGAGCTTAAATTGATGTCTTCTTTAGATACTTTAGGTTATATTGAATTTGATGTTCTGTGTGATCTGGATAGTTTCAAGGAGAAGATTTTTGTACATTCTGATTTGCCATGGTTATCACGAAATATTTTCAATGTAGTTGGCAAACATAATGATAAAGGAGAATACAAAGTGCATAGATTATACATTTGTTCAGATCTGAGACCTCCACATCCTATGCAACAATGTGATCAATTTGATAATTCTAATATCATATCAAGTACCCCTACTGTTGATTATAATCTATATGATAGTTTTCAAGAAAGGGAGTGTTTGGGTGATTGTGATTCACGAGCCATTGATTTGATCACAAAAGATATGCATGTTGCTTTGCTCTTTCTCGCTACTAACATTTTGCAGGAGAATGTGATGGAGTCGAGGAAGACTCCAATTCAAGAAAAGGAGAATGATGAGACCATGCTCGTCCTGGATATGATCAACGCTATATCAATTTGGCGACACTTCACGGCATCCTCTGCATCATCTACATCTACTAGGATGGCTTTCCTTCACGGAGGGGAGGAAGCATCAAAGAGTGCAAGCTTTCAACATGCCTTTATATGCTGGAAAGAAATATTGAGCTATGTGGATGATTTTCAGATGAGAATATTTTTTGTTGAGGACAAGCTAAAAGCTGAGCATGAGTCGAGGACGACTAAAATTCAAGAAAGGGAGGATGATGAGGACATCACTACTACGGATATGACCACATTTGGTTGTGCCAACTCCAACACGTCATCCACAGGCCAAGAAGAGAGAGAGATCAAATCCATCACGTTCTGGAATCCAATTCGGCCTCCGGAGATAACACCGACTTCAAATATGAATAACTTTTGCATACGGATTCCAATTTGGGAGATCTTGGACTTGATTGAAAGATTACAATGAGATCTGTCCAATGGATCTAACTCCAGCTCCAGATTCATCATAGATCAATCAGGATCATCAAAACAATACACTATAATACTGTTTTGGGCTGTTTTGGGCCTTGTAAGCGTGTGGGGGCCCAAGCCCAAGTTGTGTGCACCCCCCTTGGCTGCACACAACCCTAGAATGTCCCTTTCACGTCCATCCCTCTTATAAAGTTAGTAGCCACCGCTTTAGACACTTGGGTTTTGTTTGATTAGTTTAGCCAAGTGCAAACTTTGTGTCTTCAAGTTGTGCTGGACAGCCACCTTGTCAAGATCTTCAATAGAACCCCACTTTGATTTTGCTTTCCATTCTTATTTGCAATTTCAAATTGCTTTTACTATTGTTCTTGCTTGTTCTTCGGTTGCTTGCAGGAATTGAACCTCGTGTTTAGGTTGATCGTGCCCACGGCAAGATCAATAACACTCCGGAGTTGGTTTAGCGATTGCTAAGGCGCATCGTCGTCGTACGTTGTAGTCGGATCGTCAAAGTTGGTTCCACCAAATCGATAGTTATCGCTCTCATCGAAAGATCGGGACACAACCTCACATCAAGCGCGTTGATCAAACTTGTTGTACTTGCGCTTGAACTAGTCCTGCCTCACAGTCTTGATTTGAGTAGAGCCCTCATGGTAAGCATCGAGGGTTACCCAAATCTCGTGAGCGGAGCGAAGGTGAGAAATCCTATCATACTCACCGCGGCTAAGACCCTGTATGAGAAAGTTCCTTGCCTTAGCATTCGCCTCAACGTCAGCCATATTGATGGCCATGACATTTTCATCAGCAGCAACCTTATACGGGAGTTTCACCTTCTGCCATATCAGGTAGCCCTGGGTAGTGATGTATGACTCCATTCGGGACTTCCAAAAAGGAAAATCAACTCCATTAAAGATGGGAGGCTTGGTGGAATATTTGTCCGTCGCCATGGCTCTTGAGACCGGTCAAGATCTAGAAAGAACAGAACCGGCTCTGATACCAATTGAAGGATCGAGATGGCTGTCGACTTTTGTAGTCGGCAATGAAATTATGGGGTAGGTGCTGGATCTCAAACTCGATGGTCACACAAGACAGGAATTTTAGACAGGTTCAGGCCCTCAGCAATGAGGTAATACCCTAATCCTGTGTGCTGGAATTATGCTGACCTCTTGGATCTGGGGTCGCTCAAAGCGCAATATGCTCTGGGCGATATAAGGTGTGTTATGTTCTAAGGCTTGATTGCTCTATGCTTGCATGATTGGATCCCTCTGTTGTTGCCCGCCCTCTCCCTTGTATAGCGGGGGTGGGGCAGCTTACAGAGTCCTGATCGGTTTGGAGATTCCGATCGGTTACAAGATTCTAGTCGGTTAATAGGATAGAGTTTACATCTTTATCTACCCTATTAACGACTCGGATTACAACCATATCTATCATATCTAAATATATGCTCAACTATCTATGGACTGCACTTCTTGCGCATGGCGGGGGGCTCGACGTAGGAATATCTTCCGGCCTCTCTCTCGAACGCCTCGGGCTGATCATGAGGGTACCCGATTCTTATATTCCACAAGAGCCCCGAGTGCTTCATGATCCGATCGCTATGTTTTCGATTAAACTTCGCTTGAGTTGTCTGTCACGGTCTTTTTGTTTGAGCTTCCGACTGGTTCCTCCATTTGGTTGAGAGGCTTTTTCTCACAGCGAACGAATTATGAAGGACTTGAATATAACCCTTAACCTTTACTTCAAATGAGCATAATCTTCTATCGGGCATACTGTCATGAAAGCAAATTTTACGGACCTTTGCTCGTATTTCAAATGTAAATTGGATATTTCTTCCGCCCGAAATTTTACTTCTCTTCGTGGATAATCACCGGACAGTCTTCGAGGTCGCCTTGATTTTCTGTGTCAACTTGTTTTACTGAAAAACTCTTCGTCTTCTGAAGTTGCATTTACTCCAAACCTCTTCGGCTTCCGATGCTCAATATCTTCACACTTACTTCAATTTCACCAAATCGGCTATAAAAGGCAGACCAGCGCTTCTAGGATGTATCCCTTCGCTCTTTGCCCTCCACTTTCCTGCTTCAAGCTTTTACCTATGTCATGCCGTGGTGGTATCATCAAGCAAGGGTGCACCCCAGACTCTCCGAGCTCTGGGAGGATTTCGACCGGGCCGTGGACGAGCTGCTTGAGGAGAAGGCGGTGGAGCGCGACTACACGGCCGTCGACGCATTCCTTGAGGTCTTCCCTGCCCTTTACAGGGTTAGGGAAGCTCTTGTCGAGGCGCTCGGCCGGGCGCGCCACGGGGAGGTGTAGCTCTCCTGTAAATGTAATAGTTTCCTAGGCGTAATGCTTAGGTAACTTTTTGTATATAATAAAGAAGTACCTTTTGTCCATGAAGTTCTTGTCTGTTCTTTGATTATGGATTAGACCCGTTCTAGGGCGTCTCAGAACGCGCATGTTACTTGATTCTGATGACGTCTACGTCCATCTGGCTCAAGGCCAAATGATATCCATGCCTGACGATTGCCGGATATAGCTTAGGCCTAACTTGGGGCGCATCGTGGCTCTTGGCCGAGCGACACCCATATTCGACTGCTGCAAGATATAGTTTTAATCCGACTTGGGACGTATCAAGGTTCTCCTGGCTCATGGCCGAGTGATACTTGTACCCGACTGGTGTAGGGTACAACTCAGGCTCTCTTGGAGCGTATCATGTTTACGTGGCTCTTGACCGAGTGATACCCTTTCCCAACTGATGTCGGATACGGCTTAGACTCTCTTGGAGCGTATCACATTTTTATCCGAAGGTGTCCGTACTCGTTTAATACGACGCACAGTTTTCACGACCCTCATGGGGCACACCCTTGGATCCGTGTCTGCTTAGGCTCGACTCGCGGTACATGATTCCGTCATGCGGCAACCACCTTGTGACCCAACGTGGGGCATACCGGGAGAAGATATGTTTTATCTACCTTGGAGATCGCCCACGCCCTGCTTAGAGCGAAAAGTGGAGTAAATGACCCACTGCACAAAGCGACGTGCCCCAATTTTACTCGGTCAAACTCTGTCAAACTCTGTGAGTTGAAACGACAGGCCTACAAATCATTTATAGGGAATTCGGAGAGACGTGATGCTTCGCAATCTTTTCTCCGCCGATTTGTCGAAGACCCAATTCTCCCCTTTTAAAAGGTTTAGGCCATACGGCGCCCGACGGTTCATTCTCTTGCTGCGCCCTCTCTCCTTCTTTTCCCTTGCCTTTCTGACTTCTCTTTCAAAGATGTCTTCCTCTTCCTCGCCGCCTTCGTCGCAAGATTGGACGACCTCGACGATGACAGAGGAGAGGCTGCAGTCCATGGTGGAAGATGGGATCCTCCATGACTTGGTCTTGGTCTCTGCCCGCCCGGCCGCTCGCGAGTCCGTCCCCACTCCTCGCCCTGAAGAGGTAGTGGTCTTTGAATCTTTCTTCCAGCGTGGGTTGGGCCTTCTCGTTTGCGCTTTCCTTCGTGGCCTCCTCTTTTTCTATGAGATCGAATTGGTGAATCTGAATCCCAACTCAATCTTGCAAATTTCCCTTTTCGTTCATCTTTGTGAGGCCTTCCTAGGCATTTGCCCTCATTTTGATCTCTTCCGCCATTTTTACCTCCTGAAACCTTACCCCTCCAAGAGCGACCCCAAGGTCGTTGGGGGGGGGCCGGATTCCAGCTGCGCGAAGGGCTGAAGAAAAATTACTTCACAATTCCTTCCAAAACATCCAATAAGGGTTGGCACCATAAGTGGTTCTACTGCGCCAACCCTGATCCTGCCCTTCCTTCCTTTGGCGGATGTAGTCCTAAGGCATCTCTTTCTTGGACATCCACCCCTAAATCTGCCGATATGGATCAGGTTCATGACCTTCTGGCACTGATCGAAAAGCTGAAGGAGAGTGGTGTCACAGGGGTGGGTCTGGCCCTGCACTTCGTTGCCCGCCGGATTCAGCCCCTGAAAAAGCGAGTTCACCTGGGATTCGCGTACGAGGGGAAAGACGACCCGACCCGGGAGCGGCCCGATGAGCTTTCTGGGGAGCAAATATTCGCTCGGTTCGGTGAATTCTTCATCCCGAGTGTCGACGTTTCCTTCGTAAGATGCCTGAAGTCTTTTACTGCTTCACACCCCCCTCTTGAGGTGAGATAATTCGAGAGATTTTTATCTTCGTCTTGGGGTATCTTTTAACCCTTAGTCTTTCTTCACAGGAACGCATTGCCTTCTTCAGCGACGCGCCTCTTCCGGAGATGCCCACTTGCGTGGGTGGTTCCCCAAAGCGGCGAGCGAGCTCTCTCGCAGGAGATCCCGCCGCAAAAAAGGGAAAAAGGGCCGCGACCAAAGACCCCGTGAAGCCCCGGCTACCGGCCGACGGTCCCAAGATCTGGGACCCTTCGGCGCGAGCCCCAGCTCCTTCGGCTTCCCCTTCGTGCCAGTCTGCGTCTCTGCCAAGTCCACTGCCGAAGTACTCAAGCGTTCGGAAGGAACCCTAGGCGCCGAGTGGTTCTTTTGGGAGCGGCTTGGCCGCTCGGAAGAAGCCTTCGATGAAAATGAAGAAGTCTGACAGGTTGGTTACCCCGCCGATTTCTATTTGACTTGCTTCGATGGCTTGCTAACAATTCTTCTCGTAGGGATCCTTCACTTGAAGTTCCTGTTGGGATGCCGTCTACTGCCCCTGCGGTCGCTGAGCCCCCGGGAGCTTGCTCTCCGGTCGTGGGGACCGCACTCGAGGATACCGAAATACCTTCCCATCCTCCGGCGCTGTCTCCTACTCCTCCCGCTCCGGTGCCGGACCCTGCTGCTCAAGAGCCGATTTCCTGCCCGTCCCCTGAGGTCGAAGAGATCCACCGAGTCCCGCCGGTCCCTGCTCGCCCCCGGCTCATAACGGAGGCTGCATGGATTGATGGAGAGGAGGGCTTGAAGCTCCTTGACGACCCGGAGGAGGAGGAAAAAGAGAGGAATGATTTCTAAATCCACGACGCGGCTTGTGCGCGTGCGGCCCGGGTAAGCACTTCTCCACAATTGCTGCATTCCTGATTCCGTCGTTCATCATGCGGTTACCTTTTGCCGTGATAATTGCAGAAAATGGGGGAGTGCTTTGAGCGGAAATCCGAATACTTCCAGAAGATGCTCCCTGAAATCCGGACACGCCAAGAATATTTGGCCGACTTGGAACGTGTCAAGGCCGATCGTGCGGCCGAGCTGCGATCCCTCCGGTACAAGGTCCAGGCGTCACGGGAGGAGCAAAATGCTTTGCACTAGGAGAAGCTGGACGTCATTGGTCCCTTCGAGGTAGCTATTCCAGGAACCCCTTCACGCTTTCATCTGATCATCTGGCTTCTTGATCCTCCTCTATTCATGTTAGCTCGGGATTCCGCCGTCGCGAGGCTCCAAGGGCAGCTCAAAGCTGCAGAAGACTCCAGAGCGAAAGCGGAGAAGGAGCTTGAAGGTGACCCCCTACAACTCGGCCTTACCCTGTCTTCATTTGTCGCTTTTCTAACGCCTTGTTCCGCAGATTATAAGTTCAAGACGCAGGCGCAACACGCCGTCTTCAACGAGAAGGTCAAAGCCCTCGAGGCCTTTTGCGCTGAGCTCCAGGATGCCTCCGAGTCGTTGCTGAGTTCGCTTCATCCTGGGGGCGAGAGGCCACTCAGCAAGGACCGGGTCATCTCTCGACTGAGGGAAGCTCCCGGGACGCTAAAGAATCTTTTGAAGGAAATGGCGTCCAATGGTGCTGGCCAGGCTTTGGCGATCACCAAGTCGCTCTATCCTCGAGTGGATCTTGAGGCTGTTAAGGAAGGCTTCGCCCGCAACACAGATGAGGATCAAGCCGCCGAGCTCTGGGAGGAGGTCATGGATACCTTTTCGTCTATTGTAGAGACTTTAGACCTGTAAGTTTCAAATGCATAAAGGTGTTTCTTGCTCGATTCTTTTGGGTCGACATCTTTGTTTGGGTAATTTCGACATATCGCACCCGAGGAGTCCAGCCCCCAGGCTCTGTGGCGTGATCTGTGATGCATGTCTCAGAGTCTTGAAATCGTAGGAGTGAAGAACTCGGGCGCATAGGTATCGAAGAAATTACTTAAGAAATAACTTTGAATATCGATTCTTTCATTTGCAAAGGAACAATTTAATTTACAAAGTTTAGGCGAAAAAGCGATGTAGCTGCTCTATGTTTCAAGTGTTGCCGACTGCCGTGCCGTCTTCTCGATTGAGCTTGTAAGCCCCAGAGCGCGCCACTTCATCGACGATGTAAGGGCCTTCCCAGCTTGGGGAGAGCTTATGCTCGCACCTCTGATTCTTTCTGAGGACTAGATCTCCTTTGGAGAATGTGCGGCTCCTCACTTTGCGACCGTGATAGCGCCGTAGGTCTTGGAGATACTTTGCCGACTGAATTGTTGCGACGTCCCTGGCCTCTTCTAGTCGGTCAAGGTCTTCTAGCCGGCTTTCTTCCGAGGCAATCTCTTCATAACTCCGGACCCGTGGGGATCCGAATTCTAACTCAGTAGGGAGGACTGCCTCTGAGCCATATACCAAGAAGAAAGGTGACTGCCCGGTTGCTCTGCTGGGGGTTGTTCGCAGCCCCCAGAGTACCGAAGGCAATTCTTTCACCCACCGAGTGGCATACGGCTTTAGCCGATCGAAAATTCTTGCCTTCAGGCTCTGTAATACCATGCCGTTGGCACGTTCGACCTGCCCATTACTTCGGGGGTGCGCAACTGATGTGAAGCAAATCTTTATGCCAAGTTCCTCGCACTAGTCTTGAAATATTCCACCTCTGAATTGAGTGCCGTTATCCGTGATGATTCAGTTGGGTACGCCGAATCTAACCACGATCTCGTGAAAGAATTCTTTGGCTTTTGCCGCCGTGATGGTGGCGACTGGATTGGCCTCAATCCACTTGGTGAATTTGTCGATGGCTACGAAGAGATGAGTATAGCCTCCCTGAGCCTTCTTCAAGGGTCCCACCATGTCGAGCCCCCAGACCGCAAACGGCCACGTGATCGGGATGGTTTGTAATTCCTGCGTCGGCTTGTTCATTTGTTGTGCGAAGAACTGACATCCTTCGCATGTCCGAACGACGTCCTCCGCATCTGTAACAGCGGTCAGCCAGAAAAATCCTTGGCGATAAGCCTTACCGACCAGGGTTGATGACGCCGCGTGATTCCCACAAGTTCCTGAGTGGATTTCTTTGAGCAGATTTCTCCCTTCTTGTTCCGATATACACCGTCGCAGTACGCCAGAGGAGCTTTTTCGATACAGCTCTTTTCTGATGACCACATAATTCTTGCTTCGGTGCATTATCCTTTCGACCCGTACACGATCCTCGGGTAGCTCGTCCTTCATCAGGTAATCCAAATATGGAGCTGTCCAATCTGGGATAATGACCAAGACCTCCGCTTCTTTGCTTTTCCCTGCTGGAGCATCCGCTTTTGGCCAGGTGCTAACCGTGGGCTTATGGATTTCTTCCACGAAAACTCCCACGGGTACTCTGGACCGGCAGGATCCCATCTTCGCCAGCTCGTCGGCTACTTTGTTGTCTCGCCGGAGCACGTGAACGAGCTCCAGGCCATCAAAGTTGCTTTCTAGCTTGCGTACCTCCTGGCAATAGGCCGCCATGTTGTCTTCGATACATGACCATTCCTTTTGCACTTGGTTGACCACGAGCATTGAGTCTCCGCGAACCGCCAGGCGTCGGATACTGAGGGATATGGCAATACGGAGTCCGTGAATTAGTGCCTCATACTCGGCGGCGTTGTTTGATGCGGGAAAAAAATATTTGGAGGACATACCTCAACCTTTCCCCGCTTGGCGATATGAGCACTATACCAGCCCCTGCGCCGTTGAGCATGAGGGAACCATCGAAGTACATTGTCCAATACTCGAGTTCCTTGGTAGTCATCGGGTTCTGAAGCTCTGTCCACTCGGCCGTAAAGTCGGCGAGTGCTTGAGATTTGACGGCAGTACGGGGCCTGAATAGGATATCAAAGGCCCCAAGCTCGACTGCCCACTTGGCAATTCTCCCAGTTGCCTCCTGGTTGTGAAGTATATCCCCAATCGGGAAGGAGGTGACCACCGAAATGGCATGCTCTTGGAAATAATGCTTAAGCTTGCGAGATGTAAGAAGTATGGTATATAATAATTTCTGCACTTGTGGATATCGTACCTTGGATTCACTCAGGACCTCACTAACAAAGTAGACTGGGTGTTGGATCTTGTGCACGTGAGTCGGCTCCTCCCTCTCTACGATGATTGCAGCGCTGACTACATGAGTCGTTGCCGCGATGTAGAGTAACAGAGGTTCTTCCGGCATTGGTGAGACCAAAACCGGGGGTGTCGTTAAGAAGGTCTTCAGATCTTCAAAATCTTCTTTGTGCCTCAAGGCCCACTGGAACTTGTCTTGCTTTCGAGGAGTTTGAAGAATGGCATTCCTCGCATACCCGATCGGAGATAAACTCGCCGAGCGCGGCCATGCACCCCGTAAGTTTCTGGACGTCCTTTTGGCAAGTCGGCGGTTTCATGTTTGATATGGCATTGACTTTCTCCGGATTGGCTTCGATTCCTCGCTGAGATACAATAAACCCAAGCAGTTTTCCCGAAGATACTCCGAAAACACAGTTCTCGGGATTTAACTTCATGCTGAAGGTCCTCAAACTCTCAAATGTCTCGGTTAGGTCGGTGATAAGATCCTTCCTTTCCCGAGTCTTCACCACGACGTCGTCCACGTATGCCTCCACGTTGCGCCCAAGCTGGGCGTGAAAACACCGCTGTATCACGCGTTGATAAGTCGCGCAAGCATTTTTCAGGCCGAATGCCATCGTGGTGTATCAGAAGTCTCCGAAAGGCGTGATGAACGAGGTCTTGATATGATCTTCCGCCTTTAGGCGAATCTGATGGTAGCCTGAATAGGCATCGAGAAAGCTCAAAATTTCGCACCCGGCGGTCGAGTCGACTACCTGATCGATTCGGGGCAGCCCAAATGGATCCTTTGGACATGCCTTGTTAAGATCGGTATAATCAACGCACATGCGCCAAGTTTTATTTTTCTTTTGAACCAATACAGGATTCGCTAACCAATCAGGGTGATACACCTCTTTGATAAAACCTGCAGCTAAAAGCTTGGTGATCTCCTGCTTGATGGCGTTCCGGCGATCTGGAGCGAACTGCCGAAGCCTTTGTTTGATCGGTTTCGCCTTCTCGTCGACGTGGAGAGAGTGCTCGATCACCTCCCTTGGTACACCTGGCATATCGGATGGTTTCCAGGTGAAGATGTCCTTGTTGGCTTGGAGGAAGGTGACGAGCGCGCTTTCCTATTTGTCCTCATGCCCTGTCCCGATCAAAGTCATTTTAGACGTGTCGGACGGGTCAAGAATGATTCTTTTGGTTCCTTCGCCTGGCTTGATTCCTGAGGTGGCCTGCTTTTTTGCTGGAATGTCTCCTTCATCTTGCAACGTGGCAGCCTCGGTTTGGATACTTTTCACCTCGGCGGACGCTTCCCGCAACTCGGCGAGTTCATGATTTTCTCGGTTGCATTGCGAGGATTGCTTGATGTCTCCACGGACCTTGATGACTCCTCGAGGTCCCGGCATCTTCATTATTGAGTAAGTGTAGTGCGGCACGGCCATGAATCTGGCTAGGCCGGGCCTTCCCAAGATAGCATCGTACGCCGTTTCGAAATTGGCTACCTCGAAATTGATATATTCGGTCCGAAAATTATCCTTGGTGCCAAATGTAACAGGCAAAGAAATATGCCCTAGTGGGAACGAGGACGCCCCGAGGATCACTCCACGGAACGGCTGGGCTCTCGGCCTTAGCTCGGAGCGGGGCATTCTCATGTCGTCGAAAGTCCTAGCGAATAGGACGTTGAGTCCACTTCCGCCATCGATCAGAACCCTCTTGAGCTTCACGCTACGCACAATTGTGTCAAGCACTAGAGGAAACTTACCTGGATGTGGGACCCGGTTGGGGTGATCCTTACGATCAAAGGTGATCGGGACCTCGGACCACTTCAAATACTGGGGGGTTGCCGGTTCCACTGCATTGATTCCCCGAGAGACAAGTTTTTGCTTCTGCTTGGACTCGTATCCGGTTGAGCCCCCGTAGATGTAGTCCAGCTCCTGCTCGGGTTCCTGGAAATCTTCTTCATCTGGGAGGTCCTTCTTCTTCGCTGGAGCAGCTTCGCCCTTGGCTGGAGCCGGTTGCCGGTGACTTTCGCGCGCAAAACGCTTCAAAGTGAAGCAGTCTTTGGCAGCGTGCTTTCCCTTAGGGTGGAAAGGACAGATCGCTTCCATGACGGTGCTGTAGTCGGGTGCCTCCCTCCGAACAGCTCAGGGTCGGTTGTGCTTGGCTACCGCAACTAGCTCTTCGCCCTTCCGCTTCCTATCCTTGTGTTTTGAGGACTCGGGCTTCTCACCTTTGTTCTTCTGCGGCGGGCGATCTTCTTGACGTTCGGCTAGGGCATCTGAGGCTGTGGCGTAGCGGTCGGCCAACGCGAACATTTCCTTTACGGAGGTCGGGGGCTTCCTGGACATCTTTTTGATTAAATCAGGATCACTTACCTCTTTCTGGAAGGCCGCCACCACCACCGCTTCGGATACGTCCCTGACGGTGTTCTTCTTCTGCATGAAACGCCGGATGAAATCTCTCAGCGTCTCGTCCTTCTTCTGGTGTAGCTGGTACAGGTCCCATGGAGTGCCAGGCCTTTCGTAGGTGCCCTGGAAGTTGGAAATAAACTGATCGCAGAGATCACTCCAGGAGTCCACCGAGTTTGAAGGGAGGCCCGTGAGCCATGCTTGAGTCGAGGGGGTGAGATTGACCGGCATATAATTCGCCATGACAGTCTGGTTCCCTCCGGCGGCTTTAACTGCCAAGGCGTAAACCTGCAGCCACGCTTTCCGGTCCCGCTCCCCGTCGAATTTTACAATGCCCTTGGGATTGAATCCTTCGGGCCATATCACTCAACGCAGCCGAGGAGTAAACGCCCGGATCCTGTCGATAGATCTCTCATCATGATGAGGGGGAGTCCGTTGTGGCGAGCCTCTAGCTCGGCGATGGTCATTAACACATCGGGGTGGGGTACGGCGCGGCGAGCCCAAAACTCGGCGTTCGTCTTCGCTCCCACCTCGGCGGCGGTGGTTGTCGCGGTTATCATATCTTAGATTGCTTCGTCGATCGCGGCCGGTGCCAAAACGCACGTAGTCATCGCGGCGTCTGCGCCTTTCTTCCTCGTCCGGCTCCTGTCACCCGGCTGTGATGTCCTGGCGGAGGTCGTGGCTGAGAATCCGGCGAGTGTCCCCGGCTTGTGGTGTGTGCCGCCACGCGATTCGACCGTTGTTGTCCGATCGAGGCGACTTGGGTTGCCGCATGGGAGTGCGAGTGTGCTTCTCCCACCGGCTTTTCCTGGTTCTACTGGATTGCTGCCGCCGTCACCATGGCCTTGATCTGGGGCACAATCGGGGCTGCTGGGCTATCCGCTGCGATCATTGGGTCTAGCGTGTCGAGGAGCGTCTTGGAGGCGATGACGTTTTGCATCGGTGTGCGAAAGACAGATTGATCTCCCAACCTAGACTGCAGGATGTCTTCGCGGACATTACGGCTCCACGATCGAAGAGACCGCACTGGAACATCCTTACCCCCTACGCCGACGATCTTCCTTCGTAGCCTCTTTGTCTTCTTGATGGAGATCGGTCCTCTGCTCCTCAATCGCGAAGACGCCGCGAAAATCGCAGCAGTTCCTTACAATGCGCATCGTTTTTCGGGTGTCGAGCGCATACCTGAGATGGGTTGTCCTGATCTTCACCAGATCGGATCTGGTTTTGGACCAGACAGACAAGCTCTCCGCGCAGATCCGCGATTTATGTCCGTGTTTTTGAGCGGAAGGATCGGCCGAGAGGCGAAGGTGGCGATGAATCTGCCGATTGCTGCCATCGAGTCTGTGGGAAAAGATTATAGCGCTACCCCTACCTGGCGCGCCAACTGTCGACTTTTGTAGTCGGCAATGAAATTATGGGGTAGGCGCTGGATCTCAAATTCGATGGTCACACAAGACAGGGATTTTAGATAGGTTCAGGACCTCAGCAATGGAGGTAATACCCTAATCCTATGTGCTGGAATTATGATGACCTCTTGGATCTGGGGTCGCTCAAAGCATAATATGCTCTGGGCGATATAAGGTGTGTTATGTTCTAAGGCTTGACTGCTCTATGCTTGGATGATCGGATCCCTCTGTTGTTGCCCGCCCTCTCCCTTATATAGCGGGGGTGGGGCGGCTTAGAGAGTCCTGATCGGTTTGGAGATTCCGATCGATTACAAGATTCTAGTTGGTTAATAGGATAGAGTTTACATCTTTATCTACCCTATTAACGACTCGGATTACAACCGTATCTATCATATCTAAATATATGCTCAACTATCTATGGAGTGTACCCCCTTGCGCACGGCAGTGGGGCCTGACATAGGGAATATCTTCTGGGCATCTCTCTCGGACGTCTCTGGGCTAATCGTGAGGGTACCTGGATTCTTATATTCCACAATGGCGAACAGAGGGGGGTGAATGGTCGCAAATAAATTTTTCCCAAAATACTCCAACAAAAACCTCGACAAGATCGCTCAAAGGAAATCGTGAAAAACCCGAAAAACTAGACAACTATGTGTACCCCTAGCTTGCATGGATAAGTACCATAAAATATGTGGGGATTTTTGAGTCACAATCCTGGTTATCTAGTGTCCAAGATAAAGAGGAATCAATCCAACTCTTGCTTTTAGAAAGGACATCAATTGAAATCACACAAGTCACATTCAGAAAAGCAAAAGCAGAATTTCCAGAAATTGACCTCAATTTGAACAGGAGGTTGGTGAGATTCTGCAGCTCACAAAATTTTGAGAATTCTTCTCCCCATGAGAAGAAGAGTCTTGAAGAACTCCACCAAATTTCTCCACAAAAATCCTTACAGAAAAAACAGGAAAAATCGAAGAACACAGTCAGTCAAGAACTTCGAGCAGAAAGTTTGGGGCTCGATTTTCATCTCATGGCACCCAAACGATGCAACAAGTGAACTCCAAAATTGTTCTGCAGGTGGATATTGGAGTCCCGCACCTTCTACAACAAGAATAACGTAAAAGGATTTTTCTATATTTTTATAAAAATCAAATACTAAATGATGCGCAAAGAACAAGTTCTGAACAATGTTGGAACTTGAAAGAAAAGATGTTCTCTACTCAATCCAAGAGTGCAAAAGAGATGTAAAACCATATGAACACACTCAAAACATCCAATATCAACAGCATTTAGAAGGAGGGGAGGCAAGTCCAAATTGCGTGAAAGTAAATTGCGAGAATATAATTGCGGGAAAGTAAATGCTGAATTTCAATTGCGTAAAGTAAAGACATAATGTAAATGCACAAAATAAATTCATAGTTGGATAGATAAAACTTTCATTTCTGGAAGGAGAGGTTACAAAGCCTCACTTTCATGTGGGCAAAGCTCAAAGGAGCATTCAAAAGCCTCAAACCCTTCTAAGGGAGGTGGCTACCCCTCCACCCCTATTTATACTACTCTTGAGCCACCTACCACCCTTGGATGAGTCCCTTAACCCTAGAGCACTCATCTAAGGGCTAGGATTAACCCACACACACAGCCATGCAAGGGATAACCCAAAACCCACACACATACTGGGTTTTTTGCACGGTTTTCAAAGCATACTACTACCTAGACCCGCTAACCTATCAACTAGACCTCAATCCGACGGCCCTCATTGATCCACGCAGCATCTAGCTAGCATCATCTCCTTTCCTTGTCTTCTTGACATGCCCGGACTCCGTCTCCGATCATCTTCCGGCGATCTCCCAAACGTCTGGACCTCCGACGCTCCTCGCCTAGTCCTGGTCATCCTCCGCCTCACCATGACCTAGCACCGTCGCCCTACAACTATCAAAGACAAGGAAAAACCTTTCACATAGCAATGCCCAAAAGATATTCAATGCTTATCCCAAAATCATTAATCAATCATAATTGCTCTCAATGGTCCAGTGCTACTACCCCTAGGCCGGTAGCACTAAGAAGAGCACCCAACACTCAAATTGCTTCAAATCCAATTCAATTCAAATCAAACCAAGCTCAGAACTCGTCAATTACTCATCACACACAAGGATAGACCACCACATGGTCTTTCAATACCAACTAGAACGTATTTGAAACGCAACCAGAAATGAGCTACGACGCATATGAATTCCATTTAGGGGGTTTAGTACTCAGTTTTATTCTGTGACTTTTTTCGTACACGCGTGGAGTCTTCTACCTTGCAAATCCCGTCATGAGGAATATTTAACACCTACTCTAACGGATTCGAAACACAACCAGAAATGAGCTAGGGCGCATATGAAGTGTATTCGGCAGGTTTGGCACTCAGTTTCGTTCCGTAACTTTTTTCATACAAATGGAGCGTACAGTGCTAATTGGGACCCACCGAAAGAAATATTTAACACTGACTCGAACGGATTCGTAACACAACCAGAAATGAGCTACGACGCATATGAATTCTGTTTAGGGGGTTTAGTACTCAGTATTTTTCTGTGACTTTTTTCGTACACGCGTGGAGTGTACCTTGCAAATTAGGACCCATCGTGAGGAATAATTACCACCGACTCTAGCATATGATGTATATTCGGCAGGTTAGGCACTCAGTTTCGTTCCATATATTTTTTCACACAAATGGAGCCTACAGTGCTAATTGAGACCCACCATGAGGAATATTTAACATCGACTCGAACGGATTCGAAACACAACACGAAATGAGCTACGACGCATATGACTTCCATTCAAATGATTTAGTACTCAGTTTTCTTCTGTGACTTTTTTCGTACACGCGTGGAGTCTACCTTGCAAATTGGGACCCGTTGTGAGGAATATTTAACGCCGACTCTATCGGATTCCAAAACGCAGCACGACATGAGCTAGGGCGCATATGAAGTGTATTCGGCAGGTTTGGCACTCAGTTTCGTTTCGTAACTTTTTTATACAAATGGAGCCTACAATGCTAATTGGGATCCACCGTGAGGAATATTTAACACCGACTCCAACGGATTCGAAACACAACCCGAAATGAGATACGGCCCATATGACTTCCATTCAGGGGGTTTGGTACTCAGTTTTATTCTGTGAGTTTTTTCGTACACACGTGGAGTGTACTACCTTGCAATTTGGGACCCGTCGTGAGGAATATTTAACACCAACTCGAACGGATTCGAAACACAACCCGAAATGAGCTACGGCGCATATGAATTCCATTCAGGGGGTTTATTACTCAGTTTTATTCTGTGAGTTTTTTCGTACATGCGTAGAGTGTACCTTGCAAATTGGGACCCGTCGTGAGGAGTATTTAACACCAACCCTGACGGATTCGAAACGTAGCACGACATGAGCTAGGGCGTATATGAAGTGTATTTAGCAGGTTTGGCACTCAGTTTCGTTCCGTAACTTTTTTTATACAAATGGAGCCTACAGTGCTAATTGGAACCTGAGAGGAGCCGCCCAGACCGTCCTCGATTATTTGAATGCTCTGTCGCCCTCATCGGATTTGGAGGCAAGCAACGGATCGCCGATGGCTCTCGCAATGCTAGCACCCAAGCCCAAGTGAGACAACAGTGAGGCCACTCAAATAATCGACAACAATCCCGGTATTCCCCCAGTATGTGACCCGAAACTCGCCAGAGCCCCAGACATCGGTTTCCAATGCCACATCAATTCAATTTGCACAAAGGGGGCAACGAACTCAAACCCCACATCCAGACACGCAAGCGGAAGCACAACAAAACGACTAAAAAAAACAAGGCACAAAAACAAAACCCGGCAAAACAAGAGATACTACCTAGACTCAGGAAATCTACAAAATTTCGGCATGATGCCTCTAAAAGAGAGGACATCCACTCAGCAGACAGGAGAAACAAATAACAATAAATGACAAAAAGCATGAACATATCATAACCATCATGACACAACCACAATATAACCAAAAGGAAGCAACATACTAAGCATGGGATGAGCACCATAATACAATAAGGTTCAACAATAGAAGTAGCCAAATTTTGAAGACTAGACATAACATAACTTAAGGATAACTATACAACAAAACGAATACACAACCACCAAATTAAACCAAAAGCATGCTATCTCCGGAAGTGTCCTGCCCCTGAACACTTCCGGGCGTTTGTATCGCTAAGCATAGTCTCTATTCGGGGCCCCGCCCGACCACCGAGAGGCAATAAGGACAGAACTCGCAACCTGCATCGCCCTCACCTGAAAACCACAAAGCAGAAGCATGAGTACAGAAGGTACTCGCAAGACTTACCCGTGGTCCATATATGACCGACTCGAAGGCATATGCATTTGGATGTAGCAAGGAAAAAGCTTAAGGTAACAAGTGCCTAAAAGCTTAACTTTGATTCATATCCACATTCAACTACTCAAATTACAAATTTTATAGCAGTTATGAACAGCATCTACTACTAGATTGAATTTTGAAGTTTAAACACTTAAAGTAAAGCAAGAATACATATGAACCAAGCATAACCATCATTGTACCAACAAGTTCCAAGTTTAAGTTATTACTACGCTGAATGTGCGATGATACAAGCGTGCTCATATCCGAGCGCGGCAATTGAATCGCTTACTCACCCCGCAGGGATCATCAATCACACGACAGAATCCCACGAAGGAACTCATGTCAACCTCCTCCCATCCATACCTACTCGTCGAACCATCTTCATGCGGTCCGAGCACCTTGCAACCCTCGAGCGCCCAAGCCTCACTTGGCCCTCGAGGAGCCTAAGCCTCGCCTCAACCACGCCCAACCGCATGAGGGCATGACCCATCGAGTAGTATGCCATGAAAGGGTGGCTTACCTTACCATGATCGTGCATGTGATCAACAAAGTGTGCTCGATCAAAGGGCAAACAACGGATCGGTCCTCAACCGACACAGGCGAGACTACACATTTGAGTCTCCACACTCAATTATTCCAACCTTCTCGCCCGGTCTCATTTTCACATTTCATTTTCTAACCACAACCGTTATAGCCCAAGAGTGAAGTAAACAATCCTCAAGGGATGGAACCATCCACCACTTGGCCCATAACCGATATCTAAGCAAGCTAAGCATGGACACAATATAATTACCCATAGACTAGCTCCAAAGGAGGTGTTCAACAAGTATCAATGAGTGTATGTGCAACAATTAGGTTCTAATACCAATCCCGTAATTCAACTCCTAATGCATAACTTAAATCATCCCATAAGCAATTTATTCTCAAAAATACAATTACATAAGGAGGAAATATGCTTAGGTGCTTGCCTTGTGTTTCTGCCGGAGTTTCCACCACAAACTGCCCCTCAACGTCCCCCCCGACCACGGCCACGTGAACCGCGCATGTTTCGTTTCTACACGTTTATAATGAATGCAAATGAGTGAGATGCATGTTATGCATATGGAATGAAAATGCAAAATTAAAGATTCATCACAATTCCAAAATGCAAGCATTCTACAGCAAAACGGAAAGCAGAAATTGCTAACAATACGCATTAATAGCTAAACAATACTTTGATATGCTTTACACCATTCCAATCTAGCTCCTAACTTTCACTAATACATTTTTGGACAGATTTCGGCCCTTCCAACGAGACTTCACCATTTTAGGCATAACTTCCACATGGTTTCATGAAATTGAGTGATTCCAATTTATAAACGAACATAAGAACAAAACCTAAACATACATCTACCCCTCACTGATTTCCCAATTCATTAACTTGCCCAAAAACTCATAAAAACAACACTCGGAATATTTGCAACATTCCCGGACAGAGCTGCACTAATTTGCTCACAACTTCCTAACCACTAAACCAAATTGAGTGATTCCAAGCCCTAATAAAACTTAAGAGACATATCTACAACTTGATTTTGGCCGATTTCTCATTCACTACTCGAGGAATTCCCAGTTTGCCCACAAACCGAGAGCAATTGCAAAGTCCAAAAATTTCAGAACTTCTGAAAAGCATGCACTAAGTTCCTCATAACAAATGCTATACTTAATGGAATTGAGCAATTGATAATAGTTTTGCAATCTACACGAAATTTCCTACAACTTCTCAGGCAAAACTTATGTCCAATTCGGCCTCTAACTAATTTTAATCCACAGCTGAAGTTCCAACTTTCACAGTTTCAGCATTTCAGTGCAGCATGTACCAAAATCATCATAACGTTCGGTTGGTTGAATGGAATCAAGTGATTCCAGTTGGAAATTAAAGGTAACTCATTTATCTACATTTTATTCTTCATCCAACCTAGCAGGAGATGCTCGGAACTTGCTCTAAAATACGAAACACAGCAGCTACAGTTTTCTGCTCGAAAATTCAGAACAATGCACAAACCCTAAACTGATTTTTTTTCCAACCAAAACCCAAATCCCTACTTTCCTAAGCCCCCAAATGGATCATCAAGCTCATGGGGAGTCTTACCCACACTTACCTCAAACCCAAATGTTGGAACCCTAGGAATGGAGGAGTAGAGGGGAGCTTGGGGAGAGGAGGGAGGAGTTAGGGCTTGCAGCCATGGGGAGGAAGAGGACCTGCAGGAGGGAGGAAGGGAGGGCGCAGCTGCCGTGGAGGAGGGAGGGCGCCGGCCTCTTGCTTGCCTCCTGGTTGCTCCCTTGCTTGCTTTGGGTTGGAAGCAAGAAAATGGGGAGGAAATGAGGAATGGGGAAAGTGGTTGTGGCTAGATATTTGTTAGCTTGTGGTTGCTTGACCATTTTACCCCTAAGTGTGGGCATGAGGAAGGGCATTGGTTGGCAATATGGCTAGGAGAAACTATTTGTTGGCTTGAATGGATTTAATCTTTGAGCTTTATGCAAATGTATACAATGATGATTGTAATTATATTCTTTTCCTTCCTCCTTTGTAATACCATTCAAATATATTGCTTAATGTATTGAGACTGATGCAATTAGAGTTGTAATACGAGATCAATTTACATAAGAAAATTTTTAAATTTCTGTTTTTGAGCACTTTGTTATATACCGATCTGTGATTAACTGCAAGATTAAGCTAATGTTAGCCGAATGGGTCAAACTCGAATTTGGGGCCCTGACAAATCCTCCCCCCATAAAAGAATCTCGCCCCGAGATTCAAAAATGAGAGCATGGATGGATAGAGTCCATACGAACAACGCAGCCACATACAATTGACGTGACTTTAATTGCGAAGAGATTGGAAGGTAGCACTTACATGTTATGGAAGAATTCGGGATACTCGGTTTTCAAACGGTCTTCCCGCTCCCATGTAGCTTCATCTTCAGTGTGATTGCTCCACTGAACTTTATAGAATTTTAGAGTTTTACTTCGGGTCTTGCGTTCAGCTTCATCCAAAACTCGAATAGGATACTCTTGGTAAGACAGATCTGGCAGAACTTCGAGTTCATCCACATCGAGTTGTTCAAAGGGAATACGGAGGCACTTCTTCAATTGTGATATATGGAAGACATCGTGGACCATCGCTAGAGAGGGAGGAAGCTCCAATTGATATGCCACTTGACCACGTCTTGCAAGGATCCGAAAAGGTCCTATGTATCGAGGTGCTAACTTTCCCTTAACCCCAAAACGACGGGTGCCCCGAAGGGGAGATACCTTCAGATAGACATAATCACCAACATTGAAAGAGAGAGGTCTTCTACGACGATCAGCATAGCTCTTTTGTCGTGATTGTGCTACCCGCAGATTTTCTTGAATGGTCTTCACCTTCTCTTCTGCCTTTGTGACCAAATCGGGCCCAAAGAATGATCGTTCCCCACTTTCGGACCAGTTCAGGGGGGTCCGACAGCTACGACCATAGAGTGCTTCGAAAGGAGACATTTTGATGCTGGTTTGGTAGCTGTTGTTGTAAGCAAAGTCGGCATATGGAAGACATTCATCCCATTTCTTTCCATAAGATAGAACACAAGCCCTCAACATATCCTCAAGGATCTGATTGACCCTCTCGGTTTGGTCGTCCGTTTGCGGATGATATGCTGAGCTATGAAGTAGCTTAGTGCCCAATGCCTCATGTAAATTTTTCCAGAATCGAGAGACAAACTGAGAGCCTCGATCTGAAACTATCCGCTTTGGCACTCCATGAAGACATACAATTCGAGATATGTACAACTCCGCATACCTCATGGCTCGATAGGTGGTGCGAACAGCTAGGAAATGTGCGGACTTTGTCAACCGATCGACTATAACCCATATCGAGTCATGACCCGAAGAAGTCGTTGGCAGTCCGGTGATGAAATCCATGCCAATGTCTTCCCACTTCCAACTTGGAATGGGTAGCGGTGAAGAGTGCCACCGCCTAAGGTGTTCGGCCTTCACCCTTTGCAAACATCACATTCGGACACATAGCGAGCAATCTCACGCTTCATGCGAGTCCACCAAAACCGTTGCTTCAAGTCTTGATACATTTTGTTGCTGCCAGGATGGATTGTGAGTAAAGAGTTGTGGGCTTCATCGAGAATCTTTCTTCTCAACTCTTGGTCCTTTGGGACGACTAGGCGCTCGCCAAACCATAAAGTTCCACGGTCATCAAGATGGAAACTAGTAGCTGGGCCGGCTTTCAGTTTGCCGCAAATTCGGGCAACGCCCTTGTCCCTCTTTTGTACCTCTCTAATCTGATCCAGCAGCGTGGAATTCAACTCTAGATTAGCCAAGAAACCTTCTTCAACCATCTCTATGCTTGAGCTTCAGTAATTACGCATGCAGAGTGGCACTTGGGTTGAAGAGTAAGGCAATTGCATTGGGCCTTGCGACTCAATGCATCAGCCACCACATTGGCTTTTCCCGGGTGATAGTGCACTTCTAAATTGTAATCTTTGATTAGTTCAAGCCACCTTCTTTGCCTCATATTCAAATCTGCCTGAGTGAAGATGTACTTGAGACTCTTGTGATCGGTATAAATGTTGCACTTGTTCCCAAGAAGATAGTGGCGCCAAATTTTTAAAGCATGGACCACCGCAGCAAGCTCTAAATCATGAGTTGGGTAGTGCTCTTCATGGCGTTTCAATTGCCTTGCATAAGCACACATCCAAGGCCGATACCTGATGCATCGCAATAGACATCGAATGGCTTGTGAATATCGGGTTGCGTGAGGACAGGAGCAGTAGTAAGGCGCTGTTTCAATGTCTGAAATGCTTGCTCACAGCCCACTGACCATTTGAATTCAGCACCCTTCTTCAGTAGCTCGGTCATGGGTTTGGCAATCTTTGAGAAGTCTTGAATGAATCGGCGATAATAGCCTGCAAGCCCAAGAAAACTGCGGATCTCTGTGACAGTTTTGGGTTGCTCCCACTGGAGGACATCTTGCACTTTACTTGGGTCGACAGAACACCTTGCTTGGAGAGGACATGTCCTAAGAATGATACCTCCTTCACCAAAACTCGCACTTCATGAATTTGGCATAAAGGCGATGTTCCCGAAGTCTCCCGAGAATGATGTGAAGATGCTTTGCATGCTCTTCTTCATTTTTTGAGTAGATGAGGATGTCGTCAATGAAGATGACCACGAAAGAGTCAAGTTCCTCCATGAAGATGGAATTCATAAGGTACGTGAAGTATGCCGGTGCATTCGTCAATCCAAACGACATGACGGTATACTCATACAAGCCATAACGAGTGGAGAATGCTGTCTTTGGGATATCTTCTGCTCGAATCTTGATCTGATGATACCCGAGCCTCAAATCAATCTTGGAGAATACCCGTGCACCAGCAAGTTGATCAAAGAGGATGTCTATCCGAGGAAGGGGGTACTTGTTCTTTATGGTGACTGCGTTCAAGGGACGATAATCAACACACAAACGAAGAGAACCGCCCTTCTTGGTCACGAAGAGAACCGAGCAGCCCCAAGGTGAGGAGCTCGGGCGAATGAATCCCTTGTCCATCAGTTCCTTTAATTGCTTCTTCAATTCTGCCAACTCATTTGGCGGCATTCGATAGGGTTGCTTGGAAACTGGAGCAGTCCCGGGCTGAAGCTCAACTACGAACTCAATATCCCGATCGGGCGGCATCCCCGGCAATTCCGCTGGGAACACATCCGGGTATTCAGAAACCACGGGCATGGACTCTAACTCCACAATTTTAGCACCATTCAAGGAGCAAAGATCCTTGCCATCATCGAGAAGTAGAGTTAACCGGCCGCCCTTCGGTTCCTTGAGCGAGATGGAGCGATGAGAACAATTTAGAATGGCCTTCTGCCTTGTTAGCCAATTCATGCCCAAGATAACATCCATCCCACGAAGATCGAGGAGCAGCAAGTTGACAATGAATGGAATCCCTTGGATTAGCATAGATGCTTCTCGAACTACTTGATTAGCGACAATTTTTGAACCCGGTGCTTCAATGAGGAAAGAGGTGTTGCTGCAACTCACTCTCATTTTATGATGCATAGCAAAATCATTGCGAATAAAAGAATGTGAAGCCCCTGAGTCAAATAAAACTCTAGCAGCATGCCCATCAATGCATAACATACCCGTCAACACCTGGTCACCCTCCGGAATCTCCTCGACGTTGGTGTAGTTGACTCGACCATGCTTCGACACCTGAGGCGCATTCCCGATGGGACGTGGAGGCGGTGCGGTAGCGCCTTGAGGCCTGGGAGCACTAGAGTTGTTGCCCCGCCTTGGAAAAGGGCAATCCCCGATGAAGTGTCCCGGCGCCCACAATTGTAGCACGGGCCTGGACCTGAATTGGCCCCCACTCTCACTCCCGGCTGTGGCTGTAGGGGCCAGGGAGCAACAGTAGGAGGACGGGCCATCCCAGCCTGTAGGGAAAGTGCAGGAGCAGGTGCCCTAGGTGGAGGAAGGAGGACAGCTCGAGCACGCTGCGAATCGCCACCAAAATCATGCACCCGCCGCTTCTTTTCTTCCTGATGGTTCTTCATCTTGTGCTCCACTGGTGATCACCCGACTCACCAAAGCATTGAAATCGGGAAAATCGCACACGGAGAGCTTGTCTTGCATCTTAGCTGACAGCCCATTCATGAAGCGACCTTGCTTCTTTTGGTCAGTGTCCACCTCTTCTGGTGCATACTGGGCCAAATAGTTGAACTCGCGAGTAGTCTATCACCGACTTGTTCAATCGCTAAGGGAGAGGAACTCCGCCTCTTGATGTCCATGAGCCCTTCGGGATATGATAGGCCGGAAGGCCTCACGGAACTCCGCCCATGACACTGGTGACCGGCGGGCTGCATGACCGAAAGTTGGCCCACCAAGCACCGTGGAACCACGGTTGTTGAGCCGCGAAGAGTGCCTTCTCATGGTCTTCGCAGCGAATGAGAGCAAACTTTTGCTCAATAGTCCGCAACCAATCGTCGGCCTCTAGTGGCTCGCTGGCGCGAGAGAAGGTAGGTGGCTGTGTATGCAAGAAATCCAAATAACCGTTGGGTCGGTCTCGCCCTTCGCGACCACCTCGAGGAGCCTGGTTCTGAACAAGCATCTCCAGGATTCTGTTGGTTGCCTGCTGATTCTGCTCAGACCTCAGCAACACATCCAAGAGGTTGGGTGGAGGAGGCGGATCACCATCGTGGGCTTGCGATCGCCCCTCACCATCATCACCTCCCGAACTACCGCGGGTCCTCATCCTGTCGTCAACCAAGGTCAAAACGACAAGAATTCGACTCCACAAAGAAAGGATAGGTTCTTAGACATGACTAAAAGAATTCAAATCAAAACATGATCTAAACAACAACACAATACAAAGGAACTTCTACAAAACCAACATAGGTAAAAGCATAGATCATGATGCAATGTGACATGACAAGGCATATGCATGCATGGTATGAGATGGATCTTACATGCATGGCATGAAATGCATGATTCCAACGCGGTCGCTTCTCCTACACTCACCATTCAGCCTACACAACCCAAGCTATAGACATAGGGCGGGTAATATAGCACTAATCACTACTAGGAGGTTAAGTAAACCACACCCAATCACCTAAGTGGTTGTCAAGTTTAGGGTTCGTCTTTATGCACCTTGCTCTGATACCAGCTTTGAGAGGAGCCGCCCAGACCGTCCTCGATTATTTGAATGCTCTGTCGCCCTCATCGGATTTGGAGGCTAGCAACGGATCGCCGATGGCTCTCGCAATGCTAGCACCCAAGCCCAAGTGAGACAACAGTGAGGCCACTCAAATAATCGACAAAATCCCAGATTCCCCAAAGATGCGACCGAAACTCGCGCCAGATCCCCGTGATACTGGTTTCCATTGCCACATCAATTCAATTTGCACAAAGGGGGCAACGAACTCAAACCCCACATTCAGACACGCAAGCGGAAGCACAACAAAACGACTAAAAAAAACAAGGCACAAAGACAAAACCCGGCAAAACAAGAGATACTACCTAGACTCAGGAAATCTACAAAATTTCGGCATGATGCCTCTAAAAGAGAGGACATCCACTCAACAGACAGGAGAAACAAATAACAATAAATGACAAAAAGCATGAACATATCATAACCATCATGACACAACCACAATATAACCAAAAGGAAGCAACATACTAAGCATGGGATGAGCACCATAATACAATAAGGTTCAACAATAGAAGTAGCCAAATTTTGAAGACTAGACATAACATAACTTAAGGATAACTATACAACAAAACGAATACACAACCACCAAATTAAACCAAAAGCATGCTATCTCCGGAAGTGTCCCCCTGAACACTTCCGGGCGTTTGTATCGCTAAGCATAGTCTCTATTCGGGCCCCGCCCACCACCGAGAGGCAATAAGGACAGAACTCGCAACCCGCATCGCCTCACCGAAAACCACAAGCGTAGCATGAGTACGTAGGTACTGCAAGACTTACCCGTGGTCCATATATGACCGACTCAAGGCATATGCATTTGGATGTAGCAAGGAAAAGCTTAAGGTAACAAGTGCCTAAAAGCTTAACTTTGATTCATATCCACATTCAACTACTCAAATTACAAATTTTATAGCGATTATGAACAACATCTACTACTAGATTGAATTTTGAAGTTTAAACACTTAAAGTAAAGCAAGAATACATATGAACCAAGCATAACCATCATTGTACCAACAAGTTCCAAGTTTAAGTTATTACTACGCTGAATGTGCGATGATACAAGCGTGCTCATATCCGAGAGCGCTGCAACCGAATCGCTTACTCACCCCGCAGGATCATCAATCACACGACAGAATCCCACGAAGGAACTCATGTCAACCCTCCTACCATCCATACCTACTCGCCGAACCATCTTCATGTGGTCCGAGCACCTAGCAACCCCTCGAGCGCCCAAGCCTCACTTGGCCCTCGAGGAGCCTAAGCCTCGCCCTCAACCACGTCCAACCGCATGAGGGCATGACCCATCGAGTAGTATGCCATGAAAGGGTGGCTTACCTTACCATGATCAGGCATGTGATCAACAAATTGTGCTCGATCAAAGGGCAAACAACGGATCGGTCCTCAACCGACACAGGCGAGACTACACATTTGAGTCTCCACACTCAATTATTCCAACCTTCTCGCCCGGTCTCATTTTCACATTTTATTTTCTAACCACAACCGTTATAGCCCAAGAGTGAAGTAAACAATCCTCAAGCGATGGAACCATCCACCACTTGGCCCATAACCGACATCTAAGCAAGCTAAGCATGGACACAATATAATTACCCATAGACTAGCTCCAAAGGAGGTGTTCAACAAGTATCAATGAGTGTATGTGCAACAATTAGGTTCTAATACCAATCCCGTAATTCAACTCCTAATGCATAACTTAAATCATCCCATAAGCAATTTATTCTCAAAAATACAATTACATAAGGAGGAAATATGCTTAGGTGCTTGCCTTGTGCTTCTGCCGGAGTTTCCACCACAAACTGCCCCTCAACGTCCCCCCCGACCACGGCCACGCCAACCGCCATGTTTCGTTCTCTACATGTTTATAATGAATGCAAATGAGTGAGATGCATGCTATGCATATGGAATGAAAATGCAAAATTAAAGATTCATCACAATTCCAAAATGCAAGCATTCTACAGCAAAACGGAAAGCAAAAATTGCTAACAATACGCATTAATAGCTAAACAATACTTTGATATGCTTTACACCATTCCAATCTAGCTCCTAACTTTCACTAATACATTTTTGGACAGGTTTCGGCCCTTCCAACGAGACTTCACCATTTTAGGCACAACTTCCACATGGTTTCATGAAATTGAGTGATTCCAATTTATAAACGAACATAAGAACAAAACCTAAACATACATCTACCCCTCACTGATTTCCCAATTCATTAACTTGCCCAAAAACTCACAAAAACAACACTCTGAATATTTGCAACATTCCCGGACAGAGCTGCACTAATTTGCTCACAACTTCCTAACCACTAAATCAAATTGAGTGATTCCAAGCCCTAATAAAACTTAAGAGACATATCTACAACTTGGTTTTGGCCGATTTCTCATTCAATACTCGAGGAATTCCCAGTTTGCCCGCAAACCGAGAGCAATTGCAAAGTCCAAAAATTTCAGAACTTCTGAAAAGCATGCACTAAGTTCCTCATAACAAATGCTATACTTAATGGAATTGAGCAATTGATAATAGTTTTGCAATCTACACGAAATTTCCTACAACTTCTCAGGTAAAACTTATGTCCAATTCGGCCTCTAACTAATTTTAATCCACAGCTGAAGTTCCAACTTTCACAGTTTCAGCATTTCAGTGCAGCATGTACCAAAATCATCATAACGTTCGGTTGGATGAATGGAATCAAGTGATTCCAGTTGGAAATTAAAGGTAACTCATTTATCTACATTTTATTCTTCATCCAACCTAGCAGGAGATGCTCGGAACTTGCTCTAAAATACGAAACACAGCAGCTACAGTTTTCTGCTCGAAAATTCAGAACAATGCACAAACCCTAAACTGATTTTTTTTTTCCAACCAAAACCCAAATCCCTACTTTCCTAAGCCCCCAAATGGATCATCAAGCTCATGGGGAGTCTTACCCACACTTACCTCAAACCCAAATGTTGGAACCCTAGGAATGGAGGAGTAGAGGGGAGCTTGGGGAGAGGAGGGAGGAGTTAGGGCTTGCAGCCATGGGGAGGAAGAGGACCTGCAGGAGGGAGGAAGGGAGGGCGCAGCTGCCGTGGAGGAGGAGGGAGGGCACCGGCCTCTTGCTTGCCTCCTAGTTGCTCCCTTGCTTGCTTTGGGTTGGAAGCAAGAAAATGGGGAGGAAATGAGGAATGGGGAAATGGTTGTGGCTAGATATTTGTTAGCTTGTGGTTGCTTGACCATTTTACCCCTAAGTGTGGGCATGAGGAAGGGCATTGGTTGGCAATATGACTAGGAGAAACTATTTGTTGGCTTGAATGGATTCAATCTTTGAGCTTTATGCAAATGTATACAATGATGATTGTAATTATATTCTTTTCCTTCCTCCTTTGTAATACCATTCAAATATACTGCTTAATGTATTGAGACTGATGCAATTAGAGTTGTAATACGAGATCAATTTACATAAGAAAATTTTTAAATTTCTGTTTTTGAGCACTTTGTTATATACCGATCTGTGATTAACTGCAAGATTAAGCTAATGTTAGCCGAATGGGTAAAACTCGAATTTGGGGCCCTGACAGAACCCACCGTAAGGAATATTTAACACCGACTCTAACGGATTCGAAACACAACCCGAAATGAGCTACGGCGCATATGAATTCCATTCAGGGGATTTAGGAGTCAGTTTTATTATATGACTTTTTTCGTACACGTGTGGAGTGTACCTTGCAAATTGGGACCCGTCGTGAGGAATATTTAGCACCGACTCTAACGAATTCGAAACGCAGCACATCATGAGCTAGGGCGCATATGAAGTGTATTCGGTAGGTTTGGGACTTAGTTTCGTTCCGTAACTTTTTCATACAAATGGAGCCTATAGTGCTAATAGGGACCCACCGTGACGAATGTTTATAACGACTAGAACGGATTCGAAACACAACCCGAAATGAGCTTCGGCACATATGAAGTCCATTTAGGGGGTTTAGTACTAAGTTTTATTTTATGACTTTTTTCGTACACTCGTGGAGTCTTCTTCCTTGCAAATTGGGACCCGTCGTGAGGAATATTTAACACTATCGAGGATCAGTACCCTCCCACATGTAAGCAACTCCCCGGGCCTCGTGGCAGGTTTCCTCCATCCAAGGGGCTCATCCCCGACCTACAAGGTGCCCCCCGATGGTCGGGCTTGGGGCCAACGAGCTCGAGTTCGCATACCACCATAGGGGTAGGCACCCTCGACCTCGACGCCTCGCCCTCGACCCCGACGCCTCACCCTCGACCTCGACGCCCCGGTGGGCACCAAGAAAAGGGACACCTGTAACATTTATATTTTCTATCTTGTAAAAACTCTCCCCTGTGTGGGAATCAGCACCCTACCTGCCCCTGTGTGGGAACTAGGGTTCAACAGCTCCCGTCAAAATCTCAACAGCTCCCGTCAGGCTCTCAACGGCTAGCGACGACTTCAGAGCCCCTGTCAAATTGCCAAGGGCTCCTGATGTTGACCTCGGGATTAAGCGACAAGGTTCTCCGAGGGCTACAAAAGCAATAGATCGCCCCCAACCACAGGGATATATACACACGGGGGAAGAAGAACAGGATAACCACAAGACAGAAAAACAAGAGACAAGAGCAACCCCCGACTCATGACACAAAAGGAGAATGGCGTGGCACCCCGCTCTTGCTCGGGTCCCGTCCTTGTACTCTTCCACAAAGTCGCTAATACACCCTCAGCCTTAGGGCGAAACTGGAGTAGAGCTATTACCCGACCTTGGGGGCTCGAACCAGTATAAATCCCCGTGTCTGACATCCTTCCTTTGATGACTTCCCCGCGACGCCTGAAGCCCCTGAACGAGCGCGACCTCGGGTCCCACTCCCGAGCAGACATCTCGCTCCCCTTTCTCTCTTCAGTGGTTGACGGTCCCGATCGTCGACAGCTGGCGCCCACCGTGGGGCCCGAGTTTCGTTCATTCGGGGTTCACCGCTTTAGCGTCGCCAGCACCTTCAGCTCCAGCGATGGCATGTCATCATCAGCAAGGCTGGAACCGGATGCGGTTCCTGAGCGCGAAGACTCCACCTCCATGTTCTCACCTTCCCTATCGCCGCGCGAGCGCCTGGCCTTCATGGCCGACAGCTGCGAGGCGAGTGCGGAAGCAAGCGATGATGACCCAGAATCCCCGAAGGAGGCGCGTCAGTTGGTCCGGGTTGCCATCAACCAGGCCATCACCGCCCTTCGACGGGAAGAGCGCGAGGGGCTCCACACCTTGCTCGAGCATCACAGCCCCGCTCGACAGGACGATCCTAACCTGTAACGCTTGCGGGCCATCACCCGGGTCATGGCCGATCCCACCCGGGCAAGGACGGCCCTCTTTCGCTGATCCCTTGCTGAGGAACTCGGCAGGGCGGCCGACGAGGTCACCCCGTCCCAGCAAGGATGACAACGACCGCCCAAACCTTGCTCTCTAAGAAGCGATGGCAGTTCGTTGCGCGGCCACCATCGTCCTCGCCGGTCGACTCCGTACCTGCGGGCCAGGAGCCCGCCGCAATCGTCCCCACCTCACCGGGATGCAGGCGGGATGCACGGGCATTCCCATGACCAGTGGGGTGGTTACAGCGCTCCTTCGAGCAGTGACGCTTCTGGGGGTCTGTCTCTAGACATTCCTCCCAAGCGGCGGAAGATTCGCAATCATCGCCGCCCCGATGACGCCCTTCCTGTCTACCGAGCCCGACGTGGGGCGTGCCATCGGCTCGAGTTTTATCATCTCGCCGACGGCAATTCTGACCATAGCAGCGGCGATCATGCTTCCCAAACCTACGGTTGCCCAGCGTACTCCGTCGACCTTCGCCGAGTGCGCTGGCCGACTAGCTTCTGCCCCTCCATGATGGAGCGGTTCGACGGGACCAAGAACCCCGACGAGTTCCTCTCGATCTACACCACCGCAATCCTGGCGGCCGGTGGGGATGAGGCTATGATGGCCAACTACCTCCCTACCATCCAGGATGGTGCTGCTCGCACCTGACTTTTCAACCAGGCCCCTGGTGCCTTCCGGTCATGGCGTCAAGTGCGGAGCGCTCTCCGATCAAACTTCCAGAGCTGCTATGAGCGTCCTAGACGAGAGAGGGACCTGGACCGAATTATCCAGTGCAAGGGTGAACCTCTCTGTGACTTCGTTCGCCAGTTCACCCATGCGAGGAACTCCATCCCAAACATCTCCAGTGAAGCAGTCATTAAAGCTTTCAAGTTCGGCGTTCGGGACAGGCGTCTCATGGAGGACTTGGAGATCACCACCGACCTTAGTATCAACAAGCTATTCCGAATGGCGAAATGCTACGTGGACGCGGACGACTTTGTCCGCTGGAAGCGCGACTACGACCAGGGTAGGCTCAGCCGCATTCCCAGCGAGCCAGGACCATTCGCCGCCAAAGCTGTCGGTTCCGACCCGCGCCCCAAGAAGCGAGGGCAAGGTCACCGAGATGGCGGTGGCCAGCTGCGCGCGGTTGCCACGGCCGACGCTGGGTGCGAAGTGATGGAGGTGCGATGACTCGACCGTGTGGACCTCGGCCCCGGCCTGGTCAGCCGCGATGTCAGCACGCGCAGCATCGCGCCCCACCGCGTCAGGGGCAACATCGGGCCGACCAAAATGGGAAACGCTCGCCTCCCATCGATGAGGCTGGGCGGTATGACCCAACAAATTACGCTTATTCCATCGGGCCCCGCCACTACGAAGGGGTCAGATGGCGTGGCGCTTGCCGAACGCCTTCTACGACGGGCATGGAGAGATGCCCACGCTCTCGAAGTGGGGTGAGTTGCCCGACGAAGGCGTCGCCCGTGAGGGGCCAGAGTGATGGGGATGGTGATCCCGATCTTTCGGTGAGATGATGATACGTCGATTTGAAGGTGTTGATGGCACCGAATTTAGGGCTTCCTACCAAACAGGTTGGGAGCTTCGCAATCACAATGCCAAATCCACACAGATACAAGATCCAATGATCAGTAGTTCCTGCAAGAAATCGAGAACCCGCAAGAACAAAGTATGAAGCAAACCGAAAAGGTAGTATTGAAATCAAACAAAGAGAACAAATTGAGGTTCTGTTTCAGGGCTCGGGCGGTCTAGTCGACACGCGCAAACACGAGGGACGCACATGGGGTCTACCAAAACACAGCAAAACCTAAAAAACGAAGAACAGGGGTGAGAACCCAATATAAAGGGGTACCCACACAAGGGGGGCACCCAAGAGGGGTGCGGCAGCCAGGAGAGGGGCACTGGCCAAAGGAGGGGTGGAACCCTAAGAGTACATGGGCCTTGGGCCCAAAAGAAAGGTGGCGCAACACCTGGAATTTCTGTCCCGTGATATTGTTCTGTGATTTCCTTTCGCTCCATGAGGATTTTGGCCTCAGGATTAGATCCATTTGAAATTTTATCTCGATACCTTTCAATCGAGTTCTCGAACGTTGAAAACGGAGTTCGGATGTGGCCGTGACGTCCGTTTGAAGTACTGCTGCTCCTGGATGGCCGAACCGGACTCGGCGACGAATTGGGCTTTATCTTGAGCCTTCCTTGGCGCGTGGGCTGTCCCCGGTGGATGTTCTTGACGTGCTGGTCCAGCAAAGGTAGATGGAAAGGACTTGCTTCCGGATTAAGCCCTCCGCACGTCGAGACGGCGAAGGGCGAAACAGCGACAGTCGGGGACGAAGTAGCAGTCGTAGAGGAAGAAGGGGTAGCGGTTGTATCCTTGGTTGGGATGTCCTCATCACAGAGTGCCTTGACCTAGAGTTCCAGCAGGGCGACCATCGCATTGATATGATCTTCGGCGGTTCGTCTGCGTACCAATCCCGGCGCGAGCTCAAGAGTGTCGCGCGCGCTTTGTATCAAGCTTCGGCCGGTAAGCCTGCCGACCAACTTTGCAGGTGGGCTGACATTCCTATCACCTTCTCCCAGGGCGACACTCCCCCAGGGATTTTCAAAGACCTCAAGACCACCTTGGTCGTTGCTCCGACCATAAGCAACACCGTGGTCGGGAGAGTCATGGTTGATGGGGGGAGTTCTCTCAACCTGCTCTTGGCCAGTACGTTGGACCGGATGCAGATCCCTCAGTCCAAGATCAGGAGTATAGCGGTCCCCTTCTTCGGCATCGTACCAGGGAGCTCGACCACTCCGCTCAGGCAGGTGGTTCTGCCCGTCACTTTCGGCGACTCGGCGAACTTCCGCACCGAGCTAGTCACCTTCGAGGTCGTGGATGGCGACCTCCCCTACAACGCCATCCTCGGCTGGCCGGCTTTGATCAAGTTTATGGTGGCAAGCCATTACGGCCACCGGTGCATGAAGCTCCTGGGGCCCTAGGGCGTCATAATCGTCTGGGGCGACCTCAAGACAATGCACTGCTGCGAAGAGAAGGCCCTCGAGCTCGCAGGCATGCTCCCTCAGCGGGGCCCCGAGGCATCACAGAAGGACATCCGTCGGAAAATAGCGATCCAACCCGGCGGCCCGACCAAGATCGTGTGGCTCGAGGAGGGCAACCCGGGCAAATGTGTCCACCTCGCCGCTCAGCTCAACCCGAAATAGGAATTCGAGCTCATCACCTTCCAGCGCAGCAACAAAAGCATATTCGTGTAGGAACCGGCAAACATGCCTGGGGTCCCGAGGGAGGTGATCAAGCATAAATTAGAAACGAGTTCTGGATGCAAGCCCGTGCACCAGAAGTTACAACGTTTCTCCCCCGAAAAGGTGGCGATAATCAGGGTGCACCTTGACAAGCTCCTGAAGGTTGGCTTCATTTGTGAGGTCAACTACTCCGAATGGCTGGCCAACCCGGTGATCGTGCAGAAAAAGGGGGAAAGTGGAGGATGTGTGTCGACCACACGGGTTTGAATTCGGCGTGCCTGAAGGATAACTTCCCTCTTCCCCGCATAGACCAGATCGTGGACTCAACCGCTAACGCCAAGATGCTGAGTTGCCTCGACGCCTACTCCGGCTACCACCAGATTAAGCTCGCGGTGAGCGATGAGGACAAGACGGCCTACATCACGCCATTCGGGACATTCTGCTTCACCACTATGTCGTTCGGCCTCCGCAACACCGGGGCGACGTTCCAACGGCTGATGTCCCGGACATTTGACCTCCACATCGGGCGGAATCTCGAGGTCTACATTGACGACATCATCATCAAGAGCTCTTCTGAAGCCGACCATGCCAGCGACCTCGCGGAAACCTTCGCCAACCTAAACAAGCATGGAGTCAAGCTCAACCCCGCGAAATGCGTCTTTGGCGCAACCTCGAGGAAGGTGCTCGGCTACATGATCGGGGGCTCGGGCGTAGGTCCGAACCCGGAGAAGATCGAAGCGATCGAGAAGATGGCCGCCCCAGAGTCTGCAAAGCAGGTTCAATGCCTCGCCGGCCGCGTAGCCACCCTCAGTCGTTTCATCTCAAGGCTCGGGGAGCGCGGGCTGCCGTTCTTCAAGGCCTTGCGCCAGCATCGTGGTTTTGAATGGACCCCGGAAGCCCAGTGGTCCTTCGACGAGCTGAAATCATACCTCTCTAGCCGACCACTGCTCATGACCCTCACTCGGGTGAGGTGCTGCTGCTCTACTTGGCGGCCGCGGCGCAGGCCATCAACGCCGTCCTGGTGGCCGAGCGCGATGGTCGGCAACAGCCGATCTATTACGTCAGCGAAGTGCTCCATGGGACGAAGGAGCACTACCCCCAGGTCTAGAAGCTGCTCTATGCCCTCTTCATGGCCTCGCGCAAGCTCTGTCATTACTTTCAACCACACGCCGTAGTCATCCCAAGTGGGTTCCCACTCAGCGAGATCTTAAGGAACCCAGAGGCAGGAGGCCGCATCGCCAAATGGGCCATGGAATTAGCCGAATTCGATATTCGGTTCGTGGCGCGCTCCACCATTAAGTCGCAGGCGCTTGCCGACTTTGTGGTCGAGCAGTCAGCGGAGCCCGCCCCTGAACCCGAGACCGAGGAAGAAGGTCCCTAGACCATGTTCTTCGATGGCTCGAGGTCGTTCGAACGCTTGGGGGCTGGCGTCCTCATCACCCCTCGGGGGGATCATCTGAAGTAAGTGATCCGCTTCGGCTTTCCCACAACCAACAATGTTGCGGAGTACGAGGCCCTCTTGACTGGCCTTCGTGTGTGCAAATCGCTGGGTGTGCGTCGGCTGGTCGTAAGGGGAGATTCTCAACTCATCATCAATCAATACAACAAAGACTACCAATGCTCAGAGCCGTCGATGGCAAAGTACCTTGCTGAGGTATGCAAAATGGAAAAATGGTTCAAGAACCTCGAATTCAGATACGTTCCCAGGAGGGACAACTCTGGCGCGGATCTTCTGTCCAAGCTTGGGTCGTCCGACGACGAGATTCCATCGGATGTCATCCTCGAGACCCTGCCGGCCCCGACCGTCAATGAACCGGAAGACTCGGTGGCTTTCCTAGAGAGCGCCCCGTCATGGATAGATCCGATCGTCAAATTCCTCAGCTTTGGCGAGCTCCCACCCGACCAGGCTAAGGGCAGCAGGCTCAAGCGCCGTGCGAGCTCGTATGGGCTCGTCGACGGACAGCTGTACCGGCGGGGCACCCTGGGTGTCCTCGCCAAGTGCATCAACTCGGAGGAAGGTAAATACTTGCTTAACGACATCCATTCGAGCCTCTGCGGCGCTCACTCTTCTTTCAGGACCATGGTTGGTAAGGCGTTCCGGATGGGCTTTTACTGGCCGACAGCGCTCCAGGATGCTTGGGACATCGTCCGCGCCTATTGAGCTTGCCAGTTCCACACCCGAAAGGCTCACCAACCAGCTTACGCCCTCCAGACCATCCCCCTCGCCTGGCTGTTCTGGACCTGGGGCCTGGACATCCTCGGCCCCTTCCCACGGGCGGTTGGGGGGGGAAGAAGTTCCTATTTGTTGCCATCGACACCTTCACAAAATGGGTTGAAGTCGAGCCGGTCTCGACAATCACGGCCCAAGCAGCGGTGAGATTTCTCCGTTCATTTATAGTCTCAAGGTATGGGGTCCCTTGCAGGATCATCACCAACAATGGGACGCAGTTCACCAGCGAGCTGTTCCAAGAATACAGCGAAGACAGGGGAACCAAGGTCTGCTATGGCTCAGTTGGCCACCCTTAGAGCAACGGGGTGGTCGAGAGTGCTAACGGACAAATCGTCCAAGGCATCAAGAAGCGAGTCTTCGACGAGCTCGAGCGCCGAGGCCGGGGCTGGGTGGACGAGCATCCCACCATTCTCTGGTCCATCCGAACCACGTCGAGCTGAGCAACAGGGTCCACCCCCTTTTGACTCGTCTTTGGTTATGAAGCCGTCCTACCTCCCGAGGTCACGCTGGGCTCAGCCAGGGTTCGCTCCGTCGACCAAGTCAACCTCGAGCAAGAGCGGTCCCTCGACCTCACCCTGGAAGAGGATGTAAGATGCCATGCCCTGCTACGGTCAGCTCACTACCTGCAAACGCTTCGCACGCACGCCTCCCTATCGGTGCTACCTAGAGGGCTCCTTGTTGGGGACTTGGTCCTAAAGCTATCCCCGCTGTGGGAGGGCCAATATTGCGTCGTCTCAGCAGGCCGGATGGGTGCCTACCAGCTGGCCATGCCCGACGGACGAGAGCTCGCGAACTCGTCGAACATTGATCAGCTCCGCAAGTTCTATGTTTGAACTCTGCCTCTCGCTTTCATGATAAAATGCTTTTAATTTACCGTTCGTGATTGCGCTGGTCTCTATATATCTCTTTGTACTCCGAACGGATGTGTATCCGGGTCGTGATCCGAGGGCTCACCCTCGGAGGAAGTCGAGACAGCTATAAGCCGATTCTCATCACGTTGCGGCTCCCCTCCGTAGTAGGGTCCGGACTGGCGATCACGCCCGTGAACTCCTCGACGGATACAATCCGGCCCCCCTCTCCTTTGTTGCTCGAACAAAACCATGATCTCGGGGCACGCCTCAGGGGGCCGAATCCGCAGTAAGCCGCCTCTCGTCGTAGTAAGCCGATCGTTCCCCCTTGGCGGGGTCCGTGCCCGAGATCGCCGATCGGTGAGCATTTCGAGCCAGGGAGCCAATCTGACCTTTTGTTTTTTTTGCAAGCATGTTTTATCTTTGTGCCCACAGCACGCGGCTCACTCTCCCCTAATCGGGTAATCGCCATCTCGAGCATGATCCGCGCCCACGTACCGCTTGGTGAAGTCCGGCATAAGTTTCCTTTTCTACCTATACTAATGCTCCTCTTGCGTTCTAGGGGACGCGACGCTGGATCGCGTCCTCAAGGCCATTCTTTAGGGAATCAAGTCTGCGGAAGGACAGCCTTCACCGTGGTAAGTTGACTGCTCTCGTAGATCAAGCCCCGAGCCGAGGGTTCCAACTGGTAAGCAACCCGCGCTCGGGGCCCAGCCTGCTATCCTTCCCGCGAAAGTTCTCTTTAAAATACCGGCATCTATGTATCCTCGCGCCTCGAGCAATGCGAGCACAAGACGTGATTTCAGGGATCGCCTCCAGGGGGTCGCAGTCAGTTGTAAGCTGATTCTCATCGCGTCGCGTCTCCCCCCTATAGCAGAGCTTGGACTTGAGATCACGTCCAGAACTCCCGAACCTCGGGGTGCCCTAGAGTTTCTTTTCTTAGCATCTATATCTGTGGTGTTTTTCTTTTTGCACCCCGCGTGCTTTGGCCTCGGGTCGCGGTCTCTGGGTTTGCCTTAGGGATGTTAAGGTCACCGTAAATCGATCTTTATCGGGGTAAGCCGACCATCCCCCCGACAAGCCAACTCGGAGGCCGTCCTTGGAGGGCACCCCGAGCCTGATGACGATTCTCGGGCTCGACGGACATGGACTCTAGATTCACCTCCGGGGATGCTTCGGTCGTAGTAAGACAATCTGAATCGCAGAAAGCCGGCTATTCCCCTGTCGTAGGCTTGAATCAGAGACCGCCCTCGGGGAAGCCCCGAACTCGACGCATTCCCGAGTTCAGCTGCCTCGATCCGACGCCCCAAATCTAGGCCAGCCCGGACGCGGGCTCGGCTGACTCGACCTAACACTGAGCCCGATGTACTCCCGGGCTCGGAGGTCACGGATTTCTGAAAGTATCCTTCGGGGTTGCTCTATTCCCCTGTCGAGTGATGTTAATGGGAGGCCTCCCTGTAGAGGGAGCCCCCGAGCTCGACCTAACATCGAGCTCGATGTACTCCCGGGCTCGGAGGTCGCGGATTTCTGAAAGTATCCTCCGGGGTTGATCTATTCCCCCGTCGAGTGATTTTAATGGGAGGCCTCCCCACAGAGGGAGATCCCGAGCTTGACCTAACACCGAGCCCGATGTACTCCCAGGCTCGGAAGTCGCGGATTTCTAAGAACATCCTCCAGGGTTGGTCTATTTCCCCCACCGAGCAATTCTGATGGCAAGTTCCTCCTGGGATATTCTAATCACAGGCTTGGCCACCTCGACCCAACGCTGGGGGTAAAGTTCGTCCCCGATCAAAGTCTCAAACAAAAGAAGAGGCTATTCACGCTCGAAGCAAGACTCCCGACCAAGTGCCAAGAAGACGCATATAATTGCCGTCACAAAGGGAGTTTTCATTTCTTCTAAAAATTTTACACGATCAACTTTTACATGGGGCTCGAGTCCCCTCACCCTTTTTCCTATCCGACTAACCTATCTACAGGTCAGCCATCTCCCGAGCAAGCTTCTCCTGCTCGAGTGCAGCGATCCTCACCCTCAAGGCCAGTGCCTCGGCATCGGCATTGGCAACTGATGTGAAGATGGGTGCCCGATCTTTCGATGAGGTAGATAAATATCGATTCGGTGGAATTGACCCTCACGATCTGACTACAACCGCACGACGACGTTTGCGCCTTAGCGGTCACTGAACCAACTCCAAAAGGTTATTGACTTTGCTGAAGGCGCGGTCAACCTGAACACGAAGTTCAATTCCTGCGAGCAATCGAAGAACTAGCAAGAATAAGATGAAAAGCAATCTGAAAAACAAAAATGTGGGATTCCGATTAAGCTGTCTTTATAGGTGGTCAACCGACACAACTGAAGAACAGAAGTTTGCACAAGGGCTAAACCTAAACTCAATGAAATCCGAGTTCTTTGGAGGCCGGCCGTGGTATAAAAAGAAGTGGGGGGAGGGCTGTTCGGCCATGCCTTGATTCGTGGCCAAAAATCAGACCTTCCCTCCGATTCCTTTCCATCTTTAGCTAGGCCTCCTTCCTATTATTCTTATCTCTAAATAAAGACTCTATTACATGGTAAGAGCCAATTTATGCGGCCAATTCATGGGTGACGCAGCACCACTCTCTTTGCTGCCGAAATCATGGAGACTTCAGGATCTTGTGGTCAATTGGACAACTCCTTCCCTTTCTGCAATCATCTTCGTTTCCATTCACCATCATTGCGCTAGGACCTTCATTCCTTAACAGAATAACACAATCTATTTTAGGAAGCATCAAATAGTTCTTTAAGTCATTAGATATACCAAGAAATGAAAGTACCTGATAGTTCAGTTTACGTGCACGACCTCGAGTGATCGGTCCTTGTATAGGATGAGGAGTCGTGGCAGCAGGTGCTGTGGGCGTACCCGAAGAAGTGATGTCCTCATTATCCTCCCCTTCTTGCATTTGAGTCATCCTCGACTCGAGCTCATCTTCTTCGCCCAAGTAGGGCTTCAAGTCCGCCACGTTAAATGTTGAACTAACCCCAAATTCTACAAGTAAATCAAGCTTATATGCATTATCATTAATCTTTGCAATGACCTTGAATGGTCCGTCAGCGCGAGGTATCAATTTTGACTTACGTAAATCTGGAAACCTATCCTTTCTCAAATGTAACCAAACAAGATCACCCGGTTCAAAAGTAACACGCTTCCTTCCCTAACTACCGGCAATTTTATACTTAGCATTCATGCGCTTGATGTTGTCTTTAGTCAGCTCATATATTTTCAAAATCAACTTAGCACGTTGTTTAGCATCCAAATTTACTTTCTCGGAAGAAGGAATTGGTAACAAATCAATTGGTGCATGAGGGACAAATCCATACACAATCTGAAAAGGACACATCTTCGTGGTAGAATGTACGGAACGATTATAAGCAAATTCAATATGAGGCAAACATTTTTCCCACATTTTTAAATTCTTTTTCAAAACAGCCCTAAGCATGGTGGATAAAGTTCTATTAACCACTTCAGTTTGTCCATCGGTTTGGGGATGACAAGTAGTGCTAAACATTAATTTGATCCCCAATTTATTCCACAAAGTGTGCCAAAAGTGACTAAGGAATTTTGCATTACGATCTGAAATTATTGTATTAGGAACACCGTGCAAGCAAACAATTTCATGAAAGAATAATTCAGCAACATGGGAAGCATCATCACTCTTGTGACATGGTATGAAGTGTGCCATCTTAGAAAATCTGTCAACGACCACAAATATACTATCCCTCATCTTCTTAGTTCTAGGCAATCCTAAAACAAAATCCATCGAAATATCCTCCCACGGAATGCTAGGAACAGGAAGAGGCATGTATAAACCATGAGGACTAAGTCGTGACTTAGCTCGTTGACATGTAGGGCAGCGGGCAACGAACCGCTCAACGTCACGCTGCATCTTTGGCCAAAAGAAATGATCTGCAAGTATGTCCTCTGTCTTCTTCACACCAAAGTGTCCCATCAAACCACCACCGTGCGCTTCCTGTAATAACAAAAGTCGAACAGAGCTAGCAAGAATGCATAGCTTGTTAGCACGGAACACAAATCTATCATTGATAACATACTTGTTCCATGTTCTCCCTTGTTTGCAATTCAACAATATGTCCTAGAAATCAGCATCATGCACATATTGTTCTTTGAGAGTTTCCAAACCAAAAATTTTAAAGTCTAGTTGTGAAAGCATAGTGTATCGACGAGACAAAGCATTAGCAATCACATTTTCTTTTCCTTTCTTGTGCTTAATGACATAAGGGAAAGATTCAATGAATTCCACCCATTTCGCATGTCTACGGTTCAAATTTGATTGACTTCTAATATGCTTAAGTGATTCATGGTCTGAGTGAACGACAAATTCTTTAGGCCATAAATAATGTTGCCAAGTTTCAAGGGTTCGAACCAAAGCATATAATTCTTTGTCATAAATCGAGTAGTTCAAAGTAGGTCCACTCAATTTCTCGCTGAAATATGCTACTGGTTTGCCTTCTTGTAATAACACACCACCCAAACCAATTCCACTAGCATCGCATTCGAGCTCAAACATCTTAGTAAAATCAAAGATTGCAAAGAATGGGGCATGTGTCAACTTATCTTTTAAAATCATGAAGGCCTCTTCTTGAGCAGGTCCCCAAGCAAATGGAATGCCTTTCTTTGTGAGCTCGTTGAGTGGAGCAGCGATGGTGCTGAAGTCGCGAACAAAACACCGATAGAAACCAGCGAGTCTAAGGAAACTTCTTACTTGCGTGACCATGTTTCGAGTCGGCCAACTCTGAATTGCCTCTATCTTGGCGTGATCAACTTGGATGCCCTGTGGAGTGACAACATAGCCAAGAAACGAGACTCGATCAGTGCAGAAGGTGCACTTCTCCAGGTTACCAAACAAACGTGCATTACGTAGAACATGAAAAACAACATGTAAATGATCCAAATGTTCCTCCAACGATTTGTTGTAGATCAAAATATTATCAAAGTAAACAACCACAAATTTTCCAATGAAAGCGCGCAAAACTTCGTTCATTAGTCTCATGAAAGTGCTAGGAGCGTTAGTTAAACCAAACGGCATGACTAACCACTCATATAAACCAAATTTAGTTTTGAACGCTGTTTTCCACTCATCTCCTTACTTCATGCGAATTTGATGGTATCCACTACGCAAATCGACTTTAGAAAATACAACAGAGCCGCTTAATTCATCAAGCATATCATCTAACCTAGGAATAGGATGACGATATCGAATTGTAATATTATTAATGTCTCGACAATCAACACACATGCGCCATGAACCATCTTTCTTGGGTACTAAAATTACCGGAACAGCACAAGGATTAAGAGATTCACGCACATACCCTTTATCAAGCAGCTCCTGTACTTGTCGTTGAATCTCCTTCGTATCTTCAGGGTTGGTACGGTATGGCGCGCGGTTGGGCAGCGAAGCACCAGGTATGAGGTCAATTTTGTGTTCTATCCCTCGAATTGGTGGCAATCCCGGTGGCACTTCTTTTGGAAAGACATCTGAATACTCCTGCAAAATGTGAGTGACAGCCAGAGGCAAAGAAGAAGGTATGTCGTCGAACAAAAACAAGGTCTTCGTGCAAACAAGAGCATAGCAAATAGACTCAGTAGTTTCTAAATCATCCAAATCAGATTTAGTAGCGAGCATAACTGTTTCATTCAAAATAGCCCAAGATTTTCCTTTAGTTTGTTGCACAAATCTTTATCCACAATTTGAATCTCACTTGTAGAAGGTTCCTGATTCTTCCCTCTATTAACTCTAGCAAGTTCATCTCTAACAATTTGCTCAGGACTCATAGGATGTAGCACAATTTTCTTTTCTTTAAACATGAGAGAGTATTGGTTGGTCCTACCATGGTGCACACAATCTGTATCATATTGCCAAAGTCGTCCTAGTAACATTGAGCAAGCTTGCATAGGAACAACATCGCAATCAACATAATCATGATATGAACCCATAGCAAAATGTACCCTCACCGTACGAGTTACCTTTACTTTTTCACTGTTGTTGAACCATTGAATATGATACGGGTGGGGATGAGGTCTGGTCGACAAAGCAAGCTTCTCCACTATATCCATACTTGACAAATTGTTACAACTCCCTCTATCAATAATGATGCGAACTGACCGCTCGTTGACGACTGCTTTGGTTTGGAACAGAATATGGCGCTGATTTTGCTCGGCGTGAGGAACTTGAGCACTTACCACGCGTTGTACTATAATGCTCAAATACTTGTCTGCATCTTCAGCTCCAATATGTTCCACCTCATGATCAGGTTCATTGTCTTGCCCTGCAGGGTCAGTTGCAAGCATAGCATATGTTACATCGTCGAGATCACTAGCAGAAGAGTACTCACCATCATCGCGTATAATCAAAACCCTCTTGCTGGGACATTCCCGCATGATGTGTCCAAAGCCCTTTCATTGGTGGCATTGTACATCCCTGGTCCGTCCCGTCGAAGCAACCGACGAAGAACTTTTTGTGGGAGCTTGCGGTGCTGATTTGGTTGCTTCGGAAACTCGTGGTGTTGCATTTGATGCAGTGGGACGCTGTTTGTTGATTAAGGATGAAGGTGTGGACGAACAGGTGAACGGGGCAGCGGGGGTGTGCGGTGCCCATGATCCTATACGACCTGCAGAAAAACTAGCTCGTGTCCTCGTGTTGCGGCCCTGTACTTCACGTTCAGCTTTGCAAGCAAGGTGGAATAGCCTAGTAATGGAGTTGTAATCTTTATAATCAAGAATGTATTGAATTTCACGATTCAACCCTCCCGAGAACCTAGCCATAGATGCCTCCTCATTCTCGACTAACCCACATCGCAACATACCCATCTGTAACTGCTGATAGTACTCTTCCACGGAATTGTTACCTTGTTGTAAGCGTTGCATCTTATTTAACAATTCACGAGCATAATACGATGGAACAAACCAATGCCTCATAAGTAATTTTAGGGCTTCCCAAGTGGTGGGTATGCTTGCAGCATGATTACGGCAGTGTTCTCTCCACCAAACAGAAGCAAAATCGGTAAATTCACTAGTGGCAGCCCTAACTCGTGCCTCCTCAGGATAATCATGACATTCCAATTTTTTATCAACTAGCAGTTCCCAAGTGAGATAACCATCAAGATCATATTTCCCATTGAAAGGGGCACAGTGAACTTAATCGTAGCATGAGAATGGTCACGACGCGGGGGATCTCGCCTCATACCTTGTCAGTTGAAGCGCAACTGTCGGTGAGCATGATCATCATTGTGGTTGGAAGCATGATCATCCTCGGTGTCACCAACATAGTGATGCAGTAGTGTTTCCCGATCTTCTCGACGTAGGATTTTGGGGGGGTGGAGAGAAGAAACTTGACCCGTGCAACCTGACGAACTGATGGCACCAACCGCTGCTTGTGACAAATGAATTTCGCCCAACTACACGATTTGGTCTTTGTCTACTTGACCACGGGAAGTAGACGCTGTTGCAGCTGCAAATCCAAAGGAATACACAAGAACAACAGCTAGAACTGGCAAATCTCTCAATCTCCAAGGGGGTGGCTGCTGCACACTCAAACCTTAGAGACAAGAAATGGGGGCTGCTGGTTCAAATTCGTGGTAACCCTAGAAGGGTGGTTACAGGTGGGTATATATAGTGAGGGCAACCCCTGCCCTTAGTTCTACATGGGCTGGACTTGGCCCAATCAATAAAAACAGCAGTCCATGTGCAGTTTGCTTCATAATAGGCTAAAAAAGGCTCTAATTGTTTTCAAACTTAACATACAAACCAAGCAAAATGGTGTGGTCCAAAAGAAGTCATGCACGACCAACTCATCTTGCCTTGTCGGTTCTAAAGTTGTATTGCCTTATCTGGTTCCCGAGTAGTCAAAGGTGAAGCCCGACTTGTTGAGGAGGTGGTCGGACTGGTTGAGGAGGTGGTCGTGTCCCATGGTAGCGATGTCCTCATCAAATGCACAACCAAGTAATTCTGGACAGTAGCATCACCACACCTCCCCAGCTCATCCTTGTTCTCCCATGTGACATGTGATTCAAACCTGAGAACAAGCAATGTATTCCCATTAGGTAGTAAACAATTCTCACTAATAGTATGATTGCAATCATTAAGGAACAGATTCACCTCTTATTGCATTTGTTTCAATCGAGCTCTTGTCATAGGACCTTGGTGTGTAGTATTGGCATCAACAATTTGAGAAGGACTTGTAGCATCAACCAAGTTTGCCCCATGACTAAGAGAATGAGTGTTGTTCGGGATATCCTCATCACATAGTGTTCGTAGTTGTTAACGTCATCGTCATCCATGTCGTTGCCTGAGGCCACGGTTTCAGTTTGGTGCTGATCAGGGGCGCCGGCGTTGTTTGTAGCAAGGGGAACATGTTGAGCACGATGAACTCGTATGGCCGGCATCTGTGGAGCAGCAACAAGGGCTACTGGGTGTGCACCTGCAAGTCCATCAAGACGAGCCAAGATTGTGGCAAGGGTAGTGTTAGTAGTTTCTTGTGCCCTCTCGATGGCCTTGAATCTATCTTCCTGGGACTCCTGAAGTTGAGCCAGTCGCTCATTGGTTAGCCGCACATCCTCTTTGAGTCCGTCCGTCGTAAGCGTCACAAAGCGCTCGAAATGTGAAATGATCCCCTTGGTGCGTGGTGAGTGGTTCATCGAAGACTCGTTATTACTTGACATTGTTAGTTGGAAAAAAAACAAGCAGCAAAATCATAAGTATAGAGTCCCTATCAACTAATAGGATGTGGTGACAAGTCGCTCAACTCTCAAGCTTTACTCAAATTCTTACCAATTCTCACCTAGCAAGCAGGGGTGAATGGCCAACGGCGGTGTCAAATGTCTTTCCGGAGATTGAGTAAAGCGATTGCCAGGTGGAACGAAAAGTCCGCACAGTGTAGAAATGGTGGAGCTAGGACAAGCTTCAGTATGTAGTAAGGATTAGCAATAATTCAAATCAGCAATGCAAGTTGAAAATTCGTTCAAAGTACTAGTCAATGTTGCTGATCCTAACCCAGACTGATGTAAAGCTAATCAAACTCAGCACGCAGAAAGGATCAAAGCAGAAAGGCTCAAAGCAAAAAGGCTCAAAGCAGAAAGCCAGCAGTGTACCGGAAGTTTAAAGACTTGAAATGGCAAACCGTCTACGAGGCATTGATGTACACAAACCCAGGACACAGCAGCAAAAATTCCAACTAAAATGGAGACAGTCGAATTTTTTTGAACTTTCGGGGGCGTTTTTAGGCCCTAAACGATGTTTTTTGGGGTCGGACAAATTTTTCAAAGCCTCAGGAACCCAATCAGAGCTGGTCGTTCCGGTCGTTTTGAGTACTCGAACAGCCCGATCGGAGGTCATATGCAAAAGTTATGGCTGTTTTCGTGCAAGGTGTCCAGAGGGAATCCGAATCCACTTCAAAAGGAAAGTTGGATCCAAAACCAGAGAGGGGCGGCCTATACCTTCCTTTCAATGCAAGATCGAAGCAAAATAAAGCTACACTTTCCTTCCCTCTGATCTTTTCTTAAACCGAAACAGATACCTTCCTTATCTCCTATCAACCGAACCCAATTAGGGAAAGAGATCTCTTCTCAGATTTTTTTTCTCTTCTCTTTTTCTTCTTCTTTTTTTCACTTTTTTTCAACGAATCCTACCCTTTCCTTCCTGGCCAAAACAAATAAAGAGGGATCTTCTCTGGTAGAAAACAAAAAAAATGATGATTGGTTACCACGGCATGGATGCCCTAGGCAGGCTGCGGAATACACAAGATATCAAGAACAAAATTGATGTGAAAGGTTGAAAGGATCCAGAAGCACTAGAGAGGGATGAACTAGACACCGACTAGAACTAGAAATCAGGAACTGAACTTGAAAATGCAGCGGAAAATTCAAAGCACAAACACTGAAATGAAAATTGCGAGGCACAGATGGTTTTGGACATCGGATGACTTACAACTATTTTTTTTCTTTTGTGGCCTTTTCTGGACAATAGGGATGAATCAATCTACTACTAATGAAAAACAGGAAATCTCCCACCGAGCAACCCGAAGCTTTGATACCATCTGATGTGAAGCTGGGTGCCCGATCTTTCGATGAGATAGATAAATATCGATTCGGTGGAATTGACCCTCATGATCCGACTACAACCGCACGACGACGTTTGCGGCTTAGCAATCGATGAACCAACTCCAAAAGGTTATTGACTTTGCCGAAGGCGCGATCAACCTGAACACAAAGTTCAATTTCTACAAGCAATCGAAGAACAAGCAAGAACAAGATGAAAAGCAATCTGAAAAACAAAATGTGGGATTCCGATTAAGTTGTCTTTACAGGTGGTCACCCGACACAACTGAAGAACAGAAGTTTGCACAAGGGCTAAACCTAAACTCAATGAAATCCGAGTTCTTTGGAGGCCGGCCGTGGTATAAAAAGAAGTGGGGGGAGGGTTGTTCAGCCATGCCTTGATTCGTGGCCGAAAATCAAATCTTCCCTCCGATTCCTTTCCATCTTTAGCTAGGCCTCCTTCCTATTATTCTTATCTCTAAATAAAGACTCTATTACATGGTAAGGGCCAATTTATGTGGCCAATTCGTTGCACCACTCTCTTTGCTGCCGAAATCATGAAGACTTCAAGATCTTGTAGTCAAATGGAGAACTCCTTCCCTTTCTGCAATCATCTTCGTTTCCATTCACCATCATTGTGCTAGGACCTTCATTCCTAAGCAGAATAACACAATCTGTTTCAGGCAGCATCAAAGGGTTCTTTAAGTCATTAGATATAGAAAGAAACGAAAGTACCTCATAGTTCAGTTTACATGCACAAGCGCGAGTGATTGGTCCTTGTAAACGATGAGGAGTTGTGGCAACAGGTGTTGTGGGCGTACCCGAAGAAGTGATGTCCTCATCAGAGTCTACCTTGCAAATTGGGACCCGTCGTGAGGAATATTAAACACCGACTCTGACGGATTCCAAACGTAACACGACATGAGCTTGGGCGCATATGAAGTGTATTCGGCAGGTTTGGCACTCTGTTTCGTTCCGTAATTTTTTCATACAAACGATGCCTACAGAGCTAATTGGGACCCACCGTGAGGAATATTTAACACCAACTCGAACGGACTCGAAACACAACCAGAATTGAGCTAAGGCGCATATGAATTCCATTCCGGGGGTTTAGTACTTAGTTTTATTCTGTGACTTTTTTCGTACACGCGTGGAGTCTACCTTGTAAATTGGGACGTGTCGTGAGGTATATTTAACACCGACTCTGATGGATTGGAAACACAGCACGACATGAGCTTGGGCGCACATGAAGTGTATTCGGCAGGTTTGGCACTCAGTTTCATTCCAAAACTTTTTTCATACAATTGGATCCTATAGAGCTAATTGGGACACACCGTGAGGAATACTTAACACCGACTTGAATGGATTCGAAACACTACCTGAAATGAGCTACGGCGCATATCCATTCTCATTCAGGGGGTTTAGTACTCAGTTTTACTCTATCCTTTTTCGTACACGAGTGGAGTCTACCTTGCAAATTGGGACCCATCGTGAGGAATACTTAACACCGACTCTGATAGATTCAAAACGCAGAACGACATGAGCTATGGCGCATATGAAGTGTATTCGGCAGGTTCGGCACTCAGTTTCGTTCCGTAACTTTTTTCATACAAATGATGCCAACAGTGCTAATTGGGACAAACCGTGAGGAATATTTAACAAGGACTCGAACGGATTCGAAACAAAACTCGAAATGAGATACGACGCATATGAATTCCATTCAGGGGGTTTAGAACTCAGTTTTATTCTATGTCTTTTTTCGTACATGCGTGGAGTCTACCTTGCAAATTGGGACCCGTCGTGAGGAATATTTAACACCGACTCTGACGGATTCCAAACGCAGCACGACAAGAGCTAGGGCGCATATGAAGTGTATTCGGCATGTTTGTCACTCTGTTTCGTTCCGTAACTTTTTTCATACAAATGATGCCTACAGAGCTAATTGGAACCCACCGTGAGGGATATTTAACACCGACTCGAACGGATTCGAAACACAACCCGAAATGAGCTACGACGCATATGAATTCTATTCAGGGGGTTTAGTACTTAGTTTTATTCTTTGTCTTTTTTCGTACACGCGTGGAGTCTAACATGCAAATTGGGACCCGTCGTGAGGAATATTTAACACCGACTCTGACGGATTCCAAACGTAGCACGACATGAGCTTGGGTGCATATGAAGTGTTTTCGGCAGGTTTGGCACTCTGTTTCGTTCCGTAACTTTTTTCATACAAATGATGCCTACAGTGCTAATTGGGACCCACCATGTGGAATATTTAACACCGACTCGAACGGATTCGAAACACAACCCGAAATGAGCCACGGCGCATATGAATTCCATTCAGGGGGTTTAATACTCAGTTTTATTCTCTGTCTTTTTTCGTACATGCGTGCAGTATACCTTGCAAATTGGGACCCATCGTGAGGAATATTTAACTCCGAGGCTCATGGATTCCAAATGCAGCACGACATGAGCTTGGGCGCATATGAAGTTTATTCAGCTAGTTTGGCACTCAGTTTCGTTCCGGAACTTTTTTCATACAAATGGAGCCTACAGTGCTAATTGGGACCCACCGTGAGGAATATTTAACACCAACTCGAACGGATTCGAAACACAACCCGAAATGAGCTAAGGCGCATATGAATTCAATTCAGGGGGTTTAGTACTCAGTTTTATTCTGTGACTTTTTTCGTACACGCGTAGAGTCTACCTTGCAAATTGGGACTCGTCGTGAGGTATATTTAACACCGACTCTGACGTATTGGAACCACAGCACGACATGAGCTAGGGCGTAAATGATGTGTATTCGGCAGGTTTGGCACTCAGCTTCGTTCCGCAACTTTTTTTCATACTAATGATTCCTATAGAGCTAATTGGGACACACAGTGAGGAATATATAACACCGACTCGAACGGATTCGAAACACTACCCGAAAGGAGCTACAGCGCATATCAATTCCATTCAGGGGGTTTATTACTAAGTTTTATTATGTCGCTTTTTTCGTACACGCGTGGAGTCTACCTTGCAAAATGGGACCCGTCGTGAGGAATATTTAACACCGACTCTGACAGATTCGAAATGCAGAACGACATGAGCTTGGGCGCATATGAAGTGTATTCGGTAGGTATGGCACTCAGTTTCGTTCCATAACTTTTTTCATACAAATGGAGCCTACAGTGCTAATTGGGAGCCACCGTGAGGAATATTTAACACCGACTCGAACGGATTCGAAACACAACTCGAAATGAGATACGGCGCATATGAATTCCATTCAGGGGGTTTAGTACTCAGTTTTATTCTGTGTCTTTTTTCGTACATGCGTAGAGTCTAGCTTGCAAATTGGGAATCGTCGTGAGTAATATTTAACACCGACTCTGGAGGATTCCAAACGCAGCACGACATGAGCTAGGGCGCATATGAAGTGTATTCGGTACGATTGGCACTCTGTTTCGTTCCGTAACTTTTTTCATACAAATGAAGCATAGAGTGCAAATTGGGACCCACCGTGAGGAATATTTAACACCGACTCGAACGGATTCGAAACACAACCCGAAATGAACCACGGTGCATATGAATTCCATTCAGGGGGTTTAGTACTCAGTTTTATTCTCAGTCTTTTTTCGTACAGGCGTGGAGTCTACCTCGCAAATTGGGGACTCGTGAGGAATATTTAACACCGAGTCTCACGGGTTCCAAATGCAGCACGACATGAGCTTGGGCACATATGAAGAGTATTCGGTAGGTATGGCACTCGGTTTCGTTCCGTAACTATTTTCATACAAATGGAGCGTACAGTGCTAATTGGTACCCACCGTGAGGAATATTTAACACCGAGTCTGACGGATTCCAAACGTAGCACGACATGAGCTTGGGCTCATATGAAGTGTATTCGGTAGGTTTGGCACTAAGTTTCGTTCCTTAACTTTTTTCATACAAATGGAGCCTACAATGCTAATTGGACCCACCGTGAGGAATATTTAACAACGACTCGAACGGATTTGAAACACAACCCGAAATGAGCTATGGCGCATATGAATTCCAATCAGGGTTTTAGTACTCAGTTTTATTCTATGTCTTTTTTCGTTCACGCGTGGAGTCTTCCTAGAAAACTGGGACCCGTCATGTGGTATATTTAACACCGACTCTGACGGATTGGAAACACAGCAAGACATGAGCTAGGGCGCATATGAAGTGTATTCGGCAGGTTTTGCACTCAGTTTTGTTCCGTAACTTTTGTTCATGCAAATGGATCCTATAGAACTAATTGGGAACCACCGTGAGGAATATTAAACACCGACTCGAATGGATTCGATACACTACCCGAAATGAGCTACGACGCATATGAATTCCATTCAGGGGGTTTAGTACTCAGTTTTATTCTGTGTCTATTTTCGTAAATGCGTGGAGTCTACCTTGCAAATTGGGACCCATCGTGAGAGATATTTAACACCGACTCTGACGGATTCCAAACGTAGCACGATAGGAGCTTCGGCACATATGATGTGTTTTCGGCAAGTTTGGCACTCTGTTTCATTCCGTAACTTTTTCATACAAATGATGCCTACAGTGCTAATTGGGACCCACCGTGACGAATATTAACACCGACTCGAACAGATTCGAAACACATAACGAAATGAGCTACGACGCATATGAATTCCATTCAGGGGGTTTAGTACTCAGTTTTATTCTGTGTCTTTTTTCGTACAGGCGTGGAGTCTACCTTGCAAATTGGGACCCGTCGTGAGGAATATTTAACACAAACTCTGACGGATTGCAAACGCAGCACGACATGAGCTTGGGCACATACGAAGTGTTTTTGGCAGGTTTGGCACTATGTTTCATTCCGTAACTTTTTTTCATACAAATGAATCCTAAAGAGCTAATTGGGACCCACCGTGAGCAATATCGAAAGGATTCGAAACACTACCCGAAATGAGGTACGGCGCATATGAAATCCATTCAGGGGGTTTAGTACTCAGTTTTATTCTGTCACTTTTTTCGTACACGCGTGGAGTCTATGTTGAAAATTGGGACCCGTCGTGAGGTATATTTAACAGCGACTCTGACGGATTGATAACACAGCACGACAGAGCAAGGGAGCATATGAAGTGTATTCGGCAGGTTAGGCACTCAGTTTCATTCCGTAACTTTTGTTCATACAAATGGATCCTATAGAACTAATTCGTACCCACCGTGAGGAATATTAAACACCGACTCGAACAGATTCGAAACACTACCCGAAATGAGCGACGGCGCATATGAATTCCATTCAGGGGGTTTAGTACTCAGTTTTATTCTGTGTATATTTTCGTACACGCGTGGAGTCAACCTTGCAAAATGGGACCCATCGTGAGGAATATTTAACACCAACTCTGACGGATTCCAAACGCAGCACGACATGAGCTTCGGCACATATGAAGTGTTTTCGTCAGGTTTGGCACTCTATTTCATTCCGTAACTTTATTCATACAAATGATGCCTACAGTGCTAATTGGGACCCGCCGTGAGGAATATTTAACACCGACACGAACAAATTCGAAACACATCGCGAAATGAGCTACGGCGCATGTGAATTCCATTCAGTTTGTTTAGTACTCAGTTTTATTCTATGGCTTTTTTCGTACACGCGTGGAGTCTACTTAGAAAATTGGGACCCGTCGTGAGATATATTTAACACCGACTCTGACGGATTGGAAACACAGCACGACATGAGCTACGGAGCATATGATGGGTATTCGGCAGGTTTGGCACTCAGTTTCGTTCCGTAACTTTTGTTCATACAAATGGATCCTATAGAACTAATTGGGACCCACCGTGAGGAATATTAAACAACGACGCGAACGGATTCGAAACACTACCCGAAATGAGCTACAGTGCATATGAATTCCATTCAGGGGGTTTAGTAATTTGTTTTATTCTGTGTCTTTTTTCGTACACGCGTGGAGTCTACCTTGCAAATTGGGACACGTCGTGAGCAATATTTAACTCCAACTCTGACTGATTCCAAACTCAGCACGACATGAGCTTGGGCGCATATGAAGTGTTTTCGGCAGGTTTGGCACTATGTTTCGTTCCATAACTTTTTTCATACAAATGATGCCTACAGTGCTAATTGGGACCCACCTTGAGGAATATTTAACACCGACTCGAACAGATTCGAAACACAACCCGAAATGAGCTACGGTGCATATGAATTCCATTTAGGGGTTTAGTACTCAGTATTATTCTGTCTTTTTTGGTACATGCGTGGAGTCTTCCTTGCAAATTTGGACCTATCGTGAGGAATATTTAACACCGAGTCTGACGGATTCCAAACGCAGCACGACATGAGCTTCGGTACAAATGTAACTTTGTTAATACAAATGGAGCCTACAGTGCTAATTGGGACCCACCGTGAGGAATATTTAACATCGACTCGAACGGATTCGAAACACAACCCGAAATGAGCTACGGCGCATATGAATTCCATTCTGGGGGTTTAGTACTCAGTTTTGTTCTTTGACTTTTTTCGTACACGCGTGGAGTCTACCTTGTAAATTGGGACCCGTCGTGAGGTATATTTAACACCGACTCTGACGGATTGGAAACACAGCACGACATGAGATAGGGCGCATATGAAGTGTATTCGGCAGGTTTGCCACTCAGTTTCGTTCCGTAACGTTTTTCATACAAATGGATCCTATAGAGCCAATTGGTACCCACCGTGAGAAATATTTAACACCGACTCGAACGGATTCGAAACACTTCTCGAAATGAGCTACGGCGCATATGAATTCCATTCAGGGGGTTTAGTACTCAGATTTATTCTGTCACTTTTTTCGTACACGCGTGGAGTCTACCATGTAAATTCGGACCCGTCGTGAGGTTTATTTAACACTGACTCTGACGGATTTAAAACACAGCACGACATGAGCTAGGGTGCATATGAAGTGTATTCGGCAGGTTTGGTACTTAGTTTCGTTCCGTATCTTTTTTCATACAAATGGATCCTACAGAGCTAATTGGGATCCACCGTGAGTAATATTTAACACCGACTCGAACGGAATCGAAACACTACCCGAAATGAGCTACGGCGCATATGAATTCCATTCAGGGGTTTTAGTACTCAGTTTTATTCTGTCACTTTTTTCGGACACGTGTGTTTTCTACCTTACAAATCGGGACCCATCGTGAGGAATATTTAACACCGACTCTGACGGATTCCAAACGCAGCACGACATGAGCTTTGGCGCATATGAAGTGTATTCGGCAGGTTTGGCACTCAATTTCGTTCCGTAACGTGTTTCATACAAATGATGCCTACAGTGCTAATTGGGACCCACCGTGAGGAATATTTAACACCGACTCGAACGGATTCGAAACACAACCCAAAATGAGCTACGACGCATATGAATTCCATTCAGGGGGTTTAGTACTCAGTTTTATTTTGTGTCTTTTTTCGTACACACGTGGAGTCTATCTACCTTGCAAATTGGCACCCATCATGAGGTATATTTAACACCGACTCTGACGGATTGGAAACACAACACGACATGAGCTGGGTGCATATGAAGTGTATTCGGCATGTTTGGCACTCAGTTTTGTTCCGTATCTTTTTTTCATACAAATGGACCCTATAGAGCTAAATGGGACGCACCGTGAGCAATATTTTACACCTACTCGAACGGCTTCGAAACACAACCCGAAATGAGCTACGGCGCATATGAATTCCATTGAGGGGGTTTAGTACTCAGTTTTATTCTGTCACTTTTTTCGTACACGCGTGGAGTCTACCATGCAAATTGGGACCCGTTGTGAGGAATATTTAACACCGACTTTGACAGATTCGAAACGCAGAATGACTTGAGCTAGGGCGCATATGAAGTGTTTTCGGCAGGTTTGGCACTTAGTTTCGTTCCGTAAATTTTTCAAACAAATGATGCCTACAGTGCTAATTGGGACCCACCGTCAGGAATATTTAACACCGACTCGAGCGAATTCGAAACACAACCCGAAATGAGCTACGGCGCATACGAATTACATTGAGGAGGTTTAGTACTCAATTTTATTCTGTGACTTTTTTCGTACCCGCGTGGAGTCTATCTACCATGCAAATTGGGACCCGTCATGAGGTATATTTAACACCGACTCTGACGGATTGGAAACACAACACGACATGAGCTGGGCGCATATGAAGAGTATTCGGCAGGTTTGGCACTCAATTTTGTTCCGTAACTTTTTTTCATACAAATGGATCCTATAGAGTTAAATGGGACCACCGTGAGGAATATTTAACACCGACTCGAACGGATTCGAAACACATCCCGAAATGAGCTACGGCGCATATGAATTCCATTCAGGGGCTTTAGTACTCAGTTTTATTCAGTCACTTTTTTCGTACACGCCTGGAGTCTACCATGAAAATTGGGACCCGTCGTGAGGAATATTTAACGACGACTCTGACAGATTCGAAATGCAGAACGACATGAGCTAGGGCGCATATGAAGTGTATTCGACAGGTTTGCTACTCAGTTTCGTTCCGTAACTTTTTTTCATACAAATGAATCCTATAGAGCTATTTGGGATCCACCGTGAGTAATATTTAACACCGACTCGAATGCCTTCGAAACACTACCCGAAATGAAGAACGACATGATCTAGGGCGCATTTGAAGTGTATTCAGCAGGTTTGGCACTTAGTTTCATTCCGTAACTTTTTGCAAACAAATGATGCCTACAATGCTAATTGGGACCCACCGTGAGGAATAATTAACACCGACTCGAGCGAATTCGAAACACAACCCGAAATGAGCTACGGCGCATACGAATTGCATTGAGGAGGTTTAGTACCAAGTTTTTTTCTGTGTCTTTTTTCGTACAGGCGTGGAGTCTACCTTGTAAATTGGGACCCGTCATGAGGAATATTTAACACAGACTCTAACGGATTCCAAACGTAGCACGACATGAGCTTGGATGCATATGAAGTGTATTCGGCAGGTTTGGCACTCAATTTCGTTCCGTAACTTTTTTCATACAAATGGAGCCTACAGTGCTAATTGGGATCCACCGTGAGGAATATTTAACACCGACTCGAACTGATTCGAAACACAACCCGAAATGAGCTACGGCGCATATGAATTCCATTCAGGTGGTTTAGTACTCAATTTTATTCTGTGACTTTTTTCGTACCCGCGTGGAGTCTATCTACCTTGCAAATTGGGACCCGTCGTGAGGTATATTTAACACTGACTCTGACGGATTGGAAACACAACACGACATGAGCTGGGTGCATCTGAAGAGTATTCAGCAGGTTTGGCACTCAGTTTCGTTCCGTAACTTTTTTTCATACAAATGGATCCTATAGAGCTAAATGGGACCACCGTGAGGAGTATTTTACACCGACTCGAACGGATTCGAAACACATCCCGAAATGAGCTACGGCGCATATGAATTCCATTCAGTGGGTTTAGTACTCAGTTTTATTCAGTCACTTTTTTCGAACACGCATGGAGTCTACCATGCAAATTGGGACCCGTCGTGAGGAATATTTAACACCGACTCTAACAGATTTGAAACGAAGAACGACATGAGCTAGGGCGCATTTGAAGTGTATTCAGCAGGTTTGGGACTTAGTTTCGTTCTGTAACTTTTTTCAAACAAATGATGCCTACAATGCTAATTGGGACCCACCGTGAGGAATAATTAACACCGACTCGAGCGAATTCGAAACACAACCCGAAATGAGCTACGGCGCATACGAATTCCATTGAGGAGGTTTAGTACCAAGTTTTTTTCTGTGTCTTTTTTCGTACAGGCGTGGAGTCTACCTGGTAAATTGGGACCCGTCATGAGGAATATTTAACACAGACTCTGACGGATTCCAAACGCAGCACGACATGAGCTTGGATGCATATGAAGTGTATTCGGCAGGTTTGGCACACAATTTCGTTCCGTAACTTTTTTCATACAAATGATGCCTACTGTGCTAATTGGGACCCACCGTGAGGAATATTTAACACTGAGTCGAACGGATTTGAAACACAACACGAAATGAGCTACGACGCATATGAATTCCATTAAGGGGGTTTAGTACTCAGTTTTACTCTGTGACATTTTTCGTACACATGTGGAGTCTATCTACCTTGCAAATTGGGACCCGTCGTGAGGTATATTTAACACCGACTCTGACGGAATGGAAACACAACACGACATGTGCTGGGTGCATATGAAGTGTATTTGGCTGGTTTGGCACTCAGTTTCGTTCTGTAACTTTTTTCATACAAATGGATCCTATAGAGCTAAATGGGACCCACCGTGAGGAATATTTAACACCGACTCGAACGGATTCGAAACACATCCCGAAATGAGCTACGACACATATGAATTCCATTTAGGGGGTTTAGTACTCAGATTTATTCTGTCACTTTTTTCGTACACGCGTGGAGTCTACCATGCAAATTGGTACCCGTTGTGAGGAATATTTAACACCGACTCTGAGAGATTCGAAACGCAGAATGACTTGAGCTAGGGCGCAAATGAAGTGTTTTCGGCAGGTTTGGCACTTAGTTTCGTTTTGTAACTTTTTTCAAGCAAATGATGCCTACAATGCTAATTGGGACCACCGTGTGGAATATTTAACACCGACTAGAGCGAATTCAAAACACAACCCGAAATGAGCTACGGCGCATACGAATTCCATTGAGGAGGTTTAGTACTAAGTTTTATTCTGTGTCTTTTTTCGGACAGGCATGGAGTCTACCTTGCAAATTGGGACCCGTCATGAGGAATATTTAACACCGACACTGACGGATTCCAAACGCAGCACGACAAGAGCTTGGGTGCATATGAAGTGTACTCGGCAGTTTTGGCACTCAGTTTCGTTCCGTAACTTTTTTCATACAAATGGAGCCTACGGTGCTAATTGGGACCCACCGTGAGGAATATTTAACACCGACTCGAACTGATTCTAAACACAACCCGAAATGAGCTACGGCGCATATGAATTCCATTCTGGGGGTTTAGTACTCAATTTTATTCTGTGACTTTTTTCGTACACGCGTGGAGTCTATCTACCTTGCAAATTGGGACCCGTCGTGAGGTATATTTAACTCCGACTCTGACGGATTGGAAACACAACACGACATGAGCTGGGCGAATCTGAAGAGTATTCGGCAGGTTTGGCACTCAGTTTCGTTCCGTAACTTTTTTTCATACAAATGTATCCTATAGAGCAAAATGGGACCACCGTGAGGAATATTTAACATCGACTTGAACGGATTCGAAACACATCCCGAAATGAGCTACGGCGCATATGAATTCCATTAAGGGGATTTAGTACTCAGTTTTATCCAGTCACTTTTTTCGTACACGCGTGGAGTATACCATGCAAATTGGGACCCGTCGTGAGGAATATTTAAAACCGACTCTAACAGATTCGTAACGCAGAACGTCGTCAGCTAGTGTGCATATGAAGTGTATTCGACAGGTTTGGCACTTAGTTCCGTTTCGTAACTTTTTTCAATCAAATGATGCCTACAGTGATAATTGGGACCCACCGTGAGGAATATTTAACACCGACTCGAGCGAATTTGAAACACAACCCGAAATGAGCTACGGCGCATACGAATTCCATTGAGGAGGTTTAGTACTAAGTTTTACTCTGTGTCTTTTTTCGTAGAGGCGTGGAGTCTACCTTGCAAATTGGGACCCGTCATGAGGAATATTTAACACAGACTCAGACGGATTCCAAACGCAGCACGACATGTGCTTGGGTGCATATGAAGTGTATTCGGTAGGTTTGGCAATCAGTTTCGTTCCGTAACTTTTTTCATACAAATGGAGCCTACAGTGCTAATTGTGACCCACCGTGAGGAATATTTAACACCGACTCGAACGGATTCGAAACACAACCCGAAATGAGCTACAGCGCATATGATTTCCATTCAGGGGGTTTAGTACTCAATTTTATTCTGTGACATTTTTCGTACCCGCATGGAGTCTATCTACCTTGCAAATTGGGACCCGTCGTGAAGTATATTTAACACCGACTCTGACGGATTGGAAACACAACACGACATGAGCTGGGCGCAGATGAAGAGTATTTGGCAGGTTTGGCACTCAATTTCGTTCCGTAACTTTTTTTCATACAAATGGATCCTATAGAGCTAAATGGGAGCACCGTGAGGAATATTGAACACCGACTCAAACGGATTCGAAACACATCGCGAAATGAGCTACGGCGCATATGAATTCCATTCAGGGGGTTTAGTACTCAGTTTTATTCTGTCACTTTTTTCGTACACGCGTGGAGTCTACCATGAATATTGGGACCCGTCGTGAGGAATATTTAACACCATCTCTGACAGATTCGAAATGCAGAACGACATGAGCTAGGGCGCACATGAAGTGTATTCGGCAGGTTTGGCACTCAGTTTCGTTCCGTAATTTTTTAATACAAATGATGCCTATAGTGCTAATTGGGACCCACCGTGAGGAATATTTAACACCGACTCGAACGGATTCGAAACACATCCCGAAATGAGCTACGGCACATATGAATTCCATTCGGGGGGTTTAGTACATAATTTTATTCTGTGTCTTTTTTCGTACACGCGTGTAGTCTGCCTTGCAAATTGGGACCCGTCGTGAGGTATATTTAACACCGACTCTGATAGATTCCAAATGCAGCACGACATGAGCTAGGGCGCATTTGAAGTGTATTCGGCAGGTTTGGTACTCAGTTCCGTTCCGTATCTTTTTTCATACAAATGGATCCTATAGAGCTAATTGGGATCCGCCGTGAGTAATATTTAACACCGACTCGAACGGATTCGAAACACTACCCAAATTGAGCTACGACGCATATGAATTCCATTCAGCGGGTTTAGTACTCAGTTTTATTCTGTCACTTTTTTCTTACACGCGTGGAGTCTACGTTGCAAATCGGGACCCGTCGTGAGGAATATTTAACGCCGACTCTGACAGATTCGAAACGCATAACGACATGAGCTAGGGCGCATATGAAGTGTATTCGGTAGGTTTGGCACTCAGTTTCGTTCCGTAACTTTTTTCATACAAATGATGCCTACAGTGCTAATTGGGACCCACCGTGAGGAATATTTAACACCGACTCGAACGGATTTGAAACACAACCCGAAATGAGCTACGGCGCATATGAATTCAATTCAGGGGGTTTAGTACTGTCGGGGATCGGTCATCCTGACACGTTCCCAGGCCCCCCCGCGGTTTTAGGTCATTTTTCCCGAGCTCGGAGGACTGTCCCCGAGCACGGGCGAAGGTCTCTCTGAGCTCGGAGGACGGTTCCCGAGATCGGGCAAGGGTTTTCCCGAGCTCATGCCGGCTCCCGCGACCTCCTCGACTTCGGCGCCTTCGACCCGACCTCCAGCATAGTATTCTCCTTTCTTACGTGGCCTCTCTCCCCTACGTGGGAACTGTGGTCACCAACTCCTGTCAAATCCCCTGCGTGGTAACTGGGGTCACCAACTCCTATGAGATCCCCTGCGTGGGAACTAGGGTCTTCTCTCCCAAAGAACTCCTCACAAATCTCTGCGTGGGAACTAGGGTCAATCGCTCTGTCGCTTCACACGACACCGCCCGACGTCAGCATTCGAGATCAACGCCCGGGGGTCTATAAAGTGCTGGACTACCCCGATCAAAAAGGAGAGAGAGAGAGAGAAAAACAAGAAGCCACAAAACAGGAGACAACCAAACACGCAGCAAGAAACCAAGGGGGATGCGCTGATACACCTTTAGGCTCACTCATACGCTACACCACCTCGCCGAGCTCCCCCTCGGTCACCACTTTCGAGTGGCCCCAAGGTCGAGCTCCCTGTTCATCCTCCCTTGAGGAGCTTTTAGTCACCTTTCGCCTATGGGCAAGACTGGAGTAGAGCTATTTCCCGACCCAAGGGGCTCGAACCAGTATAAACGCCGTGTCCCCCAGTTCGCTTGTTCTTCTTCCCCGAGCTGTGTGCCTGCCGACGCTCCCTCCTTCCCGGACGAGCATGACTTTGGGCCTCGCCCCCTTGCATGATCCTTCCCCCGTCATTTGCGGTTGACGGTTCCGATAGTCGACAACCGCGCCACCGTGGCCCCAAGTTTCGCTTCGTCCAAAGTTCATCGCCTCTGCCATTGCCAAGACTCTCCAAATTTCCACCGACAAGATGTCGCACCGGGCGAGCCTGGGCTCGGACGCGGTCCCTGAGTGCCAAGGCTCCACCTCCATGCTCTCGCCCTCATTGCCACCTCGCGAACGCTGGGTCTTCATGGTCGGCAGTCACGATGCGACTCTTGGGGCGGATGACGACGGCCTAGAGACCCCGCAGGAGGCGTGTCGGCTCGCCCAGGTCACCATCAACCAAGCTATCACCGCTATTCGGCGAGACGAGCACGGGGCGACCCACTCTCCGTTTGGACAGCTCAGTCCCTCCCGCCCAGACGAGCCTCGGCCGAGCGCCATGGCTATCGCTGTGGTCATGGTCGACCTCGCGGACCAGCTCGGCCCTCTTCCGACGGTCCCTAGCCGAAGAACTCAACAAGGCGACCGACGACGTCGCGCCTTCACGGCAACTGCGGCGCCTGGCCTCCGAGTCTCGCCCCTTGGCGAGCGGTGGCGATTCGCCGCGCAGTCGTCGGCCATTCCGCCAGCACACTCCTTACCCGCGGGCTCGCACCCCGTCACCATCCCTTCCGCCTCTCCAGGGGGAAGACGTGGCGCGCGAGCACGCCAGCCGACAACAGAGCAACAGTGACGCTCGCTCGAGCAGTAACACTTCCGGAGGCCTTTCCCCGGACGTTCCGCCTAAGCGCCAAAAGGTTCGTGATCGCCCGCGCCACCGTCCCAATGACGTTCCTGTTGACCGTTGTGGTCGGCGCGGGGTGCGCCGCCGACTCGAGTTTCCCCCATCGGCGGATGGCGACTCCGATGCCAGCAATGGCGGCAGTGGCCTCCCAGCCTACAGCTGCCTGGTGTACTCAGACGACCTCCGTCAAGTGCGCTGGTCGGCCCGGTTCATGCCGGCAATAATGGAGTGGTTCGACGGAACCAAGAAACCCACGTAATTCCTCTCCATATACTCCACCGCCATCTTGGCGGCCGGCGGGGACGAGGCCGCAATGGTCAACTATCTCCCCACCATCCTCGATGGAGCCGCCCGTACCTGGCTCTTCAACCAGGCGCCCGGCACCTTCCGGTCATGGCACCAGCAGTGGAGTGCCCTCCACTCCAACTTCTAGAGCTACTACGAGCGGCCTGGACGAGAAAGGGACCTGGATCGAGTCATCCAGGGAAAGGGTGAGCCCCTCCGAGACTTCGTTCGCTGGTTTACCTACGCACGGAACTCGATCCCAAACGTCTCCGATGAGACTGTCATCAAGGCCTTCAAGTTTGGCATCCGCGACAGACGCCTCACGGAGGACCTCAAGATCGCTACAAAGCTCACTGTCAACAAGCTGTTCCGCATGGCGGAGCGATACGTAGACGCAGACGACGCTGTCTGCTGGAAGCACGACTACAACAGAGGCAAGCTCGGCCTCGCCTTTGGTGAGGCAGGAACGTCCGGCGCTAAGGAAGGAGGTTTAGTCCCGCGCGACAAGAAGAGAGGGAAAGACCGCGGCGCTGGAGGTGGCCAGCTCTGCGTTGTTGCCGCGATTGACGCAGCGCGAAGAACGAAGCGCCACCAACAATACCGAGGGCCTCGCCCCAGCAGGGTGGTCGGGTGGCCTCCGTCAGAAGACGCCCGACCCTAGGGCGACGAGGAACAGCTCCGTCTCGACGCTGATAAATTCTGCTCGTTCCATGAAATCTACGGTCATGATCTGCGAAGTTGCAGAATGTGGTTGTACAAGCTGGACGCCTTTTATAGAGGGCGCGGAGAGATGCCCATGCTCCCAAAGGGCGACGAGCGGCCCGACGGAAACAACCCCACCGAGGACCAAGCAGGCCTTGACCTGGAGTTCCAGTAGGGCGACTGCCGTGTGGATGTGATCTTTGGTGGCTCTTCGGTGAACCGGTCCCGACGCGAGCTGAAGGACGCTGTGCGCACCGTGTACCAAGCCACCGTCGGGAAGCCCACCGACCAACCCTACAGGTGGGATGGTGTTTCCATCACCTTCTCCCAGGATGATGCTCCCTCGGGGATGTCCCGAGACTTCAAGACCGCCTTGGTCGTCGCCTCAACCATAAGCAACGCCGTCATCGGCCGAGTCATGGTTGACGGGGGAAGCTCCCTCAACCTGCTCTTGGCAAGCACACTAGACCGGATGCAGATACCCTCGACGAAAATCAAGAATATAGCGTCCCTCTTCGCATCGCATCAGTGGAGCTCAACCACTCACTCGGGCAGTGGTTCTACCGTCACCTTTGGCGACTCCTGAACTTCCGCACTGAGCTAATCACCTTCGAGGTCGTAGATGGCGACCTCCCCTACAATGCCATCCTCGGGCGAACGGACCTGATCAAGTTCATGACCGCGAATCACTATGGGCACCGGTGTATGAAGCTCTCGGGGCCCGACGGCATCATAACGGTCCGCAGCGACCTCAAGGCGGCGCACGGATGCGATTTAAAAGGCCCCGCGCCGTGGCATGTCTGCTCACCGTGCCGAGGCGACTCAAGAACGCCACCGAAGGCGGTAATCCACCTGTGGCCCTACTAAGACCGTAACTCGAGGAGGAAGCTCGCAAGGCGCTGCGCTGGCTCACCGACCCAAAATAGGAAGATGAGCTCGTCACCTTCCTCCGAAATAATAAAAGTATAAGCATGGGAACTAGCGGACATGCCGGGGGTCCCACGGGAGGTGGTCGAGCACAAACTACAAACAAAGCCTGGCTGCAGGCCTGTGCGCCAGAAAATGTGGCGCTTCTCCCCTGAGAAAGGGACGATAATCAGGGAGCACCTTGATAAGCTCCTAAAGACCACTTCATTCGCGAGGTCAACTACTCCGAATGGCTGGACAACCCTGTAATTGTACAAAAGAAAGGCGGAAAATGGAGAATATGCGTCGATCACACGGGCTTAAACGCTGCGTGCCCCAAAGATAACTTCCCTCTTCCACGCATAGATCAGATAGTGGACTACACCGCCAACGCCAAGATATTGAGTTTTCTCGACGCCTACTCCAGCTACCACCAGATCAAGCTTGCCGTGGAAGACGAGGACAAGACCGCCTTCATCATGCCGCTCGGAACCTTCTGCTACACAACCATGTCATTTGGTCTCCGCAACGCGGGCGCAACGTTCCAGCGGCTGATGGTCAAGACCTTCGGCCCGCAGATCAGCCGGAACCTCGAGGTCTACATCGATGACATCATCGTCAAGAGCTCCTCCGAGGCCGACAACGTCAACGATCTGGCCGAGACCTTCGCCAGTCTAAACAAGTTCGGCATCAACCTCAACCCCGAGAAGTGTGTCTTCGGCACGACCTCCGAAAAAGTGCTCGGCTACATGATCGGGGGCTCGAGCGTGGGCCCAAACCCAGAGAAGATTGAGGCGATCGAGCAGATGGCCACCCCGACTTCGGTAAAACAAGTCCAGAGTTTCGTCGGTCGCATCATCGCCCTCAGCCGCTTCATCTCCCGGCTTGGCGAAAGCGAGGGTCGCTTCTTCTTCAAGATCTCAGACAGTACGGGGCTTCGAGTGGACACCCGAAGCCCAGCGATCCTTCGACGAGCTCAAGGCATACCTCTCAAGCCCACCTCTGTTGACAACTCCGCAGCAAGGCGAAGTGCTATTGCTCTACCTCGCGGCCACGACCCAGGCCGTTAGCGCGGTCCCGTAATCGAGTGGGCCGCGACAAAGACCGATCTACTACATCGCTGAGGTGTCGCATGGGCCAAAAGAGCGCTACCTCCGTCCGTAAGCCTCTACGCCCACTTCATGGCCTCGCGCAAGCTTCGGCACTACTTCCAAGCACATGCGGTGGTTATCCTGAGCGGGCTCCCGCTCGGGGAGATTCTCAGGAACCCGGAGGCCGGAGGTCGCATCGCCAAATGGGCCATGGAGCTGGCCAGGTTCAACCTTCGCTTCGTGGCCCACACCGCCATCAAATCACAGACGCTGGTCGACTTTGTGGTCGAGCAAACGACTGAGCCTACCCCCGAGCCTGAGCAACGCAAACCGGGTTATGACACGGACACTTACCTCCGGGGGCCGAATACGCGGTAAGACGATCCTCATCGCGGTAAGTCGGCCATCCCCCCGTCGCAGGACCCATCTCGGCCGTCACACCCGTAGGCTCGCCAGTCTCGGGACACTTGAGTCTCGGCCCTTAAGCCCCTCGCTCGAGCTAGCATATCGGTCCCGTGGTTTGCCTCAGGGGGTCGAATGTGCCGTAAACCGATTCTCATCACGGTAAGCCGACCATCCCCCCTTCACAGGACATGAGCTCGGGACCGTTGCTGGTAAGGGCTTCGAGCTAAGGGGCTCGGCCTAGTTTTCCCTCATGATAAATTGTGCTGCTTTATCGTCTCTAATTTCCCCTTATGTTTCTCCGCGTCTCGAGTGAACGTGTCTAAAGGTTGTGATGCGAAGGACCGGCATCAGGGGGTCGAACCCGCAGTAAGCCGATTCTCATCGCGGTAAGCCGATCTCCCCCTGTGCCAAAGCCCATCCTAGCAATCGCACTCGAACACTTCTTCGGCCTCGAGACGCAGGAGCCTCGGCCCGAGCGCCCCTCGCTCAGACTACGGTAGCCGGCTCGTGACTCGCCTCTGGGGGATGAAATACGCAGTAAGCCGACCATTCCCCCATCGTAGGAGACGGGTCCAAGATCGCCCTCACCTCGGAGGCGCCCAGATCTTTTAACTATTATATTGCCGCACTTTGGCCCAACCCAGGTCTAGACCCATGGTGAAAATTCTGCTTCATTTCCAATACTAACCTCTTTTGGCCTCTCGAGGGACATGACGTCAGGTCATGGTCCCAAGTTGCAGGTTCTTCCGCCGAAGATCGCGCCGTTTTAAGACCTCGGGCCCGGGGCTCCGTCTACTTTTCTTTCGGTCGAAAGTCTTCTTTTTCTCTTATGATAGAACGCTCTGCCGAGGCGACCGCGGCGTGACCATAAGGGCAACCACAAGATCACGCAGCGAGCTCCCCCTCGAGACGTCCATGTGTGTTTTGTTTTGCAGCGCCGAGGGTCGCATTCTCTAGGTTCGCCTCAGGGATGACCGAGCCTGACGTGTTTCCGGGATCGATGGTCGCAATAAGGCGATCGTTACCGGGATAAGCTGGCCATTCCCCCGTGTTGCCAACCATTGGACGTTCTCAGATGGTGCCCCAAGCCTGATGCGTTCCCGGGCTTGGAGGTCGCAGTTTCTAAATTCACCACCGGGGATGACTCCGGTAGCAATAAGCCACTCCACCGCAATAAGCCGACCATTTCCTCATGGCCAAGTGGCCAGGTTCGAATTTCTAAACCGCCCTCTGAGGGAGCCCCCCCGAGCTTGAGTGTTTCCGAGCTCGTTGGGCTAGACCCGAGGCCCAAACCTGGTCTGAGCCTGAGTGTTTCCAGGCCAGCCAGTCCGAGTTGTGCCCAAAGCCTGATGTATTTCCGTGCTCGCCCCTAAGCACTCCGACTGGTATTCCCGAGGCTCAAACTCCGTCCGAGCCTCGAGTGTTTCCAGCCACCACCCGAAGTTGTGCCCAAAGCCTGATGTATTCCCAGCCTGCCTCTTGCTAATCCGGACTTCTGAGTATTCCAGAGGGCAGCCGGCCACCTAAAAGGCACTGTAAGGTCCGCTCTTTCCATTGATACTTGCGCCTGAGGCAACGTGATCTCGCGGCGTGACCAAAAGGACTGCCTCCGGGAGGTCGACGCTACCGATGTAAGCCGATTTTCATCGCTTCAGAGCTCCCTCCCATCGTAGGTCCGGACCAGAGGTCACGCGGAGCGGCTCCCGGACCTCGAGGCTCCTGTGCATACATTCTGCGAATTGTGGCGGTAGGCGTCCTTTTCTTCCCCTTTTTCCTGTCCCTTTTTTCTTTCTTGGATTTGCGGTGACACTTCCTTCATCTCTACAGGGGTTGCGACTGATCTCCCGAGGGTTCGGGGCCGTGCGTGGGCACGTGCTTAGCTTTCGGGCCCTCTGGGATGCGGTCGAAGCCAACAAAAGAGACACTGTCGAGCTCGAGGCCGACGCAGCGTGCCGGTGAGAGGAAGTCGAGCGCCTGAAGGAGGCCCAAGCTCTCGAGCTCGCACGCGCTATCGAGGCCGAGTGGGAGCGCGGGGCTCGAGAGGTCGAGCGGGAACTGAACCTCGAGAGGGATCTCCACACTGTAGTGCTCTCCAAAGTCGTCGAGGAGGAGCAGAAGAAGGCGGAGGAGACCCTCGCCCGTGTCCAGCAGAAGGCGCAGGCGGTTCTCGACGAGAACCACACGAGCGCATCGGCGATGGTCCAGCGCCTTGAGCTTGAGCTCTCTGGCGCTCGCTCGAAGGCGGAGGCCACGCGGCAAGAGGCACAGGACCTCCGGGAGCACCTCGAGACCTCCTTTATGGCCTGCGAGGAGAGCTACGGAATCGTGGCGTCCACGCTCGAGGACTTTGCGGCTGCGCGAAAGGAGGTAGAAGGGCTTCTGGTGCAGGTGACAGATCTGCCGACCGCGCGCGCAGAGGCAGAGACCGCGCGAGAGAAGGTGGAAGGCCTTCGGGCATAGCTCGAAGAGCTCTCCGCCGCCTCGGGGAAGGCCTCTGCCGAACTCGAGGCCGAGGTGACCGAGCTCAAGGCCAGGGCGACCGGGGCCGAGGCGAAGGTGGCTGCACTCGAGGAGAGGGCGGCCGAGCTAGAGTGGAGGGACAATGAGGCCGAAGCGAGGGCGACTGAGGCTGGGACGATGGTCGTTGAAGTCGAGGAGCGGGCGATCAAGGCAGGCGCGAAGGCCGCGGCGTCCGAGGTGATGGTCACCGGGCTTGAGGAGAAGCTTGCCCGGGTGACCCAGGCGGGGAAGAGCGCCTTGGCCCAGCTCCAGAGCGACCGTGACCGGGTCGATAAAGCCGAGGCCGAGGTGCTGGTGCTGCGGAGAAGTGTCTCCGACTTCGAGCAGGAAAAGCTTGCTCGGGATATGTCTGTAGACTAGAAAAATAGGTTAATAGACAGGTGGGGGGTGAAATATTCGCACCCCTTGTAAAGACAATGTATCGTTTTGCCATGATTTATAAGATCGTGTTTTTAGAAGACTTATCTTGCTTTTTTGCCACTTGTCGCCTTCGTAAGCTTGCTTAGTCCGCTTCGTAGAAGAGTTCGAGCGACGTCGGATTGCGACACATGGAGCAAGAATAGCCAGAGGTGATTGCTGGGTGAGTTATCGATTTTGACCCAAACTGTCCGAATTAGGTCGACCGAGTTCTGGGATACTCGAGGTCGGATTAACCGAGGCCAAGCCTGGAAACACTCAGGCTTTGGGCACACCTCGGATTGCTCGCACGGGAACGCCATGCTCGACACAGTGTTTGGTCCTCGTGTCCACCAAGCGAGCTCGAAAATGCTCTGCTCG